>OU538736.1:6243416-7488099 GCA_912999735.1 Aporia crataegi
GGAAAATTATAATTTCTTAAAAGCTCATAATGAAGATATCCTATGGGGAATCTTAAATTTCTCCCAATCTTAACTACAACCAAAGGCAAATTAATGTCATTTATTTGAAATCCATTTTCATCAGTATTGGCTGGTTGTATTTCTGGAGGAGTACACAGTAATTGTTGCATAGTCAGACTAGTAACATTACATGGCTGAGTTCCAATGGTAACAACAACATCAGATTCGTCACTTGCTTTAATTAAATTCTCACCTTCTATAACCAAGGGATCATGGTGGTCTTTGTAAGATTTAATTCTATTTGGAAACTGATAAATATGAGGATCGTCTACATAGACCATATGGGTTCTGGGTGGATTAAAATACTTTTCTAAATCATGCATTGTTTCCACATTGTCCATTATAAACCCAATTTTCATAGCAATTTGAGGAGTACTTGTTTGTGCTTTGGTGGCTTGTAATATTTCATAATATTTTTTATTAATCGCTGGACTTGGACACTCCATTTGGTTTGAATTCAAAACTGTACAGAAAGTAGAATTGACAGAAATATCATCACTTGAATAATATAATTTCATTAATGGCTTTTGAATTGTGTGTAAATTAGTGCCATGAACTGTTATCATTCGTCCTCCAGACACAAAGCTTTTCAATGGTTTTATCTCCATAATTGTTGGATCAGCTGTATAATTAAAAAGGTCTCCTTTTAGTGTTCGGTTTGCATTGTCTATTGATACTGTAATGGTATGTATCACACATGGTGCAATTGCTTTAGGGGTTATACATATAAGTCTACTATTTGAAGTTTGAGTCTTATTTACAGCACAGGGAAGTTCATCTAAATAGGCAATAACTGATGATCCAATATTAAGATGTTGTCCTCCAATTGCTAACTGTGTACCACCAGCAACAGGGCCCAAGGTAGGATAAACACCTTGCAGTGTTACATTTTTGTAACTAAATAATACTGATGATCCTGTATATCCAGAGTCATTTTCAACAATAACAGGCAGTACAGCAGAAAAATTAGATGGCCCTGTTCTGCATGTTATACTTACAGACACTTCAAAGTCTACTATATCACAAAGAACATCTCCAATACGAACTTTTCCAGTCACTTCCTCTACACGCAAACCAAGATTACTGCCTTCTATGGTAAGGATGGTTCCACCTTCAATTGGGCCACTCAATGGTTTGATCATGTCAATTCTTGGCTTAGGACATTCACTTACAGGATTTTCAAGACATGAATCACTGTATGAACAAGAATTTCCACACCATGTACATTGATAAACTGTATTACGTGTAATACAAAGGGAGCAGTCTGCATGGTCTCTGTGTGAACCCAGAATTTCACATTTATATAAAGTAATTGTGATAGTATCAATATAATGTTTATGATTCCAAAAAACTTTGACACTGACATTATATTCACCCACATCTTCTTCATATGAGTACATGGTTTTATCACAGACAATAAAATGATTTGACTCAACCCTTGCTGGTAAAATCATGTTAGCTAATTCAATACTAACAATACATTGAAATCCAGTGTGGCCAGGTTGTAAATGAGGAAGATTTTCAACTTCAAGCTCCAATTCTTTTGGAACATTGTTTGGCAATAAAATTGGTTTCTTATATTGTCTTATTCTAGGACAATGTCCAATGCCATGATTAAGTAGCTTGGTTGGATTATTTTCACCAGAAATAATTGTCCTTTGACAAAGTGAAGTATCATGGGTACATTTATTGTCATAAATGCACCAATTACATGCCCACTCACTCAGAATGCAAGTTTGGCAGGTTGTATGTTTGGAGCAATCATAGAAAGCAAAATTACGAGATACGAAATCTTTATTTGTTTCTGAGGAGTGGACTGATAAAGGAACATAAACATGATCTTGATTTAGTGAGATTTTAGGCCTATGTTTTAAATCTGGTGTTGGACATGCAAGACCACTTGAAGTAACAGCTGCATCAATGGCAGGGGCATCTCCAAAAACACATTTATATTTAGCACCAAATGGCAATTCGGGTAAAGTTCTTATAATTAATTGAACAGTAGTCACTTCATTCACAGATATTCT
The DNA here is from genome assembly GCA_912999735.1 of Aporia crataegi. Classification (NCBI taxonomy): domain Eukaryota; kingdom Metazoa; phylum Arthropoda; class Insecta; order Lepidoptera; family Pieridae; genus Aporia; species Aporia crataegi. The sequence continues at coordinate 6,245,504 of OU538736.1, forward strand.
ATCTGGTAAAATTTGTTCAAAATCAATGCATTGTTGGCCAGTATACTGAGAAAGCCACCTTGGAGCACTTTGTGTACCTTTTTGACACATATTTTGAATAGTACAACGCTTTTCTAATGAACACCAACCACAATGAGGGTCATTTGATTCTAAACATGAAGAGCAATTGGTATATCCTGCACATTTTTCTGTAGGTATTTGAATTATTGATTTTTTGCCCAATACATAAAGTGTTTTTTGATATGGAGATAAAGTAGTATCAGGTAGTATTTTTTGACCAGGCAAGGGGACTTCACTTGCATATTGTAAGGCCTTTTCAGCATCAATTAAAACCTTTTTAATACTACCATTGCTAGTCCCCAGGAATGCTACACTATGTAATCCAGTAACAGACATAGTAACAGATGTAATTAAAGTGTCATTCCATTGAATAACAGATATTGTTGTAATTGGATAAAGACCACTTATTTTTAAACCAACTTCACAAAAATTGAGAATATTGCCAACTGAACCAACACTAGGACATTTACCATCTGATATCATACCTGATATGTAACCCATGTTACGTGCCTTAGTACTACCGTTAAAACACATATGGACATTTTCATTAAACTTAATTTCTATTTCTTGCATTGAAAATACACAAATAGCAGACTTTGACATAGGCTCATTAGTAATTCCTTTTGACGGACTAAAAGCTGCTACAAGAATTGAATCTCCTGGTTCTATACCCAGTTGATTTGCAAGATTGATACCAGCCTTAGCAATCTTGGCATCTTGTACAAGGTTATAATTGACAATCTCACTCTTGCCTTCATTAGTAACTTCTTTTACATGACACTCTAATGTAACCTCTGTATAACTGTTATAGTTGTCGTCATTTACACAAGTCCTTGCTAATCTTGACACATACCCTAGTTCCTCATTTCCTGCGAGATGTGAATGCTTCTGAATTATTAGAAAGTAGGCATAATCACTTGCATTGAATCCATAAACATATTGTACTAAAAAGTTGTCTCTGTATTTAACATCTATTTGAATTGAACTCTGTTTAGAAAATGTAGACTGAGCTAGCTGAAGAGTCATCAGATTCCTGCTTGATATAGCAGGAACGTCATGCCTATAATCACCATTATTTGTAAAAGTTGTTCCCACATAAAGTGCATTAGAACGTTCCCATGAGTTATATCTTTCAGGACCTATAAATGCATATGTAGATGCATCTGGATCATTAGCTGCAACACTTTCCGCAATAAAGTCAGGATGTGCCGACAAATCACCTAGTTTGTACAAAAAGCATGAACCTTGCGCCACACTACCACATGCGATCACAATACTTGACTCTTCATCTATGACTAATATCTTATTGACATTGTCAATCCAAGTTGTTTGAATATCAGATGAAAGGCATCCACTTGCATGGCACATCGGATTATCGAGTTTGGGTCCCGTACTAATTACGTGTAGAGGCTTCAAATCTGGACTCAGCTGGTGAAGCCAGTTTATTGAAGAAGCGTAAACTTGACCACTTAATCTGTCTACGACTAAATGATTGAAATAGTACGTTTCATTTGAGTGCATAGGATATTGTGATATAAAATCAAACCCACAAACCACTGTGCACTGAAGCCAAAAAATTATAACTGTTACTGTCATGATAGCTGCCATGATCACATTGTACTATATCCTCACAATAATATTTTTAATCGTTTTCACAACCACTGTTGTTTCTTTCTTATTTTCAACCCATGTTACAATTTATAAAAATAATAGTTTAAGCAACACAATATCGATGCCGATGACATATAATAAACAATAGAGATTAGAGAGTGAGTATAGTCAATGGGACACAGATAAAATTTGCTCAAGTCTGTTCAATCATCATATTTTATAATAGACTAGATGAATAGTTTCTGCTTATCAAAATAGTAGGTATAAACACCATCTATTCAGTATTCACTCAGCACTAATTCATAATAATTGTGATTCGTAATGACTGTTACCAACCCTACTGTTTTAACAGTTCATATCGATGCCCTGTTTTCTGTTTCATTCCTAATTTTTACTGTTTTTCAACTAGTATTCTTTAGCGCCACCTATTACACTATATTACAAACATTTTTTAATAACCACTACGTCCCATTACACACTAAATCCAAAATAACCGATTGCTATTCATTTAAAGCCACAAAAAGGCACATGAAGAAATTCAACAAAATATGTATGATTTTAAAAATAATGAATGTGAAAATACTGAAGATGAGGCAATTGAGAATGAAACTGAAAAATAATTTTACTTTGATTTTTGTTTTTTGTTGTTGTGATTATTAATATAACAATGTATGTGAATTCTGGTATGTAACTAAGAAAATTGTTATTGTTTAATTATATGAGCAAAACTACTGTTTCCTTCTGTTTTTTTGGCGAGTTGTTGTTTTTTAGTTTTTTGAGGTTGGCAACACTGCTCGTAATTTTATATTTTGTTCGTATTTTCGCACTCTCTCACAATTCACAAATTACAAAATGGTGGTCATTGGTCAAACGTAAAGCGGCAAAAACTGAAACAGTTTATACTAGTTTTTTCTTGATTTAATTTTTTTCTGCCTCATTGTGTTTAGAGACTCAAAAAATTTAGAATAAATTATAATGTAGTTTTAAATACAAACGTGGCTTAGTAGTTAGTTTTAACAGCAAATATTACGCAGAACTATAGTACCAGAGTACCTACGTACAATAAGACCGAGTGTTTGGAGTATATTTTTAAAAATATTATGTAGTCTTCGACAAAATTACTGTAATTTATATTCTTACGTTTTTCACGGTATTTCTATTTAATTAAAACATTAAAATGATGGCTACCATGGCTGCCGGCGGATCTGGAGATCCGCACACCCAGATGAATACTTATCGAAGTTACGTGACTATGCTTGCGGATCCAGGTGCAAAGGACGAAATAAAACTTAAAGCTGCGCAAGAACTGAGTGAGAATTTCGAGGTAAAAATACATTTCTCTTAAATTTCGTAGAGGCTGCATCCAGTAGAGCTTGAAGCAAGGTGTGTTATTTACTGATGATGCCAAGTGTTAGTTCAATTAGAAATTTAATAAGCTTTACGATGTACTTTTTAATGATGTGGTACTACAATTTTAATTAGTGCTACTAGCAGAGAGCAACACACATAGCTATAATATTTTTGCAGGTAATCTTAAGTTCACCGCAGTACCCTCAATTTTTGGACCATTCCCTCAAAATATTTCTTAAAATATTACAAGAAGGTGAACCCCATTTTATTGCCGAATATAATATACAACAGGTTAGAAAGCTTATATTAGAGATGATACATCGTCTACCAATCAGTGAGACTCTCAGGCCATATGTAAAAAGTATATTAATATTAATGTTAAAACTAATGGAAATAGAAAATGAAGAAAATGTATTAGTATGCCTAAAAATATTCATGGAATTACACAAACAATACAGACCTGCATATTCAGCAGATGTCGATGTAAGTATTTTCTTTGGTCTTTTTTTTTCATGTACATATTTTTAATACTTTGTGTTAACTTAAATATGTATTTTTATTTCAAATAATTATTTTTTAAAATAATTTTACTAAGAAACCATTTTATCAAAAGTGTGTACCTACTACAATATAGGATTTTCTTTTAGATTCATAAGTTTCTACAGTGGGTAAAAGCTATTTACTCTGACTTACCTAACCACTTGCCAAAAATATTTGAACCTCGACCATCACTAAGAGTAAAGGATTTATCTGAAGTTAACATAGATCAACTCTTGCAAGAAACATATACCACAACACCAATACATACTGAAAAGAAGCTTTTAGATGGCAGTGTTGTGACAGTAAGGAATTTCTTATTTGTTTAGTTTTTGCAGTTTACAAATTATTATTGATTTCTGTAATCACATATTTTGTAGTTGTTTTTTCTTAACTTAAATAAAACTTAGAGTTTAGAATATTTATACAAAGTGGTAAAGTTAGTATATAGATTCTAGACTCATCGTCAAAACTAGAAACTTTTTTTAGTATTTATAATGTTTTGGTGGGAAGACCTGTTTTAAATAGTTCTATGATTTAGAATTAAATGTTCTTTAGTATCATCTAAAAATTACTCTGGGATAAAACAAACTTTTAATAGTCGAAAACTTTTTTTAGTATAACCTAATTCCGAAATCCGTTATTTCTTTAAAAGTTATACAAGAACTTCCAATCATAGTAGTTCTTATGTATCAACTTTATAAGCAGAATGTACATCAAGAAGTGAGCAATTTCATTCCACTTATTATGGACACTATTACTCTTCAACCTTCGGTAACACTCCGGTATGTCTTTTATTTAATACTACTAGCCCATTTCACCATAAGTGAAGTCCCGTGTCCCCTAGTGGGGTATGGGGCAGATGCATTTCACATCTGTTTCACTGATCGATTTTTTCTTTAGGGGCAAGTAGGTGATCAGCCTTCTATGCCCCCCTGCCAGACCGAGCTTTTTTTTATCTCCACCGGGAATCGAACCCAGGACCTCTCGGTTGTAACGCTTACGCACTTATCACTAGACCAAGGAGGCGGTCCATTTCACCATCATAGCATCACACAAATTGCTATATTTTACCCCTGAAGTTTGTTTACTGTGTGTACTAGTTATACATTAGAGCTATTAAATAAGAATAAATAAATAGTACAATATCAATTTGTAATGTTGTGGCTAAATATCATGAGATGGCAATTCTATAAAAGTTGTTTCATACCAACATAATATATTTATAGATTTTAGTGGTTTTTACTTTGCTTTACAATTTATAGTAAACATTCATATCAATCGCATATATTACTGTGTATTTCATTATTTTGTCTTCTTAGTATACCTTAATAGTTTATTGTACCAACATTTTTTTCAGCCAATCTGCAACCTTCAATAAAGAAGTGTTTGTTGATTTTATGGGCGCCCAAATCAAAACATTAGCTTTTTTGGCTTATATTATAAGGATTTATCAGGACACAATAGCAAATCATGCAACAATGATGGTAAAGGGCATTATTGGTCTATTAACATTGTGTCCCCCTGAGGTAGCTCATTTAAGGAAAGAACTGGTCATTGCTACTCGACATATCTTGGCTACAGATTTAAGACTTAGTAAGTAACCTCAAATAAAATAATAATTTAAGCAGTAATTGTTTATATTTATGCAAGCTTTTTTTTTGTGATTTTCTTAAGATAATGTAACTGTATTTTAGAATTTGTTCCATACATGGAGAGATTATTTGATGAAGATGTGTTACTTGGAGGTGGTTGGACTGTACATGAATCATTGAGACCCCTAGCATATTCCACTTTAGCAGACTTGGTGCATCATGTGCGACAACATCTGCCTCTCTCTGATTTAGCAATTGCTGCACACTTGTTTTCAAAGAATGTGCATGATGAATCTTTACCAACAAGGTGAGAAAAAAGAATTTTAGATTTCTACTACTGAAATTCTTTTGTTTAAAAAAATAATTTATTGTGTTAATTGTTGAATTAAATAATTTAAAAAAAATACACATTTTTTTTTTACCATGGAAATCATAGGCATAAAAATGACATATTTTTTTCAGTATTCAAACAATGTCTTGCAAACTTCTTCTCAATTTGGTCGACTGTATTCGACAAAGGTCTGAAAGCGAGAATGCGACAAGTTCCCAGCCACAAGGAAGGCAGCTTCTAATGCGTATTTTAGAAGTATTTGTTCTTAAGTTTAAAACTATGTCCAAGTTACAAATACCCGCACTTATGGTTAAGTGGTAAGTTATTTTTTAATTACATGTATTTCCTAATCCCCAATTACATGTTTTTGTTTTGATGCACATTCAGTACATTGTTATAATTTCATGACCGAAGACAAATGCTGGTTAAGAAAGGTGATTCATAAAACAAACGTGTGTCTGTCCCATCTTCCTCTGTGGGTTTGGAACTTATTTTTTACATAGATACTGTTAGTTTTGCTTGATGAAGTAATGATTGAATTCCAGTAAACAATCTTGTCCAATCACAAATACTGCAAATGGTACAAATCTAAGCGTAACAACAGCCACCACACCAACCACTGCACCAAACATCACACCTACCATCTCAGTTGAACTTAAGGTGGAAGAAGAAAAACCAACAGATATCCTGGATAGTCTAAACAAAGTAGAAGAAAAGTCCAAAATTGGCTTCCCAACTTCACAAATGAGTAATTTGAATGTTGGAGACTATAGAACATTGGTAAAAACTTTGGTGTGTGGTGTCAAAACTATTACTTGGGGCTGTGCATCTTGTAAGGTATGTTTATTTAGCGGTTATATAGCGAGATATTTTTTCAAAATGATGGATGTGCCCCTAATTCAAATTTGAATGGGAACTGTTTGTTACAACTTTTCAAAAAAAGTAACGTCTATAATAAAAAGGATTTTTTTTTTTCGACTTTCAAATTCGGAATTTCCGAAGTAGGTTAAAGATTCTTTATTTTCTTATCATTTTATCTTGAACCGGCGTACTTCGTACGTCTTAACTTATATAACAGTTGAATTATTTCAAACCTTCTGCTAAAACAAGTATAATATTATTATGATTTTTTTAAATTGGATAAATAGATCTTGTTCTACATGTTACGTTTGATTTTTTATTTCCAAAACTAATTTTGTTAAATAAATAATTCTTCAGACATCGACAACAGCAGAAGGCGCGTCAACGTCGACGATAACAGGCCAGAAGTTGTTAAGTGCGCGTGAAACACTTGTGTACATTCGATTAGTCGTGTGGGGCCTGCAATCGTTGGACATATATACCCTCTCGGCGCCCCGGCCTCCACCCCATGCGCCAGCGCAACCACACGTCCGCTCCAAGGAAGAAAAAGAAGTGCTCGAACATTTTAGCGGAGTTGTGAGTTTTCTACAAATAACGCTTTAAATCTTATCTATGTATATTGGTGTTCCTGTCAATTCGTCTCGCTAGAACACAAAAACTTGACCAAATTGATTGTAGCTGGAACTATTAGGTTTACAGTATCAACATTACAAAATGTGACGTTTATACTGTAAACTTGAAAAATTAATTGCAATTGAAGTGTTACTTATGTTTCCTTATTATTTTGAAATTACTTAACTGAAATTACTTAACCTCACTTTTAATACTTTTACTTTAACTGGTGGAGACAATTATTTGCAACCATTATAAAAAAATAACTCATAACACTGAATAGATAAGAATAAGCCTATAGAAGATGTAATATAATAATGCTGATGTGTGACATTTCTAATAGGGTACTGTCCTTTCAGTTTTCCATGATGAACCCTCAAACATTTCAAGAAATTTTCACGGCAACTATTTCTCATATGGTGGAAAGAATAAATAAAAATACGACACTTCAAATTATTGCCAACACGTTTCTGTCAAATCCCGCGACTTCGCCTATATTTGCTACCGTCCTTGTTGAATATCTCTTAAAGAGAATGGAAGAGATGGGATCGAATGTAGAAAGATCTAATTTGTATTTAAGGTTGTTCAAATTAGTTTTTGGCTCAGTGAGTTTATTCCCCACTGAAAATGAACAGATGTTACGTCCACATTTACATAGTATAGTTAACAAAGCGATGGATTACGCGATGACTGCAAAAGAACCCTACAATTACTTCTTACTTCTGAGGGCACTATTTCGATCTATAGGTGGCGGTAGTCACGACTTGCTTTATCAAGAATTTCTGCCTTTATTACCAAACTTATTAGAAGGTCTTAACAGGCTTCAGAGTGGTCTTCACAAACAACACATGAAAGATTTGTTTGTGGAGTTGTGTTTAACGGTGCCTGTTAGATTGAGCAGTCTTTTACCATATTTACCAATGCTAATGGACCCATTAGTTTCTGCTCTAAATGGATCTCATACTTTGATATCGCAAGGGCTGCGAACTTTAGAACTCTGCGTTGATAATTTGCAGCCCGATTTCTTATATGAGCATATTCAACCTGTTAGAGCCGATCTAATGCAAGCTCTTTGGAGAACTCTTCAGAATAGCGAAGTTGCAAGAATCGCTTTTAGAGTACTTGGAAAGTTTGGTGGTGGCAATCGAAAAATGATGATTGAACCTCAGAGGCTAGAATATCGTGAAACCGATGCACCTCCACCGGCCATTATGGCTTATTTCCAAGATCAAGCAAAGCCAATCGATTTTGAAGTTGATAAAGTGATAGAAACCGCATTTTCTGCTTTAAAATCGAGTACAACGGATCCCTATTATCGTCGTCAATGCTGGGAAGTTCTACGTTGTTACTTAGCGGCTTCCTTAAATCTAGAGGACGATAGGCCTACACTACAAAAGCTGTTTAATCATCCCAGCTTTCTAGAAGGGAAAATCCCAGCCCAGAGTGGACCATACTACAAATGTTCCAATTCGATTGTTCGAAACACACACAAAACCGCTCTTACGGGTATGTTTGTCGCGGCAGCCATTAAAGAGTTGCGTCAGCACGTTTTACCTACAATGGTATCGCTTGTGCGCCACTACACATTAGTCGCACTTGCCCAAGAAGCCGGACCGTTTGCGGGCTCAGGAGAACCGAAAGAAGGTCTCGATGCTTTGGTATTAGTCGATGCAATCGCTGTAGTAATGGGTCACGAAGAGAAAGAGCTATGTAAACCTGGACATTTGGCTCTAGTACTAATGATAGAAACAGCAGCGACCGTTCTGGGCAGCAAAGAACGTGCGTGTAAATTGCCTTTGATGGAATACCTCGCTGAAAGGATGTCGGCACTTTGCTACGATCGTGCTTGGTACGCTAAGCTTGGTGGATGTATAGCGGTGAAGTTTATGTTCGAGAAAATGGCACCTGAATGGGTTTACAAGCACGTGTTTACGTTTTTAAAAGCGGTATTGTTCGTAATGATGGATTTGACTGGAGAAGTTTCATCAGGTGCACTGGACATGGCTACTGTGAATTTGGAGCGATTAGTCCGCGTTTGTGTGAGCGGGCCGGGTGGACAAGTGATCGAACTTGATGGAGACGTGGCTGCTGCGAGAACGCGAGCCTTGCACGATGTTCTACAAGAACTTGTGTTGCAGGTTACCAGCCCCCATCTACTGGTTCGCCAACAGGTAAATTTTGGTTGATTTTTTTATCGACAGTTATTGTTTTCTTTTACTAAATATTTTTTCGGTTTTAGGCCATGAAATCTTTGGAACTAATAGCTGAACTACAGAATAAATCTGTGACTGATGTAATGGATCCACATAGGGAAGTGTTGTCAGATATCATCCCACCTAAAAAGCATTTGCTTAGACATCAACCTGCGAATGCACAAATGGGTCTAATGGATGGAACTACTTTCTGCACAACTCTGAAACCCAGACTATTTACGATAGGTATTTTATTTAAGATTTATTATAATTTTATGGTTAAATATTATTCAATTTGTAACTATTACAAGAATTTTGCCGAATATTTATAAATATTTTGCAATATTTAAATAATTACATATTAATAAGCAATTACTTATTATCTCTCATCAACTAGTAGTAGCCTCAACTTCAGTCTGGTATTTCCATTGTATTTCATATTTTGTTGAATAAACAAAATCAAATTATATGATTTATACAAATATTGCAAGTTTAAAAAAAATATTATACCAGTATGTCAACCAGCGGTTAATAGTTAACTTTTTACAAACATTTTACGCAAACACTTTCAAATAATACCAAACACATTGTTGTAACACTTGTGATTGTATAATAATTGTAGCATATGTATTTCAGACTTAAATGTTAACGAGCACAAAGTGTTTTTCCGCGAGTTACTATCCCTATGCGAGGCGGAAGATGCAATGTTGGGAAAGTTGCCCTGCTATAAGGGCGTTAATCTTATTCCTCTGCGTATTTCTGCGTTAAAGGCACTTGCAGCTTGCCACTATATACAAGAGAAACCCTGCAGGGAGAAAATATTCCAAGTGCTTTACAAGTCACTTGAGAAGAGTGATACTGAACTGCAACAGGTAATTATTCCTTAAATTGCAAATCAAGAAGAGGTTTTATAAACACCATACGAACAACGAACGTATATTTTATTTGCAGAAATATTTTAAATTATGATTTAGAAGACAATTAACAATCTCATTGAAAATTATTTAGAAATATTTATAGGCAGTACTGAGACTGATGTATGAAATCTTGTAAATGACAGACCAATTTGTATTCTAATTATGTATGCATTTGGTATCGTAGGTGTAATATCGGTTAGATTAGATTCACGAAATGTTCTTTCAGAGCCCTTTAAGGAGGAGGACTGGCGTAAATATACTAAAGATTTAAAGTCACATTGCAACTTCCTTGTGTGTTCCAATGGTTTAAAAATTGTTCCACAGACTTATAACATTCTGGATTTTAAAACATAAAAACTTTTTCAGGCGGGTTTTGAATGTATGCAGAAGTTTCTAGCTGGGTTCCAAATAGATATGGACATGGTTCATCCAATCATGAGACCTTTATTGCTAACATTGGGAGATCACAGAAACTTAAGTGTTAATGGAGCAAAGAGGCTCTCATATTTAACCCAGCTTTTTCCTTCTACCTTCAGTGAGAAGCTCTGTGAACAGCTCCTGCAGTTGCTAAAGAAACTGCTCGATTACTCAATACAGACTAACAGAGGTAAGTTACATTTGATATACTGAATTCTTATAAATGTAGGATCGTCATTTTATGATCGGTTTCTAAGGTTACTAAAATGCGTGTGTTAGCACCTCAGAACCGGGCATTTATAATCCAAATTAGGTTGAAAGATATTTTATTACTTAAGTCGTTAAAATTTCATAAAAATCTATTATGAATATAGATTTATCTACTCACTTTAAGCTTTTCAGTTTAAAGTGAGTCATTATATTGGATGAAAACTATATATTTTGACAGTTAATAAATGGTACATCCATTTGATTTAAACAAGAACTAAATAATAATTTTATTTTTAACAGGTGGCAACTTTTTACAAAGTGTTTCAAAAAATATGGAAAACGAACAGAAAATAATAATTTTAATTGGTATTTTCCATCAAATACCGGCCGCATCGCCACGATTTATTGACGTCCTTTGCCGTCTCATATTCCACACGGAAAAATCACTCATGATTGAAGCCGGTTCACCATTTCGAGACCCATTAGTGAAGTTCTTACTAAGGTAGGCGTCCCCCAGATATTTTTACGTAAAAAAAAAATAGTTTGGGTTTTAGTTTTTACCCATGTAAGACTTAAACAATTCGTTCATTTCATAAATTTTTGTAAATTTTGATAATTTTTTAGTCATACAATTTTATTGGTATTCTGAGCATCGTTTGAGACGATTATAATTTTTTTCCAACGTACAGTACAGTAATGCTAAATTTACAGATACCCGAAAGAAACGCTCGACCTCATCATGAGTGATAACAATATTAGGGATCAGCAATGGAGCCGTTTCTTAGTGTTCCTAGTGAAACACGTAGAAGCCGGGCCAGACTTCCGGGAGGCTTTACAGACCACAAAAAAGTCCAGATTATTACAATTATTGGCTGTTAACAGTGTCCAAGGGTCCAGTTTACCCCAAACGGATAAAATTGAAATGCAATTCCAAGCAATTCGAGTTATATCCTTGCTTATAAAATTCGACAACCAATGGCTTTCCACTCAACATGATTTGATTGAATTATTGAAGCGTATATGGTGCAGTGACCAATATCACGTAAGTATTTTGTATTATATACGGTAAACGGATATTTGATTTGTATTTCCTAATTTCAGTAAACAGTATAGGATTATAGTTTAAAGACTATGGCTCTAAAATACATTAATAAACAATATATTATAAGCGCATAATACAGTCAATACGAACTGTAATCTTATTTTCTACATTATTACACTAAAATATTAATTTTTTATATTTTCTTGCATGATAGGACACCCACAAAAAAGTCGAGAATGTTGAGTGTATTCACTGGAAGGAGCCTAAGCTGATAGTGAAGATATTGTTGCAGTATTTTTGTCACCACCCTTCCAATATTGATTTGCTTTTCCAACTGCTACGAGCTTTATGTGATAGATTTATTCCAGACTTCCAAGTGAGTATACATCACTATCTATATTTTATCTTTTCTTGACAAAGAAGTATTAAAATAAATAATTTATATTAAACTATAATATAATTGACTGCGTTTTGTTATATGCGTCAGCATATTGTTTTTTAGAGAATTTTTATTGCAATTATCGAATTTTTTTCTTGTTATTACTTCGTCCATTTTTTACAATTCTTACAATTGCAATATATGATTTCATATTTTAACATCGGGCAGAAAGTCGAATAGTATTTTTTTTCCTTAGACATTAATATGTTTTATATTAATGATGAATTATAAATGTCAAGTATACAACAAATATAAGCTGCGAAGGTGAACTGTATTAAAGAAGTGGTTTTTTACAGTTTCTTCGAGATTTCCTGGAAAATACAGTAGCCCAGAACTACACGGTTGAATGGAAGCGTTCAGCTTTCTTCCGTTTCGTGGAGCACTTCTCAAGCGACGCGATGTCCCAAGAGTTAAAAGCGAAGGTGTTACAGATGATATTGATCCCTTGTTTTGCTGTCAGCTTCGAGAAGGGCCAGAAGATCGTTGGCGGGCCACCTGCACCTTACCAGGACAACCCCGATAATGTAGTCTCGGTGTTTATTAATAATGTAAGTGTCACATTTTCTTTATAAATTAAGAGATATAATTTTAAAAGGATTCAAGAAAATAATTTCTTGTATCCATAGACAAGAAGTTCTTTAAATTTTTTATATTTAAATGTTTTTTTGAGTTTTTTAAGGAAAGTACTATTTGCTCAAAACAAAGTAATTACAAAAGCAGAGGTTGTTAAAGTAGATGCAATGTAAGGCCTTACTTCAACTTTAAAACGACAAAGTCTAGCTTGGATTTATGTTAAATATTTATTATACCTAGTATTTATATCCCTTATAATAAATTTTCAGGTAATCGATCCTGAGAACCCTTTCGCATGTTCAGACGCAGTACGTATATCTTTACTGCAGTTTGCGTGTTTGTTGCTTGAACAGGCATCAGCTCATATCCACGATGCAAATAATAAGAAACAAGGCAACAAGTTACGGAGACTTATGACATTTGCTTGGCCATGTTTGTTGGGCAAGAATTATGTCGATCCTGCAACGAGGTGGGTATTTTCTTGTATATTAGTAGAAGGTATTTTAGTTTATTTATGACGTTTTTATTTCAAATTAAGTCTTCCGCCACACTTGATGCAAATTCCGACGCTTAACTACCGTTAGTAAATGTTGCATACATTAAATATTTCGTGTCAGAATAGTCGACTGCCAATATGTATGACGCGATCATAATGGATCTGATAAAAGTGTTAGCTATTTATGAAGCTTTAGGACAACATACGAGTAGAAGAAAATCTTAAATATTGGGTTCATCTTGCTTTGCTGACTTTCGTACACATAATTTATACAAATGTTCTGTTGCAGGTATCATGGACATTTACTTTTAAGTCACATAATTGCGAAGTTTGCTATTCACAAGCGAATCGTGTTGCAAGGTACTTAGCCAAATGTATTATATATTTTTTATATCTGTAAAATTTTATCGTTTCTTGGGTAGATACGCTTTCTTTCGTATCTGCTTCTATATTATGTTATATTGCAGCTTCGTAGCAGCTATGGAGGCAATGAACTAATAAAGCAGTGGTAAAATATAACTTTTCTGTGAAAACGGTAAATGGTGACTTATTTTTTCTATCTGTCATCGATTCATGATAATGATAGATTTTGATGTTACATATGAAACTGATGTGGTCTCTGACTTTTTGTGGAAGATAAAAAAGGAAATTGTAAAGTGTGGAATTAGTTGGAGATACATGTAAACTAATTCTAATGCCCCTTTTCCTTTTTCAGTGTTCCATAGTCTGCTGAAAGCCCACGCGGTGGAGGCCCGCGCCGTGGTGCGCGCGGCGTTAGAGATTCTGACGCCGGCGATGCCACAGCGCATGGAGGACGGCAACACCATGCTTACGCACTGGACTAAGAAGATAATAGTGGAAGACGGTCATTCCGTGCAACAGCTCTTCCACATACTGCAGCTGGTTGTCAGACATTATAAAGTGAGTATTGTAATCTACGGCAACAAGGCCTCCTTAGCTTTGCATATCGTTTCATGTCGCTCCAGAAAAATAAGTCATTCAGTTAGTATATACACATAACACAACATCTAGTAAGGAACACGAATGTATTAAATAAACCTTCATGTTCCTTACGAGAACTTCATTCTAATATTTTTCTTTAATTCGATTTAATCAAAAGTGTTCGATAAAGAATATGTGTTATCTGGACACTGCAAACTGGAATAAAAAGAAATGTTATCTAGGTGTATTACCCCGTACGCCACGCGCTAGTGGGTCATATGGTGGCAGCTATGCAGCGTCTAGGCCTATCCGCCACGGCTTCGCTGGAACATCGCCGTCTAGCCGTTGATTTGGCCGAAGTAGCTCTCAAGTGGGAGCTGCAAAGGATACGCGATCACACGCCTGATGATATTGTCGTAAGTAAAGAGTCAATTTAGAAATCGGTAACCATAAAAAACTACACCTTACCAAACTTAGTTCTATAACAAGACGTTAACTTCCTAGTCACATTTATTTGTTCCACATTGACCTTAAGACTATTTGCAAAATTTCAATTAAGTACAAAAAGCCATTTGGCCACAGGAATTATTTTTCGCTTTTTACAATAATAATACGATGTGTGTTTACGATACTCTCAATCATAATTTTTACGCGCGATGTCATTTTGTATTACAAGAATGTGTAAAAAGGAAAAAAAGATAATGTTATCTCGAAGAAGTGGCGCCGTCTTGTCAAAGAAACCACAGCGGCTCTCGCACCGTCACGTGCCCTTAAACTATGTTTTAAATTACGAATGTTTCATTCATTACGCGTATCTCGATAGTTGTTGACTTAATTCGCAACGTTGCCGTTTATCGCTCATTAGTTGTGAATATTTCGCAATGGTTGGTAAAAAAAACTGCTACTATTTTTACTTTAATTATTTCATATGAAAAAACTGGTTTCTTAGTTATTTAGATATTTACTTTTTTTATGGCGACTTGAGTATGGATGTTCTAAAGAATTTGATTATATACGAAACACGTACTATTTTATTACTTACTTTTACCCTAAGATTAAGTATGGAATTACTAATCAGGTAGCGACAACATCAAGCGGCGCGATCAAGCGCATCTCGTCGGAAGACAACAGTAACGAAGCCCGCAAAGCCCTCAACACCGGCTGGGCAAGTCCGCAAGCCTCTACATCCCGTGAACCCGACGCTGCTAAACCCCTAGACAGACAACATGTCGATGTTGTAGTCAACCTATTGCTCAGGCTCGCTTGCCAGGTATACTATTGTACTCCATTAGTTTTCTCTAGACAAGTATGTTGCAATATATTTTTAAATCAATCCATTCCATTCCATGCTGTGACTGAAGGACTTATTTCCTATTTTATTATTTTAAACACGCACGCAGTTAAATGTTGCAATAAAATTATTTTTATGTATATTAAGATGTTGCAGTAGATGCATTTATCTCCCTTTCATACTTTTGATTTAATGGTTACAATATTTCACCTTTATTTCGTGTTAGTTGTCTGCATTTATTAAAAGATGCACAGTTGACTACCCCGTCACAGGTTAACGAAGGTACGGTGGGCGGAGCTTCCGTGGTAGGAAGCGGAGCCGCGGCTGCTTCAGCCAATAGCAGCGGAGCTGTAGCCGGCGCGGGTGGTTCACCAGCTGAACAATTATCACGGAGGTGTGTTCTATTACTCAAGACTGCACTCAAACCAGATGTCTGGCCACATCTATGTGAACCGAAGCTGGCTTGGTTGGATAAGGTAACTAACATTTCAAATATATATTTTTTAAATAAAGAGAAAATTTGGAGTAATAAATCATATTTTGCTAGTTTTAATTACTAAGTGATCTCTGGAATCGAGCCCATTTGTTTGTAAGACATAAGAATTGATACGGGGAAACTAAGCGCTAAGAAGTAACATTAGTACTTTGTAATTTCGCTGTGGTGCCTTTACAAGAAAACTATAAAATCCCTATTGACTACAAACTTGGGTAGGTCATATACCTTAATGAATGGATGAATCGAGTTTTATAAATTGTAGCAAAGACTTATCTCGTTCAAGTCGCCTTTTAAACTAAAATAAACCGCATCGAAATCGGTCGGAAACACCCTTCAGGTAAATATGAATTATTTAATGTATTTTCACAGGTTTTCACAAGCGCCGAAGGCAACGCAAACGCGTGCACGGGTCTCGAACTCCTGGTGTTCTTATTAGGAGTGTTACGTCGTGAACAGATCTTAGCAGCTCTGAAGCCGTTGCACCGCGGTCTATCTGCCTGTGTCGCGTCTACCAATCCGAAGATAGTGCGACTTACGCACAACCTATTGGCTAAACTCACCGCGCTCTTCCCCACCGAGCCTTCTAGTGCAGCGCAGGCTTCCAAGGTGAGGTTTAAATAGTATTAAAAGATTAACCGACTGCTTCGAACGAACAAATTTTTTAGAAATTTGCTTTTTAAAAACGGACTTAACAGTTACAAAAAGATCTGGCATTTACGTGATGTTTTGGTTTTTAAATTTATATAGTTGAATTTTTTGGACTAAATAATAGTTTACAAATAAAACATTTCTTATTTCTGTGTATTTTATACACATAGAGCACAGAGGCTCGGTTATATAGAGTTGGGAAATATTCTTATAGAATCAGCAGAACTAAAATTCTATATATTATATTTTCTAGAGATAAAAAAAATAAGAATATTATATCTGGTTTCAGTATGAAGAGTTAGAAACATTATACGCATGCGTCAGCAAGTACGCTTTTGAGGGATTAGCGGCGTATGAAAAGTCTGCACCTGGTACAGGAGCTAATTCACTTTTGGGACCATTAATGATGTTAAAGGTATAATTATTGTTCTGACACGTATTATTATACGCATTTTTATAGTACATTTGATACAACTCCAGTCAACCACAGTTTTAGTGGTTGTTTTTCTTTTTCTCTATACGTTACATGCAATTACTTTATATTTTCTTACATGTAAACCTTTTTTTTTTCGCCAAAATTAGCGAAATTGGTGCAGCCGTTCTCGAGTTTGTTTTACTAGCAAACGTCAATTTATTTTTTATAAATTTATAGATATTATTATAATATTATTACAACTTTTGATATACAATCCCACCTTTAACAAAAGAAAATATTTTACCAGGCCTGCTGCACCTCGAGCCCGGGCTACGTGGACAGGCTTCTGTTGCCACTGATGCGAGTGTTGCAGAGAATGGCGCGAGACCACGTAGCGCCAAACCCTGACAATGTCACTTCGGACTTACTTGTAAGTTCCTTATTTAATTAAAAATAACTAAATATATGTATATATTTTTGTTATTATTGTAATACTTGTCTTTATTTTAGATTTTAGCATTGGACTTACTGAAAGCAAGAGTATCAGTAATGCCAGTCGAGACAAGAAAGACCTTTATTGGAACTATTCTCGTGGGATTAATCGAGAAAACCAGCGACGCCAAGGTACGCTTTTAGAACGATAAATAACGAGATAAAATTTATATATTAATTTATTTATGATTTTCTA
Organism: Aporia crataegi; assembly: GCA_912999735.1. Lineage (NCBI taxonomy): Eukaryota > Metazoa > Arthropoda > Insecta > Lepidoptera > Pieridae > Aporia > Aporia crataegi. The sequence continues at coordinate 6,263,227 of OU538736.1, forward strand.
TTTTTATTTAGTAAAAAATCTTAACTGATTTATTTAGGTGATGAAAGCAATAACCCGTATGGTTGAAGAGTGGGTTAAAAACCGCGGTGCTGCTTCAAGTAGTGCAATGGTTGCCCCATCACTTCGAGAGAAATCCATTTTGCTCGTGAAACTGATGCAATACGTCGAGAAACGGTTCCCGGACGACCTGGATTTGAATGCTCACTTCTTGGATCTCGTTAATTATGTTTATAAGTAAGGATTGTTATTAAAACTATTCAGACAATCTGAATAAAGGATCTGAATCTGGTTGGTGTTAATGAAACTTGTAGTGGAGCATAGGGCAGATACATTTCTGGATCTTTTTCACTGATCTTGAATGATGAGCTTTGTGATTAGTCTTCTGTTTATATTAAGTCTTATTTACAATATCAATGAAATATTTTCAACAGGGAAGAACATCTAAAGTCGACAGAGTTATCGAGTAAACTAGAGCCAGCTTTCCTGGCGGGGCTGCGTTGCACACAGCCCACGATACGCGCAAAGTTCTTTGAGGTGTATGACGAAAGCGTTAAGAAAAATCTATTTGACCGGCTTCTCTACATCATTTGCTCGCAGAACTGGGAACATATTGGGCAGCATTTTTGGATAAAGCAATGTCTGGAACTGCTGCTCGTTACTTGTGTTTCAAGTGAGTATTTTTCCAACTTATAGTAATAATGTAATGTTTTACAGTATTTACTTAAATGAGTAGATTTATTTTAATCCGTAAATATTATAGAGTAATAACTAAATAATTAAAAATATATGACCATTTTGAGGAATTTCAATTTGTTCGAATTTTGAAAAATTAAAAAAAATAGGTATATTCTTTGTGACATTTTAACTTAAGCTTTTCGAAAGCTCGAAGTTCATGTGTGTTTTGAACATATTAGAAAGAACATTTTTATAAATTTTCACAGCTACTCAAATTCGTCTGTCCAACACAAAATATCTGCTGCCTAACATATCGGCGGTTATCAACTGGGCCGATAGTGAAGAGAGAAAATCATTTGCGGTTTTCAGTAATGTCAAAGAAGAGTCTTCCGATGGTTTCAGCGACTCTCTCGAACCCGAAAAAGAAGATGTCTTAGACATGGACTTAGACTCCACTAATACTACTCAAAAAGATGATTTGACTAAGAATGTTCCTAATAGGTAAGAATTTGCATATCCCTTATTTTTATCATATAATTTTGAACAATAGTTATGTTTTTATGAAATAGATTTTATAGTATTTTCTATTATGGGTTTAAACCGTAAAACGGTTTCTTTTTTTTTATGAGTAACCGTTCATGTCTCCAGTAATCTTCATCTGCGTTGAATTGAACAGTGCGTGACAAACACATTTGAGACTGTTAACTGTAATGTTCTAGTAAATTCTTACATTACTAAGTATTTTTGTCCTAACTAGTAAATAATAAATCTAGCTAAAAATATGCGAGCTGATTTGTTTTTCTAAATCTTTAATGTTACTATCTCTAAACTAGAAAGTTGGAAAAGAGGCTCCTAAGTCCAAATTATATATATCAACATAGTTTAAAGAATAAGTGAAGTCCCGTGTCGCCTAGTGGGGTATGGGGCAGATGCATTTCACATCTGTTTCACTGATCGACTTTTTCTTTAGGGGCAAGTAGGTGATCAGCCTTTTATGTCCTGCCAGACCGAGTTTATTTTTTTGTTATCTCCACCGGGATAGTTTAAAGAATAACAGTTATGAAATGCAATAATTAAATATTTTTCAGACAGCGAACACTTAACCAGATAATAGCAAAACAATCAGAGTTTTTGGAGTTGGCCCGTCGTGTGCGCACGGAGCAGTTGGTAACGGCTGCAGCGCAGTTATGTCATATGGACGACAATCTTGCGCACCATACCTGGCTCAGATTTTTCCCAAAGCTCTGGACTACCTTCGATGAGAGACAACTTCCGGTAAAAAGCGTTCTTTACTGCTCTAATTGTATACAATTTCGTAGTAGTTAACAGGAGGCAGGCAGGATTACTTCGACGGAACGTAGACTTCCGTAGAATTAATCTTGGGCGTCCAAAGCAACTTTGCAAAGGTGGAAGTAAAGATTCAATGAATGTCAGACTAAAAGGTCTTTCGTGTATTAGAAATGTGTGCTGGGAAGGTTGTATTCCAAATAAAGTGCGTTACTATTAGATAATAAAACTCTTGAACTCTCCTGTAGTTTCGGTATATCGACTATTTCAGTCAGGATGACAAAACATCGCAGAAATGCAGAAAAATATAACTGAAAGAAATATCCCTATTAAGATACACTTCACGTACTTTTTTTTACAGACCATAATGAATGAAATTGTTCCATTCATAATATCAGGAGTGCATGTTATTCAAAATAATATGCCTTTAAGCGCTCTACACGCGTTTATTGAGGCTTTGGCGCGGTGTAATCCACCAGTCTCTATAAAACCGTGAGTAATCTTCTTATTAATTCGTTAATCAGTTTTGTTTATATAGTTATTAATATTATATATTTGTAATCAAAATCTATTAATGTAGCGGTTCAGGAGTTAGAAAGTCTCTTGCATCAGTCTTTCGTTTTTTTTGAAATAAAAATCTGCCAATACTTATATGTTTTCTATACAGTTATAAATAAAACTTTTTTTGTATTATTTTTATTACAGTTCAATGATGAAATACCTCGGCAAAAGTCATAATCTATGGCACCGCATGACTCTAAATCTGGAACAAATGGCAATCGAACAAGCAGCTGGTAAATCGAATCGGGAGCCACTTGAAGTTTACGATTACGACGTGGAGACCACCACGTCATCTGTAAGTACACATAAACCTTATTTTATATTAACCTACTAATTTAAATCATTAAATGAGTTAATTAAAAAAAAGTAAAAATTCAAAACCAAATCTTAATATTTTATAACCTAAATACAGTTATTAATTATTAACAAATTTTTAGGATTTTTAAAAGTCTGTAAAAGAATGTCACTCGCTCAAAGGCCAACGGCCATGTGGTTGAAATTTATTTGAGTCGTGTTTTTTTTTTTTTTTTAAAATATTAAAAATGAATATAAAAAAACCCTTATGACTGTTTATGACTGATTTGTAAGTTGATTGAAGTAACTTGAAGCATTTAATAAAATTATGATTTGGGGAAAATTTTGTAAAATTTTTAAACTTATAATTTAATATCTCATATGAAAAGCATAAATTTTATTATTTCGCTTAACCTTAAGTGATAAGGCTTGTAGGGCTTGCCAAAAAAACGGTTTTTGGCGATTATTGTTTAAACGTTCTTAACATGCTAAAGAAGTAAACATACATCTTAATCATCAGTTTATATTATTATTTTAGGAAGTAATGGACTCATTGAGCGACATGTACGAACTCTTACAAGAGGAAGACATGTGGTCTGGGTTGTGGCTGAAACACGCGCGGTTCCGCGAAACGAATGCCGCTATCGCCTATGAACAGCAGGGTTTCTTTGAGCAAGCTCAGGTATATTAATAATACTCGTATTAATACTTATAATAATATCTTTATCTGAATGTTAAATTATATTTAGGTTAATCAAACTTAAATAATGTGTAAAAATATCTTAGAATATGTGCTCTTGTATGGATACACAACAACCACACATATTAATATCATTAAATTGTAAGTTCTTATATAAACCCGTCAACATACGCATTTATCAGAGAGCTCTTTTTTTTTTCAAAAAAATTACAATTTTTACATTTCAGGCAGCATATGATGTAGCTATGGTCAAACTAAAACAGGAATATACAACGAATCCATCATCGTTTAATATGCACAAAGAATGCACTCTTTGGAGTCAGCATTGGCTCAAGTGTGCCAAAGAATTAAACCAATGGGATTCCCTACTCGAGCTCGCAGTGGCGAGAAATTCACGAGATCCATTTTTAATACTGGAAAGTTCTTGGAGAAATCCTAACTGGCCTATTATGAAGGAGGCGCTTGCTGAAGTCGAATATAATTGTCCCAGAGAATTAGGTATTTAAATTCTGTACTATTGTACTAGACGTACTCTTAGGAATTTTTAAAGTGGCTTATAATACATACTATTACTTTTTAAACGAATTGTTTCTTTAGGTTGGCTGGTGAATTTATATCGCGGGTACCTATGCATCTGTGCTCCAGGCGAGCAGCAGTTAGGCGGCGTTGAGCGACACGCGGAGGCCGCGGCGGCCCAGTGCCTTAGAGAGTGGCGCCGCTTGCCGAAACTAGTCTCGCATGCGCATTTACCACTCTTAAGAGCCGCTCAACAACTTATGGAGCTAAGTGAGGCTGCGCAGATACATACCGTGAGTTTTTTATTACAGACAGATGTTTTCTAGATCCAGTCCAGTTGGATATGCAGGCTAAAGATGGTTGGCAATCCACCTATGTGCCTGGAGAACCAGAGATGAATCGTTTATTAGGTGACCTGTATTTAAAGTATCTGTCTGTCTAACAGATACTTTAAAATAATTACACAAATAAATACACTATACTATAGTGATACGTGCTACTATTGATAAAAACTACAGAGGTAATGTTGACGTTACCGTGCGTTCGTATGTTTGATCACAGTATAATAACTTAAAGAAAAGCAAAAGAAATATTAAGGTCACTTTTATTTATTCCGTGAATATTTACAGGGCTTAGTACACAGCCGTCCAACATCTCTTCACGATATGAAGGCGATAGTAAAGACATGGCGTAACCGACTGCCAGTAGTAGCGGACCCGCTTTCTCACTGGGGTGCTATATTCACTTGGAGACAACATCACTATCAATTCATAGCAAATCATTATGACTCACAATCTGATCACTCCTCGAACCATAGCATGCTGGGTGTACATGCTAGTGCTCAGGTAAATTTTAATTATTCGTGTTGTTTAAGAAGATAGTCAAGATAGTCAAAAAACGAAGAAAGCTGATTAACTACTTGCCTGTTAAGAAATTGTTAAGTGAAACTAGCGCAGAATCCTGTCATCAATCCACGCAAAAGATACAAATCACTTGACTACTCCCATAATTTCAATAAATTTTGAACATTAATTAATTATAAATTAACACTTAGCTCAATGTCCATGCAATGTTTCCAGGCAATAATACACTTCGCTAAAATAGCGAGAAAGCACAATCTCTCTGGAGTCTGCCTGGACTCACTTCACCGGATCTACACAATACCTAGCGTTCCCATAGTGGATTGTTTCCAAAAGATAAGGCAGCAAGTCAAGTGCCACATACAAATGTCCTGGACCGAAGGAAGAGATGAATTGCAGGAGGGATTGGACATGATTGAGTCTACCAACTTTAAATACTTCACTAAAGAGATGACTGCCGAGTTTTACACCTTCAAAGGCCTCTTGCTCGCACAATTAGGACGTTCTGAAGACGCGAATAAGGCGTTCGCTGCTGCAGTTCAATTACATGATACTTTAGTAAAAGCCTGGGCCCAATGGGGAGATTATTTAGAGCAGATATTCATAAGGGACCCGAGGCAGATACAAGCCGGAGTGTCTGCTATGACATGCTACCTCCACGCGTGTAGACACCAGAATGAATCTAAGTCGAGGAAATACTGTGCGAAGGTAAGTTATTTGTGCTTCTATTGTGATTATATAATAGTTATCTGCTGGCAACCTATTAGAATATATACATACAAAATTGTTAGTTGACTTCATTTTTCTGTCGGTAATTATTTTGAAAACTCTATTCACATTGTATTGTTGTTCGATAAATTGAGTTAGTCAAATCGAAAATATCTATATAATTCACATACAGTATATATCCCAGTAATTTATATATGTTCCACAGTGGTTAATATGCTTCACATCATTTAATTAATGATTCCAGGTGTTGTGGATGCTGAGTTTCGACGATGATAAGAATAGTCTAGCAGAGGCGTTAGACAAATACAGCGTAGGGGTCCCCCCTGTGCAATGGCTGCCATGGATACCTCAGCTGCTATCCTGCCTTGTGCAATATGACAGTAACGTCATTCTTAATCTGCTTAGTCATGTAAGTAAATGTATTATTTAAAATTTTCTCTATTACTATATTAGTGTTCAACCGCCTTCCTGGTTTACGCATCTGCATGTTGTTTCCGAGGTCCTGAGTTCAAATACCTGCGAAACAAATAATTGTTCAGTGAGTTTCGAGACAGAAGCTAAACTGTGTCTGCCCCTTGCCCCATACATGGGTAAAGGATTTCAAACACACACGTACACACATTTTAGTGTTTAGTAACTAATTTTTTTTTTTTGTTATTCGTATATCGTATATACGACATCAGATATATACGGTAGAACTATAATTTATAAAAATGACGTCAGATTTTAGTTACGGAATCTCTCCTTTGAATTACAAATTGAGTTTGAAAGGAGGGAAAAATAGACTCATTAAGGCCTATTAATAACTTGAGTTGTTTTTGTATGTTGTTCGCTGTATAAATAATTATAAAGGGTGACTATTAAATTACAAAATAATAATGAAAAAATGAACTTCCAGGTGGGTCGACTTTATCCTCAAGCAGTGTACTTCCCAATCCGTACATTGTATCTCACATTGAAGATAGAACAACGCGAGAGACACAAGACAGCCGAACTGTCTGCGCATTTGCCTTCAACCTCTACGGTAAAATATGCTTACTGGACTTATTTTTATTGAAACACGATATGTATAATATGATGTCTCTGTCGTTTATTTTTTGTTCCAAGTATTCTCTTCTATCCTCTTTACTAAAAGTTATTATGGTTCTCTTTTATACCATTCATGGGCATATTTTTAAATGGAGTCACGAAGCAGCAGATTCGTACAAAATGCTAGTTGGTCTGCAGCTACGTTGCCTTAAAAAAGGCAATGCTTTAGATTTATAGAAAGTACCTAATTATTTTCTAAAGTTGAATAATAGATTATTCAAAGAGTAGAAATTATTGCAGGCAAAAGCAGGCGAAGCCGGATCTTCAGGCAGCTCAGCTGGTGTGGCGGCCGTAGCAGACGCCGGGCCGATCAAGGCGACGTTGCCAATGTGGCGCTGCTCCAAGATCATGCAGCTGCAGCGTGAGATACATCCTACCGTGCTCTCCTCGCTGGAGGGCATCGTGGATCAGGTACATCTTAAAACTTTTAAGTTAATACCTACCCTACCTTACCTAAGTTAATATAAAACAATAGTTACAATTACTTATGGACCTGAAATGAATGAGTAATGAATGTTATTGTGAATATCCAAAGTGCAGTTTATTTTAAGACACTATGGTGTTATATCTATCTTTAATCAAAATAGCTTGCGAGTGACCGTTATTTATCCTTTTCATAACGATTTCGGTCACTAACATGTGACTTATCATAGACCACGACGGTTAATATTCAATATGAGTGGACTTATGATTTAGAAAAATAATGATATCAAAATTAATAAAACAGCCTACCTATAATAGTTTTAGTTAGGGAAAGCAAACTATAAACATTCACTTGGATGTTAGGTCTTGTCAGTAGATGTAGACACCTACATCTCTAATCTATTTGTCACTACAGCAACTGTGATATGACTGTATGATCATGATCTCAAATATAATAAATAAGTTGATATCGGAAAGAAAAATATTATCCAATTTTAAGTTCTTTAAGTTTCGCAAAATATACAACTGAAACTAGACAGAGTTACTTATTCTGTGTGTATATAAAAATATCCTTAGATGGTATGGTTTCGGGAGAATTGGTATGAGGAGGTGCTGCGGCAGTTGCGTGCCGGTCTGGCCAAATGCTACGTGGTGGCTTTCCATCATCGCGCAGCCGTTGGGGTCGCCACCGTCACTCCGCACACGCTCAACTTCATCAAGAAGGTCGTCTCCACTTTTGGCATCGGACTTGGCATGAGTAAGTCTTGCTTTCATACCTTTTATTCTAAATAGGACATACATGCGGGAAATCTCGTATACTAGACACGAATCATGTTAATAATAAGTAGAAACCTACCTACTCATCAGCTGATCCACAGAGCAATTGACGGCCTCTTTGTTAGTTATGGCAGTTTACTATTCTTGATCGGTAGCAAAGATAGACATAAGTAAAGGAAAATACATTACAGTAAAAATTCTTCAAGATTTTTATATTTTTAGTATAACGTAAACCATTTAAATTCCTAATAATACTTCTTTGATTGGAAAAGAAAACATTGTCATAGGCGTGATCAAAGTATTTTATTTAAATCCAAATTTTATTCATAAGTAACTACAAATTACGTTGTCACGTATTAACAAGTTTTGTCGAAAGTTTCTTAGACCTACCTTGTTGAGTGAAAAAAAAACCGAAATGCAATTTTGTCCAATATTTTTATACTTAAAGCACTCAACTATTTCTAATGACTTTAATGTAAAAGTAAAATCGCACCAGCAAGTAGTTTATGTACTTAGTTAATTATTATTTTCTGTACTTCGGATAAACTTTAAAGCCTATTGGCATCGGAGATCGAACATGGATCTGAACATGTTTAATTCATACATGTCAGGTCCAGGTTTAATTCCTGGGGGAGCAACATGTTTTCTACTTATTTTTAAAAAATCGAAAAATCAGAATATCTCATAAAAGGATGATCTGATTTTCATAAATTGAGCTAAGATCGTTCTCGATCAAGTCACCTAGGAAATGGTTGCTTACGAGCTACGATGCAACACCCAGACATACACAAGTTCATAATGCATTCATGTGTTGGCCCTATGGCTAATATTAACAACATTATATTTAGCATTATATACAACTAGGGTTATGGTAAATTGTTCTCTATTCTTTGACGTTTATCTAAACGATTAGGTAAGCGAAATGCTTGTAAGCGCTGAATATTTTGCGCTAATCTTACGCTAGCTGAATTTATTTCAACAGTCTTTTACACCATTTCATAATTCCATGCCACACACATTTTTATGACTCGTACAATGTGATTAAAGACCATTCATAGTGCTGTCCTAATAGAGTTTCAACATTGATTTATTCGTTTAAATAACAAGGGTTTACAGGATTTAAGTGTGTTTAATCATTACAATAATGTTTCGATAAATTCTTAAATTTTTATTCTGATATTTTGCGTCTTTTACAATCATATTTTTTAGATAAAAATACGTTTCAGATTTTAAACATTTAAATCTTGTAAAGCATTTAAAATTTATTTGGTACTTGAATCAATTAAAGGGAAAATATTCCTTTTAAACATAAGAATTACTATTCACTGGCTTATATGTCTGTCAACTGTATATTAACGCTACGTCAGAAACAATAGATTTAAAGCGTGTTTGCTACAATTTATAATTGGATCCATCTTACAATGAAAATTAAAATTTCATATGACTCGCATAAACAGATCGATGTAGCATTTATTTGGTCTGTTAAATTCTTTTTCATGCGGCTTAAGCAGACATTTTAAGTAGGTATTCAAATCAAATGTTGCATCTGCATTGATTATTTTGCAACTTTTGATTATAGCCATTGATGTTTTCCCATTTGAAATATGAATGTGACCCCGCATCCCAAATTGATAACTTTAATAACTGATCGATGTTGTATATACGAGAACGGTACTTATGTATATATTTTAACCTTTTTTTGTTTGTAGTTATCAATTTTTCAGCTAGTGCCATGCGATTTGTTTTATTATAGTTTTTGTTGCGGTCGTACACAGTATGGACGTAGTGGAATGAGCTTTTTTTGAGATCTTGATAAGTGTCATTTGTTTGATTGCAATTGCGATAGTTATATACACATACTCCATTTTGTATGTCTACAGAAAGTGTTACAAGTTCTGTAAGTGGTGCATTCTCTTCAGCTGCATCGGAGAGCCTCGCGCGTCGAGCTCAGGCCACAGTCCAGGACCCCGTCTTCCACAAAATGAAGACTCAGTTCACCGCTGACTTTGACTTCACACAGCCCAATGCTATGAAGCTACAGAATCTCATTCAAAAACTCAGAAAGTGGGTAAAGATTCTTGAGGCCAAAACGAAGGTCCTTCCAAAGTAAGTTGCTGACCTGGGGTAATTCACTTTTATGTAGTCCATAGAATAATGTTTTTATTACATATGGTAAAAGATGATACGCGGTTTACCTCACTTGACTTTCAACCGACATAGAAACACTTTGACTGCAAATAACATCCTCTAAATTGTAAATTTTGTTTGCAGGTCCTTCTTAATCGAAGAGAAATGTAGATTCCTTTCCAACTTCAGCTTGAAGACGGCTGAAGTGGAGTTACCGGGCGAATTTCTGTTACCTAAACACACTCACTACCACGTGAGAATCGCGCGTTTTATGCCGCGCGTGGAGATTGTACAAAAACATAATACATATGCTCGAAGGTTATACATACGCGGGCATAATGGCAAGATTTACCCCTACTTAGTAGTGAACGATTCGGGGTTAGGGGACGCGAGGAGAGAAGAACGGGTGCTTCAGCTGTTAAGGATGTTAAACCACTATCTTGGAAAACAAAAGGAGACCTCGAGACGGTTCCTTCATTTCACAGTACCAAGAGTGGTCTCAGTGTCGCCACAAATGCGCCTGGTCGAGGATAACCCCAGCTCTCTGTCGCTTTTGGATATTTATAGGACTGAATGTGCCAATAGGTAAGTTATATGTCAATATAATCTTAATTTAAGTATGTTTTTTGCTGTAATACCTAAAGAAATACCTTAAATAAATGCTGAGTGAAGAAAAACGGTAAACGTTTTCTTCGTATGTGCAGACAACAAAGATGCAATTTCGTTAGTGATAATGTACCTAAATCTAACATTATTTATGTGAAGGTATAATTTAATTTCAACTACTAATTGCCTTTAAATATAAATTGCTGTGAGAATGTATGATAATCATAATAATTTGTAACTAACTTTGGCGTAGCGGTAAGCAACAGCACCTACTAATCACGAGGTCTCAGATTCTACTCCGGATCTGGCATATCTTTGGGTTTATTGAGCTACTATTTTCCCAATAGTAGCTCGGAATCTAGAATTGTGCCCGGTGCAATAGGCTCGCCGTCTATTACTAAACACTAAAAATCTGTAATATCTGGCGAAATGTGGGTATAGTAGTTCTAACTGTAGTTACTACTAATTATCTCTGCCTACCTTCGGCATTAAAGGCGTGACGATATTATTATTTGTGTAGGGGCCTAGAATACGACGCGCCTGTTGCACGCTACTACGAGCGACTGGCCGCTGTTCAAGCTCGCGGCTCGCAGGCTTCACATCAAGTACTCAGGGATATACTGAGAGAGGTAATTTCTAAATAATGGTCTATTGTTTTCACCATTTTTTTTTACTCACATTACATTACATACTCACAATTAGGTTACCACATATCTAAGTATTTCTAAGGTAATGAAAATATTTTATATCAGTATAACAGGCAGAAATGTGTTAATCCGGAGGTTAAGGAACTTATACCCGGCTCTGTTATCAGGTACAAGCTACAATGGTTCCACGTGGAATGCTTCGCGAATGGGCAGCGGCCACGTTTCCAGCACCAACGGACTATTGGACGTTCCGCAAAATGATGACACTCCAACTATCCCTAGCCAGTTTTGCGGAATATGTACTACATTTGACAAGACTCAACCCGGATATGCTTTATGTGCATCAGGACTCGGGACTGCTTAATGTGTCCTATTTCAAATTTGACGTCGATGATACGACCGGTATGTATTTTTTGTCATCCTTGATTTATAATTTAATTTAACAAAACTTAAATACTTCATATTATTTTTGGGTGAATTCTATGGACAAACATGTTGCGTACCTAAACATTAAAAAATAACATTATTTTTAGATACATTCACAATACGAGGAAAAATGAATAAATATTAGTTTTATTGCATTTAGTTAAGGTGTTAATATAAAATAGGAATGAAATCGTAACTGGTTAAAGTAAAAAACCGGCTAAATGCGATTAGGGCTCGCGCAGGAAAGGTTCCGTACCAGTATCTAAAGAAACGGCAAAAAATCATGTCTGTTGTATAGGAGCCCCACTTAATTATTTATTTTATTTTAATTTAACTATTTATTTTTAGAGTGAATTCTGTGAATTTTGAAGCGTCTACCTGTTGCCGTTATCAATATCGAGCAAAAACGACCAAAAAAAGTCACGTTTGTAATATTTATTTTATTTTGTTTTTAGTATTTGTTGTTATAGCGGCTACAGAAATACATCATCTGTGAAAATATCAACTGTCTATTCTATTACGGTTCATGAGACAAACGGACAGACGGACAGCGGAGTCTTATTAGTAGTTTCACCCTTTGGGTACGGAACCCTAAAAATTGATTTTTTCTATTTTTGAACATCTAATATTTGAAGGCCGTCCACTCGTAATTTAAAAAAAATACACGTCGAATTGATAAACTTTTTTTTTTTAAGGTCAGTTAAAAATTAATTCTTTTTCCAAATTATATACAAAAAAAAAATTGCTAGTATAATCTATTATGTATTTAAAAACGTTAATATCCGACAGCTATAAAAGAAGTCAGAAAATGAAAGCTCTGGCATACATAATATTTATAATACGCGCTATACGACATTTTTATTACTCTGCATAATTAAATGTTTGAATATGGTCAAATTTAATAATTTAGAATTGATAACTACTTAATTATATGATATACTTAATTATGAGAAAATAATAATTTGAAAATATTTCAACAGATTGACGTAACACAACAAAATATTAACATCAATTGTTAATAGATTAAGTATTATTGCTCGTTATTAAGATATTTATGGAGAATTATTGTTACAAGTACTTTTTTTTATTACTGCAAGTAATTTTATCTTAAAAATAACATTATATATATATACACAATATAAAAATAAATGGCGTTCTCATTAAAATGTAATAAATAGAATTTTGACTCCAGCAAACTGAGAATTAAGAAATGGTGATCAAAGATCAATGTAAGCAATAGCAACCGATTCATTCATTTAATTCCTTAGATCGATAGTCAAGCACAAAGTCGCAGGAATCAGGTAGTTATTGATTTGTCTATTCCTGTATGTCAGTTCGCACGAGGCGGATTTAATGTGACTTCCACAGTTGTATTGTAGTTCTAGTTTGAAAAATCTTATATGTACATACTAGCGACCCGCCCCGGCTTTGCACGGGTATAAAACATATATAAAAACCTTCCTATTCAATCACTCTAAATCCGTTGCGTAGTTTTCAAGATTTAAGCACACAAAGGGATATAGGGGAAGAAAAAGCGACTTTGTTTTATACTATTATGTACATATACGAATGCATTGTATGCAAATCTCGTGACACGGTGCTTGTACTGTTCCAAAACGGTTTGGCCGATTTTTGTGAAATTTTCATGTTTTTGATAGGGCAGTGTATTTTCACTCTCCTACCTCACACAAAAATTACTATTTTACTATAGTATTTCACCTAGTAATAATATATCTATGTACGTGTGGCTCCGTTTAGTGAGCACAGCACTGGTGAATAGCTTCACTATAATTTTAAATTCAATTACACTTATTTTAGGGATATTTGTGGAATGAAAAATCACAAGATTACTGTGATATTTAACTTCTTAAAAGCATAAAGATTAATGGAATCCCGCCAGCCTTGCATTCCATAAACAAGTTCTGAATTTTTTATTTCTTTTACATCGCCATTAAAACTGTTGTTTAAAATTTTTTGCACATTAAATGGGCATGTTGGCTATACTGCAATAAGATGTTATAAAGTAATATTCTATAACGAGAGGAAAAGTAATTAAAAACTAAATCAGATATTTAGGTACTTTAAAGGAGCCCATAGACGGGACAATTTGTCGTTTCGATCGATCGTCAAGAAAATTGTACTATTTTATCTTTCGATTTCCGTCCGTCACACACGAACGGTGTGATTGTACGATTCTCAGTCCTGTGTGGAGTGAAAACGTGTAGCACGTATGTGTGTGAGCGATGAAGTCGCAACTACTCTGTTTTAGCGCATTGGCGCTCATTTTATATAAAAAAGACTACAATAAATAAAAGGAAGACTAGGAGAGGATGGACTAAGAGATGGCTTCTGAAAAGACATCAATATTCTCACATTAATCTTCTTGAGGAATTACGTTTTCATCCTAAACATTGGCATAACTACCTTAGGATGTCAGAGGAAACATACTTAGAGCTTTTGCATAAGGTATCTTCCAGAATAATAAAAAATGATACCAATATGAGGCAGACTGACAGTGATCGCATGCGATCACGCCACACACGTGCGATAAATCGAACGATGTTCAGATCGCAATCGATATTTTCGGGGTTGCCTGTTGCGATCTCCAATCGATCGTTCGACCATAAAATCGGATGCGATATTGTCACACACGTACAATTTGTCGTTCGATTTTAAGATCGAGCGACGAATCGTTACGATAATTGTCCCGTGTGTGGGCTCCTTAAACGTTTCGTAATAATTAAAGTGAAGATGTTAACAATGCGTTTATAAACAGCTGTGTCTGCGTGTTGTAGCTTTGAGTCTACTGCCAATAGGTACTTACTAGGTAAAATTAATTAGGTACCTACCATAAGCGTGGCAATTTTAATTGATAATTAATCCATTTCTATGAAACAGAAATCGAATGCATGCATGCGTTTTCGGAATTAACAATTTTTTTTTAACTGGTGACCTCTTCTAACTCGTGTCTACTTTAGCCTTACATTAAGACTAGCTATTATCTTCAACATCTATGTTCAAAGGAACAAACATTAGCCAGTTTCAATTTTATTATAGCCTTTAATGGTACAATATATTTTGCGGGATGTATCAGCAATAACGTGCATGATAAAGCAATTAAGAACATAATTAAAAGCTATTAAAATAGATATTTTATTCGTTCTTGCAACCCACGTCTTTTTGGTTTTAAAAATTATGACTGTTGTAAATGTTGCGGTGAACTTGTTTGCCCAGTTTTAAAAAAAGTTTTTATATTTATGCAAAGAGTGAAGGGACTGGTTTTAAACTAGGCGATAGGAGTGGATCGCAAAAAATAATAGTTGTTACACTCGATTAGTTATAGTAGAGAAGGCTTGAGATTATTTATTTCTCATTTATGATTTTAGCATATCATTTTAAGTTAAAATAATTTTAACAAAAAAACTGATTTCAAATTGTAACTCTAAATTTAAAATAAATTTAAATGGGACCACACGGGAAGCACCAGCTTTCGAATAAGGAATCATAAAAATCGGTTAACCCAGTCGAAAGTTCTGAGGTAACAAACATTTAAAAAATACAGTCTAATTGAGAAACTCCTTCTTTTTTGATGTCGGTTAAAAATGGATAACAGAGTGGCTCAAGTATTGGTTTGCTTATGCCAGAAGACTTTTTTAAAATCTTGTCTCATATTAAAATTATCGAATTTTTACTGAATGTTACTTCAAAGCGAATAAAAACTCAGACTAACTTAAAATATGACTGAACCGTTTTTTTTTTAATTATTAATTTTATATCATTGAGCACACGACGGTGTTGTTATATATATGTATACACTTTATTTTAAACAATGATGGTTTTAAACCAAAAATAAATCAATCGAAAGTCGCGAGCACTGCTCGTTCGTAGTTACAAATGCTCCGAAAAGTATTACAAGATTTAATTTTTTAAACGATCCAAAAAAAAATATCCGAAGGAGGCAAATGCTTAGTATTTATTTATATGAATAACTTTGTAACATTAACAATTGCATAGGTGAGTTAGACGGCAACCGACCCGTGCCCTTCCGTCTGACGCCTAATATCGCTGAGTTGGTGACAAACATCGGTATAACTGGCCCGCTCACTGCATCCGCCATTGCTGTGGCCCGCTGCCTCGTCACGCCCAACTATAAGGTAATATAATCCCAACTATATATCGCGCGTCAATCAAATCAATACTCTTATTAAACTATTACAGTTATATTGCTGTATAAATTGTTGTCTCTTTCACGCTAAAATATATTGAGATAAACCGTATCACATAAAAATGTAACAAAAAAATTATAATTTAATTTAATTTTAAAGTAATTCTCTCTCACTCGGTTCATCAGTGTATGAGATATTCTTCTTTGTAATCATCATCGAGGTTTTTTTATTATTTCATTTTGAAATTTTGAATCCTTTGGTCGAAAGAAAACCACGAACAATATTTTGTTGTCTTAGTGACAGTGTCTGTTTTTGTGGCATTCTCTTAATTACATTTTATTTCGATATTAAAAATATGAATGTTAGTTTGTTTTTTTTTTTCGGGTGTATTCAGGTGAATTTAACTACATAGTTAAATTTAACCGTTAAATTTTCGTATAGATATAAGGGATAGGCTATCACGTAATATTTATCGACGATAGCTATTGACTACCTTGAGTATTTCAGTATCAATTTATTGAACATTTTCAGATTCAATCCATCCTACGGACGATATTACGCGACGAAATGGTGACCGGATACCGGAAGCGCATAGAAGACAAATCAGGAGTGCCGACTCCTGGCACTTCAACCGACAACAAATCTACGGAAATTGACAATGAGACCATTGTTAATATGGTTAACAAAGCTGTCACTATGATTACCAACCGTTTGACCTCTCTCGCGACATTCGACGGGCCCGACAGCAAAGTCGCCACATTAGTCACAGCGGCCAACAGCCATGACAACCTTTGCCGAATGGACCCGGCATGGCATCCTTGGTTATAAATAGCTATAGCTGTTAAGTTGTTTAAAATTCTAACTTATTATTCGGAATAATCTAAAATGCTTCGACTGCCTTTGTTATTTGAGGAAGATGTTAAGGCACTATTAAAATAAGCTTATTGTTTTTAATCTTTATGAATAACACGGTTTTTTTTTATATATGTTAAGCCTGCAGATATACAAAATATCTTTTTAAGTATAGGTTATAATTAATGACGTATGTATTTTGGGCTCCGCCCCGTTGATCTCATAATTTGTACTAAGTAAATATTTGAGGCAATGTGTGGTTTTATTTTTGTATACCTATATGTCACATATAAATATAATTATAAATACCTAATGAATACAAAACTAACTGACGAACGTTTAAGTTAGTTCTGTTATACTAAGAGCCAAATGGCCAAGTAGGTATAAGAGTGCGTTGTTGCGTTGACAAACTACCATACATCAAAGCGTGTGTACAATTTGGCATGCATATTCGCTGAAGGACGATTTATTTGAATATTTTTTTCAAGACTGAATGAATTCGCATATATTAGAATAAGCAAATATTCTGTAAACTGAAGGTTATTCCTCAGGTTTATAATGAATCAAAATATAATACGTATGCTAAATCAGTAGCAATGTTGATGGGGCCCAGAGCTGGTGGTTGTCGAGGTAACAGGTCGTGGTGGCTGGCTGGTTGCTAAGCAGGCGGGCGTCGGCGGGGGAACGTAGCGGGCGCCACGTCGCCGGCTCTCCCTCCTCCCACTCCGTACTCGCCTCGCCCGGTCGCTCGGCACTCCGGTCTCCCCAGCCCGTGCCTCAGTCTGCCGCGCGGCGTCGTTTTCGTCGAGTGTGTCGCGCATCCCAGCACTCTCATTGCAAGTGCCCGTCCTCTGGATCAGACCGTTTGCGACATTCGACAACCCCGCCCCGTGCTTTACCCGAGTTGCATTTCGATTTGTGCGAATATTGCCTTCGCTGTACACAATCAGAGACCGAATCGGCGACTCCTCCCGCCTTTATTTATGTTGTGGTGTGGTGAATATTTGTGCTGCATGAACGAAAACTGGATTATCTGTGCGCTCGAGTTTGTGGATATTAAAGGCGATTTGCGGTTTTTCCGCGAAGGTGAGTGAAAATTTATTTTTTCAATTTGTTATTGCCGGATGAAAACTGTTGCGGCGGCGACGTGGCGATCTTATCTGTTTAAGAAATAGTTTTAAATATATAATGATATTTTACGACACTATGTAATGCAGTATTCAGGAAAATTGCAATTTTTACATGTTCTGCTTCAATTGTTGTTGTGACGTCATTCGTATTGGCAGGATGGAGTTCTTGGAATTCGAAATCTATCATCATTGCAATATTAGCGAATGGTGTGCTGGTTAAAATCTTGTTGGAATCGGCCCTGTCCCAATTTTCGCTATTCCATATGGTAGACCGAAACGAATGGGTAAGAAAACATGGAGGAGAGCGGGCGTCGCGATCGGCGCGGGGTGGTGCGCGGTCGGTCAAGCGACCGCATTCCTTGTGGAATGCCGGGCTCTAAGCAATTAGCAATGTCAGTGTGACTGCGAGCCTCTTGCTTCTGAACTCACCACACCAATGCATATTAATTGCAAAATTGTGCTCGCTGGAATGTTCATGTGTGTTTGGAAATTGTATTCGTAATTATTAAATTGTGGGCGTTGATTGACAAGACGGCGCAAGTCTCGTTAGGAAGGTACATTATTGCTAGCCATTATTAATATTCCTGCAATCTTATAAATTTGCATTATAAGATTCGTCAGCCGATTCTCTATGCGATTCCTGGGCCGCCTCTAATACGCTGTCTAGTCATTAAAAACAGCTGCAAGAATCTGTACCTATTGATAATATTTATTTATCAGTTTTGGCCAACGCAAGGCTTAGTTGCGTTGGTCAGCAATTGTTGGTCAATAAAAAAACTATTCAAAGTTCATTATGTTTACTATGTTGTCCTTATGACATGAACATTGAACAGCCTTTAAAAATTTCCACGGCGTATTGTACCTATAATCTTGTTGTGTGTATGGCAACTATGTAGGTATGTTATGATAACGCTATTTCAAAACTCGTCCATTGCGTCTGCCGTCCTATGTAATATTGTCTCACAATTTGGGCGTTAGTAATAATTAAAGTCGGTCCTTCGAGCAATACCAAAAAAATGACATGGTTGACCTACCTTTTTGTTTTTTTGCAGTTGCTTATACATATAAAATATTTAATTCTTTTATTTTTTAATGTAGGCTGTTACAAAAACAGGAAATGCAAAAATAAATAAGAAAAAGCTAAAATTAATCAATGAGAAATGTCAAGGCGATGTACTAATAACACCTGTGAATTTTTTTATTCAATCTGGTCTAATTTTTATATCCAAGGATTGTTTAGTCTAACTGTTAGACTCTAACATCAACCAATCGCGGCCTAGACGAATTGTGTTCACACAATAATAAACCTCATCATAGTTCCTATTTTGGCTATTAACTATTTATAAGGTAACAGGTATTTATACTGAATATCTTAAAAGTCGGATTAACCTTTACGTGGTTATTATACTATGTTATGCCAATTCAATTGCCATGCTCGGATCTGGACCCTAATTAATTTGAGTTACTCTTCTACATAAAATTAATCATAAACAAAAAAAACACTGCTTTAAAAAAATAACGTAGGAAGTCACGAGTTACTAATTATGTATTCTACGGATTAAGTGGATACGTTATACCTACTACATACCCTTTGATATTAATAGTGGTTTGAATTAGGGATATAGTTACCAAATGTAGAATGAAAAAATAGTTATTATTTAGTAATAAGAATATAATATAGATTACAATATAACCAATTATATTTTTTTCCTTCTATCCATAGTAATGATACAATTAATATTATAATCATATTATCTACAAATCGTAAAAAAAATACATGACCATAAATGTAACAAAGTGATGAGGCGATAAACGGTCAATTCCGGGTATTAACCAAGGAACGTGTTTTAGCTATCTAAAACGAGATTAAAGGTCACTGAGATTGTGTAATTTTGACCCGACACCCGGACACCACGAAAGATAATATTTAAATACCTACTTAATGCCTTATATTAACATATCGAGCCCAGTTTTATATTATGGATTCATTTAATAATTTGATACAACGCTCCAGAATAGATAATAACAAAAATAAAAATTTACAGCGGTTTATGAAATCAATCTCTTCTGTTTCGTGAGGAAACCTTCAAGTTAATTGCATTCTGCGGTGAAACCTCTCTCACAGTCACTCTATTAGAATGTGCTGTAATTGCATCGCGAGGACAACAATCCTTAGCAATTTACTATTAAACCTGCCCTTGTCACTGTTCTCGGTTGATGGCGACCTAAATTTATCTCCAGAGAGCCTCACTCTTATGGAAATGCCATCAGTACCTATTACTTATAATTTTAGAGTTAAGATTAGACATAGAACTAGCAAAGGTATAGGAACGGATAACGGTTCCATCGTGTTTGCAGAGGCAGTTCTGAGCGCGTGTGCGTGATCAGACACACACACATAAATAGCAATCACGTAGGCACAAACACAAGTACGAAACGCTCACTCCGTAGCAGGGCCGTTGAACCGATTACTCGAGGAATTTCTCTACAACGTGCAACGTTGCGCACTGACTCTGTCATGGATGTACAAGAAAATAATTAATATTTAAAACTTAGAAAACTAGGTATGTATCCCTAATTTTAAAAGGAGTGGTCTCGCCGCAGCATATCTGAAGAGATAACACGAGGACTACGTACAATATTTAAAAAAAAATTAAGATTATAATATATGCTTGATAATCATAATAATATACCTGAAAATTTAGTTCTCCAATCGAAAAAATACTATTGATATCCTGTTAGTGATGATCCCATGGTACTAACAAAATAATTAGAATGGATTAGTCTAACAAATCCGAAGTCACGGTAAGAGTGCTGTTATTGACAAATTACATAACAGCGTTCTCTTTCATAGTTTCAACATTTACCTGCGCGTGAGTTGTACATTGGCTGTTGCACAAACATCCGCTCCAAACTTTGTCATCGAGGTTTGGAGCGGACGTTTGTCAGCACTTTATTATGCGAATTATATATATCGCTAATTATAATTTAATTGGAGTGACGATCTCTTTTAAGATCATGATAGTAGCGATGATGTTTCTTGATCAATCATGCGTTTTTTATTAGCTTGAATAAAACTTATCATCAAACAAGAAAGCTTGAAAATACCTTGATATTATTTCTGAACCTGAAACCGGTCATAAACGATGCTTAAATTTGTTAAGTTGACAATTTTCAAGGCAAGAGTTGACTAGAGCTCTCTAGGCAGCTCAGGCAGGCAAGTGAACGCAGCGACCTTGGGCCCGTGCTGCCTCGCGGACGTTCGTTGAACCACGATCTGCGCCCGCGCACCCCGCGTCAACCCGTTCTGCTGTGATCATGAGTGATTTCCCAAATTATATTTACTACATTAACAACTATTGTACGTTACATTAATTACGCTCAAACTCTTTATATTACCATGATTTTAATAATGAAAGTAGGTACCTACCTACATTCTTATTTTGTCGATTTGATTTAATATGTTGTGTTTGAGAATTACTTAAATTTTTATGTATCTTCGTATGTTATAAAATTAGTCATCAATATACCTAATTATTATTTATTTTGCTTTGTAAGAAGTAAATACATACTCAATACGTGTAAGTACCTAGTCAACTTTTGCAATGATATTTATGTAGTAAGTAGGTAGGTACCTACTTATCTTTAGCCTCTAGAGTGTAGTGTCGTAGGACGTAGACGAATTCTGTACCCAGACAAGAACAATGACTGCCTTATTGCTAGGCATGAATCTTGCCGCTAAGTTTTTTGGCAAACATTAACAGTGCATAGGTACCTACGTTGTATATAATATGTATATATTATTATACTTTGACCGCCTCCTTGGTCTAGTGGTAAGCGCGTAAGCGTTACAACCGAGAGGTCCTGGGTTCGATTCCCGGTGGAGATAAAAAAAAAACTCGGTCTGGCAGGACATAGAAGGCTGATCACCTACTTGCCCCTAAAGAAAAAATCGATCAGTGAAACAGATGTGAAATGCATCTGCCCCATACCCCACTAGGGGACACGGGACTTCACCACTATTATACTAGGGAATAGTAAGAAAAAATGCACTTAAAGTATGTAGAAATTACCTAAACTTTCGACCTTGAGACCAAAGACCTAGCAACATACAAAACAATACCCAAGCATTTTCTCCGTCTTAATGTACCTAATAATAAAAAAAAGTCTGACACTTCTGTTGTTTACAATGGGAATAACAAACAGAATTCGTTGATTTTCCTCATTGAAACGGTGACTCGCCGTATCGCAAGGGAAACACGTTTTGACTTAAAGCGCATTATTTATTGCGTCTGCATATGCAAAACAGGTTGTATGCTATTAAAAGCCATAATATCGCTGAATTATACCAACATCTATTCAATTACATTCCTAGATGCAGAGAAACTGGCCTTCGTTTCAATCATCGCACACGCAGCCTAATAAATCTTACGCAATTACAAGATATGATCAGTTAAACTATCCAAATGCATTGTCATCAGAACGAGAAAATCTCAACTTTTGAATTTAAAATAAAAGCATTTCTTTCTATTTTAAATGATCTAAAACCAAATAGAAATGAATACATTGGTGCATGTTTTGTTTTAATGATTGTAAGCGCTAATGACTTGTATCGGGCATGTGACTACAGATGTTTGCGATCTCTCCAACAAGTAGGCACTTTCTCCAAGTGCACTTCATTTGTGAGCTCAAGTCACGGTGCATTAGTAGCTAATTTGAAAACGTCAACTACGAATGTAACTACATTTAATGTTATTTGACTTCAGCACTGGAAGATAATGCTATACAATGAATATTGTCGTCATATAGTAACTAAATGGGCCAACACGGAGCGTGAAAATTCGATTATAGTCGAGTCTGCGTCGAACTGATAAATTCAACGCTGAAAACTGAATCAATTTTAAGCTTCCTGCGCTGCAACCTTTTCCCCAAAACCAAAATTCATTGAGTCTTACCTCAAGTATGTAGGTATATTTAGATAAGATTAACTAAAGCAGGAAGAGAATTTATATTTTATTTCAAAAATCATGCTGTTAACAAGTCAAACTATTGATTTTCATCCGTAATAACTGAAAATATCGAAAAAATATTCTACATAAACCGGCACCTATTCGTGGCAATACATTTTTATCATTTATATGTTTTAATACCTATTTATATGAAAAAAGTAATTATTAATCCTAATATCCAAAATATTTTAGTTTCCTCTAAGGATTTTGTATTTTTATTTTTTATTTTTGCGACCATTCATCTTAATTAGTTGGTTCGTCTATGATTTGTCTAATAAGCATATTTTTTATAGATAAGCCGTTAAGGATTTATCAGTACCTATGCGAAAGATTATTAAACATTTACAATACATAATCGAGAAAGATGTAACAAGTGGTGCATCGTGGATGCTGAGGCAGGAGTGCGATCGATACGGCGGGCGGGCGGCGCTGCAGCCAACTCTACGACACAAATAGCCGACCTACCCCTGCCTAGACCTACCCCCTACTGAGGTTATTACCACCCATCCCCCTGTTTACCTGGGCTCAATGCACACAGCGCATTTTATGTAATTAATTATGATACGGCCACGCAACAAGGAACGCAGTAGTTTATCAAATAATTTGATATTCAATTATTTGTATGAAAGTACCTAATCAATCTTAAAAGAGAGTCCCATGATGTTCGTCTACACTTGCTAACTTTACTGAATTGAGTTTTATTAAAACTATTTAATCAACTGCACTCTTGTACAAAATTATTATAAATGGCGACAACGTTCCTATTTGGTTCATTCGTTCGTTGTTCTTAATCTTCACGGCCATAACAATTCTGAGAATGGGTTGTGACGATAGAAAAGTGAGACATTTATTAAAGTATTATTCATAGCCGAGAGTGGTAGAATATTTCTTACGTCATTTTTAAAGGAGGATAGATAAATTACCACTTTCACTTAATATCATGTCGTTAACTTGAATGTTGCGAATTATATGTACGTACCTACAAGATAAGCATTCGCTAACAATCACTGCCCGTAATTGTATTACATCACGCAAATAAATATGAAGATTTTTTAAAGTATGGCTTCAACATATAATATTGTAAAGACCTTTAATGATAAAATAAGTGAGAAATTGTATTAATAACAAGGCGCCAAGTGCCAACCCTTATAGAAAACCAATATTAAGTTCTCATGTTACCGAATAATATTACTTAGTAAGTAATCTGAGAACTTCATAATAATACTTACTAGCTGACCCGGCAAACGTTGTTTTGCCATATTAATTTTTGGGGTGGGCTACCTTTATCACTTAGGGGTATGAAAAATAGATAGTAGCCGATTGTCAGACATTCTGAATATGCATATAAAATTTGGTAGAAATCAGTAAAGCCGTTTCGGAGGAGTAAGGTAACTAACATTGTGACACGAGATGACGGTATCATTGATACGCTGGACTGTCAATTTTGCTGACATTTCTATCGAGACTATAGAGTCGCTATTTATCTGTCTATAAATCTACAGATTAAAGGGAAACGTCTTCCTTTGTCACTATGAACTATTTGTGCCATAGGATGCTATTCCAAATCAAATGTTTTTATATAGTATACAGTCGTTATTGTAACCGCTTCATAGTAAGTGCATACCAATTATTGGCAGTCCTGACCACGTTGTTGTCTGCTAGGATAGACTTAACATTGCAGCTACAATATTATGAGACTTAAACAGCTACATTATATATCGACGTTTGATGTAATTCATGCAATAATGTTGTTTGCAATTAAATATATAAGTATATTTATGCAGATTATTGGGTGCGGATCGAACGTCATCTTGTATGGTAATAAAGGCTTTGTTTTAAAAACGTCTCATTGTGTCGACGTTTGTTCCCATCTCGCGACATATAGCCATATAGCCGCTAAATACTTATAAGATTCTAATAGGATTGTGAACGGTTGACTACTTCAATAGTTCATAAGCTATCTTCGCAATACCTTCAAGCTTAAGGTCGTTTTTCCGCAGATTAGGCGTCATTATGCAAATATTCTTCGATTAGAAATTGAGAGTACAGTAGCCACCTTATATCATCGTTTTACTAAGATTCCAACAAGTATTATCAAATTACTGACGTGTTCGCATTCCCATACTACCTATTCTTCTTTTGGAGAATCGGCGATCGCTAAAAACAAGTAGCTACACTGCGCGAATTTTAAATGTAATGAATTTCGAATGATTCTAATTAAAATCGTGTCATTTGTGTTGAGAGTTGAGACTGTGATATCTAGCTGTCGTAAATTTGTAAATATACGTTTTGTTTAATAAACAATATTATTTTTGAAATAATTATGGAAATTCTAATAATTACAATACGAATTTGGTTAATCTACTTTTTTTAATAAACATTTTATCAAATTTGCGGTTTTGCAATGGAATTTATGATATAATTTGTAAATTTAGCTATGATTAACTCTCATGGCTGATACTTTGTTTTAAATTTATCAATCTTATATCTTTTGACCTTTGACATTTCACAGCAGTGAATCACAGAACAAAAACATGTGTTGTGAATTAAATTTGTTTACCACGTGACATGCAATTATTATCTACTTGTTAAACATCGTGTCTAATTGCCCCATTTTTTCAAATATATTCATATTCATTTCGCTCGTGATGTAAAAACAAATTATAGCCAATCAAAGAGTCAAACTTCACTGATTCGAAATGGCTTTTAAACTCATAGAAGAAATACTTGATAAGATCTTGGGTTAAAGATAGCAAACATTTTAAAATGTTGCTTAACGATCCTCTCAATTCGTCGGTTGAAGTTTCTAAACGTTAGTTAATAACTCAACAAGCTGATTACAAATTAATAATTGTAGCAAGTTATAGCAAATGCCAGGCTTTCTTTACGTTTTATACAGATTTCTTAATTATGTATGTCTTACGTTATGTATATTACTAATACGATGTAATATTTTAGAAATCTACCATTCCGTCCTAGGCCGACATTAATAAAAGTCTGACAAAATCGTACTGATTGTACGATTATTAAAAAGAAGCACTGAAATTTCTAGTAAAATATTTGGAATGTTAAGATTTTTTTGTTAAGATTATGATCAATGAAATCGAACATCATTGCGTGTTCACTTGATTGAATCAAACGAAAGTGGGACAACGCACCCAAACTGTAACATGCTAATGTATGTCTAATATACGTCGTCAATTGTATAAGAATTTGAAAATATGATTCTATTACCGCGTTTTGTTTCGAAATATATTGCCTCCTTTGTTTATGGCAATTGATATATATTTAATTATTTCACCTAGCTTCAATTTACTGTATAATAATAATATTGCGATGTAACATTTACGTACATTTAGATGAGATTAATTTATATGCACGGTGACATCAAAAGGCTTAGTAAAACATTTGCATCTGGTCACTGGTATTCGCACATTGACGCCGACAGCTGCACATTTGGAACGCATCCTGAAGCATCACTCAGATAAAGTGACAGCTCTCGCCAGATTGAGAATACGAGATTTTTGCGTGTCTCACATACTTTATTATTAATGTATTATGGATTTGATGACTAATTTACGTATTATGCGTTACGTAAGTGAATATTTCTATTCTTGATCGTTTCAAATCTTCTAATTGTTTAAATCTAGTCCAGCTAATTAATATTATTTACTGTATGTAAGTTAATTGGAAAAGACTTAAAATATTTCTATTTTGCATATTGTAATCTAATAAATTAATTATTTTGCCTGCATTCCAAATCATATATCTTTTTCATTTAAATTTTAAATCATATATTTTTGTTCATAGATACCACGTAGTAAAATATAATTTGATTGTGTAGCGCAAGTGGCTGTATAATGTCAGTTGATATGATGAGTTAAACAGCTGAGAATTAGCCGATTTCTTTCCCGTGGATCAAGCATTGTCTGATTGTAGCTCTAACGCTCATATTCATATGTACACTACTGGCTTGTAAACATATATTCGAAGTAATTCTAAAGATAGAGAGTTGGCTATTGAAACATTGGCCACGATCAACGCAGCCGTGCGTATACAATTGAAGAACCAAGATGTGATTGGAGAATGTGTTTGGAATGTACGATGCGCTCACAATTGAATTTTCAAAACAGTTTCAGTTGACTTATTTCGCTTTGATATCTTACAATCTGTTATTTACCTAACTTTTATATAATTTATTGGTCTTTGCTGTTTCTAATCGACTTTGTGTTTTTTACACTTTTGTTGCCTCAGAACTCCATCATTTATTATGAAATTATTTGAAACTGCTTGTATTGTATAATAGGCATCACAAATAGGCACTAAAACTCCATAATAATTTGTTATTTTTTTAAGTCTTATATTATGCTTTTTAGCTTACTTACTAGATTACTGCCAAAGCACATATCACTAAAAGTTGGATATCGAAGGCCGTTAGTCCCTAGTGTCGCAACTCATAAGCACTTGGGCCGCTCACCTCGACGGTGTCTGCGGGTCACGCGCAACTCCGATTCCTTTCTAAAGTGCTTTCTATCTACATTTGCACGGTCTACATAGCTTGAAAGCACTATCTCACCTTCATGCTTTTCCAGGTGAATTGTATTGGGTTTCAGTGTATAATGTGAATTTGTTGGATGTTTCATCACTTCTGGTTGCATGTTTCAAGTTACAACCGAATAAATTTATTGAGTGCTTGCCTCTTGCATTTAACATTAACATTCCGATTGCTGTACGTCATTTGTGATTGAGTTTCAGTACTGTACATTCTTTGTATGACATTTGCAAAAGCATTCTTTATTTCGGAGGCCAATGATGTAACTCTTAAATGCATTTATAAATTAGAATACGAAGAGCTGAAAGTAATTTCAGTTACACAACTAGATTGTCTCGTCTACCTTGTAATTTAGTGCTCAAGAATCGAAAGGAATCGACTGATAGACAACGCTAATTAGAGTTCATTGCTGTTTCAATCCCATGGCATATTGTCAGCACCGTATAATAGAAAGTTATGATGTAACCAAAGATAAAATTAACGGCTTGAAAGCTTTCTTTTAATTTTACCTAACCCAAACGCCGTATCAATGGTTTAGTATGAAGATGTTAAGATTTAGTATAATATGTACTGTATACATTCGTAGAATATTCTAATAACATTGAACGGATATGATTCATTATAACCATAAATAATCGAGCAGTATTAAAAAAATTCATAGACTACCTGTAGCATAATATAGTATTTATATAGCCTTAAACGAGTATTTCTGATCCATATGAAAAATATTTGAAGCACCAACCATGCAGGTTGTAAAGAACACCTCATCAAAATGGAATGTTGTCCGTTTTTTCGGTCTTGCGAAACCGTGTCCTTTTGGATGTTGCTTTCTTATAATATTTCTTTTTATCGCTAATCATTATTAAAAATTATGTTGTTATTTAAATAACCTATTTGAATATTTCATTAAAATTGGTATTTAGTGTATTTAGTAGCTAATGTTTTTATAATAGCTTATGTTTTTATTTAAAATAAAACATCAATCGATTCAAACACGTAACATATATGGCTCCTGGTTTTCGATATTATTATTGATTAAAAATTTCTTAGTGGTCACAAAATCTATTAGGGTGCGTTAGCCGTGTCAAACCGACATCTAAGCCTTACAATGACTACAAGGATAGATAGATACCAAAACTAGATAGTTTTCTCTGAAATATAGTGTAAATTTACCATGATTTGATGCTAAGTACTATATTTTGAACCATACTTTTGTATACACTGTCATTGCGCGTTTGATACACGACACTTTGATAACATCATTGTTATGACGGAAAACAATGAGAGAAAATGGCACATGACACATCGTTATTTACACGATATCATGTTAAATATAATATGTAATGTGAAAAAACTGCAGAAAAAACAATACTTCTATATTTATTATGATTATTTTACCTTTATAAAACGGGAAAAAAATCACTTAAATTTATTTGAGTATATTTTGGACCGCCTCCTTGGTCTAATGGTAAGCGCGTAAGCGTTACAACCGAGAGGTCCTGGGTTCGATTCCCGGCGGAGATAAAAATAAAAAAACTCGGTCTGGCAGGACATAGAAGGCTGATCACCTACTTGCCCCTAAAGAAAAAATCGATCAGTGAAACAGATGTGAAATGCATCTGCCCCATACCCCACTAGGGGACACGGGACTTCACTTATATTTTGGATAAAATATTGTTCGTATACAAATAAATAAATATCTTTAAACCTTATATGATTTTCAACTTATCGAGACCAAGTTCTGTCAATAATTTATAGATATCATTTCAAAATAACAAGGGACACATTATGTACGCAATGCCGCCTAATGTGACGTGTAACGTGAACCACCCAATACACTAAATTTTAAAATTTAATTCTGATATAAATACAGCAGTTACTTTATTTGTGATTGTACCTACGCGCTATAGTCAAGCATTAATGCGTTTTTAACGTAACAAGAAAAAATAATATAAAAAGAACCTCCTTTGAAACTATTAAGAAAACTAGTCTCTATGGGTGTTCGTTGTCTTTTGTCTAGTCAATAAATTGCCTAACCGTTTTTGATAGACGTCGTTAATTATGTTTTTATTGCTGTAAATCAAGTCACACGTCAGATTTTTGGGCGGTCTCTGGCCGCATCGCTGTTGGCATTCAAATTTGCTACAGCGCGGCATAGAATCTTAATTTTCAATTTAAATTAGTCCGTTTAGTGTACTAATAAACTGTTTCAGAATTTTGTATTGTTACCAACACTCTGTATAAATATACAAAGTGAAATGTCGATTGCATAAAATGCACACTAATAAACAACAAATTTGTAATTATTTTTATGATAATTTTCACCAAAAATATACATTTATTGCTATGCGTGGGTAATGGAAATTACAGAAAACGCCCGATATTGTAAAATATGTACATGTATTATAATCAATCTTTTTAATACGCAAAACAAATGAAACATTAGCCGTGCGCTGTCACGGTGCCAAAAACATTTCGTAACGCAAGTTTGTGTTTAAGTATCAACTTAGTGTTAGGTCATTGCCACCACATCAAGTCGCGTCATTCTCCTGTGGAGTGGAGTACCCTCATTTTAGGGTAACAGCATTTTCACTTTTGATTGCGAAGTTGAATCGACACGAAGTTGAAAATTCGTGATTGCAAACAAACTGGACACTAATATTATATAAAAAATATATTATAGTAGGCAAGTATAAGAGATATATTAGAAATTAATCTTGATATACTATGTAATGTGAGTCTATATAATATTTTACAGTCTATTTACTACTTTTAATTAAAAATATATTTGCTTTCCTTCAAACAGGTTTTGATAAATAAAATTAGGTGAGCGACCTCAAAAAAGCTCCAAAAAAGTTTCTTAACCGAAGAACAAATCGTGGACATTAACCAACGCCTTGCATAATATAACTCGGTTTTTACATTAAAGACTACAAGAAAAAATATTTCTTTGATGATTTTATGTAGTTATATAATTGGTCATTAGAGACACAAAAATTTATACGTTATTTTTAAAAAATCAATCTTTCAGATTCGTAAAGCTATTATAAATTTAGAAGGGAGCCTGTTGCTAAGTAACGTTGGGACTGGAACGAGGTCATAAAAATTTAATACATACTTAGATTTTTACTTACTTTGTTCTTAGCTTTAGTAGTATAATATGTATATTGTATTTAAAATTTACGACATTTTTAATATTTTTAGAGCTTTAAGATGGATGTAGAATGCCTTAATATAATCCTGGTTGAAATCGCCACGCTAACGCTTTTTGTCATTTATTATGGAGTATAAATTGAACAATTTTTTGTGTAAATTGTAATCCATATCAAATTGTATTGATAACTTATTAACGCATTAGGTCATATCCTGTCAAGTTAATTTTAAGATTTAAATATATAAATAAACTAAATCCCAGTAGGTAAGTATGAGCTATAAAGGTATAAGCATAATGACGCAGACATTGCTTTGCAACATGCATATTTAGCATCTCGCATATTATATTGTCTATTCTGTGAGAGTTGGATATACCTGTAAATAGTAAGTCGGAAGTTCTGACTCATTTGGAATACCTCAAACTCATGCTGGGCTGCAATTGGTTGATCGCGCGTAACGGACTAATGTGAAGTGAATTCACAATCAAATTAAATTACGGAAACTGCTCTTTTACTATCTCTAGCTCTAGATCGAAGGCACAATTCTGCGAATATATCTCCGTTGTTACATCACCGCTTGAGAAAAACAGATTTTAGAAAGTAGAAATAAGCTAATACTTATTACATTGTGAGAAAGTCAGAGTTGTTATGCACATTATTTTCCATAAAAGGAAATTTGCATAACTGGTAAATAAGTTATTCTGTGTTCACTTTGGAGATAAATTATTAAAAACTACATACAAAAGAACTTACTAATTATATACATAAAGTTCCTTTAACTCTCGAAGTAACAGATCGCAAGAAGGCAAGCACGAAGGACGGATAAGAAAATTCACAATCTCAAAAAACGTAAAAGTTACGAGCGAGAGTTGTACTGGTACACATTGGTATACTGTACAGATTTATATCACTTTTTCATCAGCAACTAATTAATTAGATGCTTTTATTAATGGAAAAAATAAACTGTACACTTTCGTCCCACACATATTGCGCGCATCGTCCAGTAGCTAAAACGTCACCCGGGATGACCTTTCAGTTAGATATGTCACTATCAAAATAATACATTAGTGTTTTCACTGACTGGTTTTATTCATAACAATAGCGTGAATGGTTTCCATTAACGGCTAACTGATCGACACCCATACAATTATTGACAGACAATTTTGTATAACAATGTAAACTTCTCGTGAAACAAAAGTGAATTCCCGTAACCCCTGAGTGGGGCATGGGGCATTACTTCACTGATCATTTTCTTTACAGGCAACTAGGTGATCAGCCTTCTGTGTCTACCCAACCGAAACATTCATTTGTCCCTCTGGGAATCGAACTCAGGACCTCTGGCTCATCACGTAGATGCTTAAATCACTTAGCCACGGAGGTTACTGAAACAAAAGAGCCCTGATATTAATAATAGCTTATGATTCCGTCAATAATTGGTTAAACTATAACCAATAATTAGGACAGAGTGAGATACTTACTCCTATGTCCCCTGGATGGGGCAGAGGGCGTCATTTCGCTCCATGTCATACCAGAGTGAGATAACTGTCTGTTAAATCGAAATAATAATAATTTTATATTTCTATGGTTCTTAGACCCAGCCTGAGCGCTGCAAATGTTGCTAAACATCGGCGATCAAACATTTGGGGTTGCTATTTTTAAGTACGTATTGATAATACATACCTATATTAAAATAGGATCACGTAAATATTAAAAGCATGGCGTAGATGACACTATCGCGGTAACTCGAACGGAAAAGGCGCCGCATCCTGCGCAAGATAAGCCCTGCCACATCTGCGATTCATCAATCTATCATTATTTAAGTCTTTTTATCGCACTCCAAGTAGTATGACTAGAAGTCACAAATATCTGAAGTTAATAACTTATAGTATAGCATTATAGAATGGAGAGAAACGATGAAGAGAATTAAATCCAATGACGACTATTCAATAAAAATATTTGTGATATCCGTGTAATAGTTTACTTTGTACGAGTTGGTTTGAACGATATGTTAAAACTAATGACATGAGTTATGATTGCGTGTACGCATTCTATTCTCCACAGTAAATAATACATGTGGCCCGATTCGTGCTCCATTTACGATATCATGATGGTAAAAATAAAGCAATGTATTTACAACATAACGAGATTGCAAAAGATATGAAAGGTATATTATTTTATTAGCCATGACATGTCGTAAAATCAAAATGCAACGAACGATAAAACGAATAACAAACGCGTGTCCGTTATACGCGTTCGTTATCGCCATCATTAAATTGATAACTCCGTGTTCTAAATATTTGACGTGAAGCTATCAACCCACAAATAGCATCTTCATTCATTAGTCATTTCTCGCAGCGTGGACTTTAAAATTAGGGAACGACGACACAAAATTAACGTCAGAAACTGAAATGTTCACAAATAGTGGCGCATTTTATGGGTGGATAGGCCCACAGCGAATTAACATCACCGATAGTAAAATATATACTTAGAACTCGTAGAAACGAACTGCGTCGAAGTATGGAGAAGTTGCGTTGCGTTAAAGAAGAGTTAGAATCGCTTTATGAGTTTTACAATAAGAAACGAGCTGGATTAGCCTCGTATTTCGCTTTACCTTCTTTGCACCGGCCTCTTTAATGTTTTGAACTTTATTAAATTGTACTAATGAGATTATTTGCCATATTGCGATTCGCGCGAGTTATTCCTGTTCGAATACGTACATAACGGCGGAATACATCATTTGAACGGTGTCTGTCCTGCGTTTCGGAATTATATGTTTATTGTGTGTGATTACCGTGACAACAAATAATAAAATACGCTCAATTGCGATAATAGTTTTATCTGCGAAATATTTCCAATAACAAAACAACAAGAACTTTAACCTTCTCTGGTTTTCAATTCTATAGTTTTTTTTTATATTTCACGTCAGAATCATGCATATTTATATGAATATTTATTTTATTTCTCACCCACCCCATTATCGCGCCCAGTCGCATTTTTTAAATGTGAATTTGGATTGCTTTTGATATATTTTTAAACGGCAGTGAAACAATAATGCAGTAGCATTACGGATGTATTCGAGGAGTTAGGTCGTGTGGCCAGATGAATGATTCATTCGGCAGTATGCCAAGTGATAACGGTTGCTATTTGTATTATGAAACAAGATCTATTATGAGCCTATGTAAAAACTAGTAGACAGTTAACAATATCTATGTTATGTCTATTAGATGTAAAAATGTAGATAGTTAACAATATCTATGTCTATTAGGTATCTTCAATGACTCAAGAATTAAACACAATGCTTAACAAAAATGACTCAATGTTACCTTATATTTTTAAATAAAACAAGAAAAATATTATTATATATATTCTTTATTATTTTTTAATTTTTTTGTTAATTGACCTATATAATTTTGTAAATATACATAAACCTGTACCTTATTACAAAACATGAACTAAAAATGTTTCAGTGTTGATTGTTAGGATACACGTCTAACGTTCAAACAAAAATGAGGTTTTTCTCTGGTAACAAACCCGGCATATAAACCGCATTTTGGAATAAGGCACTTATTGAATCTTTGGGTTTATTCAATTTAAATAGAAAATTACTAACTTCCAATAATTTATAAATTTATGAAACAAAAAAAATGCACTATGTATACAAAATAAATGTAAGTTAACATCAGCTGTTATAAAGATGGCGTTGCAATTAAGTCTATAATTCAAAAAAAGAATTATTAAAACACAGTGACCTTGCTATTTGCCTTTCAGCTTCTCGAAATATCTAGTTAGCCTTCTCTATAACCTGGTATGTTAAATGTTAAATTTTTAATGTCCTGCTTTATTGAGATTTTTTCAAATAAGTAATAAAAAATGTGCTATGATTTGGTTGAGACGCTTAAAGCTTCGCTCGCTTGCTTTTAATGGTATCATAAATTGCATAAAGCTTATATTTTTAAGTAATTGTTTAATATAATTGGCAATGCTTGTGTGTTGTAAGCGGAAAACGCACAGTAAGTACCAAGTAATAATAGCTTTAGCTGGGTATTTTTAAACATTTAAAAGCAGAGGCCGTATGGCTTGATAACTATTATAGATATTTCCCAGTCGCGTCATTGGCCCCGATCCAGGAATAGGCTATACACGGTTCAAGTGCACACCATTTCCGGTTTTAATGTACTCTAGTATGCCCAACCGGCGCCGGGGTAATTGTGTAAGCTGTAAGTCTGGTTACAACAAGAATTTGTTTCACTTAATGAGGGCTTGGTATAGCGACTGAAGTATTATTAAATCATAATGAAATCTTTAGAGTATGGTAAATTATCTCGTGGTGAAAGTATGTTATCAATTTTTTTAAAATGTAGTATTATGAACTAAATATTAAATACAGGCTACATTATGTAATTTATAACGTTGGCCAAATATTTATTACTGACGAGATATAAATTGAAATATCGGAAAGGTGTAGGCGTCATAAAGGAAAATGAGATTTTCAGGTAAACTGAAAATAAATGTCAATGCGTGGGCTTGCTCAGCCCTCTGGTGCCTGGATACATGTGGGTGGATCACGGAGCCTGCGCGCTTTAAAGATCATTCTATTAATAACTATTGATAACTATAGCAGATATTATTATATCGGCTAATATTATATAGGCTGAACTCTGAATACACGAATGAGAGATTATGATAAATGATATTGAAATTCGAAAAATGTTTGAGGCTGGGTACGTCATTTATCGCTAAGTTTATGTAATAAATGAAATTGAAGACAATTAAAAAACCTCGATATGCTAATTATAAATAAGAATATCTCATGAATGGAACAACAGCAAGCTGAACAAGGCGGCCTTCAAATATAAAAAATCACATCATAATTGGTTCATTATTTTAGGAACTACGGTTCAGCGGCTTTAGTGTATGGCATTAGTTAAAAAGTTAAATAATATAAGCAATTCTAAGCATAATTTTAAATTTTTTTTGGACATGGTGGATTGTTTCAGAATTAATATATAGTGTATGTCATTTTATATGCTTATATAGCAGATAAGATTAATACAATCTTAATGCTTATCACGTATGAAAACAACCGCTTACTTTGATAATATCGTATAAACAAATTATATCGCATCAGGGAAATATTGTATTTTAAAAATACGATAATTTTTCGTTTAAAGCTATTCTTGTGTAATGCTATTTACACATTATCCTCACTATTCAGGATATCTACTGGGATATGGGAGAGTCGGCTCACTGGAGGTTACCTCTCTTCTACTAAAACAGCTGGGTGAGCATACCCTTCCCGCAACCTCAGGTGGAGCGTGGAGGTGGATAGGAGAGACACATTTATGATTAGTGAAATCAGTGGATTATTTTCTTTACAGGCAAACAGTGGTCTGAGCCTATCCATTAGGCACAGACTACAATATTAATTTTATTTTATTCCTCTATATTCGAACCTCTGGCACAACAGACGCATTAGCCACACAGGCGGTTGCATAAGTGTTCCGAACAAAACACATTAGTTCGTAGGTATTTTGTTTATGGTCTTATCACCCTTAAATAATATGAATGGACGGCACCAAATTAAGAGCAATTATCTTATTATACTTTATGTTAAATTCTAATAGAGACAAAGTTGCAATACCCAATTATAGGTCTGTATGTAATCTAGCGACGTTTAGTAGGCCGAATGGTGCCGTGTCCTCACATTTGCTATTTTAATGAGTTCTCAGAACGTCTCGTCTCTCGACTCGAGCTACGCGTTCAGATAACTTCCTTTTGCACTTCTTGACATTTGGGATTCCCGAAGCCACGCAATGGCAATTCTCATAAAATAACCGCTTTATAAAAATATGAAAGAGGCAATTATCGATTTTCTTGCTGCTATTTTATGATATTTGACTTGGTAGGTATTTCTGTTTAAAAAACTCACATATTGCGAATTCTTTGAAATATATTCATGTAGGTACGTCACAAATACTCATACATAACTGTGCAAATATATGTGCGTCAGCATTGAGATTAGGCATTCGATATGTAGGTACTCAAATTTCAATTATCCAAACTTCGATAGCAGGATCATAAAAAAGTATTCGATAAATTGCCAACGCGAGCATTAAAATCAATAATCTGAATACCTACGTCGTATTAGATGAGTGAACTTTGCACTGTATTTTTTGTAATTGTCTCTTTACAGATAACCTCTTTATTTAACAGTCTAAAATATACATTTTAGCATAAATTACATAAATATTGCATCTTGATAATTATTATTATGAACAAGTTAACAATACGAGTATATTTTAGTGATGTTCTTACGGAACGCCATCTTGTAGAATTTTCTAATATGACAGAAATGAAACGAGATGGCGCTATATGACTTTAAATAAATAATAAACTAAAAATATTACAAGTGTTTGCCTCTTACTTTGGTGACTTGGTAGTCAAAGCAAAATAGGCTTGGTATTCAACGTGTTTCTTTCAGTAATGTCTAGCTATGTAATACCGCTGTTGAAATGTAAAACTATTTGAGTTCGTAGACTAGGTATGTCCATAAAGTTTTTCAATGATTGAATTCCTGATAATTATGTAGAGCGCGCCGGTTAAAAGCTATTTATGTGCCGACACGATCCTTAAAATTGTTTCACCTATTACAATTTACACGTGTAGCGTGATTTTGATTTTATTTGCGTTTCTGTCCATGACACTGCCAGACTGGACACTTATTTACATAACAAGAGGACGGAATCCGGCGCGAACGCATTGCCACTTCACCGTTTATTCAATTAAATATAATAGGTCGATGAATGATGGAATACGTCTTCTACGTACTCTTAGTTACTATTAACAATGTATCCAGTAACCACACTGTTTTCTTCATTTAAGTAGTTACCTTAGAAGTTAGGAACCCTTAGGTATTTTATAAATGAGATCACTGGCTGGTCATCGCCGGTACTTTTTCGAGTGGTAAATATTTTGCTCTGCAAGGCCGTTGATTGTTTCGGAAAACAAATCAAAGGCCTTGAATTGTTCCATAGATTATAGCGCGCGTTTTCAAAAACCGTCGCTTATCTTTGTATCTGGACAAAGTAGGTATAATTACATTCAGTCATCAACATATAAAAAACGATATGATTGTAACGATAACGATCTTCAGGTAATAATAACTCCCCGCCCGCGGCTGCGTCTACGTTGACCGACGGTTAAAAGATAAACAGTCATCAGAGTTTGCGTGGAAAATTGATAAACTTGCTTACTGGACAAGAATGTAATATTACTATCTAAGCGATATTTTCTGAGTAGGATGAAAATAAAAGCATAATAATAAATAATAATATACCTACCTAGTCCTTAAATATGACACACTTATTCACTCTTAACTATAACCTATTATGCATTTAGTTATAATTAAAATAAAAACAGAATTTATAATGTCTTAAAATTCGGAATTTAAAATTCCAGATAATATTTACAAAAAATAGATACAATTCTTTTTCGAACATCACCTAATGTTCATTAAAGACAATTTATAAAATCGATATCAAGTGGAGAGGTATCTCAAGGGTATCTCTGATGTAAACAAATTATCGGGCTATTCTTAGAAATTGCATTCCAATATCAGTTTCATGGAAACGAACCTGTATACTAATGAATTATATGACTGAATTATATTTACATAGGTATATAAACAAAACTCGAAATGCGAAATTACTTTTACTACTTTGTAACTACGAAAATTTGTTAAAAGTTATTGATCCATCTTAAATAATCAGTTTGTATTTGACGATTGGTTGGCGAAATTTGTAGTGACGCCGAGAGGTGTTGGGTTCGAATCCCAGTAGATGCCTTTATTTGTGTGATGAGCACGAATGTTTGTTTCCGAGTCTTGGTTGTACATAAACTTATTCATATATGTACATGTATTTATTGTGGTACCCTCGATGTTTCTGATAACCATAACACAAGTGCTTCAGCTACTTACTTTGGGATCAGAGCAATGTATGAGAGTTGTCCCTATTATTACCTAAATATCCTATTTCACAACATCGGAAAGTTACAAATCAAACAAAAGAAAAAAGAAATTATCTAATTAAAAGTTGGGTAAAGAAAACATTACTTATTAAGACACTGCTGTCGACATTGCTTTGCTAAGAAAATTTATTTCTTTCGTGGATAATGGTCGATAAATACAGTCGTCTCTCGTTAATTCTAAACTTGAGGGTTAATTCTAAACAAACTTTTAATCTGCATACAACCAACTAAAAAGTAACACTAACTGAAACTTAACTATTAACTAAACAAACCAATTCGTGTGGAAGTGTGTTTTAAATTAATCATTATTCATTACAAAAACAAAGGCTCGTACGATGATAAAAGTTTGAATAATATAGTGTTAAAATTTTAACAAAAAAAACGACTTCAAATTGTAACTCTAAAACTACTGAACAGGTTTTGATGAAATTTAAATGGAACCACGGGAAGCACCAGCTTTCAAACAAAAAAAGCATCATCGAAATCGGCTTTTCCCAGTCAAAAGTTCTGATGTAACAAAAAAAAAACATAGCTTCGAATTGAGTACCTGCTCCTTTTTTGAAGTCGGTAAAAAATGTACTTACCTCTGCAAGTTCTGCAATCTTTCTCTCTGCAACTTTGAATTGTCGAGTGTGATGCCGATGGGTTCGAATTAACGTGTCGTTTTGTTACGTTGCGATGATTTTTTCGTTCGAATTACTAAGTGCATAAAAATGTATTGATTTAGTTCGAAATATAAAGAGACTAGCTGACCCAGCAAGCGTTGTTTTGCCATTTAATTTTTGGGGTGGGCTACCCTTATCACTTAGGGGTATGAAAAATAGATAGTAGCCGATTGTCAGACCTACTGAATATGCATATAAAATTTGGTAAAAATCAGTAAAGCCGTTTCGGAGGAGTAAGGTAACTAACATTGTGACACGAAAATTTTATATATAAGATTTTTTAGGGACCTCGTGATAACTTTGAATTATACTCGTAGAGAGGTTTGAAGTAACGAGAGTCGACTGTAGCATATTATTTCTATCCATTATTTACACTTATGAGTAAACTGAGGCTTGTTATTTTCCAGCGTTCGATTTCTTGTTACGAGGGAATTCCCCGTGATATTTAATTTTATACGAATTTCATTGTTACTGTGCCGTCACTATATTCTTATACTTCTTGTTTGGTTATTTGTACATAACACATCCTTGCTCAACTGTTTTAAGTTATAATAAGACGTTTCTAAGAGGGTTAAATACATTTTTATTAATTACCGATGGTTAGTAATTGTTCAAGCTGAGACTATAAATTCTTTCGTCGAATAGTTTTTAACACTATTTTTACACAGCAATTACTAAGTTAAATACTTACCTATTTATTCAATTGTTTTTCCGAAACAAAGCTCTTTGTCTTACTATGCGGTGTGGTTTTGTAAGCAATGCTTGAATGTAGATTGTCAAACCACTGATGCCATAATCACTGACACAGATTATGGGCTCATCGAAGTTGAAGTCGTGAGACGCCATGACAGCCAACCATTTAAAAGGGAAATACCGTCACGATGCGCTTACGCGGATCATGTTTAAAGGATTTATAAATAACATCACATTAAAATTACTATTTTATATATGTAAAAACAACTTTAATATAGTACCTACCTACTTTGTGATTAACAATCCAGTTTACTAAATGTAACTTGGTATTATATTTTTGATATTATAATTTATTGTATTCACGCGACTAACATTCAATGCGTAGTAGGCAGAAAGTCCTGAGTTCAAATCCCGGAGAAAGAAAATTTTTCGGTTGGATAGGCACAGTAGGCTTTATTGCCCGTAAAGAAAATCTTCAGTGAACAGACACCAGTTGACAACAACAGTGTGTGTGCACCAGCCCCATGTTCCACTGGTGATTCGAGATCTCACCGGAACGTCGTAAGATGCTTCATGAATAACTTTTGCCTTTTTTTTAAATATGTTATGTATAAATCTCGACTGAGAGTGTATGATAGTTGTTTTCCGTAGTTTGCCGTCGTCCCGATATTTTCGATTGTCAGATTCATTATACCTTTGTAATTGCAGATTGACGGACGTGCGGCACGTGCTCTGAGGCCACGGATGCGTCTCGGGCATGCAATGACCTGCTAGTGCGCAGGATGGTGGGCGTGGGAGTGGCCGAGGGCGGCGCCCCCGACGGCTACTACGGCGAATATTACCCGCCGGAGCCCTACTATGTACCGCCTGAGATGTGCGCGCACCCACCGCAGCACCCACAGCACACTCATATGTGCGCTATGCACGCTGACTATAGTGAGTACCAATCTCTACGGCTCTACAGTCAAATGGATGAATTATGATAAATTATAAACATTGATTATTTACACTAATAATCCTACTTCAAACTGTACACCTAAGACCTAGTATCTAAAGGAATATCTAAAATGTATGGT
Source organism: Aporia crataegi (assembly GCA_912999735.1). Lineage (NCBI taxonomy): Eukaryota > Metazoa > Arthropoda > Insecta > Lepidoptera > Pieridae > Aporia > Aporia crataegi. Next base: position 6,304,267 of record OU538736.1, read on the forward strand.
GTAATTAGTAGGTACCTACATTTTAAATTAAAGACTTAGAACTTTAAAAACAAAGATGCTTAGCTGCGAAGTTATTAATATATAATAAAATAATTAATAATTATATTTCCAAAGCACTTACTTATTCTAATCTAAAAGCATTAACTTTATTTTGGTTACTAATTGAGTACTTACCTACGTAATTAATATTTTCCTTATTCCATTCATAATTTAAAACCAAAATGGTTTCTTTATCCATTCATGTACACTGTTTCATTCACCATAATTCTGACTCATCACTCCACTGCAGTTTAAACAACAATTGCCGGAAAGTTCCAAAATACAATGCCAAACCGCAAATGTATCCAGTTAAATTCGGAAAAATACGAAAAAGTATTTTTTTTTTTGTAAATTTATTTTAATTGTTTTAATTATAAATGTATAAATTTTATTCTTGTTACACTAATGTTACACGGAACTTTCATATTTTTTAAATAGTAATTTATTTAGTAAGGGAGGCCATGCTACTTAATGTGGATTTAGTCGATGGACGCAAAGACCTATTAGATTTGGTAAATTAGATAATAGGAAGAAAAATTTAGAATATTTTCCACTTTCAGTTGTGAAGGAAGCGTCTACAGATTAAACATATAAAAAATGTTTTTCAAATATGTATGTAAAAAAACATACTCATAAAAGGGAGGCTAATAAAAATAATGCAACAATACAGATGGCATGCCAGTGGTAACATCAGCGACGATGATGCCGCAGTTAATGCCCCCGGTAATGGACGAGGGCATGCGGCACTATCTGGTTCACCCACACCAGCACCACCACCAGCCGCATCACCAACCCCATCACCAACCGCCCCACCATCAGGCTCCGCCGCACCACCAACCGCCCCACCCATATGTGAGTAACATGCCTAACATTTTCGTAGCATACAAATTACTAGGAGTTTTTCAACACACAACGCCACGTCTGTCTCAATGATCATTTTCTTCACTGACAAGTAAATAGAAGTAGATGAAATCTCTCGCAGTTGTAATAATATGACGATTCGATTCAATTATAGCTTAATGTAGCCAGTCTTTTCTTAATGTCGCGGTAATGTAGCCAGTATTTTGGGTACGCACCCCAACGGATTTGATGAGCCTTTTGTATTTTCGTAAATATAATTAAGTACATTATTGTAAATAGGTACTATAGGTAATATTTAATAAACACATTATTTCTTTCATTTTTTCATCATCAACTTTAAAAGTTCGGCCAGAACATTGGTCATCTTTCAGTCTGAAATCTCCAGAACAATTTTTTTTAAACCAATTCTGATACGTGCGTTCTGTTAAATAATCAACACCATAAACTTCACAAATTTCTTTGTGAGCCTCAGCCGCTTTCTTGCTTTTTTGAAAATAAAAAAGTAAAATGTGTCGAAAATGCTTATTTTTGCACTCGACACACCAGCACAAAACTTCCACAGTTGTTGACAAAATTACACGGAATTTGTTTCTACAGCAACCTCAAGGCATCGACTACCAAATTTCAAAAGAAAAAATTCTAACATTAATAAAAGAATAATGAAACAAACAACGCTATCTACTGGTGCAAACTGATATCATTTTCTTACCAACACAATAGATTAATGGTGCAAAATAGTAACTGCTGGGTAAAACACATGTTTGTACAATGTACAGATAATAATAATAATATGGAAAATGCACACTTTAAAAGTATGTAATCCAAGGAAGTTTATATTCGCTCTAAATCAAACAAGACATGCACAATATCTACTCGGCATCCGTTCAATCGATTATTTCGCATTCGTAAATGAAACGTCAATTCATTATAAGGTTGAACTACACCGTGGTTAAACACGTTTACTTTGCTTGTATTTTCACTTACTTATCGTTCTGAATGTTACACCTACATACTATTAAATGCTCGTGTATAATATCGGAGCTGAGGGCTTATCGTTGTTGAAATAATCGAATTGTACAAGTTGGCACGTTGGCAGTACGTGGCTGTGACGTTTCGGTTTTGAATTTTGACATTCTTAGTTTCATGATTCAAAATACAGTTTACGTAAACATTACACAGTAAAAAACTTTCGACGCCACAAATATGTGCGATTCCAGTGATAATCTTGATGAAAATGTAAAAGTTAAGGTATATTTTAAGTTATGCTGGATTATTTGGTAACTCAATTAAATCGTAATAATTGATTAAAATAATGGTACTCCTGGACTTTGAAATACTGTTCTGATTTTCGACAATGTTGTTTAAATAAATTAATATTTTTGTATTTCGTAAAATGTATCTCAATTTACCAATCCGTTAAAATACTGTAGTAAATAAAAGAATAAACACCGAAAACTAATGTGATAAGTGGCGCCATATGTTGCAATATTGAATTGGAATCTTATACATTTTAGGTTCCCACGAATGGTGCTGGCGGGCCGCAGCATTTCTACAGTCCGGGGTACACGCCACATTTCCACCATGTACCTCCTCAGCACATGCAGCACTCTCCACCACCACCACTTTACCCAAAAGATGAACGAACTCAGCGGCAGTATTCAAAGTTAAAACAAAAGTTAGAAAGGAAACAAAATAATAGGAATAATGGCACAGGTATGTATAAATAAATTATTGTATGATCTTACTGTGGTAATATTAGTATTGGCTTTCTACATATGAATTTCTAGAGAATTTCAACTTGACTCTAAAGTAAGTAAAGAAAAGAGGCATCTTAGACTAGCATCTTTTTCCACCTACTTCTCTACTTAATAATGAATTAGGTGTGGTCTTTCTCTTTCTTTTTTAAAAAAATGTAACTAATATTATGATTATTTAATTTAAATACTCATCTTTTATCTTATTTATTTTTCTATGGTTAATAAATGATTTGTATTTTTGTTTGTAATGAATAGGGAAAGTCTAAAACTACTTGGCTGTTTTAAAAATTCACTAATAGGAACCCAGACTCCCAAGTTCCTCCTAGTTCCAAGTATAGGCTATTTGTATATATACCTATACAGACAAAATCGTGAGTAAGAACTTATGTAATTTCTATTATTATTATATTTGTTAATTCTATTACTAATACATACTGTTGGATATAAAAATGTTTAGGTTGGTAGAGGGAGATCCAAAAGATTACAATCCACATTATCAATTTATTTCTGGTACATTAATAGGTAAAATAGATATTTACATACATATTTAAAAAAATATTAATAACGACAATAAATTTTGTGTATTAGATAGAGTTTAAGCGGCGCGGCGAATTACGATATTAAATTAAGCAATAAATCAAAACTAGAAGTAAGCAAAATGTAGCCACACATAGTATACTAAAATGTCTTATATTTTTTAATTTGCAGATGTTAATTCAGGTGCCAGTACGCCGTCTCTGTCGCCTCGCAAGGAATTGAATGGGCGTGGCGGTGGAAGTGGTGGGGCCTCGTCAGGGACATGGTCAGAGGGAGAAGGCTCCTCCGCAGGTGCTTCTATTCAGGGGGACGAAGAGAATGATACCCAAGCATTGCTAGATCTGCTATCTGCAACAAGAACTCCTCAAGTAAGAATTACAAAGTGCATTGAAATAAATTTTCAAAGTATGTATTTTTATGGGTTAGTCATCTGCTCTTTAGCCTGTCCTTGTAAACCTTTATTATGAGTCCAACCATGGTTCTCATTTTAAGAATAAAGTTCTTAATGGGATTAGTAAAATAAGCACATCATATTTTAAATTTCAATACTGAGTTGTGACTGTTATTAAAGGCATTACTTACATAATTTTATACTTTAATTGCATTGGTTTTAAATATATTAATAAAAAATTTCAGGTCAGTGATATGACCCCAACAAGTGCTCTTGTGCAGTGGAACTCTCCTATACCAGAAGGCGTCACAATGCCCAATGTTGATTTGACATACGATTTGCTACTGGGAGACAACGGTCGGTACAAAGCCATATATAGTGGACCTTCACTGTCGTGCAGGTAATCCCTACTAATATTATAAATTTGAAAGGAACTCTGTCTATCTGTTAAGCTTTCACACCTGAGCAACTGAACCGACTATAAAGAAACTTAGCACAGATATAGACTAGAGCTTGAGAAAGAACATAAGTTATCTTATATTGTGGAAAACGTGAACGAAATCGCGGACAATAGTTTTAATTATTTTTTTATATTATATTTATATTTATTTTCTTAGTAAAATTTTTTTACTCTCAATGGACACATTTATTCTATTCTGATGTATTTATTTTTAGGGTAAGGGATTTGAGACCTGGCTGTGAATATTCGGTGTGTTTACAAATTCGTGCTGGTGAGCTGATAGGGGCCGCAAGCGAAGCCGCGATCTTCCGCGCGCCCCCTGCCGCGCCTGATCAGTTACCCTTCGTTCGCGTTACTCAGAGGCAACGTACCTCACTACTCCTACGTTGGCCCGCAGCCACCGACAACGGCGCTCGGATCACTCACTACATCTTAGAAATGGACGCCGGGGAGGGCTTCACGGAGATCACGCGGCCTCGCACCCGCCAACACACTGTCAACAACCTTCGACCGCAAACGCGTTACTGCTTTCGCATCGCAGCCGTTAATGAATGCGGCCGCGGGAAGTGGAGTGAAGAAACCGTAGTGTGGACTGCTGGCTCCCCACCACCCGCACCCGCCCCGCCCCTCCTCTCCGAGGCTACTAATGCCACGCTCAAACTCAACTGGGAACGCCGCGCTGACGAAGAATTTACCCTCCAAATGGATGACGCGAGCAAAGGACACGGTTTTCTGCCCGTGTACAGTGGTCCCGATTGCACATACGTTTGTGAGGGTCTCAGGCGAGCGACGGACTATCGGTTTCGATTACGCTGCGAAACATCAGACGGGCAGGGGCCGTGGTCGATAGAAGTCACTTACACGACCCTCCCAGAAAAACCAGGTCCGCCCGGCCGACCCACCACCCGCGGGAAAATCCATTCCCGTGCTTTTAGACTCAAGTGGGATCCACCCAGCGACGACGGCGGCGCCAAGATAGAGTCGTACACGCTAGAGCTAGACAGCGGTGAGGGCTACAAGTGTGCTTACAGAGGATCAGAAAGAGAGGTGCACTGTGATAAATTATTACCGGGGACATCGTACCACGCCAGAGTTCGATGTGCAAATGTATCCGGAGATAGCGAATGGTCTGCATCAGATGTTGTCTCAACAGAGGCTACGTCTCCTGGGGTATGTAATGCTCTAGAACTAGTTGCGGAACCTCGTGCCACCATTGCTTCGGTTCGCTGGCGCTCCCCAGAGTGCACTGGTGGGACACCCATTACTAATTTTATAGTGGAATTAACGGGCGATGATGGCAACGTCCGTCTAGCTCACACCGGCCTGAAGAGCGAATGTACAGTTAGAGATTTAATCCCTGGTTGTAAGTATAGCCTATGGGTGACCGCCTGTAATGCAGTGGGCACAGGTCCACCGTCGCCTGCACTCCGGTTTGAGACTAAAGCCGCGCCCCCGGACGCTCCGGAGCCTCCATTGGTAATCGTAGAGAGTTCTAGAACTTCCCGCCTCGAATGGGTTCCGCCCGCAACCAATGGCGCGCCCATTGTGGACTATCAAGTGGAGATGAGCGTAACGAACATGGATGATTCTTTCACGCAAGTCTATCGAGGAATCGAAACAAATTGCATTGTCGAACGATTGACCCCGTTTACCCCATATTTCTTCAGAGTTTGTGCAACTAATTCTGCTGGCCGCGGGCCCTGGTCTGGGGTGCGGGACGCATTGATGCCGCGGGCGCCTCCAGCGGCACCCGTAGGTATTCGACACGAGTCTACCGCCGACTCGCTGCATCTGTTTTGGCGGGCACCAGCGTCCCACGGGGCGGAGATCCTATCATATCGAGTGAAAGTTGGGGACGAAGCGTTTGACACAGAAGGGCCGACGCCGGAGCAAACGGTGGAGGGGCTCAAGCCGGACACAGTGTATGGTGTGCGAGTTGCGGCGCTCAATGAACTGGGCCTAGGGGAGTGGTCAGAGGAGGCTCGGGCTGGAACGCGGCCGCGCCCACCAGTGCCGCCGCAAATGAGGTGCGCGCAGGCGGCACACAACTACATCCGCATGGAGTGGGATGGGACAACAGAAGGTGCTCAGTACTGCGTAGAGATGCGCGTCCCGGACGCCCGGGATTTCCGGCCGGTGTACCGTGGGTCAGCACGGGCATGCAAGGTGAAGAAGCTGCGAGAGGCCACAACCTATTGGTTCAGGATACGTGCAAGCGAGGAGCGTGGGGGTCGAGGCCCGTGGTCGGCGCCGATGGAATGTAGCACGATGGCTGCTCCACCTCCCGCCCCTGCGGCCCCCACAACGACCTTCACAGCGCCTAGATCAGCGCTCGTTGTCTGGGAGCCTCTCGACGATGCAGAATTTGTTTTGCAGTGCGCCCGCGCAAAAGATGCCTCATTCAAACAGGTCTGTGTACTTGTACATCTATTTACTTTCAAGTATCATATATTTAAAATATTAATAAGAGTAAATTTTTAAAATATCTTATTTCCAGATATTATTTATGATAAAATACAATAATACAATTGCAATAAATGGCAAGGGTGCTTAATATCTATGTAATATATATCTAGTATAACATATATAATCACCTCCGCAGATATACTCCGGTGCAGAAACGCAATTTCAGCTTGAAGATTTGGAATACAGCGCAGAGTATCTGTTACGCGTGTGCGCAGTGCGGAATGGTTTAAGTAGCGCGTGGTCTGGCGCGACGAAGCTAAGTGTGCCTGCTGCCCCCACACCAGGCAGAGTTCGACGCGCCAGGCCTCCACGGACTCTGACTCCTCGCCAGGTGGCGCTGATGATGGCAGGCGGATTCCTAATCTTGGCGGTACTAGTCGCCGTACTGGTCCAACGCCTGGTCGAGCCCCGGCCGTGACGCGCGCTCGCGGCGGCCAGGCCTCGAGCCCTCGCGCGCCTCTAGCCGCCGCCCAAATAACTGGAGTACTCTGAGGATACTCATTCCAGCCCATTTGTCTGATGAATTTTCATCTATAAATCCGCAGGAAGGTTACGATCCGGGAACAAGGTACGGTGCAATTTTTATACAAATCATGAACGCGCGGCTCGCGCGGCTTCAGGAGTGCAATTATAGGTAGGGGCTAGCTTGTAGCGGTATCCGAATTGTCTCGATTGGGTGGACGAGGGGAGAACCTCACTCCCGCCCGATTCCGTGAATGTATATAATTAGATGTAACTCAAGCCATCGTTTAATATGAGACGGCAGTGTATCTCGCTTAGTGTAATTTTTTTAATTTCTAACATTTTCATATAAATATTCACTGTGGGCGAGCTCAAATTGATGTTCATTTTTGTATCGAATTCGTTCGTCCGGCCTACAATTTGTAGGAAACTCTAATTTACAAACGGTCCCTACTCGTAGGTGTTTTATACGTATGTATGTGATGTTGCCATTTCAATGTAAATTGTACCTTAGGAAGTGTTGCATTGTGTCTATAATCTTTGACTTCCGTTTCTAGTCTATACTATTTCAGTTTAGCAGCTTTATATTTTATTGAATATTAAATTGTTTATTTATATATGAAATCACTTCTGCTACCTATATCTGCGTGCTATCCATACATTTGATATTTTTATAAAAGTTTTCAATTGGTATGTTGCATATTTTATGATAAGCATAGCAAATTAGTGATGACGGTGCTGTAATGATAAAGTTTGGGGGGCGTGGTCCCTTTAAATCTGCAACGAGATTCCAGTGTGTGTGCTGTGATCATCCTTATGCGGTTGAGACTGATTTTTTAAAATGAAATGCTTTCTCTCTATAGGATTGTTTTATGGGCTTTCGTAACCAGTTTTTTAAACAGTTTTTAGATTTCAACCGACTGAGTGGTAATAAGTGGAGTTAGCCAATTTGTCTATTGCGGTGATCCCAATCGCCCTGTATATTATAATGTCAAATTATTATCCTATTTCTTATTATATTACTATTTGTTAATTTCTACGTACCTTTAACATTTTATGCTAAATATTAATTAATTTGTTTATTATAGAACATGACGTTTATCAATGACATTATTGTAATATAGAGTAAATTGTTTTTAAATTTAAGAGATTATAAAATTTATTGAGATTGTTACCATCCGGTATTTTAAGCAATGTCGGAAGCAAAAATATCTGTGAGGAAATCTTTCCAAAAAAAAAACTAAAAAAAATATATAGATCAAAATCATGTATTGATGTTTGTTACTTTAATCGATATATTAGAAAAAATATTAACAGATATTCTTCTAAATATAATTTTTCCATGAAATAGTTTGTAGATAAACGAAGTAAGTTTATTGTATACTTTTATTAGTGGTGATAGGGAATGCATTTTATGCGATTCATATTGATGTTCTTAGATTCACGAGTAATAAATGTTTCAAGATTGACAACTAATGTGGTATATCGTTATAATAATAAAGTTATAATCACATAGGCCTTAATGCATTAAATGTCTACTAGTTACAGCCATCGATGTTTGTTAGTCCTGGACAAGAGCTTATCAGTTGTCTATATAAGCTTTTAATATACTCGCTGTGTGTATTCTTCTGTGATCAGCTGTTTCTGTCTTTGCAATGTTAGATCAATAATTCTATGTGTTCTACTAGTGGTGTCATTAAAAAGTTATTTAATATTACGCACGATTACCCCATCTCGTTTACCTTGGTAATATTAACGAGCTGGGCGTAAAATGTAATTTTTGCAACAATAGAGTTGACTTGTAGAATACACAGACCTCGCTGTTAGAAACATTCCTTGGTGTTGTTATTTCGATACAGCGAAGTTGTTGCGGCACTAATTATCCTCCTAGTGCCAATCCACAATCGTTAGCAGAGCTGGCGGTAAAAAAAAATTATAAGCATAATGTGCAATCGATTAGTTTATGGCTTAAAATATAATATTTATTTTTTAGAAATATCAGAATTTATAGCTTGTATAAAAGGATTGTTCCTAAATGATTTTATATTGTACAATACACTGCAATCAAAATTGTGTACTACAGTGAAGCATTCCAACTTTATTCCACTTGTAAATAGGCCTAATGAAATCTATTTCTATTAAAATGTATGTTTCTTTTATGTAAATATCATCTGGTGTTGAGCATTCACGGTGTATGCTTACCGATACAACTACACAAACATACAGCCTTACTTATAAAACGCATGTTAAGATAACTTAGCTGTTACTAACAATTATTTTACTTATAATTCTGTTTAGCACTTTAATGTATGTTGATGGTTTAGACCTATTTAGCTGAACGGGCTAATTTCTATTTTTTATAAGTAAGGAGGTATGTCATTATTTTTTTATTAATGACGTATGTAATGGGGATAACATCTCGTATTGTATTTGTGTTTGAATAAGTAACGTATAACGAAATGTATATGTTTATAATATAATATTTGATGATGTTATGTATACAATTTATTAAACGTGAATATATCAATAAAACTATATTTTGTGTAAGACAATGTTTTATTTAATTTAAAGAACCGTAAAAACTCCATACAACAAATCTTAAATCTAATTACAATAAATTACAAACCGTGCAATTTTACAAATGGGAAGTCTCTAACATAACCTTCCCTCTTACGCTAAACACGCACAAACTAAACGACCCATGAGCGTATTATCAAAATTCTAATCTTTCATTGTTATTTTTAGTACCTTTAGTGCTTCATCAAATTCAAGGTTAATTTATCAATTCGGTTATAAATCATTGATATGTTATGCTACAATTTGCTATATAATTATTTTAGCTCCATCCACTTAACGTTTTGATGGTATGTATCATTTGAGCGCATTTACACTTCTATAAAAAAAATCTATAATTAATAAGACTAGAAAGTTTTGTACTATGAGTATTTGATTAACTAAAATTACATTAAAAAGGTTTCACAATATTACGGTGTCATATAGGAAAGGTTGGCATATGATTAAATTTTCGCTATACACATCGGAGAAGTTTGACAAATGATTATTATCAGTTTCAATATGATCAATGCAACCTCGAAAATTCTGAGGAAACAGTCTCTTCACTTTGTAATCCTCATCAGTAACACCACCTGTCAATGAAGAATATTAGGTTGAAAATTTATCACGAAAAGTGAATAGAAGTGAAAGAAAAACTGTACTTTTTAACGAAATTCTGACAGAATTTTACTATTTGAATGTGCACTTAGTTTAAAAATTCAGAAACAGTGAATATCTCCTTACCAATATAACTTTCAACGTCTAGAAATTCATGATCGGAAATACACATCTCGTCAATGTATACTTCCTGGTTAACACTTAGTGATATATTTTCCTTTAAATTTAAAGCTATCATATGCCATTCGCCGTCTGCCATAAAGCCAGACTGAATAATCCGTGATGTAAACTTCGGCAGTTTTCTGGTTTCATATTTGCAGTGTAATGACCAGACTAATTTTAAATAACCCTTTTCAAGACCAAGTCCCACGTAGTCCGTACCCTATAAGAAAAAAATTGAACGTTTTTATGTTTCTACCTCTAACATATTTATTTCTCTCACATAATTTACCAATTCATTACATTGAGAAGTTAAAGATCCATAAGAGTAGTTTCATAGATACGTTAAATCAGTGTTTTTCAACCTATTTCATTATGCGACCCCCCTGGTATGAAAAAATATTTCGCGACCCCCCAACCTTTCGCTTTGCTACTTCATTACAGTGTTACAAAATATATTCATTATATAAGTATATAAAAACACATTATTTTACAACTACATACATCAAATTTTTGTTAATTTGTTTGTATTAACATATAAATGTTTATGAATATATCCTTTTGATAAAATTCTCTTATATAATAAATCAATATTTTTAATCTTTATTGTTTTTTACTAATGTTCACTCGAACTCTGGTGACCCCTACAGAAGCTTGGTTCAACCCACAGGTTGAAAAACACTGCGTTAAATAAATTTATAAAATGTAGAAGGTTGATTATTATTATATTGTCTGACGGTCTACGTCAACCTGATTAGGTAACTATATACTTGTGCTACCAAACTTACCATATTGATCCAAAGTAACAGTCCATTGGGTTCAGAAGTGCTAAAATTAAAGGCTATATGATTAGGATTAGACTTCGTTGGCATAACACTCAGCCTCTGTCCACTATGGCCGGAGGTCGGTCGATTTAGAAAGATCATTGCGTCTCCATCGAACTGAGGTATTGTTATTGTTATGTCTGTAAATGAGATTTTTTACTAGAAAACGTCATAATTAAATGAATGTGCAAATACTATAGACCATAATGTATCGGTTGGTGGATTGTCTTTCCCTTTTTATGGCTTTATCTACTTGAAATGAATGAAAAGTGCATGTCGCTCGTTACAGGGTTACATTTCACTTGAAATCAAATGTATAATACAAAAATTTCTTTATAGAATTTTCAACATACTTTGTTGGCAATAATCTCCCATCAGACCCATGGGACAGACACATCGATTTCTCCTACATTTTGCAGGCGATGGGCAATGCGCAGGATTGCAAGCGGCGCGCCTACATCGCCCTCTTTCGCAGGTTGAACCTTCGCAAGCCTCCACATTCTGACCACCTAAATAAATATATTACGTGATCATAATAAAAGGTGCAATAATTTATAGTAATATTATACAAATAAAAAGTTAATACTTGTATATGTTTGCAATTAATTAAGAAATATATGGAATTCTTTAAACTATATCAGTAATGAGTAAGTTAAGGTTAGTTTTAACAGAGAAATTATTGTAATAAATAAACTTAAAAATAGCTGAACCGATTTTAAAAACTCTTCCACTAATAGGAGTGACATAATATAGGCTGTATTTAATATGACCACGCTGACTAACTAAAGCTCTATAATAGTACCTAATAACTAGTGAATGCTCTTCGTTAATCTCGCTACAACTCAAAAATGGATTGACCGATTTGGTTTTTTTTTCTGTGGCAATCAGTCACAACGTTTATTTTTTAAGAAATTAAAAACAGGTATTAAAAAGTAATATAATACCTGCAATATTTTGTTGTTCCAACGGCACTAAAATATTGTTCACGTGTAAATTTTTAAGACAGCCCACGTAAGACAGACGGGGTCCTACCATCACATCAAATGGAAGGCTAGCTAAGTCTTCGGCTCCACCTTAATGGGAAATAATCAAATTTATTTATCCATATTCTAGAATAACGTAAAAATCTGAAAACAGATAAGAAACTCGAGTTTAATTTTTTCCGACTACGATATTGTTGCTTTTTTTTTCTTTATTTTTTAGTTGAAAATATAAATGACAAGAAATTTTAAATTTATCTAATTAATTTATATGGAGTCTCTGATTTGTTACCTATCACTATCGTAGCTTCACTCGCGGTATGTGGGTAAGCGTGTGCCAGCATAGGCTCAGTGGTTAGAGATCCGTCTACCCACACGTAGAGTCGGTTTCCGTATCGACCAGCCTTTACTGAGTGCCATTGAGACATAGACAATACGACGCCAGAGCGGACCAGAGATGTCAGTCCCGAGAGACGATCTGACGATGGTAAGAAAATTATAAATAAACTTGGTGTTGAAGGTGCGCTGGGCCGTAAGCGGCCCACGTGAGTTTTGACAGTGTACCCTGGGCTGAAAGGTGCGCTGGGATGCAAGCGGTCTATATAGTCTAACTGAAAGAGAAAAGCACATAAGCGGAGGTGTGGTTACCTAGGAGGTACCGAAAATTTCGTCAAAATCAAGCTGCGACGCACCGTTTGCCCAGAAAATGGAAAAACATTTTTATTCTATTTATTTTCTTCAATTCAGATTTAAGAAACTTCGCAGTTATCCTTACCGAACCGAATGTGCTTTTGAATCAGTGTGAATAACTACTTTGGATGATTCTAGCGTAAAAAGCAACTCCACTTTTCGAAAACAAAAATAATAACATAAAAAAAGTTACAGTTTTAACGAATTTAATCATTAGAAAAGAAGCTCACTTCTGCTTCTAATCATTTTTTTTTACAGGCAAGTAGATGATTAAAATAAGATTACCCGTCCAACGATATTCCAGCAAACCTCCTTGCAAAGACACAGTAGTGTAGAAGTGAGGTGTTGCGACATAAATTATTAATCCCCGTTCCTTGGCTGGTTTTATTTCCGTCTCGAGTGACAAGCTGACACTTGATATTGAACGTGAGTGGAGCTTAATGTATGAGCGCCTTCCCGTGAAGAATACATCAAGCGGAAGGAGTTCTAGGCAGAATAATACTGGGATAAAAGTTATACTTAGACATAGAAAAATTTGGTGCATTTAGTCCGAGTTATATAAAGATTAATGAGCTCTTGTATTAAATAACTTTTATTCATCTTTTTCACTCTCTTTATAATATTATCATATCTTTTAAGTATCTACCTACACAAAAACTTTTCGTTCCGAATGTAAAGTAAACAATAAAGTAAAGTAAGCCTTCAACAAAAATTATTATTTCCATTTCGAAATTAAGAAAAATTGCACTACATACATATGTATAGGTGATTTGTATAGCTAATTGAACAAATCTATGTATGTATATAAAGCAAAATCGGGTTATGTATTTATAACTCAGAATGACCAATTACAGAAATCATCAATTATGGAAATTACACAGCGGTAAAAATATTTTAAAAAAATCCCTGACAAAAAAAAACTATTTAAAAGGACTTCATATTCTTTAAGAATTTTACTAACCTTTCTGACAGTGAGATCCAGTTTTTCCATAAGGGCAATCACAAACAGCATCTGCTGAAGTGATAACACATCGGCCAAGACATTGGCCATCGGGAAAGTCACAAGGACTCTGCCTACTAGCGCAAGTTGCTCCATACCAGCCTTCATTACAGATACATCTATGGGAAATAATATTATTTTATAGTGAAGCCAACGCGGTTCCATGAAGTCACCTTATTCTGTCCTCTGCCCTGCGATTGCACAGAAGACAGCCTCAGTCTTTAATGACTTTCAAACGAAACAATTTTGTTAAATTCAGATGCAGAGAACTTACAGTCGGACACTTTAACTAAAGTTGAAAATTTTATTTTCTTAAATAATGTCGAAGTGCGAATTAAAAATTTAGCTTTTGTTTATTCTGTTTTCTATATCGTCAAGTGATAATTGAAGTTACGAAATTAAAAATAAGTATAATATTATTTTTGTTAAGTAGCTATAAAAATGCTATGAACCTGCTAGTTTTAATTAAAAAAATTATTTATGACTTTTTAAGTACGAATATATTGCTTAGTAATGCATACCCATACGTAGCCGGTGAATGTATACAAACACCTCTAGGTGCGTTACAAGATTTGGCAGTACATTGTGCGACTCCACATTGTCCCACTCCATAGCCACCTACAGGTTTCCCCGAGCCTACTGCTTGTCCTCCCACCTCCCAGATACATCCCTTCCACCCACTATGAAGGGGCAAATCGTGAGGTAGATCTCGAAAATGTTCAGAAGAGTGTCCCCCTATAAATAGTATATTATGCAATTTTACCGACTATTAAATAAAAATATTGATAAGTTTTATTTGGAGATGGGCTTACTATGGTAACAATACTTTATAAGCTATAATAAGTTATGAATAAAAAAAAATGTGTGTGTGCTTAAGACCACAGCATAGAAGTGAAAACTTCAACAAGGTGAAATTAATCTATCTTTCTCTCTCTCTCTGCTGAATGTTCCTCTCATGCTTAGTCGACTCGAGCCGACTTCAACCGAATGAGCGTTACATAGCCGAGCGTGACAGCTGAGTTCAATTCAGTACCCACAAAAAGTTCTAAACGCGCCTAAAGAAGTTTTCACTTCAAAAAAATATTTCGAAGGTTTAAGGCTGAGAAAAATAAATTTTAAATAGGTAATCACTTACCAATATAGACGTAAGGGAGTACATTCATTTTGATGTCATTGGCAGGTGCATTTCCCGAGACGTTCTGTCTGCCGTCAACACTAAGACCGGCAGTGCGTCCTCGTCTCCACACTCGGACCATATGACCTCCGCGTCTTGTCGATAAGGCTCGAGAGGTGAATATACGACGTGCTCCTTAAAAGTTAAATAAAATGTATGATGAGAACCACATTTAAAGAAATAAAAAAAACATATACATCGACAAAATGTATCGATCGTATTTCTATTTACCAGCCTACATCAATGTTTAGATGCTAAAATTACAGTACAAATATTTAATAGTTAGTAGTTTTAATGATTTTTGAAACTATTACCATTTAACAAAACAACAACAATTTTTTTTTTAACATTTAGTTTCCAGCGGGAAGGATCAAAAATACATACCACCGCCCATATTCCAAGTAAGCATTATGTATCCTTTTACGAATGTTAGAGCCAAATGTTGACTTCGAGAATCATGTTTACCATTTTGGCCTACAAAAGCCAGCAACGCGATTTGTTCTAGATCATCCGTTTGAAATCTAAGACGTAAATCGAATCGATCTGAATTAATGGCCATTGGTGATAAAGAATATATAATATATGATGATTTGCCACTTGCGATGGGAGCTAATGACGCGCGGGTGATTTCTACATCTGAAAATGAAAACATATTTAATAAATCGATGTAATTTATTGTCTCTATATATATATGGTGGGTAAGTACTCTTAACATCTTTTACTTCTAAATGTTAGAAATTCTACTAATTATGAAACAGAAATTAAAAGTATATGCATCTTTAAATAAGATTAGTTTAAAAACGTACCATATTCGCAGAATATCCCGTGTTTTCCAAAGGGACATAAGCAGAGGAAACCACTTCCAGGATGCCGCACACAACTGCCCCCAGATTGGCAAGGATTATTCTCGCACACTGATTGATTGCAGTGATCACCCATCCACCTACAATTTTTTTTAGTCTTTGTGAAACAATTCAATTTATATGAGACTAACTGAACCTCTCAAACAAAAAAGAATAATTTAATCGGTTCATAATTGCCTTCACACTCGCGTAACAAACAAAACCTTCTCTTTGAAGTCATTAGTCATATAAAAGTACCTGATGTAGAAAACTCATTTCAATGTATAAAGCGTGAAAAAGCTGCGAAATTGACGCGTGTGAAATTGACTTCAATTTTAATATATTTCAAGATGTAAACAAAAATCTAATGTCCCAGTCGACTGGTTATATATTTCGCTATGATTTTTTCAATTTCACAAAACTGGTAATATATACTGTAGGTATATTAGGTAGTATATAGATATACTGTACTTACCCATTGGCACAGGAACAATAATAACCTTCTCCCAAATCCCTACAACTCCCTCCATTGACGCACGGTGCAGACAGACAAGCCAAGGACGAGCACTCTGTTATATCAGCTGCATCAAAAGCATCTTCGAACAGTATACGCTTCTCACCGTTCACCTAAAAGTCTTGTAAAGGAATATGGTGGCATCTTTCATTCACAACAGTAAGAAAGTAATTTGGAGTGAATTAGTAACAAGCATTCATGCATCTTAACTTTTGCATTTATAAGTACTTAATAAATAATAAATAGTTAAATATTAGCTTTTGTTGGACAAAAACTATATATTTATAATTTTATTTTGTTAATTTTCGGTTATTTTCTATAAATCTAATATCAAATACACAGACACGTCATACTTATAACACCCGTCTTTTCTCATCGGAGGTTCAAAATATTAGTTCAATAATAGTCCGAATTTCAAAACGTCGTATAAATTAAAGTCTTATAAATATCCAAACCTTTTATGACTTGAGATTATATGTTTTAAAATGGGACGATATTTAATTATAAGGCTGTGTTTATTGATTCAGAGATAAAACGACCAGTTAAAATGATTCAGTCAATGGTAAATATAATATCAAAATATTTAAGGTGTTTGACCTTTAATTGACTAATGGTCGCGATACGACAAATCAATAGGCCTCACTTTAGTACCTAACTCAGCTTACAACAACTTACCACAGGAAACCCGAAAGCTGGCTCATATTTCGGCCAACGCGTTAGTATAGCGATACAACGCGGTTATATATAGCCAGTTTTTCGGGTACGCACTCCAACGACTTTGATGAGGCTTTTGTATTTTTGTAAATATATTATTGTAAGTAAATAATAAATATCTAAAAACTTACAATCAAATCTTTTATACAACCAATAAATGGCTGATTTTCGCTATTATTCTTTTGAGCATTTCCAAATAGTAAAGTGGCATTAGGATGGAGACTTGAAATGCTTGCAATCTGACCACCACTCATAACTACGGTGTCATTCAAACGAAGAGTTGCGTTACAATGTTGTTCTTTCAAGTATAAGTCCAACCTTAAAAAATAAAAAATAAATTCTAAAACACCTTAATATTTCTTGTGACTATTAAAAACTGTATTTTATATTTGATTTACTTAAAGGCGACCTAAAAAACCGTAGACCACCAGTTATTTTCCTAAAAAAGCAATAATAATAAAATTATTTTGAGCTTTCCTTTACCTTGTTTCAATATTCATCGGATAACCTTTGTTGACAAAAGTTTTTAATTCGCTCAGTAGCATTGTCTGATAGCCGCACGAAAATTTAAACTTCAGTAATCCCTTATTCATGTAAAGTTCCATATACACCTCTGGCGCAATATCTACGTGCATAATCCCACCATCAGTGATTAATGTTTTAGCATGAAATGCTATTGCTAGAGATGTGGAATTTCTAATGTGATGCACTATATATGAGTTTCCTCCAAAAGCTGCAGATGTTATCGTAATTTTCTCTTCGCAAAATCTTCCACTATAACTGAATGTACAGTGACACTGAAAAATAAATCACCTATAAAAGTTAGAAAGTCGTACAGTTCCACAATTTATTTCGAAGTTGTTAAGTTCAAATTTTTCTTACTCTGATGCCCTGGGGACCGGTGAAACAAGTGCCGCGATTGTTACAAGCCATAGATGTACATTCAACATGATCTGTTGGATAGATTTGTGTTGTGCTCTCTGTGATATTTTCCAAATCAGTCGATAAAGAAGTTGTTGGCTCGTTAGTAAGGTGAAGATCTGGTGAACTAGTGAACAATTTTTCGGTCGTTAAATCCAACGTTGTATCTTCGTTTCGAGTAGTTTCTACTAACGATTTTTGTGTTGTTATTTCTTCAGAAGATTCCGTGGTTATATTGATTATATTAGTTATTGTTGTAGGCGTTAAGGTGGTTCCTACAACAGTCGTATCTTTTACTATTTCTTCTGTAGTTTCAAACGTCGTTGTTTCAAAATCTGCCACTATGTTTGTTTTATCAGTTGTCATATTGCCACATATGCCACTACATGAAGTTGTAGATTGAGTTATCGAAAAATCAGCATCCCCTTGCGTTTGCTTAGTAATAACAATTTCGGTAAAATTATCGATATTTTGAGTAGTGGTTTCAGAAAATGGAGTAGTTGCTGTAGTTGTATTTTTACCATCACTTATTTCAGTAGTGAAGCTTTCGTTTGTGGTCGTTTCTGTTAAATGCGAATTCGTATAAGTAGTTGTGCCAATAGTTGTTAATTCAAATGTCAATGCTGTTATAGCACTAGAAGTATTGAAAGATGTTTCAGTCGATGAAAAGGTTTTGGTCATTTCCGTAAAAACGGACGTAACTATTTCCGTAGGATATGGTAAGGGCGTTGGACTAACGTATTCACAATCGTACGTGCCATCTTCGAGAATCATACATTCGCACAAAGTCCCAGTAAGTCTTGGAGGACAAGAGCATGTAAAATTATCGACTCCATCTATACAGGTTCCACCATTCATGCATCTAAGGGAAGAATTTAAATCAATGTATTTTTTGTTACTAACTTATGCAATAGGTATTTGATTGCATCACTTAAACCCTGCTGGTACAACTGGGCTATCAGATGTGTTCTTATTTATCTTTAATAATATTTAATTGTTTTGCAAACGGCAAACCCATACCTTGGACCTAATAAGCATTCATCGTACTGAAGCTCACATCGCTCGCCATGGTAATCAGGCACACAGTAACATATCCTTTCACCGTCTTCAACAACACACAGAGCCCCGTTACTGCAAGAGCTGGTATCACAAAATTCTATTTGTACCTCGCAGCTTTTTCCTGTAAAACCTGTATGATAAAAGAAAACTATAAGTACCTACCTACTTACAATTACCGAATTTACAAATCTTATTTTACCGGCTCATAGGGAATATAATAAGTATTATCCTTGTTCCTTTAGTTAAGATTTTCTATTTTAGCTTTATTATTTGAGTTTAATTGCTCTACATTTATGACGTAAGCGCGGTCGCGTGATTCCAGCGTAGACCAGTTAATAAAAAACCCTTATTCTTAAATCACAGTTTTTTACTCACCATAGGTACACGCACACATATAGTCTGCATGTGCATCAATACATATTCCACCGTTTTGACATGGATTCGATTCGCATTCATCGATTTGTTCCTCACATTTCAATCCTTTCCATCCTTAATAAATAAAATATAAATTTGTGTGTTGAGATCATAGACTTTTTTCATTAATTCGATCTTAGTGTTGTAATAGTCGACAAACATAACCAAGGGTCACTGGTTCAATTTAAGTCTATATGCACGTAATCAATCTTAATTGGTGTTAACTACGTTATACGACATCATCAAAAATTAATTTACAAGATAGCCTAAGAAAAAAATACGCGTCGAATTGATTTTTTTGAAAGTTTGATAAAAACTTATACGTACGCTGTATGTTGTTAGACTAGCGAATATGTTCATCGAAAGTCAAGGAAATATTTAAGATATCTTGATGAACCGTAATGTTATCGAGTTGCTTGTAGCTCCAGTTTTATCCGACTGCGACGAAGACGAAAATAAGTTTTGTTGCTTCTTGTATAACCTGTTTGTTCCTATGTCCCCTTGTAACTATTCAATGACTCAACCGATTTTGATAAATAATATGCGCTTGCATTCAGATTGATGGAAAGTTATTAGGATCATAAAATATTTTAAAAATAGAAATAGGTTTTGCTCGTTACCTGGTAAACATTTGCAATAGAACTTAAACCCTGGTCCTTCGATACATTCACCTCCGTTGTAGCAACGGATCTCTTCAGAAGTGTTACATACGGCCACGTCAAGTTCGCAGTGGATCCCAGAGAAGCCAGGTATGCAGTGGCAAATATAATCATTAGTCATATCGATACAGGTGCCGTTGTTTTGACAAGGATTTGATTCGCACTCGTTGTAGTTTGTCTCGCAGTCGTCGCCTTTAACAAATTTAATCAGTAGATAGGAACTACACGAAAGAATATTTCAAATTTTAATTTAATTTATCAATAATCTATCGGAGCGTGGATGAGATACATTTCTGCGTCTGCTGCTGCTGAGATACGAAGTTGAATCAAGAATCAATGTAAGTATACTTACCTATAAATCCTTCAGGGCAAGAACAGTTATAAGACGCAACGCCATCGACGCAAGTGCCACCATTTTGACATGGATTTGACCAACATTCATCCCAGTTCGTTTGACACTGTATCCCCGTAAAACCATCGGTGCAGTAACAAGAATACGTACTGAAAAATATAAAATTTAATATTATAATAAATTACAAAATTCTTGTTAATTTTATTTTTCTTGTTTGAGCACAAACTACTTACCAACGCAAAGAAATTATGATTCGCGAATTAAGTTTACCGTTTCAGAAGTCCATGTTACTTATATTAAATTCATACTAATTATAATACTTTGATTTTATTACCATTATATTGTCAAAGTATATAATATACTACTATATACTGTATATATCATTTTGTAAAACTTTAAAAGGGTCATATCTGATAGTAAAATCAATAAAGTACTCGTAGAATAGATAGTTCTGAAGATAGAGAGAATATAGTACATAACAGTTTTTAGTATATTGGGCCAATTTCTGAAGCAATCGCTGAAATTGTAGGTTCTCGTTGTAGGTACTTATTTGCATAGCACCCAATTAAATGTGATCCTTTATCAATGAATGAGATTTTTCTAAATTCATTGTTTATTTTTTAATAATAATAACTAAGAATTATAATAATTTGACTGACACTTTTAGTGTTAGAGATGTAGAGGTAACAACAAACAATAATAATTTTCAATAACAAATGAGATATTAAAGTAATTTAAACTGTAATAATTTCATTGAACTAATTCTCTGGTACATTTGAAAGATCTTGACGAAATTTAGTCGAAATCTAAACCATATTTTTGAGGCAAAGAAGGAAACGTTCTGAACGGGGAAAAGCCGATCATACAGTCGTAGGTACGCTATAACGCATTTAATTTAAGTCCATATTTCTCGTTAAAATAAGAAAATGTATTAATTGTTGACACATTTAATTAGCCATTATATATCGATCTTATAGTAAAGTCATTAAAATCCAATGTACAGTGCTGGCGATACACAGAAATAAGTAACTAATGGTGTGTGTGCATGTCATAGTTTCATTTTATATACGAGTATATGAATGTTTGGTAACAATTAACAAACTATACGGCTTAGAAGAGCCACTCAAAAGTATAAAATTCAAATATACTTATATATTTTAAAAACTTAATTCACTTTTTAAATAAATTAATATTTACGAACCTATTAGTTTCATCTATACATATTCCATGTAGGCAGGGGTTTGATAAACAAGCAATGCCAGCTGTAACCACTGGCACCAATAACAACCACCAACAATTCGGCATTTGTTTTAAAGGGCTTAATAACATATTCTGGTATTTCAAATAACATTAGAGATGCATTTAAAATTTATGGCTAAAACAAACATTAAAAAAAATATACGATAGCTCGTAGACACTCGTACCTATGTACTAAAAAGCTTTAAATTTCTATTACCTTTTTCCTTCTCAGCGTTTAATGAAGTTATATTTTTTTAATTTTCGATTAGGCACAACCTGTTTAAAATCTATGACCTATGAACAAGTAACTGGTGCTTGTGTGGCTCTAAACAGGTGTGGTTTATGTTGCTATGGCAATGGTAAACACAATACTTGTTCGTTTACCATTATTGACTTTACTAACAAGTCAAATTTTATCAATAATTTGTGAGTAATAATGGGAAATGAACAAATGAACGTAGCTGGTTTTAATAGTTTAAACATAACCAACCCATTTTCACATTAAAAATTAAAATATATATATATATATATATATATATATATATATATAGATTTATTATTTAAACATGAGTAGCTTTCTAGAGGTGAATAACACGGGATCTGCTAAAAAATTTCAATAAAAATTGTTTCTTTTGTTGCATGTCGCAGTCATTAACAAAATTAATAGGTCTATTCGTTTGAGCGTTTAGTGAGCTAAAATTTGGTAATAACTACCTACTAATAAGTAACCCCCTTACTTATTATTTTTTCCACTTAAGAATATCATTTAAACAGGGCTGCCTTTCTACCGTTTATTAATAACTAGGTATAAATATTGGCAAACGATAACTCGTCAATTCAGTAAATATTTATGGATTACCAAATCACATCAACTGAGTGTCTTGGATAGAGGACGGGTGAATAACAACTACTTTATTATACTACTATATTTAACGATCTTGGGCATCGGAGCTTCAGCGCGAGTTTCCCTGAACGCTTCCATGTTTTATTATAGGTACTTTTATCTAGTTTTTGACTTTTAAAACTCCTTTCCAGTCTTATAGTAAGCCGAATAATAAATTATTTTATTTAAAATTTTGTTGCTTCTCAATTTTTTTGAACGAAAACATGCAACATGTAATAAGTAGATAATACATAATTTATAAGAAGATTATTTATTTATATAAAAAAAAACATTTTTTATTCAATTCAAGAGCGATTAATAGAATCAATAGTTCTAGAAGCATATCCATTACATAGAAAAGAGCTTTTAATATTGACGCACATAGTAGGTATAGGTAAGTACATAGTAGATATGTTGCAAGGCTCTCTTTCTAACTCTACTCGTCTATGGACATGGAGCCACATTAAATAAAATCTGCTACTAGTTAAATTCAAGCTGGCCATTGCCGACCGTTACGACGGCTTTCTTAATGCTACTGTAGAGTGTAGACAATGGTAGACAGTAATATTAAATAATTAAACATGAGTAGCTAGGAAAATGATGATCAGGGAAATTTTAGGGAAATGATTTTCTCATTTCCCTAAAGATGAAACTTTTAAATACAGTGCAGTGCGTCATTATAGAAGAAGTAGGTAAATTTTTTGATTATGACTAAAGAAAATGTTTTGGGAACTAGCTATACTAGCGCCATTTTGACAGTTGCCAACTCCATTACCTACTTAGCAAGTTAAAGCACTCAAGACAGCTGTCAAAGATACAAAACTATTAACTACTCATAAAGAACAATGGCACATGAACAGCTGACTTGACAGTTTAATGGTGGCAATTTTAATTTGTGACAATTCAACTTGAAATTAAAAATCAAGTTAAAAATTAAAATGATTTGATCAATAGTGAATAGGGTAGAGCCGTAGCTTTCCATCAGATTTTCCCATTAGATTTTTGCTTAGAAAGCTTGTATTATAATTAAATTTAATCGCAAATATATTTCAGCTCAGTTAATAACAAAGACTATTGTGTTTTATTTTTGACTTAAGTGAGAAAATCTATCTGCAATTATGGATCCGGGAATCCTTTGTTTCCACCATTGTGATCACAAAGTGTTTTGTACTATTATACCTGATAAATGCCCTGTTTGTCGTCAAACACTCGATAGATACGATTACAATCTATTGCCGTTTAGGTTTGTATGAAATTAAATAATGTTTTACTTATATTTATAACTTTGCAACATATCTATGTTATAAAGCGGCTTTTATTTTTTTCAGAGTACCATATCCTTTCGTAAAAGCTTCTCAGCACCCTCGTGCAATAGTTATGAAGCCTACTCACGGTGACTTTCTCAAGTATGTTATGTTATCTTTAATAAAATTCGAATCAATTAATATTACTTAGAAAGTGAGTCACATCTCATGATGTATAATTGCTTTGTTTCAGTGACTATTATAATTCTAAAGACTTACATATCGGAGTGACAAACTCCCAGGGCTGTGTTATCGAATTTGGTGTTGAGGGTATCCAAGGTGTGGATCCTGTTACAAAGATGTGGAGCCAATGTGACACAAGATCTAATTGGGACCAATGTCTTCTCTTAGAACAGTTTGATGAACTATGGAATGAATTATGGGATGGCATTCTTATGAAGGTATAACATAACAATAATACTTAATATAAAAATGTTATCTAAGTAAATAATTATAACTATATGTATCTTTTTTTCAATTATAGGTGAGCTTGAGTCCTCTGTGGAATGCAGAGAGGTACAATGAAGAGTGCCACAACTGTTTTACTTTTGTATTAGCATTTTTGAGGGCTCTGGACTGTGGAGAGCTTTCGGAAAAAGCTCAGGATCCAAAGCAATTTTGCAAACAATATGTGGTACCACGTACCTCTGCTGCTGGTAAATACATATCTCTCTATAGGCAGCTCAAAAGGCAAAGTTTCTTCATACAGAACCAATGATAGCTTTATAATTAATATTTTTTTGTATGTATTTTATTTATTTTCAGTATTACCTGTGATTGAATTTAGATATAAGGGCCGAGAATTACCATGCATTTAAGTTAGACCAGAATATAACTAAATTTATTCTTATTTATTATTTATGAGGGAATATATTTATTTTAGTATGAAATGCAAATAATTCAATGGTCTAACATCTGTATACACAAAAGTCATTCAAATTTAGGAGCCACTCAAAATTCTGTATATTAAACTAGGACAGTTATAATTTTAAGTTGCTGTTATATTTGACTGGCCATTGAGTGTGGGTATTAAAGAGGCTGTGTTATTAGTTGATGATGAATTTCTAAATTTTGTTTTTTGCAAATATAATTTGTGATAACATCTTTCATTCCATCCTTAGTAAAAATTGACATTGAATATACTTGTACTAATTATCATAAGTAAGCCAAAGTATCCATCACATAAAATTAGATTTAATGTTTTAAGTATGCATAAAATCAAGATTTGTCATTATCTAGGTTAGTTTCAGTGAATATAAATGCTGCCAATAAGGACAAACAGGATTTTTAGAAATTATTAAATAACATTGATCACACAGTTTGTGATTTTGTATGGAATCAATTTGGATATTGAATTATTTTCTTTTTTGTAATTCATAATTTTGAATATTTTGAACATCAAATCACATTCTGCTGAGATTTTGTTCTTCCATAATAATTTATTTATATTACTGTCCAAAAAGTTTTACACAATTTTCTAATCATATTTTACTAGTATATAATATGTGTACACATTTATACTTCCATACAATTTTTGATAAACAATTTTGTAGAAATTTGTACTTTTTTGAAAGCTTGTATTGATGTAGACACTAGATTTAGTTATTATAATATTGGAGGATCGAATTTTTATGCTAAAATGGCAGGCATCCAACATTTTTAAGACCATAATATTGCAAAGCATCAATCTTAAATTCTCTGATGATTCAGTGAGGTTAATCCAAGCTGCAATGTATAAAGTCTGTCTTAGAAGCAAATATATTATATTACACAAAAAATAATGCTACATTCTCCCTTTTTGATCACCCTTACTGATTCATCATTGAATTTGTAATAATGGACAAATTTCAACAACCCTAACTGTTAGTCATACTGCCAATTGAAATCTCGTCCGCTAATTGTCTTCATGTCTTGTAACTTGTCTTCTAAGCTTAGGTTAATAATGTTGATGTTTTGACACTCATAGTAATAGTTGAGAATTGCTCAAATAACGTCATGAAATCTTGCCCATACCAATACTCAACTGTGAACGAGATGTTTCTACGAAAATATTGAGACCGAATCTCTGAAAAATTCTAGGTGCTATGATTAAATAAAGTGTTTGTTAAACGCATTGTTTTTATTTTATTATTAATTAATCCAAAATTATCTACTATATAAAATACTTTATAATACAGATTAGATATTAAAAGATAATAATTGATCTAAATGAATTAAGCAGATACTTTTACTGGCGCGGATTCAACTCCTACCCAGAAGACGGCACCATTCAAGGCGATGGTGGCTCTGAAAATAAAAAATAACTTTAATACCTATACCTAGAGGTTTCCGTTAATCTCCTTCGTGTCTAAATGGTTCGTGCACGTGACGTTTAATAAATCTTATGCCAAAGGTCTTGGGTACGAATCAGAGAACAAAAATGTTTCGAGTGGGAAGACATAAAAAGGATGTTGATCATAAATTAGTTATTTGCTGAAAAAGAAAATTGACAGTGAAACTGACGAAAAAATATGTCTGCCTCGGTAGGATTTACGAGAATTCGAGTTCTCGTGTGCGCAGTTGAGTGGTTGATTGCTCAATGCGTCCAACATATCCTGGAGATCAAATCACAGCCTATTAAGTACAAAAAACTGTAAAAAAAATTAAGAACATAAGAATGTGAATTTAGATAAACAATTCCGTATCTGTAAGCAGGGCCGTCTTTAACCTATTGGAGGCCCTGGGCATATTAGGATAATGGGGCCCCTATGACTTTGACAGAACACTATTTTGTTTGAATAGACAAAGAAAGTAGATAAACAAGGTTAAAAAATTTTTTAATTAACAATCACATGAAACGAATAGCTAAATGTAATAGAGTCCATAAAAGTAACTCTTTTAGCATTTACAATTAGTGCTTAAAAATGTATGTTATTTGAAGAGGAACTCTTCTAGATTTCAGATGGGCAAAATCGTTAATCACTTCTTCAAAATCAATGTTTTTTAGCACATCAGATTCTATGGACATCAGCGACAAACTGGTTAATCTCTCTTGAAGACTTCTTAATTTATTTTTAATTCTTTTAATTTGGAGAAGGAACGTTCCCCACTGCAGTTAGTTACCATCATGCTTAAGAAGATTCTCAATGCGATTTCTACATTTGGAAATGTGTCTTCAATTTTGTTTTCTTTCAAAAGTTGATATATTTTTAATATACAATCCTCATTTTCACTGTTAAAAATTTTCAAGTATTCTGTTAAATGCAAACATTCTATTTCTAACTCTTTCTCATTAACATCTTCATAATAAAATTCTGCAAATTCTTTGCATCTTTGTCTCAACTCTTCAGAATTTAGAGTTTTCAAGCGAAAAAATAAATCAAAACGTTTACTGATATTCTTATACGAACTTAATCGCTGTTTTAAATGAACGCTGAGGGTATCAATTATAGGAAGAAAGGTTTCTATTTTAAATTTCTCTCTTCCATTCAGTTGGACTGACGGCGCGGAGCCATCAAAAAAACTCTGGCGAGAACTTCTGCGTTTTGTTCTTTGAGATAGGTCCTTGTAGTCAGATTCCGGGTTTCTTTCTTTCGCAGACGATTCGAAGTAATCAAATTTATCCCTGAAGTTATTAATAAAATCATCAAGTGAAGTAAACATATTATTTGCAACGTCCAGTGTTACTGTTTCTTTCTGAAGATAATTATTTATTTTGTCTATTCTTTCCAATATACAGTTCCAAATTTCCGTTAAATAGTTAATTCAAACTTGAAGGTTCATACTTCGCTTCGTTCGCTCAATTTTAATGGAGCGAGTCACACTGATGAGTGTACTACTGATGATTTTTCTTTAAAATTTGTATGTGCTTAGTTATACAATTTAAATTTATCTAAGCATGCTGAAGTCGGAAAGCCTAATTTTTGGGCGAGAGTAGAATAGCTTCACGCATGTATAAGCTAGTAATTTCGTATTGTAGTCAGTAATTTAGGTTCGATTTCTTTGAATTATATAAGTTTTTTGGTAATAAATCTTGATTATCTTTTGGTGATCTGACAGGATCTAGGTACTTTGTATTTGAGGGGGCCCCTATCGATCGCGGGGCCCTGGGCACTTGCCCAAAGTGCCCACTGGGAAAGAGGGGTCTGTCTGTAAGCCCACCTAAGTTGTATCACTTTACAACAGAATTAGTTTACAGAGTTGAAAGCGTCAAAATTTCACTTGCGATTAGAGTAATATTGCGAACTGCAAATCATATTTTATCATTTAAAAAGATGTGATAGGAGTCCGACACGACAAAACTATCGCTATGATATGCTTGATCGTATCTGTGATAAAAAATTGCTTAAAAATATCAATTCATATTCATGAATATATGCTCACCTGAATTTAACGACGTCGTTTAGAGTTGCGGGCGGTGTCCATGTAAAGGTGACTGTTTGTTTGTCTTCATTAGCGTCGTGCTTCTTGTGGGTTATGGTATCCTAGAAATAACATTGGAGTGAAATTATTAATTAAGCTTTAAGTGATTCCTTAACTGCACCATTTCAATTGCTTTATACTTTTATCTCGTGATAAGAGAAAAAAAACATTTAAAAGGGCGTAAGGGTCCGTTCATACTAGTGCAGAGTCAAAGCGCATCGAAGCGTCTATCCAAAACTGACCATAACAAATTCAACCTTAACTCCACAGCGTAATGCACACATTACTTTTGAGATTTTAAGAGACGCGCGCATTCTTTGTAATTCGCGCGTCTGCGCGTGATCAACGCTGATTGGTGCGCGCGCATCCATGCGCACACTAGCGAACCTACGAGTCATCAGTCGGAAATTGGCCTGGGTGATTCAATAGCATTATAGCACTGCTATTGATGCCTTTACTACACGTAAAAGAGTGCGCGCGTATTGTGGCGAATGCGCGCGTATTCGTGCGGCTTCGTTTTAGTTGTAGAGAAGTTGATGCTTCGATGCGCTTCGACTTTGCGCTAGTATAAACCGACCCATATTACAAAAGACAACAATAAAATAGTTTAGACCTTAGAAGCCGTAGTTAAGACGCTGTACATTTTTTAATGTGGGTATTTTTAAGTGCGAAATATTATGAGGTGAAAACACAAACTTTCACGTTTGCCTAATCTAAACGCTTGATTATCACAATGACTCATATTATGAGTTAATTGCTTTGAACTTAGCGTGTTAACTTGGTATCTTTTGTTAACAAAATGTTTTGTTTAATATTTTAATATTTAGTGCTACGTATGTAGGTAATGTAATATTGTTATGATATTTAGTACTCAAATCTTATTAAGACATCTTATAAGATAAATAGTCATATTTTTATAAGAAAGTTGTAACTAAATCAAGAATCTAAAATTTAAACACAACACCAAATGTCTTAACCTACTCACCGTAAAAGGACAATTATTACTAATACCACATGTCGTTATTAATCTTTTGTTACATAAAAATTTAAAGATTTTCTTTTCACCAAATTTAAATTCATCAAGAAAAGTTTGGTAACTATGCTATATTTTAATTTCCCCGAAATTGCATGAATTTTCTGAATTAGCAATGGTGTATAGGCCAAATTAAATTCAAATAAATATTGCTGACTAACTTACTCCATTGTTGTCGCACTTCATAAGCCTAGCCAGGGGATCGGTTGGGGAGACAGTGAAAGTGCCAACTGGTTTGTCATCAGTTCCTCTCGCCTGCAGCATGATACCTCGAATAGTATCTGATTTAGAGTTTCCTGACAAAGTCACCTGCATTGGTGTTCCGGCTTTGACGACCTATCAAAACATGGTAATTTAATTAATAATAAAATAGTTTACAACGTTATGAATCAAAATAAGTACCTACTTGCGTAAATAAGAATGTAAGCACAATAATTTTTCTTTGCTTACGTTTTACATAACTGTGTGTAAATAATCAATTATGTAAATTTTAGAATACTTTTCAAATATATTAGTTTAAGTTATAGGTACCTTGGTGCTGGTGGTGATGGTGTATGGCGGTGGTCTTTTTTGCGCTTCAACAGGATGCCGCGGGATCATGTCTTTACAAGCGCTTTCTGGTGCACCAGCACTATATGCCTCAGCACCAACGAGCAGTGCCAGACACAAACAAACGTGTGCGAACATCATTTTGAGATTCCTGTCAAACAATAGATACTAATATTTATTCACAAACATACAAACTCAAAGTTATTTTTAGACGAATGCTTATCTACTAGAAAAAAACTAAAATGATACGCGCAAATGGGTTAGGAACGAACAGGTAATAGTTATTTGTTATACAAGAGTGCAAAGTTGATTTTTAATCGCGTGCTCAACTTTAATGACCGAGCAAGCAAAGGATTCTAAAATTAGAAAAAATTAGAATCCTGAGAGTTAGCGAGGGAATCAAAAGAGCACAAGGTGAAAAATCTTTGCACTCGAGTGCAACACGTAACTTTTCATCCCTCCTCAGCGAGAAAATGACTAAATGCAAAATAAAACATTTACAATTACAAGATACTTTTATTTCAGTTTAGGTACATATTTACTACAATATTATGATAGGTACCTAAGTATAAATACGGCACCATGGAGATGGAAGTAAATAAATTCAAAAATAAATGATGTTTTGAAATCACATACCTAGTGCACGCGATGTTCTGAATTCAAATTTACTTTAACCTCAAGTGGGTAAAAAAGGCTTTTGCCCTTATTAGATATCGAATAGCAAAAATACCATTTCCGAGGTGGGGGATGAAAAAATTTTTGCAAACATGATCAGAAAAAGTGGCTTTTCTTTTTAGACCTGAGTACAAAGATGTGATTGACGGTCACAAATAATAAAAATGATATTAAGAGAAATAAATGATTTTTAAAACATAAACGTTTTATTAAAACATATTAGGCAAAGCTGGCGATATGAGTTTGTCTTGAAATTCACATGAAAGGAGGTCACGGTCCTTACTTCTTCAAAGTTCTTGAAGCGCTATTCTCAGACTGGTTGTGTTATGAAACAAATGTTGAAGTGATTGCTTAATAAAATCACAATTTTTATAACAGATAAATAATTTAATAAACTTGATTTTAAAAAACGCCAATTTTATATAATTACACATTGATTTAAACAAAATACCTTTTCTAGAGAGAGATATATATATATATATATAAAGTTGGGTTATTTACACCATTTATAACTCTTGAACGGCCGGAACGATTTTAATGATCTTTGATTTGTTTTATCCGAGAATAATAGAATAAATATTAAAATATAGAAAAATTATTTTAAAGTTTATGAAGAAATATCGTTGTTCATTTTCTATGGAATTACATTTTAGGTAAAAACTCTGAAGCGATACGAAGGTTGGGTCCACTAGTGTTAAAATAAACACTATCAATTTAAAATACAATTTTCTTATTTATAATTTACATAATTATTGTGGAAATACTGAAATATTTGTTTTAAACAATGCCACATTAATGTTGTTAAATATTTTCAACAGAACACGATGGAATTTAAATAAAATGATAAACAATTAATTAAATATTTACCTACCTTTGAATTTTTCTCGCGCGCGGCTGTAGTCGGTGCGTGAATGGTTCTTGAATGCTTCGACCTCGCAGCTTATAAGCTATAAGTATATCGTTAGTTCAGTCGGCATGGAAGGGCGAAAACCACAAATAATATTTATCCTGACACAACTCATAAAAAGTCACTTTTTCCTTATAATCTTCTTACCACCTTTATTTTTCAAATTCCTTTATGTGCAATTACTTACGATTTGGCGAACATTAATGCAGAAATTTGCATGGTAGATACTACCTGGTTATATTTATCAAGAGTAAATTTTTTGTAGAGGAAAACTGACAGGAAACTTTGATAATAATATATTCTAAGTAAAACTACGACTACGGCTTGCAAAAAAAGAGTTTACAATTCTTATCTTATAGGCCGACACCGACTCGCGAGTCAACTGGCGCTTGAAGTCCGTTATCATTTACCACTTCGCTTCCTAATTCAAACTTCTTCTCCTTTCTTCTCTCTTCCCTTTTTTGCTCTCTAATTCTGCTTCTGATTCTTGAATTGAAGATTAATTCAATTTTTAATAGTGGACTTTTTATGTAATTTCTTATGAAAAATAAAAATGCATATGCATATGTATTATATATACCTAGTTGATATGCTTCAAATCTATAAAAAAAACAATCGCTCAGAATAAAGAGATTTATTTGACCCAGAAACTTAACTTACACTTACTTTCATTTATACCTTTCAAAATATGATAAACACCTGTAGCTGAGTTTCAGCTTCGAACGTCGAAGCAGAATACGAAATTTCATCTATATCACGACGGGTTGTCATTCCACAATTGAGCGTTTTCTAAGGCATTTCTGCCGTGCATCATTCTGATATGCGGACTACCAAATGTCTTTAGAGGAATTTCCGAACTACTACGACTTTAGGACCTTTAAGAAAACAGTGTACCTCTCTTTAAAAGAACGGCAACGCACCCGTGGCCAAACTGGCGCTGGGTGTATCCATGGGCGGCGGATCACTTATCCTAAGTAAGTCTGCTGCTCGTTTTTCACCTATTTTATATTATAAAAAAATAAATAAAAAGAAGGCATTTTCATGTAAGAACTCGTTGGATTTAGCTAACAAATTCACTATTCCTATAAACTTGTACCTACTTATGAGGCCTATTACATTTTAACCTTAGTTTTGCATAAAGTCAATTTTTTTGACAACAAAATTTTCGGAACAAACATTCGTGCTCATCACCCAAATAAATGCACCAACCGGGATTCGAACTCGGGATCTTTTGAAGCAGAAGGCATGAGCACTACCAATTGCGTCCAATTTTGACTCTCTTATTCTTTGAAACTGAAAGTCTTTGACAAATTTGACTTACATAATTGTAAAAAATATAACTATAGTCCATTAGACACTTGATTAAGAGGGCATAAAACTTTCATGTTGCTTTTTGAAAGGCGGTGCTAAATATATAAATAAAAAGACTGAATGAATATTCCTAATATTCATTCAGTCTTTTTATTAAATTCCTATTAAAAAATTAATTGAATGGCTTGGCACCGCGTTTCAAAGAGCAACATGACAGTTTTATGCCCTTGTAGAATTTTAGATGAATTTTATTTATCAACACTATTTATGTCTTTTATTTATAGTAAGTACATTTATAATACAACATTTATTTTTTACTTTTCAGTGCGTTTTGAGGTCGGTTTTATTTTTTTGTTTAAAATTAATTTATTAAGACGATAATATTGCAAAGCATCAATCTTGAACTCTCTGATGATTCAGTGAGGTTAGGGAGTATAAAGTCTGTCATAGAAGCGAATATATTATATTTCACAAAAAATAATGCTACATTCTCCCTTTTTGATCACTCTTATTGGTTCATTATTGAATTTGTAATAATGGACAAATTTCAACAATCCTAACTGTTAGTCATACTGCCAATTGAAATCTCGTCCGCTAATTGTCTTCATGTCTTGTAACTTGTCTTCTAAGCTTAGGTTAATAATGTTTATGTTTTGACACTCATAGTAATAGTTGAGAATTGCTCAAATAACGTCATGAAATCTTGCCCATACCAGTACTCAACTGTGAACGAGATGTTTCTACGAAAATATTGAGACCGAATCTCTGAAAAATTCTAGGTGCTATGATTAAATAAAGTGTTTGTTAAACGCATTTTTTTTATTTTATTATTATTTAATCCAAAATTATCTACTACACAAAATACTTTATAATAATTGATCTAAATGAATTAAGCAGATACTTTTACAGGTGCGGATTCGATTCCTACCCAGAAGACGGCACCATTCAAGGCAATGGTGGCTCTGAAAATAAAAAATAACTTTAATACACATACCTATACCTAGAGGTTTCTGTTAATCTCCTTCGTGTCTAAGTGGTTCGTGCACGTGACGTTTAATAAATCTTATGCCAAAGGTCTTGGGTACGAATCAGAGAACAAAAATGTTTCGAGTGGGAAGACATAAAAAGGATGTTGATCATAAATTAGTTATTTGCTGAAAAAGAAAATTGACAGTGAAACTGACGAAAAAATATGTCTGCCTCGGTAGGATTTACGAGAATTCAAGTTCTCGTGTGCGCAGTTGAGTGGTTGATTGCTCAATGCGTCCAACGTATCCTGAAGATGCACAGCCTACTAAGTACAAAAAACTGTAAAAAAATTTGAGAACATAAGAATGTGAATTTGGATAAATAATTCCGGATCTGTAAGCCCACCTAAGTTGTATCACTTTACAACAGATTAGTTCACAGAGGTACTAATATTTTCTCATTTAAAAAGATGTGATAGGAGTCCGACACGACAAAACTATCGCTATGATATGCTTGATCGTATCTGTGATAAAAAATTGCTTAAAAATATCAATTCATATTCATGAATTTATTATTATTCACCTGAATTTAACGACGTCGTTTAGAGTTGCGGGCGGTGTCCATGTAAAGGTGACTGTTTGTTTGTCTTCATTAGCGTCGTGCTTCTTGTGTGTTATGGTATCCTAGAAATAACATTGGAGTGAAATTATTAATTAAGCTTTAAGTGATTCCTTAACTCCACCATTTCAATTGTTTTATACTTTTGTCTCGTGATAAGAAAAAAACATTTAAAAGGGTGTAAGAGTAGGTAGGTAAATCTAGGTAGTTTTTCTCACATATTACAAAAGACAACAATTAAAATAGTTAACACCTTAGAAGCCGCAGCTAAGAAGCTGTACATTTTTATGTGGGTATTTTTAAGCGCGAAATATTATGAGGTGAAAACACAAACTTTCACGTTTAGCCTTACAACAACGCCAGTGAAGTGCGTCGACTCAAGTAGCATCCTTCTTGGGCGGAAGCAAGGGGCGTACCAACCGATGATTGGTGTAATTCAAGAACACGAATCCGCTTCCCGTCGAATGTACCAACTACTAATCATAACCAAAAACGGCATTTCCTTCCGAGGGTCTTATAAAATTATCAATTTTTAGGCTCTAAAAACCCCAATACAAAATAATGACAAAAACTTTATGACATTATTTTTAATAGATGAGACTGAATAAGAACACAAGTGAGCTTTCTATTTAGCAATTTACATACTTAGCTAGTTTCCTAAAAACAAAGTCAAAGTCAAATATAATGTAACCCCGAAGCTTTGATTAATGATATATCGGAATACCTAATAGTTATTTAAAATATATTAAGCACACAAGTACATAAATAACAATTTACTTAATTCGTTGCAATGACCCATATGAGTTAATTGCTTTGAACTTAGCGTGTTAACTTGGTATCTTTTGTTAGCAAAATGTTTTGTTTTATATTTTAATATTATGTGCTACGTATTTACTGTTACATGTATAATATTGTTATGATAATTAGTACTCAAATCTTATTATATACAAGACATCTTATATAAATAGTCATTTTTTTAAAAGAAAGTTGTAACTAAATCAAGAATCTAAAATTTAAACGCAACACCAAATGTGTGGTTCGATCAGGTCCCACAAAGCTCAAAGCTCGCTAGATGGCGCTACTTTTGCAAATTTAGTAGTTTTTATTAATTTGTGAAATTATCTTTGTATTTGTATACATTAAAATATGTTTCGCGCACTCTTTATATAAATATTGTACTATTAAAATACACATTGAATAATTCATTGTACAAAAAGCATCCTCCCTAAGCCCCTTCGCATATGGCGTCGTATCGTAAGCGTATCGTAGAACACGAGCAATACGAGGAGGAACATGTTCAAACAAGTCCGCACATGAGGCGGTGTTGCAGCGTATCATATGAGGTGTTCAGTGTCATTACGATATTCGTAGCGTACTGGCGTAAAAAAGAAAGCGACAATTTTTTTATTTTATAATGAATACTGCAAAAGTTATAGAATTTGTGAGCCTAATCAAAACATTTCCTTGCCTATATAATCATTCATTAAGTGATTACTCTAGATTACTCTACTCTATAATAAATATGCGGAATTTATTATCATTTTCTGATAGTTGCAGCATCAAATAATATTTTCTTGTAATTATTTGCGATGCATGGATGGATCCAATGAGCACGTCGCTTTCTACTACTAACGAAATCAAATAACGAGAAATCCTCTTCATCTGACTAGAATAGTAAGGTCATCAATAAATTCCCCAAACACATCTGGTACGCTTGACGCCATGATTTCAACTGAGATATTACAAAACGATACGTCTACGCGACGATTCGTTTGTAGAACACTCCGCGTCTCGTGCGCGTATCGTAATTACGTTAGACACAACTACGCCTACGACCCATGTGCGAAAGCCCTAAATGTCGACAGAGTGTTCCTTCACGCTATTTCAAAACTATCACTCAACATGCATAGTCTTTCCGAGTTTCTCACAAGTGGTAAAATGATGAAGCGGTGATTATTAGGATAGAAAGCCTAACAGAGTCCTGTTCAGACATATTTATTTTTATTAGGGTTGCATCGATATGCCTTTTTGCCGATACGATACCGATACCGATACTCTTATAAAAATTCGTCGATACCGATACCGATACAAACTCTCAGTGAATTAAAATTAAATTAAGGTGAAATATTATATGAAACACAAATTTGATTAAAGTTTTTAATTTCTATTAAAAAATAAAAACAGTTACAGACTTTGAATGAGATTCAAGGTTTAGCTATTAAAATTAAGAATTACGTGTAATAATTTAAATAAAATCAATAATTGTTAATAATTAAAATTAACAATATTTTTGTTTAAAAACAGAGCATTCTCAAGTTTTGCGGAGAAAGCCGAATTCGGAAGTCTGTCTGTATAAGGCCTGGAAAATAATCTCTAAGATGTATCGTTGTATCGGCAATAAAAATATCGTCGATGCCGATATATCGGCAAACCCAAAAGTATCGCCGATATATCGGTATCGGTAACGGATGCATCCCTAATTTTTATCAATATTCATTTTTATTTTTAAAGAAAAACAAATAGGTTTGTAGCAAAATATAATATATAAGGAGAAATTATAACAATTTTTTTTATTGACATGAAAAAGTGAGGTGTCTTGGAAATTTTCTTTGTATACGTTCCAGTCGAAGTTGATGTATGTACATAATTACATACTTATCCATTTCTTTAAAAAAAATCATTCAATGTCAATGCATTTAGCTCCCTTTGGTATTCGCAAAAGTATAATCTCTGGCAAAAGATTCTTGTAAAAGGAACGCGGATGAAACCGGAATATATGTGTTTTTTATAACTTGAAATAGAACTGATGTCGTATTCATTTTACCTAAACAAAATCACTTGTTGCTCTTGAAACTTTTGAAAAATATGCAAGTCACGCGTCGCGAGCGACTAGGAACAGAATGGCAACCTTGCAATTTAATTTAATTTGCACACAACATAAATATTTTGTCACACACAAAAAATTTCATATAAATATTAAGTTAGTTTATGCGTGATTTCTATATAAAACAACATTTTTTTATTAATTTCGCGCAAACAAATACTTATGCGAAAGTAGATAGATGCGCAAACATTTATATGTATTAACCCTGTTATTTGAATTAATTAATGTCGATTGTTTTTTTGTATGATAATCGAACCACCTTAACTGTTTTACCTACTCTCCGTAAAAGGACAATTATGACTAATACCTCATATCGTAATTAATCTTTCGTTACATAAAAATTTAAGGATTTTCTTTTCACCAAATTTAAATTCATCGATATAAGTTTGATAACCGTCTATTTCATTGAGTTTTTTTACAGATTATTTTTATTTTCCCCGAAATTGTTTGCATGATTCACGCTACATTTATCGAATGCCAAATGCATAAATGCATAAGCAAAGGTGGTGGTTAATTGCATAAATTCTCTGAATAAGCAATGGTGTATAGGCCAAATTAAATTCAAATAAATATTGCTAAGGGGTCATCCATAAATTACGTCACACGTTAAGGGGGAGGGAGGGAATTTTAAATCGCAAAGTTATTTTCCAAACATTGTCAATAACTCGACTGATGCCAAATTTATATCCCTCTTCTAGATATAAAACTTAAATTTTAACCATTTGTTTTCCTGTCACTCGATGTAAGTATTTATTGCATATGTAATTACCATTTTTTATGGAATCTACATTATTATCTTTAAATATAGAAAAGATATCTGTGACCAAGATAATTAAATTCGTTAATAAAATAGTATGTTTATGAATTAAAAAAGATGTACCTAAGTAAATTTACTTCGAAGCATATTTTGTAAAAATACATACAAATCTGGACGTACAGTCCTGTCAATAAATATGAGCCTTAGACTTACTTCATTGTTGTCGCACTTCATAAGCCTAGCCAGGGTATCGGTTGGGGAGACAGTGAAAGTGCCAACTGGTTTGTCATCAGTTCCTCTCGCCTGCAGCATGATACCTCGAATGGTATCTGATGGAGAGTTTCCTGACAAAGTCACCTGCATTGGTGTTCCGGCTTTGACGACCTATCAAAACATGGTAATTTAATTAATAATAAAATAGTTTACAACGCTATGAATCAAAATAAGTACCTACTTACGTAAATAAGAATGTAAGCACAATAATTTTTCTTTGTTTACGTTTTACATAACTGTGTGTAAATAATGAATTATGTAAATTTTAGAATACTTTTCAAATATATTAGTTTAAGTTATAGGTACCTTGGTGCTGGTAGTGATGGTGTATGGCGGTGGACTTTTTTGCGCATCAACATGATGCCGCGGAATCATGTCTTTACAAGCGCTTTCTGGTGCACCAGTACTATATGCCTCAGCACCAACGAGCAGTGCCAGACACAAACAAACGTATGTGAACATCATTTTGAGAGTCCTGTCAAATAATACTAATATTTATTCACAAATATACAAACTAAAAGTAATTTTTAGACGAATGCTTATCTAGTAGAAAAAACTTAAATTAGTTAGTTAACTAAAATTAATTAAGTTAGTACAACAGGTTAAAAAATTTGTAAACATGGTCGGAAAAAGTGGCTTTTCTTTTTAGACCTGAGTACAAAGATGTGATTGACGGTCACAAATAATAAAAATGATATTAAGAGAAACAAACGATTTTTTAAAACATATATTTTTATTAAAACATATTAGGTATTAGGCAAAGCGATATTAGTTTCAAATTCAAATTAAAAGAGGTCACGGTCCTTACTTCTTCAAAGTTCTTGAAGCGCTATTCTCAAAGACTGGTTGTGTTATGAAACAAATGTTGAAGTGATTGCTTAATAAAATCATAATTTTTATAACAGATAAATAATTTAATAAAATTGATTTTAAAAAACGCAAATTTTATATAATTTTTTGTTTGAGATACTAATACGTTGATTTAAACAAAATAATTTAGGTATATATAAAACAAAGTCGCGTTATTTACACCATTTATAACTCAAGAACGGCCGGACCAATTTTAATGAACTTTGATTTGTTTTATCCGAGAATAATAGAATAAATATTAAAATATAGAAAAATTATTTTAAAAAGCTTATGAAGAAAATTCGTTGTTCATTTTCTATGGAATAACGTTTTAGGTGAAAACTCTGAAGCGATACGAAGTTCGCAGGGACTAGTTTTAAAATAAACACTATCAATTCAAAATACAATTTTCTTGTTTATAATAAAGAATTTACATAATTATTTTGGAAATTCTCAAACATTTGTTTCAAACAATGCCACATTAATTCCGTTAAATATTTTCAACAAAACAATAATTAATTAAATATTTTACCTACCTTTGAATTTATCTCGCGCGCGCCTATAGTCGGTGCGTGAATGCTTCTTGAATGCTTCGACTTCGCAACTTATAAGCTATAAGGTACCCGCGGGTATTAAGGCCTGTCGGGCAATAAGGCCTAAGTAAACAAAAAACGTACGAAATACAGTAATAATTGATGATCAAGGTTACACTCACACAAGCTCAGAGCGTATACAAGTTGCTACGAAGTGCGAAGTGGCGGACGAACGCTTGCTCTTCTTCCCCCGCCAGTGTCGTCCAAAATCGAAATCATTTAGCGGTCACGCGACACGAATTATAAAAATTGGCTCCAGTAAAATGGAGCTCTTTTTTTTAAATATCATATTTACTAAACCTGTATTGACTGACCGTTTATTAAGTAATGCTTGTCCCTGGGTTACCGTATTAAAGGACTTGTAGTTGTTAAATTTTTATTATTTTTTCTGTAACTGATGCCTCCCAAGGGGATATTGTGGTCAGAAGACGATCTGATCGCAGCTGTTACAGCAGTAAAAAGAGGAACTTTGAGTACGTATAAGCTGCAGAGAGATAAGGTTCTTAGAAGAACAATCAGAAATCATCTGCAGTCTGGCAGTTTTAAGAAAAGTTTGGGACGTAAACCTATATTAAATGATGAAGAGAAAGCTCAACTTGTGCAAAGGATAATCCGGTATTCTGAAATGGGCTTCCCTGTGACACCAAGATTATTACGTCGATTGGTGTATAAATATTGTGAGCAAAATAATATAAAACACAATTTTAATGATGAGGGCAAACGCGCAGGCAAAGACTGGTTCAAAGCGTTCATGAAAAGACACCATGAAATATCCGTAAGAAAAGCGTAATTCATGAACCCAGCTAGAGCCCAAAAGCTAAATAAATTTATTGTTGATGACTATTTTAAAAAACTTACAGATATCTACGATAAAGGCTTATATGATCTTCTCGCGAAAATGTATAATATGGATGAGGAACGATGCCATCTCACTATCCACCACCAGCAAAGTGTTTTGGTCAAAAAAGGGGCTAAAAGAGATCATTTGCAGTCTTCTGAACTGCTGAAAGCATTACCATAGCAGGATGTGTTAATGCTCTTGGCACAGCCGTACCACCTATGGTATATTTATTTTAGTAGTAATTTAAGTACATGGCTGATTAAAACTTGTTGATTATGTTGGATATTTTTCATTTTATTACAAATTTCCCTTAGCTTGGCCTTAATACCCTCAGGTACCTTATATCGTTAGTTCAGTCGGCATGGAAGGGCGAAAACCACAAATAATATTTATCCTGACACAACTCATAAAAAGCCAATTTTTCTTATAATCTTCTTACCACCTTTATTTTTCAAATTCCTTTATGTGCTTACTTACGATTTTGCGAACATTAATGCAGAAATTTGCATGGTAGATACTACCTTGTTATTTTTATCAGAGTTAAATTTTTGTAGAGGAAAACTGACAGGAAACTTTGATAATAATATATTCTACGCAAAACAAGTACAATATATTTGTCTTTATCAATACGACTACGGCTTGCAAAAATAGAGTTTACAATTCTTATCTTATAGGCCGACACCGACTCGCGAGCCAACTGACTCGCTTCCTAATTCAAACTTCTTCTCCTTTCTTCTCTCTCTTCCCTCTCTCTAAATTCTCTTCTGATTCTTGAATTGAAGATTTCAATTTTTAATAGTGGATTTTTTTATGTAATTGCTTATGAAAAATTAAAATGCATATCTATAAAATAAAACAATCGCTTAGAATTAAGAGATTTATTTGACCCAGAAACCTAATTTACACTTATTTTCATTTATACATTTGAAAAGATGTTATACACAAATTAATAAAATGGAAGTTTAGGTATTGTAGTGTTGATCCTTTGTATCAACAAAATTAAACTTTTATCCAAATGCATATGACAATACTCTATATTATATCTACTATAAAGGATCAACATTCAAATACAGTCGCACTTCCACTTTACTTAGATTTAACGTGATTTCAATGAAAAGTACGAATCTTAAACTTAAGTTTCTAGCTAAGTTAGTAATTGTCTACTTGCTTTTCATTTCAGCTAAATTGTATATTTTTCTCGACTTTAAAATGCACTAAAATGTAAATAAAATAGAAATAATAATTCTAAAAGGCAAATTATCCAAAATTCGGTAAATTAAAGTAAAATGTTTGTAACACCCTCTTTCGCGTTGCAGGCCGTTGATGTATTTTTGCAGTAAAAAGTGCATGAGGAAAATTTTTCTATTTTATATAAGGACTACACTAGTTACACATTTGTCATAAAAATAATATTTATCAAAGCTATGTAAACAGTTGCAAAGATTGTAATTAACTGTTACTTGCGAGACCAATTAATATATTTATAAGTAAACTAGCGACCCGCCTCGACTTCGCTCGGGTATATTATACATATAACCTTCCTCTTCAATCACTCTATCTATTTAAAAAACCGCATCAAAATCCGTTGCGTAGTTTTAAATATTTAAGCATACAAAGGGATATAGGGACAGAGAAAGCGACTTTGTTTTATACTATGTAGTGATAATAAAGTTGAAAATACAAATATTAAAAAAAATGTAATGTCAGAAAATAAAATAACTTATATTATGTTATTATATAATATGATAATTTAAGTTTATTGAATGATGATAATTTTATTTTTATGGTACCCAGTTATAACAGAATGGAAAAAAATATTTATCTCTACGATAAAAATTAGAACGAAAAATAACTGGTAATGGTCCATTCCATTGGTCTCAATTGAAAGTACCTATACAATGTACTCTATGATTGAAATTAACAAGTTTCATATCGCTGTGAGGCAGAATAATCTTCATATGACGCTTTACTCGCGGAAAGATGGGGCACCGAAGGTTGCAAGTAGTCTAATATTTAAGTTTTAAGTTTCGATATAGGATACCTATAATAATCAGTGACGTAGCGTGCTGTGGCGGACTCTCGTATAAAAATTTGCTTATGAAGGTTAAAGATTTCTCACAAAAGGAAAAAACGTTTGCATAAAATTAAAAGAAATATTTATTCATCATAATTATCTATCTGTCACTTTTTCCAATTTTTTTACAAACAATTCAAATTAAATATACACTCTCCTTGGCTTTTTTCGACAAACTGATTTATTAAATCATTTAGGTATGACTAGGTAGGTTGGTGATGATGACTAGTTTTTCTAAAGTTTCTGCTTCTATGGACAATAGTGACAGGTCTGACAGGCGTTTACGTCCCCTAGGTAATCTTTTATTGGTTTTAATTATTTAATTAATTTTATTAAATTAATTTTATTAGCACGTCGGGGACCCCCGTGGTCCGGGGGCCATGTATAATTGATACGGTAGATACTATAATCTATAATAATATTATTTTTTGTATAGGTATTCTGTATCGATGGTTTTGTGTTTGACTATAATAATTAATAAATAATATCGAGAATTTAAATGACAAATGAGATGAGAGTTTATTTATTATTTATCTACAATTGGAGCGCAACAAAGGCAGATTTTCCTTAAATAACTAAGAAAATCATATTATGAATTCAGATGTTTTTTGCAAGTCATTACTGGCCACTAAACAGGTCATAAGATTTGTCATATTAGGAAAACCACTTCTATTGTTTAATCTAATCACGTGACCTGACCACGTGACCAAGGTCAACAGGTTGAACAAGGTGAATCATAATTATGTATCTAGTTTTTATAAATTATTACGTTATATTGAAATTGAACAACAATTATATTGAAATTTAACAACAATAAAAAAAAATTGTACCTATCTACAGTTTTAGTAGGTTGGATCTCTCCAATGATTGGGTTCTTTAATAAAAGATTAATTTAAGTGATGTCACACTCAAGTTAACAATTAATGATCGTAATCTATTATTTATGTAGTCTATTCTTTACAATCTCTCTGCATCTTCTACTGCATTATTTTATTATAAAGAATGTTCAGAGGAGTTGTTTGGATTAATACCTGCAGCCGAGTTTCAGCTTCGGACGTCGAAGCAGAATACGAAATTTCATCTGTATCACGACGGTTTGTCATTCCACAATTGAGCGTTTTCTAAGGCATTTCTGCCGTGCATCATTCTGATATGCGGACTACCAAATGTCTTTAGAGGAATTTCCGAACTACTACGACTTTAGGACCTTCAAGAAAAAAGTGTACCTCTCTTAAAAAGGACGGCAACGCACCCGTGGCCAAACTGGCGTTGGAGGTATCCATGGGCGGCGGATCGCTTATCCTAAGTAAGTCTCCTGCTCGTTTTTCACCTATTTTATATTATAAAAAAATAAAAAAAATTAGATGTTTTCATGGAAGAACTCCTTGGATTTAGCTAAAAAATTCACTATTCCTATAAACTGGTACCTACTCATGAGGCCTATTACATTTTAACCATATTTTTGCATAAAATGATCAATTTTGACGCTCTTATTCTTTGAAACTGAAAGTCTTTGACAAATTTGACTTACAGAATAGTATAAAATAGTTATTAATATAGTTCATAGCGGCGTCGTTTTTTGCAATGTATTTCAATTTATTTTAATATATCCGAAATTCAGTGATTTTCATAAAACGCGAGACAACAGTTTTTTGAGATCGTAGGTTAAATTAGTAGAGTAAGTAAATAAAATGAAATATATGTTATAATGTGTAAATAGTAAATAATGCTCTGTGCATAACGGCTCCCAAATTTTGAAATATTTATGAAATTTTTAGAAATTAAATCCCAATCATAGCCACAAAATAACAAAAAAACGCTCAGATTTAACTGAAAATTCGTCTTTATTGTATAGGTATTTGCACGTAAATATTTGTTAGTTTATGACAGAGAAATATATTTTTTTTAATTTAATTGTAAATTGTTTGGAATTACAAGTGTTAAGGTGTTTTGATGTTAATACAAAAAACAATCGACATTAATTTATTCA
Organism: Aporia crataegi; assembly: GCA_912999735.1. Taxonomy (NCBI): domain Eukaryota; kingdom Metazoa; phylum Arthropoda; class Insecta; order Lepidoptera; family Pieridae; genus Aporia; species Aporia crataegi. The sequence continues at coordinate 6,348,863 of OU538736.1, forward strand.
AATACTTTCGCATATTTGTTTGCGCGAAATTAATAAAAAAAATTGTTTTATACAGAAATCACGCATAAACCAACTTAATATTTTTATGAATTTTTTTTTGTGTGTGTGACAAAATAATATGTTGTGTACAAATTAAATTAAACTGCGAGGTTGCCATTCTGTTCCTAGTCGCTCGCGACGCGTGACTTGCATATTTTTCAAAAGTTTCAAGAGCAACAAGTGATTTTGTTTAGGTAAAATGAATACGACATCAGTTCTATTTCAAGTTATAAAAAACACAGATATTCCGGTTTATTATATAATTTATTATTTTATATATAAAATTCTCGTGTCACAATGTTAGTTACCTTACTCCTCCGAAACGGCTTTACTGATTTTTACCAAATTTTATATGCACATTCAGTAGGTATAAGAATCGGCTACTATCTATTTTTCATACCACTAAGTGATAAGGGTAGCCCACCCCAAAAATTAATATGGCAAAACAACATTTGCCGGGTCAGCTAGTAATATATGTATAAATTTATGTACAACCAAGACTCGGAAAGAAACATTCGTGCTCATCACACAAATTAATGCACCTACCGGGATTCGAACCCGAGACCTTTCGATGCAGAAGGCAGAAACACTACCAATTGCGCCAAACGGTCGTCGTATATCTGTATAGATAATTTTAATAACTGACTTCAAAAAAGGAGTTTTTATGTTTATTACCTCAGAACTTTCGACTGGGTAAACTGATTTTGATGATTCTTTTTTTGTTTGAAAGCTGGTGCTTCCTGTGTGGTCCCATTTAAAATCTGTTCAATAGTTTTAAGAGTAACAACTTGAAGTCGGTTTTTTTTTTCCTGTTAAAATTATTTTATACTTTTGAGTGGCTCTTCTAAACCGTATAGTTGGTTACCATTTAAATACTCGTATATAAAATGAAACTGACACGCTAAAAAAAAATACACATCGAATTGATAACCTCCCTTTTGTTTTTTGAATGTCGGAAAATGAAAAATTCATTGAAAATATGATCCCGAAACTTATTCACTTTTATAAGAACTGTTTTGCCAGAGATTGTACTTTTGCGAATACCAAAGGGAGCTAAATGCATTGACATTGAATGATTTTTTTAAAGAAATGGATAAGTATGTAATTATGTACATACATCAACTTCGACTGGCACCTATACAAAGAAATTTCTAAGACACCTCACTTTTTCATGTCAATAAAAAAAAATCAGTATTAGTATTATAATATATAGTATTTATTCTACAAACCGATTCTTTTTTTTTAAAAAATAAAAATTAATATTGATAACATTGATGTATTAAAAATCCTATATTTTTAATACATCAATGATCGATAAAAATATGTCTGGACAGGACTCGAACCCTAACCGTTCCCGTAAACATCACGTTACGACGAAATTAACGCAGGTGAAACCGCGAGGCAAAGCTAGTATTTTGTATATTAATAATAAAAATAAATAAAATTTCTAAAATAAAAATAGCCTAAGGTACTCCTATTTATATATTATATCAGCTATCTGCCAGTAAAAGTCGCGTCAAAATCGGTCGGTTAAAAATAAAAATGAATATTGATAAAAATAAATATGTATGGACAGGGTTCGAACCCTAACCGTTCCGCTTTCTATCCTAACAATCACCGCTACACCATTTTATGTGATACCATGACGTGACGTCAGAATTATTAATTACTAATAAATAAATACTTGATGTCACAATTCTTGAAGTGTATTTATTTTATTTGACTGACACTGTAAGATTGTAATTTATCAGATTCACTTCGATAGATACAATCTACCGAAAAATAATGCGTTAAATTGTAAGCACTATGTTACGGTTCACAATCTTTCGACAGTTCACAATCTCGCGAGATAGATTATAATCTAACGTTATTTACAATTTTACGGTGACATAATATACAAATACAAAGAATTTTACAAAAAAATAAAAATAAGAAATTTGCAAAAGTAACGCCATCTAGCGAGCTTTGAGCTTTGTGGGACCAGAACGACCCACCTTAAATTATTACTACTTATATGGTGCGTCTCAGTTCTGTGATAGGGTAGTTTTACGAGTTATATATTCTGTCAACACAATTTTATAATAGGGCTCGTACATTTTTGAAAATAACACAACATGGCTACTTAATCCATATGGGGACAACTAATTTTCTCTTTGATCTTTTGTCGATAATTATTATAATATAACTAGAAATTACTCAAACTCAACTCATTACTCAAATTTTCCCGCGCTGTTTTAGATTACTTTTAATATGTACAGAGGGCACCAGACGCGAACCACGGGAGTTAGGATTCAGAGCTCAGATGACAAGTCACAGACCTGTGACTGTGTAACATTAGATGAATAAACGCATTAAAAAAAATAAGTATCATAGATAGCACATAAACCAAGATGTTTTATATTTTTAATCCTATTTTTTAATCACATATAATTGTTATTTTTTTAAAATCATTCTTTCTTTTTTATAATGGCAACAAAAATTGTGAGTTGTCAAAACATTATACAATTTCTCTCTATAATAGCTAAATAAAAATTCTTTAGTCTATGTGCAACTGGTATGGTAGGTGATTTACTAATATTTTCAGAAATTACTAGCTGAATTAGGCGGGAAGAGAATTTCAGCGTAACTAAAGCTACAATGAGTATTCAAGAAGATGTTATGAAAATCCAAAAAAAATTAACAAAGATGATTTCTGACGATGGCACGGTAAGTCTTATTATATAGCTAATGCATTGCCGCGGCGCTCGCGGTATAAAATTGCCGACAAAAAGAATTAAGATATCATTTACAGTCCGTTGAATGGTTTTAATTTATCATAAATAATTTTTATTTCGTATAAATCTATTGAAACTCTTGTTTTTCTGCGTTTTTATGTTTTATTCTTTAGCCATTTATTGACTGTTCTAGGGACAAGAAGACGCATTAGATTTATTAAAAGCTTTGCAAACAATGGCTATAAACTTGGATGTCCTGACCAAAACAAGAATTGGTATGACGGTGAATGCTTTAAGAAAATCGAGTAAGGATGAAGAAGTTATATCTCTATGCAAAACTCTCATTAAAAACTGGAAAAAATTCTTGTCTCCACCAAGTACACAAAAAGAATCTGGAAGTTCATCTAATTCCAAATCTAAAAAAGATACAAAGGACAAAGATAAAAAAGAAGAGAAAGAAAAAGATAAAAAACTACCTGCATCATTCCCTCCACAATCAAACACAACTGATGCTGTGCGTTTAAAATGTCGGGAACTTCTGACACAGGCTCTTAAGACTGATGCAAACAGTTCTAACTCATGTGGTTCACCCGAAGAGCTTGTGGAAGAGCTTGAAGAATGCATTTATGCAGAATTTAAGAACACAGACATGAGATATAAAAATAGAGTAAGATCAAGAGTTGCCAATTTGAAAGATCCAAAGAATCCAACTTTAAGGACAAACTTCTTGAATGGTGTTATATCTGCAGCTCGCCTTGCTAAGATGACTCCAGAAGAAATGGCCAGTGATGAAATGAAGAAACTACGTGAGAAATTCATAAAAGAAGCAATTGATGATGCTCAACTGACAACAGTTCAGGGAACTAAGACGGACATGTTGAAATGTGGGAAATGCAAAAAGAAGAATTGTACCTACAACCAGCTTCAAACAAGGAGTTCTGATGAGCCAATGACTACTTTTGTACTCTGCAATGAGTGTGGTAATCGTTGGAAGTTTTGCTAAGACTGTGCTTTATGTAAATGAATTATCCTTTCTATGGTACATTTGTATCAAGTTATTAATTCTATTACTGTAAACACTTCTGGATTGTATACCCTTACTACTATTCATTGACTATAAAATCAAGTTATGTAGTTAAGGAACCCTTAGTCTTAATAAATTAAATGTTTTAAGTGTAAGCTGTCTTTCTAATTTTTCTTGGATTTGAGTTTGTTCAGAACTGTGGAGATTGACATTTCCATCTTCTTCATAACTATTCAAGTACCTTTTAATACTAATCATGTAAAAAAACAATAATAAAACCACAAACTATAGTTACAATATGTATATTAATAATTGTAATTGGAATGTGTCCTTTAGGACAATCATAATATCTAAATACCTAAATGAACTTAAATAAATTATTTAAAAGTTCTTATATATAACATTTATGTATTTTAATTTATAAAACTATTATTAAAATTTCTTATAGTTTAACCATATTAAAGTTAACATAACTAATGGTTACAACAATAATTTAAGCTTAGTTACAGTTTGTATTTTAGTTATTGTCAACCCTATAATTTGTCCTTTAAAAAAACTTGATGGTATATAATAAAATATTGATTTTCAGGCAAATTAAAAATCCACTCTTGGATGAAAAGAAATTCCAATAATAAAAATAATGCATTTTAAATCTATAAGCATACTAATTTGTTTGTTGTAGGATTGTAAGTAAACTTTGAGTTTACAACTGGGACGGTGTCTACAGTGACTGTTTTGAGTAATCTTAAAACATTTAATACTGGTACTAAAATAAACCTACATTTCGTAAGTAGCGCGTACCTAGTAAATAACATTATTTTTAAGAAACTTATATTAGAATGGCAAGCTACACTTTGGCGTAATATCTAAAATCATCTTAGTAGCTAATAAATACAAATTACAAAAATCCAAATCGATGCCAGTTTTCACTGATTATGTTTATAAACTTTAAAAATATGTTGATAGTCATGAACAGTTTTTGGGAGTTGTGAATGTCTATAAGTACACATGGCATTTTTAAATTTTTTATTGGCATTAATAAAAATCTGGTCAGTTCTATTATTCTAGGCATATTATAAAATTATCACATATAAATCTCCAGAACGATCACCATATCTTAAGATGAAAAGAGCAATGTTTTATAACGACTATTCAACGACTTCCCCAGTTTGTATTTTGACAAATATTTTATTTTCAGAATTCACATTGCTCTTACTTTGTAGGTCGAGTTTGATGTCAGAGGGTTCCATGTTTTCGTCTTCTTCATACTTAACAGTAAAACTCACATCTTCATTGGCGATAAAACATTCAGGAGTTAGGTTTTTTATATAATTAAAATGAGTTTTAAAATGTTCTCGTAGAAAATGAGATTGTATTACGACTAAATCACAAAATGAGCATCTATGATTACTTCCGTAAACATCAGTATCGCCGTGCCTCTTGTAGTGGTTATGAAGGGCATCTTGACGTTGATTAGTGTAAGGGCATAACAGGCACATGTGCATTTTTCTATCTTTGGTGGGAGAAGGCTCGTTAGGCATAGTTTCGTTGATATTGATAGAACGACGACGTTGTAGTAAACGCAGAGTTTGTTGATCACTAACTGAAAATTGTTGAAAATCACTTTTCACTCTCTTGGGCATTGTTTTGATGGCTAATTTAATTTGCTCTCCCTTATCACCAATTTTAATTTCATCATTTACATCACCTTCGTTTTCACCAAAGCCATCCATGCCCTTTTTTCTTTCTGCTTGCGCTTCATCATTCATTTGATGTTTTCGCATATGTTGAACATAGTTTGCATAATATTTCACTGAATAATCACAGATTTCACATTTATAACGCTGCTTGGAACCGTGCAACGATAAATGAATTTTATACTGTTCACGTTTTTCAAAGGCAGAGGGGCATTTGTGGCACTTGTACCTTTTTTCTTTCTGTCTGCCATTTTTAAGGTAAGTTGGGTAGATAAATTCTGGGTTTCCATGCATCAAATATCCAAACTGCGGATCAGCTTGTAAAACAGGAGGGAAATGATCATTAGGTTTAACTAATTTATCTTTGTCAGTGAGTACTCGTTTCTGTGCCTCAGTTTTCCTCTGAAATAGATCGGTTCCTGATAAAGGAATATTTTTATAGTCCATATCATCACCCGAATCATAATCACCGGATGGTGCTTTGCCTTCATTTTCATGCAAAAGTTCGTGCTTAGCGAGGTTTCCAATATTTTTTACAGTATAACTACATTTTTTGCACTTATGATCTCCTTCTCCTCCATGTAACCCCACATGGTAATTTAATGCGGAACTCTTGAAAAACTTGGCTGGACATTCTTTACACAGGTACTGTTTGGGAGTATTCTTTTGATCAGGAGGCCTTTTAGAGGTATTTTCTGTGTAGTCACATATTTTTTCGGCTTTTGCTACAACCCAAAATCCTTCAGCCGATACTGGACAGTGAATAAATTGTACTCGAGGGGCCTTGTACTCTGAGTGTAGGTTGTGCATGAATTTCAGCATTTTAGTCTTTGTGTTGTAATCATCTGTGTGTACGAAGTTATGTTCAATTAACTCATTTTCATGAAGTACTGAGAATTCACACGTTTTGCATTTATACGGAAAAGTTGAATCGTGGAATTTAGTATGAATATTAAGTTCATTTTCTGAGAAAAATCTAGCCGGACATTTTTGACAAAAGTACATAGTTTTTATTTCCTTACGCTCGCCCCATACGGCGTCTTCTCTTGGCGGATCGTCAGGTTTGTTAAGCTTCTCCGCTTCTAGAACTTTTCGTAACTTAGCGATTTGCTCTTCGTCAGGTACATCCGGGTCAACAGGGCAGTAAATTCGTCCGTATATTTCCGCGTGTGTTTTCGAATGATTGGCGAGTTGAAATTTAGTACTACACGTCAACTTACACTCCAAACATTTATATATAGTGATATCACAGTTTCCAAATACGACAAAATGAATCTGTTCGTGGTTTGGTATTTCACATTTACGTGCATTGACGTATGAGCAGTATCGACACTTATACATTTTATGGAACTCATCTCTAGCTGATACCCACACGTATGATATATCGTCACTATCATTGTCATCTGAATCATTCTTCATCTGTCCAGTATGAACTCTCAAATGCTGACTGAGGAGGTGCCTTTTGGAAACACTGTAATTGCATTGTGAACATTTGTATGGCGTATCAACTGACGACAACCGATGAAATTGTTCATGGTGCAAAAATTGTGTTTTACTGTTAGTCTCATACGGACATTCTTTACATTTATGTCGCTTCATTGTTGCTGATATATTAAGATTCAGTTGTGAGTTACACAAATCTGGCAAAGGCGACTTGCTGCCCAGAGCTTTTGAAAAATATTCTTCTGGGTCGTTAACCTCGTGTAGTACAAGATGTTGGAAGAGTTCTTGTTCGTCTTTCACAAAATAAGGGCAAAAATAACATTTGAATATTGAATGCGGCGACGGTTGATGGTTTTGTAGGTGTGTCATTAATGAGTTTTTGTCGTTACACTTAAATGGGCATTTTGTGCACATTTCACCGTCGTTCGTACTGTTTGGATCTGGTTTCGACTTCAGAGTTGTAATCACGTTGATAATTCCATCATGTTTCAAACGGCAGTGTCTCTGAAAAAAATGTTCAAAAATAAACACAATATGTCATATTTAAATTACAATCTTATAAGGTTAATTTTTGTAAGGCTGAGTTAGTCTGCCAATCTCTTTCCCATAAAGTACATTGAGTACAAATAATAAAAAGTGAAGGCCTAGTGGAGCATGGAGAGGCTACATTTTTGCGTCTGTTTCACTGATCATTTCTTAGTTTTTTTTTTATTAAATAGGAGGCAAACGGGCAGGAGGCTTACTTACGAGAAGCAATCCGCCCCCCATGGACATCCTCAACGCCTGTTGGGCCACGGGTGCGTTGTCGACCTTTTAAAAAGAGGTACGCTCTTTTCTTAGTGAAGTCTAAAGCACAGAAGGGTATTTGGTTCCTACCCAATCGGAACATTTTTTATTTCCCCGGGGTTCGAACACAGGACTTCTAGCGCCATACGCATTGAATTTAAGAAACGTGAACGAATTAGCCATGGAAGCGGTTAGGTACAATTAAGAAAACATTTTTAGTTAGAATTTAGTTGATTTATTCTCTAGATCTGAATTATTTTTTAAATTGCTTGCTTGGAGCTACCCTCAATTAATATTGGTACATTGAAATTAAGTATTTATTGAGAAGCTGCCTTTAAACAAAAATAGTGATAAAAATGCAGGCAGGACCAATCACTTAGCTTTTATTTAATTGAACTTACTTGTATAACATGTTTCCAATTCGATAGTTGATTGCAATGTCCACATCTGTACGCTAAATCAGCCGGATCTATTGCGGTTTCTGCTTTCTTTAATGGATTATTGTCATTATCATCAACTCTAGCATGTTCTCGCACATGTTCCAATAAAGCTTCTTTCGATGAATCCCTGAAAATTTATAAGAAACATGAAATAATATTATAAAAAATACCAGCTTCAGCTTAGGTATTTAACGTGACGAAAATTCAACAGGAATGATGCTTCGTATTCTTAAAAAAATGTTATCAAAGTTATGGTAAGGATATAGGTAAATATTTAAATGAACAATGATATTAATATGGATGATTTTACGTGCTGCGCCGCAAGAATAAAATACTCGTATTATACTCACTTATAGTTGCACTTTTTGCATTTCCAAATAGTCTTTTTTGCTTTTTTCGTTGAGTTATCATTTTCAAATCTATTTTGATTCGGTGTTTGTAAATTTAGTGGTTGTCCATTCTCATATGTAGTATTCGCACTATCATTGCCCTCGTATAGACTTTCATCCTCCAAACTAGTGTCCATAGGGGTATTAGGGTCGATATAGTGGAATTCATTCTCGCCTTTGTCATTTAAAACTGGCATAGCTAAGAATTTGTTGTACTTGCTATAATTACGTCGACCAGTTTCATCGGTCATAAGCACTTGCGCTTCAGCATGGTCCGGGTCTCTCGCAGATTTAAGTTTAATGTGCTTTGTAATATCCCATCGCCAATTTGATTTATATTTGCAAAGGGAACATTCGAATGGCTTTCTATTTAAATGTGCAACAATATGAACGTGAAATCGTGACGCAGTCGATGCCCAAAACAAACAGTGTGGACATTTGAAAACTCTCTTACCTACCGCTTGGCTCGGGGATAGATTCATTGCTTCATTATCGTCCACAATTTCAGAGTCAAGAAATTTGTTTTCTGGCAGCGTTGAATCATCGTGGATATTTATGTCAAGTGGCGTGTCGAATTTGTTGGAATCTGTATCAATATTATTCCAAACAAAAACAACGTTCTCCATTGGATGGGGTTCAATTTCCTTCTCAGTGCTAGTTGGTGTTTCATTACTATCCTGATGGTGTATGTCTTCATTTCTTTCATTACTTTTCTTCAAATCTTTGCTACATGTTTTTAAATGTATGACTAAATCTGCGCTAGATTTACACCTATGTCTACAATTCTGACATCTTGTAGAACCTAAGTTTGGTAATAATGTATTACTTGAAGACCTATTGGATGCACATGTCTTTTCATGAACAGAATGTTCTGACAAGCATTTACTTTCAAATCCGCAATTTTTGCATATCAATGATCCTTCTTCTCCGGTTTCAGTGAGAATACGTTCTTTTAACTTATCAAAAAATGACTCATTCTTTTTACGGCTACCTGATACGTTGATAACTGGAGTCAATGTAATATCAATGCCAGAATTTTCATGTTTTACAACATTTTGTTCCGCTTCTGTGTTTTCTTTAAATTTTTTGGCTGGTGGTTCACCTGTTTGTGTCTTTGGGTTTGGAGTTGAAGTTAATGGGATAAGCTGTGGTATCGGTCGTGGGATTTTTTTGGATTGTTTCTTAGATTCTTCCGATCCAGTAACATTTTGAAGTTGAATATCGGCCTTTGCTGCAATTTCCGATGTTGTGGCTTCGTTGGAATCACTATTACAGTTGACCATTTCTTTTCCACCGAATTGCAAGCCCGTATCCTGTAATAACGAAAAGTTTCTTAATGAACGTTTTTATAACATACATAATTTATATCAGAGTCATCTTAACTTTATACATCAGAACATATAAAGTTCAGATGTCGAGTAGTTACCTAAAAATTAAAAATCTCAATTTATTTATATCGTTACATATGATATTTTTTGTTTGCTTAATTTTAAAAAACTACCTATCTTCCTTCCTAACTATTTTCAATTGGAGTCTTACATAAGATTTAAGGTATACATATAATTTTTATAAGTTATATTAATTAATGGCAATAAACGGTGGACTGACGACCTTACAGAGATTGTAGGCAAAGACTGGAAGAATAAAAGCAACAACAGAAAGCTATGGAAATTTTTTTAGGAGGACTTTACTCGGAACGAGATCCATAACCTCGAGAAATACAAATAACTAACAATATTAGCATAAAAAAATATTAAAAATACTAACGTTATTTTAAATTGAAGATTTAGGAAGAGTGTGGAATAAAAAAAAGGCTTATAATATTATACTATGGTATATAAAACGGATTCAAAACGCGAGTAAATCATAATTTATAAAATCCTCTACAAACTTCTTTTTGAAATCGGCAAACAATCAGATAACATTATTCATTTGTGTTTTACTTGTAGGAATTGAAGCACTATACTATGATAATTATACAAGTCCTATGATTTGCTTACTATCTTATGTAACAATCATTTCACAAAATTTAAATATATCATACGGAATGAGATCAAAAATTTAATATTTGAAACTTGCCAAATTCCCTCGTTTCCAAATGACATCGATAATAGCGTTCGATTGACATTTCCTAACTGTCATTCTCAACTGACAAACGGCAACTAAAAATGTTAAAGAATTTCGAAATTTAAAAATAAAAGGCTCAATAACTTTAAATTATGTATTAAACCTACATACCTAGTTATCTTCTAGTTGTTAAAACACAATATTGGCCTTTTTTAGATTTAGTGACAATTTTTTAAATCGAATTATCAGGTGTAGAGGGGAAGGGAGGAGGAGGAATGATACTATTTTAGATTTCTGCATTATCGTAATACGTTTATCCTATATTATTTTATATTTTGAATTTAAGTACCTAAATCATTTATATTACACATAAGTACCTACCTAATATCATTTATATTATGAATTTAAGAGGAGGTCTCACTACCTACGTGCCATAAAAATAACATACGATTCACTAGACTTCACAAAATAAGTAATTTATTTCAAGGCAATACGCTCTTACAACAAAAACCGAAAGCCAAGTAGGTATGTAAGTACAATAATTGTCCTTAAATTAATTTAAAACTTGCGTTAAGCATAAGCTAAACACTAGACTTTTTCATGAAACTGTCAATTATTTCAATGATACTAGGCGCTTGGGAATGATTTGTTCCAGTTTAAAAATAGGTACCTACCTGCTTTTTAATTATCATGGTCGGAAAAAGTGAGAACCCCACAGATTATCTTAGATGTGTTTTTCAGATTTGGCGAGTTCTTGAACAGCATGTCATCTTAGGCGTGGGATATACAGAAGAGACGTGGCGGCGGTGACGGATAGTCAAAGAAATACAATATAAACCTTATAGGCATAGCGTCGTTTTTGTCGTAAAGGAGAATTACGCTCGCGCCTCCAAGCGACGTCCCGCCACTATTTGACACGCCACCGCCACCGAGTGGCAAAAACGACGCTATGCCTCGTATTATAAGGTTTATATTGTGTTAACTTTGACTATCCGCCACCGCCGCACGTCCTCGTCACGTCTCTTCTGTATATCCCGCCATATTTAACCATTTAAGTGACGAGCAAAAGCGATCATGTATGTGATTCTATATGAAGAAATGATTTTTTACTTTAGGTACCTATACTCTACATATAGACTGTAGTAATAGCTATTTAAAGAATATATAACATTATTATTTTGTGTTATTAGTTTTTAATTTATATAAATAAGTAATACGATGGTGCAATGTGAATATAAAACTATCTCTTAGGGAACTTATACTCATCAACATTATATTACCTATATAATATGATTACTTTTCTTTTATAAAATCGATAAACGACCTGATAAACGATCGGTGAACGATTCACGAATTGGCTTCATTGTTTAATCTGTGAATTTTTACGAAACTATCTACCTACTTATCCTATATGAGAAGTTTAGGTATTAGGAGCCTTAATAACATAGAATAGTATGTTAAAGAGCCGTAAGCCGGTTACCACCGATAACTCCATATTCTGTCAATAAATAATTATATATTCAATAAATTATATATATATATATATATTCTGCTAAGTTTGAAAAAACTCTATAGTAACGAAAATGATAACAGCATGCATATCATAATATTGAAAAAGATAAAACAAACATCAACATGCATGATGTAAGTGTGTGAGGATTGAGTGGAGCGCAGAAGCATAAGCATTAACTAGGTACCACAGCGGCCTCCCATCAGGACCCACGCACACAACGAGACACTCACCGATGCATACTGTGAACTCTGGGAGTCACAGCTCTCTTCCTCCTTTACAATAAGCGACTCCTCATCACAATCCGTACTATTGGCCAGGTCACTGCCACCCACACGATTTCGGCGGCAACTAAGCCTCGCTTGACCTAGGTGCAAATGCTCGTGATGGTTTATTTCATGAACTGTCATGCTTTGCCTTATATCGGTTGTGAAGTTGCATACGGTGCAGTTAAAGCTCCCAGTTCCTCCGTGATTTCTCATATGGCGATCTAAATTCCACTTGTAAGGTGTTCGAAAATCACACACACTACACTTTATCATGGGTAGAGAATGATACTTAACGTGCTTGGTGTATCTGGTCTTTATATGGGTAGCATAACAACATTTCTGACAGGAGTAAAATTTGCCCGTGGCCTTAGATTCCGCCTTAGCATTGTTAGCAGAGTTCTCGTCTGTGTTTTGCCGCTCATTTGACTCATCATCGCACTCTTCAACATCAATTTGCATATTGCTTTCATCAATTTCTTCGATCTCCTCCAACAAATCTTCCATATTTCTTTCGACTTTATTACCTGTATCGTTGATGGTATGGTTTTCGTAGCTTTCATTTGTTTTTATTATATTACTATGGACTTCTTCATGAGTTTTAATGTGTCTTATCAATTTCTGGTTATGCCGTGAAGCATAAATGCAATGTGGACATTCATAAATCTTGAATTTTTCAAAGTGAACGTCCCTTGAGTGTAGAAGGTAAACGCGCGGGTTCTGAGTGTAAAACTTGCATTTGGAACAGTTGTAATTCCTTCTTATTTTGCAGTCGGGCAGTTCTGAATCATCCACCGCATCCGATGAGGCCTCTGACGAGGCGTCGCCTAACATTCGGCCTTCAAGGGAACGCGCAACGGTCGCAAATTCGCCAACTTGTGGCTTCGGCGCCAAGGAGATCTGTTGTAGCATAGTCCGCTGGAACAAAACAATTGTCGGAGTCGGTTAAACGTGCCGTGTTGTTGAAACGAGGGAGCGCGACGGGCGGGAGGGGGACGCGGGGTTGTGCACAGTGCTGCAGCGGCCGTGTGTGGAGCGCGAGGCTGACGCCGGCTGAATGAGGCGACCGGCAGGCAGGCGGCCGGCAGCGTCGCGCCGGTTGCCGCGGCGGTCGGCCCCGAGATCGAGGCCCGAGGGCGCGTGGGCGCGGGACGGGTGCGGAGGGTCGGCCACTCGACACTCAACGTGATGCTCCAATGTTTTTCATCCTCCGCAGTGACGGGAGAGGTTAGCGGGTAGGGGAATCAGAGCGGCAATTGCGAATCCCAACCAGTGCGGTACAGTTCGCTTTTAGCTATAATTAATAGTCACATGAAGATATGTTACATTCATGATTGTTGCAATTGAGGTTAGGTATCAAATGATTCATTAATGATATTGTTATTTTATAATGGACATGGGTCATTCGCACGGATATAACAAACAGCAATCTTTGCTAAAAGTTAGTCAAGCTTACCCATGTTTTGCTTTGGCTTAAATTTCCGTAGCTTTATGATTACGAATTAGATTCAATTGTCAGAAAAATTAAAATACCTAATTTAAAGAGAAACAGTGTTTGTTAGTACAGTTAAGCAACAGTCCTTCACCATGAGAGTTGGTTTTCCGTGTAACAAAAATATAACTACTAGATATACATAAGTACCTATATTTTTTATATATTAATTTTCTAAAAAAAACTGAAAATTTGATATTTTCATTACAATTGTTATATTTTTGCGATTGAAAAGAAAAACATGTGATTCAATGAATGTATTGAGTATACCAGAAAACAGTTAACGCGTAGCGAAGTCGCCAGCGACATGTAACAACATTAGGTAGATAATATAATATGTACAGATAATTTTATTAAATAAAATACCTAACAATTTAAGGATATCCAAGTTTGCGAGTTTGAAAGAATTATGAAGAACGATGAGAATACAAGATTATATCATTTTTGAATTATGTTAATAATAATTGGGACGACTCACATACATATTACTCTGTTCCCAAAGTAAGTAGCTGAAACACTTGTGTTATGATAAAGAAACAACGATGGTATCACAATAAATACATACTTATATAAGTTTATAAACAACCAAGAGCCGGAAACAAAATTCGTGCTCATCACACAATAAATGTACCTGATTCGATACGGGATTCGAACCCTAGACCTTTTGACGCAGAAGGCAGGATACCAATTGCGCCAACCGGCCGTCGAAAGAATAATGATTGTATTGTCACCCATCTCTCATCTTGATGAACGAAAGTTTTATTGGATTAAAACGCGTTGGTCAAGAGTTACAGATCTCTAAACTTACACCTAGTTCTATGTTTAGAACTTTTTGGATTTTAATTCTGATATAGGAATAAAAAACTGATGAACGTCAATTAATTGTTCTTTAATATGCTTAAATCCAGTAAAAAACATTAAGTTCTCAAACAGATTTGTCTTTTCGAAAAATGGCTCATAATTTTTTCAATTGTACGTAAAAGTTCTCATCGTTAACGTAGTTGTTGTCAGTCTTGAAGTTTTATTACAATTACGAACAATAATGAAAATCATGGAGCCTACATAAAATGTATTCAATCATGCAACATGCGTGGTATTTAATTTGCACCAGTAGCAGGCAGCAGCTGGCGGACGTCCTGATGGGAGCAGCGGGGTGCGGGGTCCTCGGACAACTCGCAGGAAATGTTCAGAGAAACTCCCGAGCACAATGGCGTCGCGTCGCAGGGGGAGCCATCGCAATCGATATGCTGTCGCTAAGGTCCGTTGGCCGCTGCCGCTGTTGAGGCGGATGCCCGCGTCCCCTGCGACCCCCGCATCCCGAACTCCGCTATACCACACCTGCGGGGTATTATTAGCGGCGCTGGGGAAGCAGGCTTAACACGAGATATCATGTATAAAGATATTCTTAGCGCGTTTTTTCGTCTCGTGAGGTCTATATATTTATTAAGTGTTGCCATAGCAGAAGAGTTTGAGTTGAAGAGTACTTACTAAATTCATCACAGATTCATTTATTCTGCACAATATTATTAGTGCAAAACTTGCACGTGGAAATATTAGGTCTATATTGAGGAGTATCTATAGGTGAGATCAAATTATTATTAAGTAAGGACCCTATATAAACTTAGTATATAATATCGCGCAAATTTTACATGGATTTATCTAACACGAAATACGATGAACGAATTTTAATACTGCATCAGAACAACACAATTACTGTGAGTCGCGCACGAACGGTGATATTAATTATGCGTATATCGTTATAGTAACCGATATCGTCCAGCCAACATTCCTTTCACTCTCTTTCAAGTTCGACTCCCATAACGCGAAACATCGGGTATATCAAGTCATTTAGAGATAGAGGACGTGAGTAAACTTTTGCTTTCATTTCACGCTCGTATCACGAACTTTATCGAGACTCAAGTATGACCTTACTCATAATCCTATTTACCATGTTAACCTTGATTGCAAAAAGAGGGATGTTATATGTCAATACGTAGCACAACGTAGTTCCCAAAATGGGTAAAACGATTTGATTTTGTTTTGTTTTGAAGGTGAAGGAGTAAATTTAAATAAAATTGGTTCAGCCGTCTATGAGATCTGTTTTTGAACTTTCTTGAATTGCACAAAAAAGAAACATTCCTAAACTGTTACTTATAAATAAAATATAAATATTTTAAATGCGAAAATGAGTAATGTTTTCACACTAATTAAATCGCCAAATCGATTCTTTTGAATTTTACGTACTTAAATATTTTAATTAATATTAAAGTTAGCTTTTAGTGCTTTTTTATCTAATAACTGCAGATAAATAACTGTTACAGATAACTAATTATTCAGAAAAAAATGATTGTGTTTAGTTTGTAATAAATAAATTCAAAACTATGTATGAGACCGATAACCTATAATTTATATCGTATACATATATAATATGGTTGGCAGAGAAGGCTGATCACCTACTTATCTAATCAAAGAAATCAATGAAACAGACACAGCCTTTAAAGGCTACAACTAAAGGCTTTTAAGGTTTCGGGATTTTACTTTTCTAGGCGTCTAATTCCATCAACACCTATGGGTTTACCATAACACGAATGATTCTTAACGCATGCTTTATAGACTTGTGCCATTCCGTAACAAGTAGATTCGAGAATGGAGAGACAAGCGTGTACCTATTTGCGAGTGGTTAGTCACGCAGCACGTTCGGAATGTCTGCACTCAGCCTCCTACAAGAACAGTATGACGCCACCTTCTCTACATAGATATATGAAATACCTATAACATTCTATGTATGATATTTCAAGACAGTTATTTCGTACCTTGTAATTTGTTTCGTAGTAAGTGTTATTTGTTTCCGTGGGATTCGAACCCAGGACTTCTGGTGCAACATGCAGACGCGTGAACCACTTGAGCCACGGAGGCGGATGAAAATGTCTATTAAATGCTAAACTGAAATCAGGATAAAGCGTCCTTTTTCTAATCTATCACTATGTAGGTATATTCCAAAAGGGCTACACAGTTCGGCGCTCTGTCCAGTGCGCATTAGCCTAATGGATCTTCGTCTACATACTTAAGAAGTAGAAATCGTTAGTTTTATGTCACTGTAGGCTCAAAGTAGTGCAACAGGAAATTGCTTTAGCCATAGTATCGGAATCACCCTAATATCCTTGCACATAAAAGTTGATGTGCCATTTCGTAAATGTAAATTTGGATAAAAAGTAGCTCGTGATCGATTCTAGGCCACTTATTACCAAACTTCATTCAAATCTGTTCATCTGCTTAAGGGTAATAATCTAAGAAGTCATTCTTCATCTATTTAGGTACTTTCACACACTACAAGTTAATTGAGAAGGTAAAACAAAAGGAAGGAGGCCGCTTTTTGAGTACCAATTTATGAATTGTACTGATATGACGCCGCCAGAAAGTACAGAGCTCGATTGGTGCTGTGAATTTTGCGACGCAAATAATTTGTGCGCCAATTGACCTTTCGTCGGGCGATGTGGCGACGGCGGCGCGGGTGCGGTCGCAGTAGCTTCGCTAACACAAGCTATATATAGACGCGCGACAACTCCGCACTTGAAGCGAACACCCACTAGGGGCCGACTACGTAGGCAGTTTCCCTTTAGAGACTCTAGCCTGCTTCTAAACGTCCTTGTGGAGACAGGCCACACCACCCCACAGAGATCGATACTGAGAGTAGCAACATCCACCGCTGACTTATATGCTAACCCATAAAATGCCGTTAAATAGCTCTCTTTAAAGGTAACAATGATCAACATTTCTATAATGCCTACATAATATGTTCAAATATTACGTTAAATCAGTGAAATTCTTAATTTATTCTAATGGACCGGTAGACAAAGATGGCAATTGCCATATAATGAGTTTTATTATACACGCTAAAGGCTTGTGAGGCATATTACGTCGAGTATAAATAACAGGTAAGGACGTCATTTCGTCCGTTTCCGATCCCAAGATTGTCGAACTGTTTTCATGAAATGAAGTTGCAGTTGCGGCCATCATAGCAACAGCGTTAAATAGCAATCTCTCGGATGGCGTGCAGCGTGCTCGTTCAAAGATGGCTTCGATAAGGAATGACGCTCCAACGAGGTCGTGTTGGCTTTGCGCTTGTGTGCGTGTGGTAAGCCGGTGTGCTGACGGCTGACGCCGTCCCTGGTTCTCGCCTCCCCCGGACTCCTCCCCCCGCACGTTCCGCAACATGTGCTGTGCCCCGATACCGCCGGCCGCGCTGATCTAACACGAGCACTGCACCGGCTCGAGATAATGACGCTTATCACAGCACCAGATAGCAGAGGTGCTCGCACAGTTAGGTGTCAGGGACGATTCGTTTTGACCAAATCACCAGACTCGCCTCTAATTACGCTTATAATATATTGGTTGTTGTCATTGTAACCTAATGCATTATTAATTGTTTACGATTAATGGGAATAACTAGCTACAGTAATCTAAGTACATTTGTTACAATGTGTTTATCGCAAAAGTAATGTGCAATTTATTTATTTAACCAAATATAAACGGTAAAGAAGACTTGAATCATGGTGCAGACTGCCTTATATCCATTGAGATTGATGTTCTAGCTAATGTAGGTATATAATTCGTTTTTATGTTAAACTGTGTAATAAGTAGATAAAATATACAAAATTGGTACCACAAAACTAAAAAACGTCAACATTTTAGCCACAGATAGTTTTTAATTGCAGGAACTTATTGTTAAGCGACTTCATTAAGGCGACATTATAATTTTTATAAGCTTAGATCAAAATCATGAAAATAATGTATTTCGTGTCGCAAGAAGCAGTTGAAGTTATAAGCGCAGCAAATTATCAGGGTCGTTGCTTGTGCGGCGATTGCCACGAAGCAGCAGCCGCTACCTACGCGTCCGCCTATATACCTACGTTATATTATACTCATATACCTAACTATGTATCATGCTGATAGCTATATACCGCAACTCGTGTAAACAACTGCCGAGTGTTACTCGTAACATCGGAAAAATACGACAAAGGACAACCACTTCACAGTCAACATTTCATCGCATTAAAAAGCATAAAAAATTTACAGCCGCGTTAGGTGATGTAAGACAATAGCAATACTGAATTCTCGTATCTCTCTGAGCAAAGCAAGGTGCAGATTTGTGTATTATCGTCTAGTGGGTAATATATGGTGGTGGGTTTATAAGATATCTATAATTATCATTTTTTTTGGGTTTTTAAGTTATCTTCAATTTCACTTGTTTTGGGATGGGGAAACCTCCGCGTGAAACGCATTATATAGATTGCTTGAACTAAGCTACAGAGGCAGCGAGGACAATGGTTCTTGCAGGGTTACATGGCCGCCATATTGATGTCGTCTTTTAAACGAGTTTCAATGTGCGCAGCCGGCCGCCAGCTGCCATCGTGTCAGGTGGTGTGTGGCCTCGCGGTCACCTCACAAGCACTAACGCTTTGCTCTAAATAGAATCTGACAATTTGGTACAGAAACCCGATTAGAAGCCGCAAGAGCTTGAGTGCAAAGTACTTAACAATTAACTAACAATATGGTATTCGTCTTTAAACCGACGTGTTATAAAATGGAATACAAACCCAAAGTAACATTGCAATAACCGAATAATGTGACCGCCACGGCCTCGCCCCTATCTTTTATAAACAGATACCAACCCAATGCAATTTAATTTTATCCATATAGGTAAATGAGATTCACAGTACACACGTTTCAAGACAAGTATCCAACAAAGCAGTTTTTACTCCGATTTCGTTGAGTATTGTAATCGTGGTAGGTAACTAAAGACCCACCGATGTGTGAGAGCATTCACTTTATTAGTGCTCTGAGCGTATGTGAACAGAAAATATTCAGACATTTGATGTTGTGGCTACATCAACAAGGTCACTGTATCTATAATATTATTGTATTGTCGCTCGTCCATAGCGAACTGCAAATGCAACATATGGATTTGGTGTCGACCAACGCCGCGCATACATTACGTGCCGCCTACAAAGCACACGGACGTCTAACCATTGGTATCTTTAAATGGATAATGTTCGTTGAATATAGCAGTGCCAGCTCTTTGTTGGCCGACGTACGGCGACCTCTTTTCGTCTCAGTGACGCAGATAGGGACGCTATCATCGACAAAGTATCCTATTTTTATTAAAAAGTGAACGGTGCGACTCGAATGTTCAATGATATCAACCTATACCAGCCAGTTGAAGAGGTATCTTTAGGCACATTCTCGGTTGTTGACATTAAAATCCAATTGGGAAGTTGCCAGTAGCACGTGATTGTTAGTGTACAAGCGAATTAGGGATGGACGCAATCTAGAGGCGTACATGCGAGAAGTAATAGGTTATGTGGCTTCAGAGAATCCCTAAGCAAGGCTATCGCTGATAACCTTATCTCGGTTTGCGGCGGCGCGGTGGCGATTCTTGTCACAGTCAACAGTATTTGCCTAACATGAAGACAACGCGTGAATGCAATATTGCCCGATATAACGTTTGGGTAGAATTAGGATAAAAAAGTAGTAAGCTCCATTACAATGTAAAATTGCGAAACTGTAATAATATGCAGTATTTCTTCTACTACCTTGAACTACTGTACCATAAAAACAGTTTTTGTCGAACCTATACCTAAGTATATAAACTTTTTCTAAACGAGAGAATCATGAACGAAGGCTGTTTTCCTCTTTGTTTTCCGTATTTGCAGTGCATTATTATTGATGACGTCACTGTTATCGAGCAAATAAAGTTATAGGTCAATAGTTGCAGCGTGCAGATACTGAGAAGGTGCTAAAACAACAATATGTCATACTCAAAATCATTGAAAAAAATACGAAATATAATCTCTCTAGATAGACTATTATTTGGAATCAGAACTCGTGTCGTTATATATACTTCTCAAGTTGTATTTTTTTATTACTTACATCGAACACCGCCATTTATTAACTGAAGTAGAATTTAGATTATTTAGAGAAAAAGAAAGAATTGCATTTTTACATCTGTTTGGTCTTACTAATGAGGAAAAGATAGAAAGAATTCTTCGCTCAAGTAAGACTAATCAGGAATCACCACCACAAATACGCCCCATCAACAATTGATTTATTCTTTTAAAAAGACTATAATTATATACAAAACTAGAAAACCCGGAAACATTCTCAGAACTTCGTAGTGCTTAGGGAAAATCAGTCGTATCGTAAAAAACGTCATTCTATCCTATAAAATTTTATAGATATGTATTTTAATAGTTATTCTGCTAGGTAGAGAAGAATCCTACAAATCAGATATAATTAAAATCGAACCAGCCTTCTCAAGTTGTACCTACATAGTGTAACAAGACTTTTTTTATTTATAAGTACATAATAATACCTATGTATAGCAAAAAGTTGATTCGAATTCGAATAGGTGGCTCCATATTTTTTGTACAAGATTGTGAAAATAGAATATCTATATTTTCGCTCGGATAAAATAACAACCCGTAGGCGGCATCATTTCTTCTTAGGTAGCATAGTAGGAAAATTCCCCTCGCCCTACGCCCCGGGATGACACAGGAGCGACCCAGCCTACGTAAAGATTACCCATCCAGCCTCTATAAATCTACAGAACAGCCCTTACTTTATTTACCTTTCCAGATAAAACTTTTCACCTTATATTATCTTAGATTTTAAGATGGTATCTAAAATTGTAACCATCCGATTTCAACAAGTAGGCACCCAGGAGAGATATTATATGTGAGTTTTTTATTATTGAAAGCATTTAAAATAAATTTGGAATATACATTGCTGTAATGTGAAATTACACCCTACCTCTAGTTGACGTCCAACCTAAGCGTCTTCGTTGAATGTTATGTCTTTGAGTTCTCGCAGGTTTCATACTAATGAACTAGTTTTATTACGGTTCTCTTTTGTTAAGCCGACTCCGTAGTACAGTTGAATGTTGTTCGGAAGGTGCTGGTTTAGATTCCCGTAGAAAACGGGGTAAAGCAGGATGTAGGACTTAATTTTCTTTAAAAGTTGATATTACGAGTAAGTGAAGGATGAAATCGGATTCCATGGTAGAAATTTAACCGTTGGCTTCTGAAGGTGCCAAATTAGGTATTTTATTGATTCCATGCGTATCATCTAGTTAAAATCTCCAACAGGTTTAATCTCGTGAATTCTGATATTTTTTTAAGCTACTTTATATAACTTTAGTAATTATAGCAGTTTAGTTTAGGGCAGGGCCGGGACGGTTCGCGATAAAAATAAAATATTTTGCTTATATTACAAACGTAAAATTATGCATCGTGATGTATGTTGACCACGTATGTAGTTGACGTAATAAAATTAATTAAATGCAAAAGACATATCTAGGGTTGCTGCAATTTACCTGTGTGTAATCATTTATTAAAATATCTTGTTATTGTCGTTATTAAAATTTGTTTTACGAAAATACAAGAAATTGCCTGTATGAACGTTAAACACCTCCACCCTTTAAGAACACTATCTTAGATATCGGAAGAGCGGAAAAAAACACTTTTAATACTGCTTAAAGGTGCTTTCAGACTACGCTATACTATTGTGCTATATAGTATAGCAAGCGTATCGCTCAATTTTATAACGTGGGTATAGTAAGCAAATAATATATAGTACAGTAAAGTGTAAACGTGTCATAATAATGTATGGTGCGCGATATTTTTGTGCTATATAGCGTAGTCTGAAAGCACCTTAAAGTTGAACGATGTTCGTATATAATATACATACATTTGATTCAACACAGCCTTTCAAAAAAGTTATAGGTAATACATTGATGACGCGATCAAATGAATAATGGTTAAAATTTTAACACTGAGCGACTTTCAAGATAAAGTTTGAGGTTTCCAAGCAATGTTGTGTTAATTTTAGCTATAGAAAGTTTATGATACGTGATTAATCTTATGAGTATATGACGATAACGGTGATAATGCAATTACAGATATAAGATTACAAGAACAATTATGACACCTACGAGTATATTGGAGGTTTTCTTAAAGGCATTATGTATTATGGAAAGACTTTTTTGGGTTAGTTGACGATTCATGAAAGTATTCATTGAAAATATTTATCGAAGATGACGGTAGGTATATGCACTTCTAGTTGAACTTGCTAAAATAAATAGCGTGAACTACCGAGTACGAGCGGTTGCTATGTAAAAGATTCGTTTTAACTAACAGCGTTCTCATAACATAAACAACTACTTCAAGTTAAATTTGTGTTGAAATATGTTCAATATTAACCTCTCTATGGTGGTATGGCCATTTTTAAACTTTCAAATGAAAGAATCACCTATTCTCAAAAAATGATTCAATAATAATCGTTTCGTCAGTGTTTATGGCAAATAAAATTTTATGTTTCATTGATTAATATGTTATTTTCGTTAAAGACCTTGCTGTCTAAAACAAAATTCATAAATTAATTAGTAATGGGAAACTATAATACTTGAAATAAACAGTGACATTGCACTTTTTTTAAGCTAGTTTAAGGACAGTAAAATTCAACCTTGTTACCATCCCCGTCTTCTTATCAAACTTACTATTACTTAACCAATTATTTTGTAAATTAAGAAATTATAGACAAATTCATTATGTATATATTCTTAGTTATTTTATGGAATAATTAAAAAATTAAGAATAAAGATAAAAAATCATTATTAATTATGAAAAGCTCACGCGAAATTAAATGATTTTTTGTTATTATAAAAATGCTAACCTATGTGATCTGGATGTATTTTGAACTAGAACATTTAAAGGCTAGTATAGGTCCCAATCACATCCCTCGCAAGCCATGGATTGGAATCCGCAGGGACGAAGAAAGCGAGGCCGTCCAAAGCAGTCATGGAGGCGAACTATTCTGTCTGGGGTGCGGGACATCGGGATGACGTGGAGCGAGGCCAAACGCGTGGCCCAGGACAGGACGAGATGGCGGAGCACAATGGACGCCCGGACTTTAATAATAGTAATAACCATGGGCATAACCAACAGTATGCGTTACATTCATAACATAATTTTGCGAGTTTCGTAGGCATGCCAATTCTTTTCCACATAAAATATTTCAGCCAAAATGGATGAGTTCGACATTATATACTGAGATTTTAGTTGACGTAGCTGTACTGTAATACAAAAAGCTATTATTTATATATTACTTGAAGATATTTGTTTGCTTCATCTCAGTGAGGTTGCCTCGAAAACGGAGAAAATTTTAATTCGCGCGGTAGTAAAGCAGCTCTGTTTAAAAAAAATCTACGGAACAAGTTAATGAAGATTTGAATAAAATATTAGAAATTCATGCTCTGCCTAAAAGAAAGTTGAAAAAATTGTTTTGGCGGACCGTCGTACTGTGGACAGAACTTTGAAATAATTGTGAATAAAAGAGCTTACTTGAAAATAAGAACATTTGCAGGCTAGGATTCAGTTGAACGCAGCGAAACAAGCAAGAGACAGCTGCATTGCAGCTGCCGGTGGTAAAATCCTTTCAGGACATACGCGAGTTATTCTACACAGGTGGCTTTTAGTTTTGTTTTTTAACCAAACACGTTGGAACAATTATTTATTATTGCTACAATTAGGTAAGTATTTCAATGATGTAAAATTGTGTACTATCAAAAATTTTATCATTAACTACTTGTGGCTAAAGAATTTACATATTATAACCGAAAATGTGCGTTTGTTTGGGTTGGTTGTTTGGTTGTATTAGTTGTGAAAGCTAATCTAAAAAAATAATAAGGACTTTAAGGAGCAAAGCCGCAGGTTGAAGAAAAGAAAGCAAGTTTAATAAGAAAGTCACACGTAACAGATTAAATTAATTTTGTTATAAAGATATTATATTGGACGTAAGTAAAAATATATTTTCTAATATAATGGGTAACGTATTATTATAGTCAGGTATGCTTATAACATTTTTTACTGAAACTTTTCGAAGCCAACATTTCTTGCAACACGCCATCGTTTTTAAAGAAATTACTGCGACGAAGTAAGCATGAAGGCATGCGACAATCCCTGCTACCAACTAGGTAGTTAATGCCACATTGTCTGTGTAGAGCCAGGAAAAGCCTATAAATTCAAAAACGGTTCAGTGGTATCAAAGAAACACAATAATAAAAATAATTTTACAACCATTTGAGTATGAAATTATTTTTATTATTACAAGCTGAGTCTGCGACTTCGCCTTATGATCAATTTGGATTTAGGCTTGAAGAGAGTAGGAATAAACTTTCATAATATTGGACGTTTACCGATTAGTCATTACTGCACTCCAGTATATATTAATATATATAATATAGATTCAATAGAGTCAAAAATTTAAATGAAACTTAAGGGTTCTTGGTTTGTATCTTGAGGAAAAAAGTTTATATATGGCACATTATAATTCAAGAACGGATGGACCTATTTTAATGATCTCTGATTTGTTGGATTCATCTAATCCGAGAATAGCAGAATAACTGTTTAAAATATAGAAAAATTAACGAAAAAGTATTTATGTAAACTTTTTTCTTTATACAATATTTTCTATGGAATGACGTCTTAGGTGATTGTTTAGAACTGAACCGATACGAAGGTGGCGGGGTCCACTAGTTAATAATAAAAGCGTATTTTTATTTTATGGCTTCACAATAAAGCGATTTTAATCAGTTTTTTAATACCTAGATACCTACGCCATCATGAGCGTTCGTACAAAATCGGGGACTTCTATTTGTTACATAAAATTGTATAGCTATCTTAGATTATTAATACTCTCTTTGGCTAAGATCTATTCCTACAAGAATTATAAGACACAAATGTATAATTATACCTTAATAACCAAGATGATAGGAGATTAAAAGTAAAATACATTACAAATAAGTAATTACCTATACTACAATATTTAAATAAAACTCAATAAGAGTAAACACTCGTAGGTTAAAGACAAGATTCGAGGTTTTGTTCAAGTAGATATTTCGACTTAAATTTTCTAGATTCACAGTAAAAAGAGTAAGAAAGGTCAATGGATATTGGAAGTTGTCAACAATGATAATCAATATAGGCTAGGAAGGGCAAAATATTTTGCACACAAATTGAAAAATCTTAGAAAAAGTAGTAATTTTCTTTATATAGCTAATGTGTAAGTTGTTGTAAGCTCTAAGGAGATGAAAAGATAATTAATAACGTAAGCGCAGTGTTACTATTTCTTTATCAATCGGGGTTTTCACACTCATTGGACACAGAGTCGGTTAGCGAGACGATTTAAAGTAATGGCTCTTCTGTCCTTGCTTCTTTCGGCCCTTCCGCTTGGAAAAAACTTAGTGACAGACTTGTAAATAGGTCACAAGTATAGTCACAAGTTACTAAAACTGCCATAATTTGTTAAAAAGTAGGTAAATGACGTCGTTTTTCAAGTAAAGTGGCTTTTTATAAGATAAATAATATAATAATTATGTGTATTGTGGATCATACCAAACATTAACGCCCTTTATTATAAGTAACTTCTATAAGTCTGGTAACTTTGATCAGTGTTTAAAGTGTTTTGTCTCGTTTTTGGAACAAAAATAACGTGAGAAAGGGAGACATTTAAACAAATTAAAGTAAATTACAGTTCTTTGCATGTGTATCACCATCCTAATGAGTAACTTAAACATCATTTTTTTTATAGCAATTTTAATAATCGTAATAAGAATACATCTAGATTTTCTAATTTAAACGACGTACACACTTGGGTAATACAGAACAGAAAAGAATGGAAGAAAGTGGAGGAGTTCTATTAAGGGTTCCTATAATGTCGATTAAAAACTAATATTAGGGTCACTTAGAGTTACTAACATAAAATAAAGGAAATATAGAAATGTATTGTGGATATACAATTATAAGATTTATAGGAAAAAAGGCTATATTTTTATTAGTACTGTACTGATTAAAAATACCTTGTTAAATTTTCACAAAAAGTCCTAATAAATTTATTTAAAATATTATGTTAATAGTGGCTTTTTATTTTTAATTGACGATGACACTAGCCGAGTGGGAGTTTAACTTCGTGGGTGCTAAAGTCAAGAACCAATTTATTGTTGTGCCATAGCTCTGAACCTTGGAGCCCGATTGTAGGCGATTGTCTTTTGCTTTGTGGTTGGTTGTTTTATAAAGGACGAATTTGTAAACGCATGTCAAATTACAAACTACGTTGTCCTAAGTTTTGGCCCAGCGTCAGCTGATAAAACTTTTTCTAATAGCTGGTAGCTTTATTTATTGATACAGGGAGGGGAAGATCTTTAAATCATAGAAAGTTCTAAAAAAAAATATCAATTACGCCAATTCAACATATAAAATACGTATTTAGCAAATACGCATAAGTCAAGTTTTGTAAGGTTTGTTAATGACTTGTCAGTTGCTTTTGTTTATTTTTTGAAACGAATTGATATTATTCAGTTGTTAGAAAGATCATAAAACATTTTATAAATCAATAAATACTCGATTCCGTTTTTGACTTTTTCTTAAACTATTGTATTGATTTTACTTGTATATTTTTTTAAAACACTAAATAACTTTGCTAAATTGAAATTAATTGCGGCAAATTGAATGCAATTTCATCAAATTTAGGCGATTGATGTTAATTCAACGGATTTCATATTCGTTTTCCACGTTTCAGTTGCAAGTGTTAATACTTGATCTTTAATAGCTTTCTACAAGTATGCGTATTAATCTTATTCTAATAAAACACGTATACAAAGAATTAACCAAATAGGTACATCAATTACAAGGTGTGTCAGGGGCGGGCCTGAGCCTTGGTTTGATCACGAGAACTATGGTGTATTCAGATATCAAACATTAGTTAAACTTGTTTATCAGTTATCTAATTAAAATAAGAGGCTCGTAGTTGCTTGTAAATAAGGATAAATACTGTAAATATTCTATAATCAATTAATGACCGTCTAACAATTATGCACCATATTAACGCTTTCGCAAATTTTTATTGCTAAATATTATCATTCCTGTGGTCTGCAGGCGATGTTGAGTTTACAAAAATAGCGCCAGATATAGATACAAGAAATAGTTATTTCACATTGCGACGACCTCGACATAAAAGCAGCAGATTTAGCGAATCCTTGTTGGAAGTCCCGGGTCGACCACTCCTGGGGAGCGCCGCCACCCTGCCAGTCACCCACCCCCGGCTTTCTCTTGTGCGTCGGGGATCTCGACCCTGCCTCGAGGACGAAACACTGTTTGTACCTCGCCCGCACACGCTGTAATATGCCTACAGTAGCTGCTCTTACGTGCCATTTTCGCGTAAAAGGAATATAAATAGGCCGTGAGCTGTGTGAACGATGAGTCTAGGGTATACTAAGCACCATTACGTTGGCTCACAACTTTAGGGCGTGACTCATATCCCATAAGGGCTAGTATCGCGTGATGCCGTCTCGTAACACGCAAGGCACTTTGCTGGTGAAGACAACACCGGACGAGTGACGGATCCCTCGGCAACTCTACACCGCGGCGCGTCGGCCTGTCGTTTCGTAAACGCAATATTTTCCAACTATATTATGTTTTGTATTTAGCGATATTATGTTTCAACGACGGCTACTGAAGTCACGCGGTGTTGACGAATGAGTACCTACGTCACAGTGACCACTAACCATTCGTTACCAATGGCTGTGGCGAGTGCAACATGGAAAAAATACGTTAATGAGTAAGTCGCGTACTTACTACTACAACAACAACCGCTGACTAATTACATCTGACATTCTTTCATTAACACTATGCTAAGTATTGACTATGACCGGTAAGGTAAAACAAAATTACCTATATTAAATGACAGAGGAACATAAAACTATCTTTACATCCCATACCTACCTACTAAATGGAACGACGCAAGAGCACAGCAGAGAGCAAAATTCCAGGGTCGGTCGCATTTGCTGTATCATCGGAGTCGATCTTATATCTCATACGATAAGGTCTACATCGCCGCGCACGCCTCTGACCTCACCGTACCGACAAATAATAAATATGTAACACTGATAAAGCCGCAGAATCGTTGACCGGTAAGTATTTACGGATTCATATCTACGGTGTTACATGGTAAAAGGGGTGGAAGGAAGGAATAATCACTTTTACATAAGTAGTCTTACTTATGTAAAAGTGGATATTTCTTTCGCGCGTTCTTAAGTCTTGGTAACGTAAATAAGATGAAGGTCATAACTTACCAACGTGCGGGAGAGATGTTGCGGCGCACTCGTACTAACAACAATCGTGTCGGGTGGCGCGCGGCAGACTGGCGAGGCGGGCAGCAGCGATCGTCGGTGCGGCAGCAGCTGCCCCCGCCCGCACCCCGCGCTGCATTCCGTCCGCCCGAAGCAGCCGGGAGAGCCACCGCTTCCAATAACATCCACACATTACTAACTGCCTACCGACCACACCTCGCTTCGCAGTAACCTCTTCATGACATTCCTACAACCACTGAATATATGTATGTGTCACCCGTATAGAAAATTCTGTGCTTTCATACTTACATAAAGGTAATGGTAATTTAGGGACTTCACAGTCTTTACATTAAAACTGGTTGCCGTGGTCATCTGCTGTCAGATGCCGTCTGCCTAAAAAAAACAAACACAACACCGAAAAGAACGCAGAAGTCACTATGAAAACATTGCAATGTAAGTTTTTGATGTAGGTATCATAGATCCTAAGATTAGGACTAGGTAGGACTATGCTTTAGAATGAAATGAAATTAAATTGTTATGTTCCAACACCATATAGTTATAGTCTTAATATGAGCCCGTTAGGGATTCAGATAAATAATTATTACAGATATCACCATAGTTCAGTGAGTAATGAGTTCTCTTTCTTAACCGGTACGTAGAGTCGAGTCTTTTGCCGGCATAATCAATGCCAAATGTTTTAGCATAATCCATGGATTGGCTTGTAAAGTAATTAAAAAATGTAAAAAAAAATCCAATGCTGATTTGCTGTAATTTAATAAAGAGTATTTTGGGACCCCAACGCCTTTGATGAGCCTTTTGTATTTTTGTAAATATATTTAAGTACATTATTGTAAATATTTAATAAATAAGTCTGTGTAAAGATAGCGAAAACAAATTTCGTTACTCATTTTTTAACGTCATAAATTGTATTGCTTAATAGTAAATAATTAAGTACAATTTCTTAGACGAGTTTGCTATGATTTTGTTGGCAGGAGATATTATTTAATTAAAAAAGATTATTTTACCTCCACAACAAAATAAACAGGATTGTTAACTGTATATTAATTTTATACAAACATTAACTTTATAACAAAAAGAATGATAAACGAGAAATCTTATATGGATTTCAAGTTTCTCATTTATTCATTTACATATCATCATAATAATACGTGAAGCAAAAACTTTGTACCTACTCCTTTTAACGAAAATTGCGCGGACGGAAGAGTATGAAATTTCCCACACTTAGGTATTATAGTTTTTATATAAAAGGCGTGGAGAATGCTAATATTTTTTTAAATTATGCATAAAAAATACATTAAATCAATAAAATAAACATTACGCAGACTACTGCTTGGATAACACAAAGCATACACAAAATACATACATACCTGACTTATTCTTGAATTTCGACCAATGGGCGACCTTTAGTAATTATTAGTTAGTTAAAAAAAATCTAATTATATCTGATATATAATAGAAAACAAATTTTTACAGTAACAGTCAAACAGTTAAGTAAAGTCTTAACTATTTGACTATTTAAAAGTAAGGTAATTTATGTTTCTAGTTTTCCATTTTCCAGCTGAACGGTGCGATTTATGGTCGGAAAAAAATGAAAACCCGACTGAGTTTCTTGGCTTTTCTCAGAATTGGGCGCGTTTATGAACAGACCGTAAACTTCGATTTATGTGATAAGTATTCTTAAGCGATTATATATACGATTCTGGATTAACAAAAATATTTTTGACTTCCAATTCCTTAGGGATCAAAATAGCCCATAGGAGTAAATACAGAAGTAAGAGAAGTCAGACATACTCTTCACTAAAGATAGGTTTCATTTTGTTTTTAAATAGCGCCATCTATTTTTCTGCGTGGCGATCATGATAAAACAAATTCGGTCTGTTTTCACAAAACGCAGCCAACGTCTGAAAAAATGTTTTCGTACTTATTATAAAGATGGTACAACAGACAACTAGCCTAAAAATTAAAAATCCTACACTTCACATCTTTACTAAAATGCAACCTGCCTTTTTAGTAAATCTAATAAAAAGGTTTGTGAAAAAGTCAGTGTCATAAATCAATATATGTAAGCCAGATAATTTATATATTTCATAAAAACTTTTTACGTCATTAATAAACTTATTAAATTCTTCGAAAACTCATTAGTGTTTTATTTTTCGTCTGTCGCCTCTAATAAATATCAATTCCATAATCTCCACGTTATGAAAAATTCTTACAAATAACATTGCATCTTTATAATCTTTGCAAAATATGCTTTGAACGGCAATGATTTCTTTTAGGTCATAAAAATTTCTTCGAATTTCGTTGAAATTATCGATTAATGAATCATAATTCACATCAAACAATACTATCAAAGGTTAGACGAGTAATTAGGTTTTTAGATAATTGTGCCTTTGGTTGGAAATTCGATTCGAAGCTAAGTTTTAGTGCGGATTTTGAGCCTGTTAGGTACTATTACTAAAATTAAATACATGAAGTATTTATTCAATTTTATTTTATATACCTACAAATATAAATCCCTTATATATAAACTTATCAATAATTTTAAAGTTAATTTCTTAATCTATTCTGTACAGTTTGTACGGCAGTGAAGAACATGGTGGTGTGAATAAATAGGGATATGGAGGAAAATTTTGCAAATGTCAATGGTTAAATATACTTTAGACAGACGGATTTATCTAGAAGTTATAGTTATAGGCGGAGTCCTTTGTTTGTACTGGCTACGTAGTTGAGGAGTTCTTCAGAGTCTTCGCAGACGATGGGCTTCTCATGGTAGCAGGCGACGTCATGCCAGGCGATGCCGTCGTTGTATACGTTGTTGAGAACACTGAGGCATGACTCTGTGGTTCCGTTGATATCGAATTCAGCATTGTCGGGCTGACGCTGCTTTTTGTGCCCAGTCTGTGACCAGGGGTTGTAACCCCAGCCGTTTGCAATCTGTAAAAACGTATTCGTAAGGCTTTCATTCTATATTTCACCTAGCTATCCTAACATTGTAACATAACTTATAGAAAATTATTCTAAATTAACTAAATGGGTATGTACCCTGTTGCTTGGTACGAATATAATGCAAACATGAGGTTAGGGTATGTTTTAAAGATGTTAAAATAACTAAAAAGTAAAGACCTTAATTCACACTTTTCTTTCATAGATATGAAAGAAAAATCTGACTCACATAGTAGATACTATGTGATGATATATGAATTCCCGTAACCCCTAGTGGGGCATTGGGCAAACACATTTCTGAATCTTTTTCACTGATCATTTTCTTTACAGGCAAGTAGGTGATCAGTCTTCTATGTCCACCCAACCGAAAAATTCAATTTTTCACATATTTATAAAGTTCTCCATTTTATTACCTGGTTAGTAGGAGCAATTCTCTCTCTGTTGGCAGACCAGAACCAACCTAAGATATTCTTAGGTTCCAGATCACGCCGTGATTCACAACCTTTGAAGTCGCAAAGGCGTCCAGACGTCCAGATATAAGGAACATCATCTGTAATTAATAGTTCGGTTAGACTACGTAACATAAACAAACAATAAAAGCTTTGCTTGCTTTGTTAGGGTGACTTATAGGAAACCTAGGAATAACGTTAAGGAATGTAGGAATACGAAGGAATAAATGGAATATAAGATAAAGAATGTAAGATCACCAAAAAATATTCTTCTGTCCAAACGATTCTACACGATGAACCGTGAGACAGGATACCTAGGGTGAGTAAACCTACTAAGATGGATAAGGAGAAAAAATAAAGTTTTAATTTCGAACTTTCAAAACAGGTTCATGAAACCACAATTAGAAATGTATTCCCTTATTTTTGAAAATATAACAAACCATTGATATACCTTAACTCCTAATTAAAAAGGAATTCAAAAAAATGAATCTCCTAAAAAATGAATTCAAAAATCTCTATCATTTACTCGTACACTAGACGCTAGATATATTTTGTTTCAATTGCTTACAAAAATGGTTGAGTAGCTTTTTAAGTTCTATTTTTATAATCCAATTACGGTTCGACCGATTTTTATGAATTTCTTTATGTGCATTTGGTGGGTATGAGAGTGTTTTTGGTTGTAGTGTTTTTCACTCTCCATCCACACCCATTTTTTTTTGAGTGGGTTTTCCTTGTACAATCGCTGATTCTGGCCAGTAGAACTATAAAAATAGTTCACTCCTTAGTTGTGATTGAAATAACGTTATATAAGTACTTGAATGCCGTGTATCAGATTAAAATGTGTCATTGCATGCCTTTGGAAACTTGGAATTTCTAGTTTGGAACTTCACGTTGTATTCATAAAAATGAGACTTACTTTGCTGGATGAGTTTGAAGATTAGATTGTTTTCCTCCTGAGTTTCCATCGATACGAGATCCATACAATATTCGCGGCAAATGTTTCTCCCATCCAACCAGTCCACTTTCCTGTTCGCCAATTCGGGAACATGGCCGCTGTAGAAGTAATTGTGTCCGCGGTAGTTGAACTCCTTCGGTCCTGGAATAAATTAATTTAATACTTAGAAAATAGTTACGGCGAAAAAATGCTACAAATATGTATACAGTAATAGACATTTTTTAAACTTGGTCATGGAACTTTGCCGCCCTATTCTAAATAATGAAATTTAAAACTGTGGTACCGTGTACCCATTTCTCTAAAATTCCATGTTATGATTTCTGAGAGGCGCAAAGGAATTGCATCGCCCTTTTCAGCCTAATACCCTGAGTAAGATTCCTTGCCCATAAAGCAAATAATGCTGTTATATTGTTAAACTTACTCTGGATTAAAAGACTGTAGAATAATTAACAGTCAAGTGAACGGAAAGTTTTTTGAGCTTACGACCTTCAATTAATGCTTTTTGCATATTCTGAGATTAAATTTTGTTTGATGCAACTCGATATTGTGTAGGCATTTTATATACACTGTCTTGTGTCTGGTCAAGGTCTGATGCTAAAGTCTAAAAGTCTAATATCTTGACCTTATGACTGTTTAAATTATTAGTGATTTGAATGAAATTAAGAAATTTGTATCCTCATACCTTATGTTAAAGTTTGCTATTAAGTTTTTAATAGGCGTGTGTGAACTATTATTGTGTAGTTTCTAAGAGTATCGTAAACATTCAGACGGATTATAGTTATTTTGAAATGCTTACTCTGAATAAGTATTGACGAATATTAACTTTTATTGAATTACCTTACTGAAGTATTTACTTAGTACAGACATGTTATAAATATTTTAAGTGCTGTTTTGGTTTTTGTAAAATGTATTGATAGCCCTGTGCCATAAATTATAATATATCTA
The DNA here is from genome assembly GCA_912999735.1 of Aporia crataegi. Classification (NCBI taxonomy): domain Eukaryota; kingdom Metazoa; phylum Arthropoda; class Insecta; order Lepidoptera; family Pieridae; genus Aporia; species Aporia crataegi. The sequence continues at coordinate 6,383,224 of OU538736.1, forward strand.
TCGATTTAAATGAAATTACGTCAAGAATCAAAGCAAACGTGGCCTTTAGAGTAAAAGTGAACTTTCATTACTTAAGTAGGTTACTAATTACAATAATTGTAAAACCAAATGTTGTAATGGACATTACGGATTCATAACGTGTGTTATCAACTGATTGCAGCTTTGAATGCATTGACAGCGTTACGTAATTTGACCTCATGGTACGAATAATTACTTATTTCAAAGATGTCTCGTCTCTACTATTGCGATGACGACTAGGGTCATGTACCCATTGACCGTACAATCATGGTCGTGACATTGAACATTCGCTTTGATATTCACTAAAATATATATTAATTCAATAAACTCGTATTGAGGCAAAGGAACTTTTACATAATTTTTTTCCGACCTTTCCGTATTTCGTAATAGCGTCTGGACGAGTCAAATTCTCGGAAATAAAGCCGATGACGGTTTTTCTGACGAATATTCTCACATCTGTATCCGATTTCTGATACATTTTATCAATAACGTAACATGTATTTCAAACGTTTTTTTATGTAAAGATTTTTGTGTAAGAATTTCTATAATATAACATATACATATTTTTAAAGAAGCAAATAAAAAAACTTTTAGGTATGAAATAAACTTTAATATTTTCTGTTAAAAGCCTTCAATGTTTTTCTATCAGATACACTTATGGCGCAAATTGCTATCATTATAAATTCTCATATTTTATGAAGCATGTGCCATCTTTGATCCATTCGAGGTAAGTGAAGCGTCTGTCACGCGGTGCCAACAACCAACTAGGCCAAGGCTACCGGATGTTCTTTTTACAATCAAACTGCCACCGAGATGGTGCTAAGTTTTATTTAAAAACCAAATCTGAAAATTTTAAACATCGAAAATTTACAGTTACAGATCTTTTACTTAAGCCCTCGATTGTAAATCATTTGACTATTTCAATTTCCACGTAGCCCGTAATTTTCGTAAATGTCACCCTTAATTCTAGGAATCTAGGATTTTATATTGTTAATTTTTATGTACCTCTTTGGTATGTTGTTAATGGACATCATAAAAAATAATAGCTCACTTATAATATACAATGAAGGTACGCAAGTACGCAGCCCTACTATGGAATTTATTCCGCGGGCAGAGCTGGAGTTTCAGGCTTAAAAAAAAGCAAATAGGTTTCTTTCCTAAATATTGGTGTAAATAAGTAAATAGTTTGCATATAGTATTCGTTTTTCGTAAAGGTTACGAATAAAAATTGTTTATGTAACTTGAATTAAAAGTACCTACCTATAGTTTTATTTTCATTTTTAACCGACCTTCCAAACAACCCGAAAGGAGTTTATCAATTCAATGTGTATTTTTTTTAAGTACCGATTTAGCTAGCTGCAGCAAGACGGTTGTTTAACCGTGTATAAGTAATGTATAATGTATAAGTAATTAAAGTGGCGACACCAAACAATTGGCGCGATTGCAAAATATCACCGTCTTATCAAAATAATTCACGTCTAATTATTGCGATTGCATAAATATCGATAATGAGAGGTTTGATTGTTAGCGACTATTGTTAGACCTTGCGTAGTGACAGAAAGATGTGTGAACCGTGATTGTGTTGAACACAATGGAGGTATTCACTCCGTCTTCTCATGATTCTGTCAGTATTGTTTCGTGTAAGGCTAAACCTAAGTCCAAGATGGACATTGGTCACATTTTGATTCCGCAACTTACATTAGGAATAGTCAACGCCTGTCGTAAGTTATCTGAAAAGACTAATAACTTACAATTTAGAATATTTTTAGACAGGGTTCGAATCCCGGTCATAAAGCTACTTTACAGCATCCATGAGCCCCTGCGTTGCAGAAACGATAAACTGCATTGCATTAATGAAACAATATACTTTCATTTGGTTAAGATAATACATAGAATTAGAAAAATAATCGTGTGCAGAAAAGAATCATATCAATTATGTTTATTATTTCACAATTTTAGTACCAATAAAGAAAACTTATAGTAAAAGTAGTAAAAACCAATCAAATCATCTTGGTTTCATCTATTAAATTATAATATATTTTGTATAACTACCCAACATACCTAATTTTATTATCACTTGCAATAGCACTAGTGTGTTATTTAAATATCATGTCATTAAAATATCTGTCGGTGTACATAATGATACGTAGAGCTAACTATTTTGAAATTCATATTGTATTGATGATTTACAACCTTTGCCTTTACTTACGAAATATACAATCGATAAATGTCTATAATAATTAAATTGAAGGTCGGAAAAGATATTTCACATGGTAATAAATGTTGGTAGCTTAGCTTTTGTTTAATTTAATTTAATTTAAAACAAGACCGTATGCAGAAAATATATCGTAGAATCGTATCGTATTTTGCCTTCATACTAAGAATGAAGGCAAAATTTTGCGATTCATAAATTTTATGATCTGTAATTGAATACCGACACCTAAAAGACCATTAACTTATAACAATGATTTCGTTTTTAGAAGTTTTACTTCAAACATATTTTTAAAGAAGAAAGAGATATAAAATTGAAAAAAAAGGACTTAAGGTAACCTGTTGTAGAGCGTTTTTCACTCATTAATTAGTATGTTTATGAATAGGAAACTCTAACAACGAATACACAATAGCAATTTGTTATTTATGACAGAACGTAAATCTCTAACCAAGTAAATATTGTTACTTTCTACTACGAAGTTCATTGTACTATTTCCTATTCCATAATTTTCTTTTACTTCGCAATGACATTCCTTATACTTTATATGCATAATACTTGCGTAATACCTATGATCCACTTCAAATTTCAATTGAGCAATTTCAAAATCTCAGTCAACAAGATTAATAAAGACAAATAAAAAAGTTTAACAGCGCCGATCGATTCTAAAAACTATTTTTTCACTAATAATTATGTAAAGTGAATTCCCGTAACCCCTAGTGGAGCATGGGGCAGACCAATCTCTGTATCTGTTTTACTGATTATTTTCTTTACAGGCACGGAGGTGATCAGGTTTTTGTGCCTACCCAATCAGATTTATAATTATAGTAGTAATAATATCATTTCGTCGGTATATATTACTAATATTATTAGGAAAGTGTAACATAACGCGCGTGTATGCCTCAACATTTTCAGGAAATAAAACTTAAGTGTGCGTGTTCCATATCTGCCATTTTTAACATGCATTATATTCATTTCCCATTGTATTTATTAACATGACGTAAGTATCTTAATATAAAATTTACTGTAAGATCTACACGTGGGAGTCTATAGGTACCTATTAGTTTCTAATATTGTCTTTAATTAGGTAATTCGTTACTGCATTTGTGCTGTTTAAGTGCGAAGCCCGGTCAGCAACGAGAGCACATATTTACTAGATATAATTTAGATTTCTCCGACGCGAAAATAACCATATACCTACATAAACAGTTTTTAAAAATCAGTTGGTTTTGTATAAATTCTTTATTCATTACAAATTGTCGCTTCTTATTTTAGTATTATTTTATTCTTACATTTTATTAAGATTCGTAAGTAGGTAGATATAATTTAATATAGTAGATAGTAGTAGGTATGAAATAATTTAAGACAACACAGAAAGTTCGTTAATTTCTATTAAAAATTCGACCATAGAGCTAAAACCATAAAAACCTTAACATTTACAGACCGGTTATTATGTCATTATTGATACATATCTCTCTCAATTACATAACATTAGTTTAAGCAACTGATCGATATTTTAAAAATTCGAGTTTTGGTAATCCCTAGAAGGTTTTAAAGGTGTCATTCTATTTATTATTGTTCTATATTATATAAATGATCTGTGTGTGATACAATAATTTTTTTATAACTTATTAGGTAGAAACACTACCTTTTGTTCAATAATTTCTCTATGGACTCTAACAGGCTTAAAGATTAGACTCTCTCAAAAAGCAAAAGTTAGTATGGTGGCTTGCCAACCAAGATACGTGAAAAGCATTTGCACTTGTAAAAAAAATTCTACTTCATATCATTTATGAATAAAGTAATCATTAAAGTCAGAAAGAAAGTTAAAATACTAATAAAAAAACTCACGGTTAGCACATTTCTGTGGGTTTGGCAGCGAAAGAAAGCGACCGGGTTTCTGGGCTGCAGCCAAAGCCGTCAGCGCTGCGGCACATGCCACAACCAACCACGCCTGCATCTGAAAACACACATTGCCATTATTTCATCTCATAAAACATAACTAACAGATATCCTTGCCCAAAAAAACTAATAAGATTAAAATATATACAAATAACTTGGATTATCTGCAAAATATTTTTAAAAATCTATGAGGATATTAAGCCTCTGTATTCACAAATATATTACTCGCTTGGATAAACTATAATATTATAGCACATATTTTAAGATAATGTAGACAACACCTAAGATATAAGCTATGCTATATTTATAAAATTATCAATATATCTACACGCCAAGTAAAATACACGCCGCAGAAGTTATATCACAACATAACAACTAATAAAGTATTCATATACTCTGTGGCTTATGGTTATAAATTATAATTATGTAAAGGATTAATTATTTTTCTTTATGAATTTCTCTGTACCAAAAACACAACATCAATATCGGCTTGTCGGCAGTTTTATAATAAATATAGTTAATCATTGGTATCATTTGAACTAGTTTGGTTAAATAAATATAAAATTAACACTGCCAAAGTATTTATTTGAATAACAATAATATTTGTCAAAGAAATTAAGGGTTAAAGGTCAAGAACGGATAACCATATACTTGTTCAGTGATGTTTACTTGTCACATAACAATGTAGGTACTTTATGCCCTAAATTCCCTTAATTTAGGGCATACAGTACAGATATGCCCACGGCTCCACGCTTCATTAGGGACCCTAATGAAGCGTGGTGCAGAAATATTTTTATTTCTGTGCTATAACAATTAGTTAAAGCTTTTAAGCGTTGTTGTAAACACTCAATCCTTTGGGTTGAGCTGAAAAACAATAGATGGCCGTCCTTCGAAGGATGTTTTACCTAGGAATCGATCCCTAGATAAATGAAGTTGAAGAGTGATGTAATCATATACGTATAATACTAGTCTTATAAACCTGTAGGACAGGTTTTTGCAAGAATGTTATCATAAATTATGACTTTTTTCATATTAACATATACATTTAAATAGCAATGTGTTGTATTTCGTTGAGTTATGATATAAATTGTTTTTTTAATTTAAATAATCACTCATTTTTAAAAAAGGTGAGGCACTTTATTTTTCTATATTTTAAAATATATTGTTGTCTATAAGATAAGATAAGAACATTGATCAGCTTTGATATGGAGATATATTTTGAAAGACTTACATCCCCGTAAATTAAGTTGAGCTATCATTTACTAGATAAATTTATTTTAAGTATGCGGTAAAAGTCAAGAAAAAATTACAATTTTGACTGGACTGGTGAAACTAGAATCTATGTTGTTTGTGAATTCAAATTATTGCAAATACATTTATTAATGTAGTCCGAAGCCGGGGCCTCATAAAATTATGCGGGAGATGTTGTTTAAATGCCAACGAGGTTAATAGATATTTAATAGATACTCTATCTAACAAAATGATGAGCTATCGAGGCTCACGACTTTGACGATTCCGATTTATAAACAAGCAACTCCCTCCGGCTTTGCACTGACATCGTTTTAGCAAATACTCCGTAGGAATTCACTTCTTGAGAAATATTGGTTTTGCGCAATGGTTTTGCGAACAAACTTCTAATCACTTTTTATCCAATTTAAAAATGATTCTCGGGAGAAACTTCCGTGAAGATGTAACAAAAATTCCTAAATACTTTCGCATTTTATAATATTACCCTACGTAGTTTATTAAGTGTTGTTGGGACAACAAACAGTTGATCTATTTGTGAATTATTATACTATTACTAGGTTATTATAATATGCCGCGTCCGATTGATTTTTTAATGTGGCTTTTTTTGGATAAGGAATTGTTATTTATTCTTAAATTTCACTATATTTCATAACAAGATGTTATTCTCGATTTGATGGTTATTACATTATTATTGGCTCGAAAAAGTCTGATAAGTATTAATACTGGACTGAGCGCACTTCCACAGCAATGTTAAGATGGAGATAACGTACTGTAGGCATTGTACCAAACTTATATTACGTAAATGGCCGGTCCGGAGAAGCCTCCGGCGACCAACACTAACGAAACACTTCGACCCAATTTATAAACAAGCGTAAACCATGTCACAATGCGTATGACGTCACTGTACAATGGATTTTCTTTAAAAGGCATGATCTATATATATCACACTGGCTGACTCGGCAAATTTTTGCCATATTAATTTTTGGGGTGGGCTACCCTTATCACTTAGGGGTATGAAAAATAGATAGTAGCCGATTCTCAGACCTACTGAATGTGCATATAAAATTTGGTAAAAATCAGAAAAGCCGTTTCGGAGGAGTAAGGTAACTAACATTGTGACACGAGAATTTTATATATAAGATAACGATTTATTGAAATGTTTTATTGTCACAGAAAAATTATTTTTACTATGTGTTCACTACATGCCAACATTTAATACTATAACCAATTCTTGAATCGAGTTGATGTTAATATGTACATTCTTTAGAATATTGTTCTTTTAAATGTTTTATAAACAGGATTTAAGTTATATCCGCTATGGACAAACACAAGCTCCAGGGATACTAAAAATGAGATAATATAATTTTAGTGAAATTAGAATGCATTTATATTATAGTGCAATAAATAATTAATAGTTTCAGTTAATTACTTGCTGCTGAGTTTAATTAAAATAACGCGACCAACTTTATGTTAAACTTTCACTTAATTTACTGACAATACTTCCCCTTCTTCACAAAAAAAAATATCGGTTCATAAGTACTAATAACAAACACAGTTCTTTAGTTACAAGCTTATATAGGTCACATGTCATCTGTACTATAGATGTCTTATGTAAATAATTCAAGGTAGGATGATATGATCACAAATGCCATGTATCTACACCCGGAAGCAGTTGTTGTTATGCGGAGTCGCGTAGTATGTATAACCTTGACACGTTTAACTACTTTGTATGCTAATTGCATTAGGCCTTTAATTACCAATAACGCTCATCAATAGAGAATTACAAACTTAACGATGAATACGAAAGTGATTCGTTTGTTACGTTTAGAACCGATGTTTGTGAATTGTTATTTATTTTTAAATTTCACTATATTTCATAACAAGATGTTAATCTCGATTTGATGGTTATTACATTATTATTGGCTCGAACAGTCTGATAAGAATTAATACTGGACTGAGCGTACTTCCACAGCAATGTTAAGATGGAGATAACGTACTGATGTTTATAGCTGAATTTCAGATGACACACGTAAGCGTCTGCTACATGTACCGTATGTTTACTGTATTAAAGATATTCTTAATTTTGTACATCAGTAGGCTTGATAGCAACAAGAGATGCAGATATCGATTGATTGTCGCACTTTTTCGCTGTAAAAATTTGGCATTATAGAATTGAAGCCGAAACTCGTGATAGTTTATTAGTAAATGAAAAAATAATTTAATATTAATACGTTTTTGATATTAAAAATCATCCGCAAATCGGTTACATTGCAACAGCAACAGCAAATAGTCTTTGTTTATCTTGGATGTTATCATTCTACACAATTAATTGAAGCTTCCTTATTTACAGATGGCAATAATGCACATCTATGCATTTATTAACATTGTTCGCTATTTAAAATTCATCTAAATGTCTTGTTAGCATTTCTAAACATGCACGTTCTTGCAAAGCATCTTCATATGATGAGCAACCTGTTTAAGCTTCAGCTGGGATGTTTATGCAATAAGTGATTCATGTTTTTCTCTAGAATAATCGCAATAAGCAATTAAGCTTTGTACATTAACATAGCCTAGCTTCGAACATACATACAAACATAGCTTTATTTGAGTGGATAAAATTTCAATTGTTAATTCAGCTTTGTTGATAGAGCTTTCTAAGTGTTTTGTTTCTTATTATTGCTTAATACCTTATTCTATTCAGTTCCATAAATTAGTTTATACAATTTTGTACAAAAAAGGTTTGTATATTAAACTTTCGCAAATAATTCCAAAAGAAAATATAACGGCATATTTCTATTGGTTGCAGCACCGCCATAATGTCAAGTTGACCATAATCGCACTACATTGTATTTGTATTGCATTAGCGGATCCAAAGCGATGCTTAGCCACAATGCATTTCCACTGGGTTTTGCAACGCTTCGAGGCCAGCCATCCGTCAGACTTAATCACGATCCTGCGCATCGTGAGCTACATTAAGCCTTGCCAAACGCTTCCAGAGGGGCACAGCTAGTCGATAAAAAAGCATCGCAAATAAATAAATACCACACGATTTCAAATATTTTTTAACCGAACTTTAAAAAAACCAAAAAGAAGGTTATCAATCCGACGTGTATTTTTTTCTAGAATTCAGTTTATAGAATTACAGGGCTTTGGTTTATATATTTTGAACCTACTGTAAAAGTATTTATTTTAAGCTTATATAGATGTGTTGGTTACGCAATTATTTATTTGCCAAACTTAACCACTATTTTAAAACTGTAGTTAATACTTAACTATTTTTTTACCAACATCCTTTTTTATTGTTTTTATCGATAAAACACGAAAGTTTATTGTTGAACTAAAATTAAGCTGTTAAAATGCCAAAGTACACAATTGTATAAAGTTGAATCTTGATATGTTGCTTTTGTTGTGTCGAATTTTCTCTATAGTAATTATGATCGGCCGAAGGATCTCATTAATACAGTGACAGTATGACACGCATTGTTTAAGACGCCCTACTTTCAATACGACGTGGGGCAAAAAAGCGATTTCAACAGATGTACACCTGTTTTGTATAATTATGGTAAGTCTAGGCCGTGGAAAAATACAGCAAATTAGTAGTCATAGACGTAAGTTATGTAATTTATAGCTCTTCAAAATATTTTTCTCCATTAACGGCTTAATTAGGTATTATATTGGATATTGTATTTTCCACTATTTTTATTATAAATAATCCCTCAAAAACAACATTTTTTTGTCCATTAATTAGTCTTTACAGGATCATTCCGATTCCTTAAAATGTTTTTAAATAGGTGTTATTATTATAAATATAACCATCAAATTAGACATTTTAGACTGATTAAATCCTAATGTGAATACTAACTTAATCTTAACTTAATGATTATAAAAGTGAATATATTAGAACCGCCTGATCGTATTTACATTAATAATTAAAATAAGAGGCTTTTAACGACAAACAATAATAGATTACTTATTTATTTTCAACAACGTTGCATAGAATTACTTTTTAAACTTTGCCAAGTCACATACCAATGGAACAAAAGACTAATTTATATTCTGATCATAGTTGACCCGTCATTATTTACTCATACGATGCTGTAATGTCCTCATAATCAAGAGAAACTTTTTATGGCTATCACCCACGTAATGTATTCTTGAAAACCTGCGAGAAATGTAATTGCCTTTGACATTTCATAACTTATAGAATAAAAGTTAACTGGACTCAAAGCATATGTTTTTAAATTTCTTTAATTCTAACGAAAATAAAATTTAACACTAAATTCATGTCATTTATTAAAAGTAGGTATATGGTAATAAGGAAATTTGCATGAAAAATTAAAAATATTGCGAATTCCACGCAGCGAAGTCCGAGCCATGTTTGTAGCAAATTCAAATTGTTTATTTGTACGTAAACTACGTTATTTGTATAGAAGATAAAATAGTATTTTGTTATAAATTGTATTTAATAACACAGTTAATACTTAGTTGTGTTCAATAAAGGCAAATGATGTCAAAAACAGTGAGAACCCGTTATTGTTAAACATTAAACTCGTGAGCTGTTCATGTAGTTAGAGCAATTCTATCGAAATGTGTCTAGTCCTTGTTAAACATGAATATAAAGTAAGTACACTTTATATGGAAATAAAGATACTTTGAAATTTTCTAATAAAAAATCACTCTGCATACATTAAGTTTAATCTACATCTTCTTCTACTAATAATAAAAACCAATAATTTGTTGTTATTTCTAAATATCTATAGATATATAGGTACTTTTAATTTACTAAATATGTAGATGAATTTCGTTTGTGAAACCTTAGGTATAGCCATTTAATTGATTGGTTTTAAGGAACTCTAGAATAGCCATTTCTTAAAAAATAATTTCCGATAAGAGCTTGACATATAAAAGACATCAACGCGCAGTGTATTTCAATTTGAAGTGATTGTTATGATTAATATTAATAAGTCATAAAATAACAACAATATCATACAGTTGTAATTAATATAATATTATTGTAGCCTTTATAAAATAATCCTCCATATCACAATAGGTTTACTATCTCTTATCAGTAGGTATTACAATAGTTGGTGTGAAATATTTGGAGTTTTTTTAATAATCTTTTGTGGATTGAATGTGATTAAAACATCTTACAATGCATGTACCAACAATTGTACTGTATAATGCTCACATAGTTAATGTTAATTGTAAAATTTCTTAACCTTGAACTATTGCCTAAGAAGCTGTAGCAAAATAGCGTTGCCATATTATAAGTCATTTGTTTCTCACATTACTTTACTATATTATTATTAACCATTAACTGTTAGAAGATGTTTACGTGATGAATTTACACGGTAACGTTGATTTAAGTAATAAGTATCTAAATTAAGACATTAAATAAGTCGTTAATATTGAATTTATTGGTATTATAAAACAATACATGCCCTCGAACTTAATACCTAACCCTGACATTAAATTATCGTAATTAACATTGAAATGCTAACATCGGAAGTAAACACAAAAATAAACATAACAGCGTATAATCAACACGGTATATACATATTATATAATATACCTTACATACAATTTTTTTATCGTTAATAGATTAATATGGATTTTTATTACCCAGTATTAAGTAAGGTCAAAGTTAAGTAGCTTAAAACTAAAATTAGGTGTCGTTTATTCATATAACTATTAATTATGTTTTTATATACGAATCGATTTTAGAAGCCGAGGTTGGCCAAAATTATTTTAATAATTTTGCAACCGGTTTTGATATTAATTCTTCGATAATATATTATTTGAAAGTATGTATGGACCTTCACAATATTATGAAATTTGACTGTGATTTAATGACACTGCTTATATAACATTAAAATATATAGATTTAAAATACTTTGGTAAACAAAAGGGTTTGCAAAATATTTCTGATAAATAAATAAATGACCTAATTAAATAGTCTGATTTACGCAAGATAATTTTTTAGTTTTTTTAAATTAATAAAAAATCACTTTAAGGATATAAACGCTGATGGTTGCTAAAAACATTTGAAACATCAAGATTAATAAATAATTTAATAAATTCTCATTCATATAAAATATTCGTACGTATTTTTTTTAATCTTTAAGCATAAAATACCTATTTCTAATCTTTTTCTATAGCTTTAAATTAAGTATGTATTCTCTGTTCTTTTCCAAAGTTAATCTAATTCAGCGAAGCGTAAATAAACAAATGCTTATTTTCAATTTTATATGGTACTTATGCAATTAAAATATGCTATATAAAAGAGATGTTTTACAAGATTAAGTGACAAGAAAAGGGCTTTATTTCAGCAAGTTTGTGTTGTAACCGCGGGTTGACACACATACGATTTGTTTTAATCTGTAAACCATACAACAGAGAACCAATGTAAATGTTATTTTCTTGTTTTATAAATATATTAAATTAAATACTAGAATAAACTAATAGAATTTTGTAACAAATCGCAAATTCATACTTATAAATTATTTGAAGTAAGTAAGAATCTTTAGGTTAAACTTTAGCGCTATTTGTGCACTTTGAAATACACAATTACACAATTATTATTACATTTACATAAATTTTAAAACTTTTTCCCTACTATCAAAAAGTATTTCTTCCACGTTGCTACCATTTTCATAACAAGTTCCCGGATTAAGTATGGAGGAAGTCATATATTTATTAGGATTCTCTGATGTAGTTCATACCCTTAAAACTACTTAAAACTTACCTTGTATTATTAAATGGTCGGCGGGAAAAACACACGGGCACTTTTGTAATAGCTCGCGGCAGGTTATGAAGGTGTCTTTTATAGTGAACGTAGCGGGGATGCGCCGGCGCATGTGGGGACTGTACAGCGATCACGAGCTTTATACCAATAATATCTGACCTCTGGTCAACGCTAATGTATGAGCTATATTAAAAATACGATTTTCACATTTTCAGATGTCAGTTGATGTAATACCGCGTCTTTCTGTGAAAGTAGTTTGCAATGTTAACATTTTCATGTTAGGTCTACCCAATCCTAAGAAAATTGAACAATTTAAATGCTAAAATGTCATAGTTTCAATAACCGAGCTTTTCTGAAAGCTTTCTTCAATTCCGTAATACTAAAATAAAACATAAAATCAAATTAGTAATACTTATTTTTATTTGGTAGAAGTTTTGAGTAGTGAGTTACGGAGAAGTTACACCACAGTCGTACACCAGTTTTAGTTTCGTGAAAAATACTAAAAAAAAAATGAAAGACGAATAAAAAATAGAAGGTTCCTTATTATATTATAACCAACTAAATATAATTTTAAATATCTCTACTTTGTTAGCATCAATTAAATGTATATTATTAATGTTAATATGTATGTTAATTTTTTGGGTTTGTATTGTATTGGCTACGCCTGTGACTAATTCCCATTCAAAGTTACCGTAGATTTGCCTCATCCTCATTTCACGACCTTTATTCAACTTTAATGAATCATTACGACTTGGCCTCACGAATTCGATACAATTTAATTTTGGGTACGTAACATGATCTTGAACTGTTCTCAAATTTATATTTTTATGTCCATAAACAATTAAATAAACCTATTATATAAATATATTTAAATTTTAAATAAATACGAGCTCATCGTAAACGTATTTTATTACTTGTTAGCTTCCGGATCTTAAATCGTGAGGATAAAAAATAAATATATATTAATAATAATTTCTACGATTGTTGTTCTAAAAATAAGCAACATTTTTAAAAAAATAATATTACTTATAACGGCAAAAGTAAATTTGCTTGTTACTCTCACGCAGCTGACTCTTTTTTAGTGAACTTTAATATAGAAAAACCCACCGGCAAATTACAAATAAGTATATCTCATGAATTGATGAAAGTATCTTCATAAATTATAGCTAAGGTTGAGTTAGCTTTTAAACAAATAAAATCGCATCAAAATCGGACAATTCATTAAGGACCTACAATGCCACAGACAGACACACTGACATTTATTTCTACTATTTTTTCATCGCGGGTGAAAAATGTTTCACAGCTATGTAAAATAGTTTCATTTAAGTATAGATAATTAATATTTAACGTAAACGTGATGAGAATATGTAAAAAAAAAACTGTCACTTGACTGAAGACATGATTATTGATAATTAAAATTCCTAGCTAGCCAGTTAAGCTCCACTTAAATAAATGGATTAAATTTTGGCATGCAAGATGTTAATCTATAGAATTCACAAGAAATCTCTTAAAATTTAAATTAAATAGCTATCTATTTATCATATCAATTAATGTATCTGTATCTGTTAACTCGAATATCGTAGAATTTGTATAAACGTACATTATTCTTTAAATATGAGGAAGAGATTGTAGTTCAGGGATAACAGCTTATGTATGCAACGGATTCCTCAGGTTGATGATCTCAATTTAGAGTTATTAAACCGAGTAATTTGAGCCAGTCGATAATGTACTTAGACATTCCGAACGCATCACAGTTTAGGATATTTTAGAATTTAATACGTTTAGTTTTAAGTTATATTTCCTAATCATTATAAAATCCTTTGTTATTTATTTTTTGACTGGACTAGGCAAACACATACCGCACCCTTAGAATGAAAGTGAATAATGAAGTAAATGAGCATTAAAGTCTTCACAAAATTATAGTATTGAATACATCTTAATAATATATAGAGACCGAAGTATGCGATGCCCCCTGTTATACTAAGATATAGGTCACTTCTACTGTACAAGGTTTTAGAATATGCTTTATAAGGTCAGTTTATGGTAAAATCGAGTGTCACAGGAATTTTGAGTTGAGTCACTTTCATTCTAAGGGTGCGATACGATATGATGTCGTTTTTGGTTTTGGGTAAATTTTATCGACCACCTAAAATGTATGATCTACTTATATACACAGCAGAGCGAAACCCGACCCGAAAGAATCTTACAAAGTTGAATAAGCAATAATTACGATTTTGTTTGATATTTAATTTAAATAATGATGCACCATTCATAGAAACACAAGCGGATAAGCGGATCTCCGGTTCGTAATGATGTCTTCGTAGTAAAAAATCAAATGCTCATTGTATGTTACTATGGGTAAATGTTTCTTCTTAAAGTATGTAATAAAGGTGATGGAGGAGATTATGAATAGATAAAGCCTTAAGCAGTTTATTGCTGAAGTTTGCTAAAAATACAAGGTCAGTTGCAAATCAGACTGCACTTTCAAATAATAATTAATTGACGAAAGTCAACGACGTCTTGAAACTAAAAAAACATAGCCCAGTACATTTCTCATTTCAAATCAGTAAAGTAAAGTAAAATATAGTAAAGTTTAAAAGCTTAGATAAATGATTAGTCTCGCTGCGATCGAGCACAGCGAGACTAATCATTTTTTATCTAAGTGTAAAAGTATAAGAAACTAATTTATTTGTATTAGGCTATAGATTAAAAGTAAGGTTTTAACTATAGTTTTATAAAAAGAATGAACTTATGAATAGCATAATACCGAATTGATTTAATTAAATCGCGTAATTATTTAATTAAATCCGCCATCTTACATTTATAGTCGATATCGTTCTCTTTATATACATTACATTGATAACTTATAATTTATACATGTATTTTTGATTTATTAGATACCTACATACTGTTTCAATCGCATGCACTTAACAATTTATTCCCAAGATTTAGATTTTTAATCGTAAAACAATAGACAACGTTTGTTTGTTTGGCAATTGTTTTCAAATAAGTAGATAAATATAGAATGCATAGACTTAACGATTGTTAGATACCATAAATATTTTTTATATCTGAATGTTTCCATCTGTAAGTGATTTCCCTGACATTTTGTCCTATAAAGATGTGGAATACCTAATGCTTCTTATTATATATTATATACCTATAATTCAGAGCGAGATTTTTATTGATTTGATGGTAGGTATGCTAAGAACGATTTGATGACTCATAATATTATGAATATGATATCAAAATATGGAATCTCTAAAAGAACTCTAACTCTAATACTGATAACTAATCCGTCATAGTAAAAATCTAAAATACAAGTATGTATATAATATGATCAAAAACGGGTATTACGGAAGCTAGTATATTTTTTCCTTTTTATTAAAAAAAAACTAGGTGGTACACTAAGGTGGAACATAAACCCGCTCAGATTTTTTTGTCCACTAGAATCATAATATGGAATATGGATTTGATAACGAATTTATCAGATAATGAATTAGGTAAATGTGTGTAATATTTTTATTTTATAAACGGCCGGAAATAACTGTATCAAGATGACAAGAGAAATTGAAGACAAAGACAAAATAATTAAAAAACCCTCTGCCATAATGATTACAAATACCAACATCTTCATAAATTGATGCTAAAATCCAACTCAATCATATCTTCTTTCAAACGAAAAAAATCGCAATCAATATTTTGCTACGATTGTTAGTCAGTTTTGTTAGTCTGAAGATTTATGTCTTGTAGAGGAAGATCGTAACTCGTATGGTGTCCACTTAGAGCGTTTGTAGACGTCCGTTTTTTTCACCGGACAACAGACCGTCAAAAAGCGACGGTGATACAATCGGCGTAAATTTTTCGCCTGACAAATGTTCGGTGCGTGTACACATTCATTATAAACCATACACCTTTATAAAAACATGACATCTTTATATTTGGAGGTTTACCATTAAGTATACCTTTAAGATCTCAAAACAAAGAAATTAAAAATTCATGGCTGCATACTTCAGATCCGTGTTGAAACTTTTGTAGCACGTGACGTTGGCTTGAAGTACATATTATGATAATGACGCGGATAGTTTTTAATAAGATTTTATTTTGTGTAGATAACTGGTCCAATATTGAATTAGCAGCTCGTTAAAATGGTTTGATGCTAAAATTAGGTACATATTAGATTTACATAATATATACATATATAGTAGGTATAAGTATATATTATAAATTAAAATTATCGCTTGTAGTCTTCAAACATAAACTGAATTCTTGATTTTGTAGCTACATATCTTTGTATTGACATTAAGTTTAATAAAATATATACATCCTTACATACCTAATGTAGTAATTCAAATTTCTTCAATTAGTAATTAGTATTTTGTCTTTTTCTAGCAGCAATATTTCCGTGCTCGGAGTAAGAGCCATACAGTTGGCTTATTACGAACTTTAATATAGCAACATAAATATAATATAATATACATAAAAAGGAAGACGTTTAACATTACGGGGGGTGTGTTTTAATAAAAAGTGCATCTGTCTTGTGACTAATCTAATTCGATTAGCGAGCATGAAAAATCAGTCTAGAAGCATGTATAAGTATTTACTAAAGGAGCAAGCCTTGTTTTGTCCCGGATTTTATCGTACATGCATTATATACGTACATCATTAATAATAAAATTCAACACGATAAATTCTTTCGCCTACAGCATTATTCTATCGGTTGTAATCACAAAAACATGTCATCAAGTCTTAATAGTCTGCCCACGATATTATTGTCACAGGACTATAAAAATAATTGCACTAACCTTAGGATAATTGCCGGTTACCATTGAACATCTGCCTGGTTATCTTGCTAAAAGCAATGATAATTTGATATCATTTGCGGTTTGCGAAGCCTACAAGGTAAAATTTTGTTGGTACATACCTATTTGTGAAGTCGAACTTTATGTAGACCTAAGCCAGATCAATAATTATACTTACCTACAATTAAATTAGATAAGAATTTCAAATGTAGTAAACAAAGGCTATAGGCATTTTTTTATACCACCGACCGAATGACCACAGAACTACGGGGATAGTTATTAAGATTTTTTTCAAATGTAAGTAACTAGGTACTATTTCATTAAGGTTAGATAAAATCTATAAGGTATGTACATTAAAAGAAGCCAATTTAGTTTTAATTTCCTAGAAATGAACTCGATTGGAACATACTAGATTGGAATTGATTAGATTGAAACTTTTTTAATTTGTTTACTACTTAAAAGATGACCGAGAACGTAATAACTATTAATAAGTCTCTCAAAACATAACAAAAATACCTAGTCGTCTTCGACTTAAAACAAGTTAATCGACATATCTAAATAATGATCATCGAATAAAACAGTATTTTTTGTTTAATTACATTAACTAATTAATGTAAATTAATAAAAAAAGTTACATTTTGTACCTCGACACTTAGCAAGGTACGAGGAGAATGAGATATACTATATTTCGATATGTTTTTAATATTCGACGACTACTTATAAATTTTCTTATGATTGTGTAAGTTTGTTAAGGTTTATAAAATCTATTGCAGCCGGCAGCTGGGTACTTGCCCATTGAATAATACTTTACCAGTCTTGTTTGATCTTTGCATTTCACTTATCAGCTGCCAAGCAATCAAGTGCTCGTCTTTGTACTTTAACTCTATTTGCTACTGGACTAAACACACCAATTTCTGCATAAAGCAACGTGAATAGTGAGTCAGGTAGCTCAGTTGCTACAAAGACAATAAAATATTTTTAAAGAAGCACATTTTCCAAAGGCATTTAATATTTTCTTAAAACAAAGAACACATATTTTTTTACAAAGCTACAAAAAGGGGTAAACTCTCAGTTTTGGAGCGCCCTTAGAGTACCTAAGTATACTTTTAATACTTAGGTCTGAGGGAGTGCCAGTTTACAGCGCCTCCGAGCTACTTTCAGATTATCAGCATATCAGCGAAACATTTAACTTTTTGTAATAAAACAATATTTCATACTTATTTCAAGAGATATATTGCAAATTTTGCACGATACGACCTTATCAAATCTGAAACAGAAACTATCAGAATAGCCACAGGGTCAGGGAGCGGTAGATTGCGTAAAATGTAAGCTTTGGGCGTAAGATAGATTTTAAAGGTCAATCGAAGGGGTCGTGACCGAAAAATGCTACTAATAACACGAATCTTCACTATTTGTAATTTTATGTTTAAAAAATAAAAATAGCAAGTTAAAATAAGTATAGTCAAAATAGAACAGTTTCTTAATTACTTCACTACGAGGTTTTTTGTAAGCGGATAAATGTTGTTGTTTTTGATTATACATGACTATGAGAAACGGTGTGTTTACTCGTACATGTACTGTTAGTAAAAAATATGTTTCGTTTATTTCTTTTTTTTTTGTTTTCTCCTTTGTTGATGAAGTAATTGAGGCTTAGTAATTAATGGTATATTTTTTGATAACTAGGTACTACACAATACAGGTATTTGACTTAAGACATCTATGATGGCAAATAAGTACTTTTTGAAAACTGAATTTGTACTCTTATGAGCGAACTCACGGGCCCTTACGTCAATTAATTAAAGCTACTAGTTTCTCTAGATTTCTAAACACTAGTAGGATTTCTTTTTAACAGAACCTTAATTCTTTTATTTTAACAGAGTTTTACTTCAATTTGTCTAGGAGTGAAACTCCTATCAAAAGTTTAAGTCGTTTTGGAGTTGAGTGAAACAAACACACAGACAGTCACGAAGTTATAAAAACATGGTATTTTAATATTACAAGCCTCAATCTGTAACTTAGCTATTAACATGTTTATGACAGTCGATGATCTAAATTAATGTATACAAGATGTAAATAAGACCTCAGTTAAGGCACGATTATTAATAAATAGAACGCGTGGTATGATGCGCAGGATTCGACTTGATGTAAATTTTTGCCTGTCACTTTATAATTGCCTTGTAATCAGGGCACAGGTGTACCTAACAGAACATACATACATCTTTAAAACAGTGCTGTTCAAAAGTAAAAAAACATATTTATTTTTGTATATAGCTCTTAATATTCAATTATTTCTTATCATATTACATAACAAGATTACAAATACGCTAAAAGTATCTGAAAAATAACCTCACCTTAGTCGTTGGAGTGTTTTTTAACTGGTATACTTTGTGTCTTATTTATCGGGAAAACTTTGAACATAATCCTTTACTAATCGACAATTGTAATGGAATCTCGGACCACAGGTATTTTGTAAGATCAAATGAAGGAATGTGAAGGTAAAATAGAGCCTTCTATTACACAAAACGGCTTCAACAATAATTTAATGTATGTTATGTGTACGATTTTAATTTAATTTACGGAGCAACAAAATAAAACAACTTAAAATATCAAAGGAAAACTTTTATACTTAAAATAATTTACCGTTTGTTTATAAGTCCTGACCTCTAACTTTGGGTCTTATTAATTGGGTTAACTTTGCACGTAATCCTATAAGATTCGATCATTTTAACGGAATCCCGGACCAAAATCATTGAGCGTATGGTAAAGGAATGTGTAAAACAAAGACTTCCATCACATAAAGCAGTCACAAAGCTTAAATATAGTCGATAATGTGTGTTCTCTGTGCGGGACTTTAATTTCATTTCCACCCGACCAGGCAAAGTTGATCCCTTACTGCTGCAACCTATAAATTCAAAATCTTCAGTGGTAACATCCTCATTTTCGGCATTACGAATGCAGACCCGCCAATTTTGCCTCGCGCCAGACGTGAATTTCACCTTTTTTATGTCATTCTCCAAACTGACGGTGAAATGTATGATGAGGTTACCATACTTCCGGTTAACGAATAGATCATTTTTGTATAGAATAAGGTTGTCTGGTTCAATGAATTTTGCATCGGACACGCGTACACGGAATTCTTGGCATGCATTTTTGGCTATGTTGAGTATTTTTATGCTGTGGTTGTTTGTGTCCGCTATGTAGAGGTATTTGCCATCTTGACTGGCGGAAAGACCGGAGGGTTCGTTGAATTGAACCGGGTTAGCACTTTCGATCATTGTAGAGGAGATTGTTGTTACTTTTTGAGGGCCAATATCGACCTTTTTTATTTTATTATTGTACGTGTCAGCAATATACAGGGTTTTGTTTGCTTCAGAGTACGCCACAGCTAAAGGATGCTGAAGTTTAGCTTCAATGCCGATGTCATCTACATCTCCATATGCGAAGAGATTCTGTAAATGAAATACACGACAATTGTCATAAGAATCCCATATATATACATACAAAATATCTAAATATTATTTAAAGTTTCACATAAGTGAGGTGAAATTTCACATGGTATGATGTCCAATATTCTATTATTAGCATATTAAGTTTATTATTACCAATGGGTTTCTATCGCCCCCGCATAACGTGGAAACGTGTCCACTTGCGAGCGCCAGTCGTCTTATTGAAGAACTTTCAGAATCTGCTATGAATACCTCTGGACTACCTCCTAAAAAATAAAAAATATTTTTAAGCCTATACTTCCTGGCCAACTATTCGTTCCTTTCTTCTTTTTGAATAACCGAAGCAAAACAGAAAAAGATTATCGCTATGTAACGGAATTGCTCAGAACATTTGCGAAACTGACAGCCGGCCATCCAGCATTGCAGTCATTACTACTACAACACACGAATCAACTGATTGTGATTTGTTCGAACGTAGAAGGTGAGTAACGAACAATAATTAGAAATAAATAAATTACCACTTTTGAGTGTAAGCCCGGAGGGCTGTGCAAACGCAGCTGTATGTGGGTACGCACTGTTACGGGCTGCCTCCGAGCCCGTGCCCGCTATTCGTACGCATACACCTGCAAAATAAATATATATAGTGACAGCTACGACTCTTGCATGTGATAAATCTATTCAAAAATTAATTAATGAAATAATTCATAATAATCTACCGAATTGTCATTCAATTCTTATAATCACCACTCTACAAGCTATGTTGGTACTGCGAGCTGGACTACAGATGTAAGTCCGGCTACATCCAGCTGTAGCTAGATAATACTTAAGTTAACATTAACTACTATTTGTGTTAACTTAGTATTAATTTCAGATAAAACTAATAGTAGATTATTGCCTTACCTTCCGAATAAGTTTTATATTTCCACCAGATAGTGTTGTCAAGGAAGAGTGCCCAGATTTGGTGCGAGCCGGCGCACGCTATTAACACCACACGTCGACGCTCATCTAGTTTTTCCGTTTCTTTTTCTAAATTAAAAAAAAAAATCTTACGATATGTACGATTTCAACATGTTACACTAGGCCAAAATGCGTATTAGCGTATGTGTGTCCACTTTACCTAATTGAAACTATGATAAAAAAATCAAATTGAAGACAATTTAAAAATACTCGACATGATGATTGCAAGAATATCTCAAAAATGCATTCGTTTACGAGCTACGATGCACATACAGACACACAGATACGTGAAACTTAAAACATCTCTCTTTTTACATCGGAGGTTAAAAA
This sequence comes from Aporia crataegi, assembly GCA_912999735.1. Taxonomy (NCBI): domain Eukaryota; kingdom Metazoa; phylum Arthropoda; class Insecta; order Lepidoptera; family Pieridae; genus Aporia; species Aporia crataegi. Next base: position 6,404,881 of record OU538736.1, read on the forward strand.
TAGTACAATAAATGACGTAGCTAACATTAAAAAAGTCATTTTGTTTCATACCATTGCCACTATTCTCCTTGTCGGCTGGTGTAGGTAGGGGCATTGAAGTTCTTACTGACATGTCCATATCAGGAGTTGTGTACAGGATTATGTCCCACGGAGATGAAAGAGCTTGCTCTCCGAGGCATTTACCACCTGAAGGTATAATAAACTGTTCCTTATATTCTATACAAGAAACACTATATTTCAATAAATTTACATTAAACGTTGAAAATCGCACGCGAATCAGTTCAGTGGGTATGTAGTTTTTGAGATTAACGCGAACAGGGATACAGACGCGGCGAGGGACTTTATTTTATGTGTGATATCTCAGTAATTCATTAGTATTTATTAAATTATCGTGGATTTCTGTTTCTTTTCTGAACAAAAGGAATGTTTCGCTTCAGAAGTCAGGATTGTCACACACTTAGGATTCCATTACTAATTCATGCCGTTCTTGGATCTTTTTATCTATCAATTGAGTCACTTTTGTTGTAAAAACTTAGGGGTCAGTTAAACGAGTTAACTACGGTTAAAACAAGTTGATTTATAGTTAACATCAAAAAAAACAGGGTTTATATCCTGTTTAAAACAACCTTGGCCCTGTCAGGCGCTTAAATATGAAGGACAACAGATGTTTAAGCCCGTCTTACCATGATCACCAGTCTCGGCCTGTTTTCCGGTTCCCGTAACGCGTTCGACTGTACTTTCATCAAGATGAATAGCTCTTATTGAATGATTATTTGTGTCACAGACAAATAAAACCGAGCTGGAGAGCCAACATATGCCTTGTGGCGAGTTAAATCTTGCCTCAGAAAAATCTGGAAATATAAACAAAACATATTAACGGAACATTTCTATTACATAACTACTCATCCAAGTCTGTTCAGAAGGTTAAGTATACAAGTATTGGCTTGTATTTCTATTGATTAATATTATATAACATTGCCATGTTTAAATTGTTATTATAGAATATATAATAATAATAATTGGGACAACTCACATACATTGCTCTGATCCCAAAGTAAGTAGCTGAAGCAATTGTCTTCTGGTAACCAGAAACAACGAGGGTACCACAATAAATACATATATAAGTTTATAAACAACCAAGACTCGGAAACAAACACTCTTGCTCATCACACAAATTAATGCATTTACCGGGATTCGAACCCGTGACCTTTCGATGCAGAAGGCAGGAGCAATACCAACTGCGCCAATCGGTCGTCAAAATATATTTTAACATTTATTTAAAAACAAACTTACTGCCATCTATGAGTCCAGGCTCAAAGTCACCGATAATTCTCAAAATAATTCCTGAACAGTCAGTCAATACAATGCGATGATGTCCCGTGTCTGCAATAGCCAAATAGGGCTCATCGCTACGACCACGATAAAATGGATTCAGAGCAATCTAATAACAAAAACACAATCTGAAATCTAAATGTGAGTTTTATATGTTAAAGAATATGTTAATTTTTATTTTAATAATATAGCTGTGAAGTAAAACAACATAACATTTTATGCCCTTGTTGAATTTTATTTATCAACAATATTTACGTCTTTTTATTCATTTATAATTTATTTTTCATTTAACATAATTTTATTATAGTTTGGATATATAATTTTTACTAACCTTACTTGGATAGTAAAGGATACTATCTTTTGCCTTCAAATGTTTTGAGGGAGCTATAGGTATTGGCGTTGAACTAATTCCATTATTGCCTTTGAAATGTTGTATTAAAGCTCCTACATACCATTCAAGTTCATTCATATGTCCTTCTCCAGTTAAAATAAAAACTGGTTTGTTTTCAGGACCTTAAAAGTAGATTATAAATATAATAGAATGTTGTAATGAGTTGACTAATTCTTAAACAGAAAACATAAGGTCCCAAAAATAGGAAATGGCGCTCAGAGAAAGCGACGGCCCACTGGACGCCTTTATGGCTTTCTGCAGTACCCTCATGACCCAAGAAGAGAAGCCAGAGGAATTCCAACCCAAGCCAGGTTCACCCAATTAGAAAGAGGCGTTCTGGAAGGTGAGGGCGCGCCTTCGCGTGCGTGTCTTGATGGAAAATGGCGTTGACATCGTAGGAGTATCGAGCCCATGCGCCATGCCGCTGGTAAGAAGATCAGACAAGGGCCAGCTGTTACTGAACTTCTGCCCATTTCATTTGGATGGCGCAGGCTTGGGAATGCGTAAATGCATTTTTCGAGGATTAAAAAAAAATAATTTAAATCAGGATAACATTATTATTCACATTAAGCATTGGAGCAAACAACAAATGGTAAATGAAGAATTCTTTAACTTAAATTAAAATTCTTAAGAACAGTCTTACTACCAATTTTATAAGTATAATGATATCAAATAAGCTAGAATTAAGTGGAATATACCTAATATAAGAAAAGTAGGCCAACATCGTATTCCAAGAGTGTTCCACATTTCACTTTCAGAATCATTGACAACTGGATGATGAATGCCATACCGTTCCACTGCAGAAAGAATATTGTCAGATGTTTTCTCATTAAGGAACTTTGCACAATGTACACCAATCTACAAATTGAATGCCGGACTAAATAAATACCAAATACACTTCAAAAAGCTATTTTAGTTTACAAAAATTTACAAAATTAATGTTAAGAATATAGAATGTTCCAAATAGAAATTACCTTAAAAAATATTCTGATGAATTTTGAAAAAAAAATTTTTACAAGTTTTTTATTATTATATCAGTTTGGAAAGGAAAGAAATCTATCACAAAGAACCTATGTGTCTGTTATAAAACATGGAATAAACTAGTAACAGATTAACTCACTTATTAAATACTTACGATAACTAATCCATTTTCATCTTTATACAATTTCTCCAGATGAGCTAAATCTGATAGAGCATGATAACAATTTATACAACAGTAGGTCCAAAAATCTAACACAACCACTTTATTAAGACAATGCTGTGAAAGATATACAGGCTGAGAAACATTTACCCATTCCAAATCTGAAAATGATTTTTAATTATAGTTGTAAAATGAAAGTATATTTAATTCATCCTAATTTATGCAATGTCGTTAGACAATGTTCATACATACTTTTCTTAAAATCTTCAATCGGTGGAACAATCGGCCAGACTTTCTTAATATGATTATTAATTAATAAATCTCTTTCACTTTCGGTTGTTGCTTTTTCTATATTCTCTGTTAAATCCATACAAGCCTGTGCAACATAGTCCAAGGTACTTGGTTCCATCTTATTTAATAGGGCTAAATATAAATTCCAAATTCATATAATATTCAAATAATTTGTTTACACTTTGTCTAGTTATACAGATAGATAGACACCGGTCTACAGCGCCCTGTAAACTGTAAACCACAGACAATATCTGTAAACCTAGTTTAGTGTTCAATGGATCATCTAATATCTATGGTGTAAACTGTAAACGTTAAAATTATTTGTCAAACTTTAGGTAGTTGTCAAAATATTTGATAGTGTGAGTAGTTAGTTGGTGTTGTTTTGTCTAAAAAGCTATGTTTGGCATGTTTCATTCTTATTCTTCATGTAATTTCTCTCAATTTTGATTGGATGCCTGTTTGATTTAATTTTTCCAAAAGATTGTACTCAAGAATCAAAATACTCCTCAATATTGTGAAAAAAACCTTATTATATTACACTACTTGCCATTGGGTCTATAATTTATTGACTTCTTTTTTATGATTGTTCTACACGTTGGCCAATAACTTCGCCAATATTGTGCCAGAGATATTGGCTAATAGTTTGTGACGGCTTCCACAGTATGTTAAAAGATCGTTCAGTCGTTTGCTTTGATTCAGATTAATGTGCGGATGATATTAAAAATTGATTAAATGTATATTGAAGCGCTATTAATATGATTTGATTATTGAATTCTTATTTTATTCGTTATAAAATAAATATATTTTTTTATGTTACAAAAAAAAGCATTTGTGCAATTCACACGTGTTAGAAGTGAAACCTTAAAATTTTTTAAGAAACACTGTATAATGCTTTCTATCTCATTTTCTCCCAGGTTAAATCTTATGAATTTATGTGTCGGTCTCTTTTTACTGTCGCTTTTTCGTTTCATAGACTTTCAAATCACAAAGATGCTAAAGTTGTCAAAAAATCCAACATCTTTAGTCAAACTAGGTAAGTAGTCTGATGCATACATACTCATATTTACTAGACAAGGAATTGGTGCGACTAGGCACTTTGGGAGCTCGTTCCAAATTAAACGCGCGCAGCCCGGCCAACGTGTAGACGCGGCTGCCAATTACGTTGCTACAATCTTTTAATCTGCGTTGAAAAACCGACACTAAATGGATCTAGCGCCAATGTGTTGGCCAACTCTCCAATATCTACCAAGGTGACCAAAAACCCCCATTAAACACGATGGCCAATGGCATTTGCTACAGGCACACCATTGGCGTTGTTGTTGGCTAACGTGTAGTCTGTGTTACTAATATATAACTACGAAATATAAATTAACCTCCATCTGTGTTTGACATATTGATGTTTACAAAACGGAAAAGAAAACAACAAGTTGTTCCGTGTTCGTACTTCGCAATAGAAACAATTTATTATAGTTGTTTTTCTTTAAGTAATTTCCCATTGGAAATAAAGTTTTTCTAGTACCTTGGATATTATGCGCAGTTATGGATGCTATGTTTGATATTTGTTATCTATCTCCTGATGGTAATAACGTTGAACCAGATGATATACCTAAGACAAAAGAAAATGTTTGGATATTAGGAAGAAAATATAGCCCAGTACAAGGTAAGATGCAATCTAAAGAAATATGTGAAAAAGAGAAAGATACAACCTATCAAGAATACGTTTTTTGTTTGTTTCAGACTTGGATCGTATAAGACGAGATATCACTTCAATCATTTGGTGTACATATAGAAAAGGATTTATCCCTATAGGTGATGAAGGGCTAACATCTGACAAAGGTTGGGGGTGTATGTTGCGATGCGGTCAGATGGTACTTGGTGTGGCTTTGATGAAGGTACACTTGTCATCAGATTGGGTATGGACTCCAGAAACTAGGTAACTACTTTTTTTTTTAAATTCTGTTTAGACATCCTTCCACTTCTATTTATTTAGGTAGCAAAGAAACATTAAAATATGTAGAAAAATTGTTAGGATTGCTCATTGAATGATATAAAAAAATTTCAGAGATCCAACATATTTGAAAATTATTCAGAGATTTGAAGAAAGAAAGCAAGCTCCATATTCCATACACCAGGTTGCACTAATGGGAGCTAGTGAAGGCAAGGAAGTTGGTCAATGGTTTGGACCAAATACTGTGGCACAAGTACTCAAGTAAGCTTTATTAATTACTAGGGACCCGCCCCGGCTTTGCAGGGGTATAAAACATATATAAAAACCTTCCTCTTCAATCACTCTGTCTATTTAAAAAAAAACTGCATCAAAGTCTGTTGCGTAGTTTTAAAGATTTATGCATACAAAGGGATATAGGGTAAGAAAAAACGACTTTGTTTTATACTATTAGTGATTTATCTTATTAAAATAACGTAAATTTAACCTTATCATAATACATGCTTGTTAGTTATGGGTGTTTTGGATTTGCCCCTGCTCAAGTATGTCCTAGATTTGATCCAGAAACATAAAACTTGGCTTTACGCTTCTGCATGTTGCACTGAAGGTCCTGGGTTCAAATGGCACAGAAGGCTGATCACCTAAGTAGGTGATCATTTTCTTTATAGGCACTTGCTTATAAAGAAAATGATCAGTGAAACAGATACAGAAATGTGTCTGCCCCTTACCCTATTAGGGGTTATGGGAATTGACTCATTTACAAGCACTCACCTTACCTTACACACTTTTAAGTTCATAAAGTGGAATGCCGAAATCTGTGCCATTTTGTGTCAACCATTTATATATTAAAAATCACATTTAAAGTTATGATGTTATTTGTATTTATTTTATTCATAAGCAAATTTGAAATAAGTAGAACCGCCATATTAATGTTACTATATGATGCCAGTTTCTTAGGAATTCCATGTTTAAAGCGAAATACTAAGAATAGTGATGTGCAATAAATGAAAGAAAACCCACATGAATCTTATAACACAAAGTTTCTTTAAATATAAATAGCATGAGATTGTGCATAGTAGTAGAGATAGTGAATTATACAAAAGACTACATGACTTGCTGAGAAGCATAAGTGACAAAGTACCTACTTTATTTTAATAAGAAAAGATGTCTACCTACATTATAACTAACAGGTTAACCTTCAGGTTAAACTAACATAATTATTTTATATTTGTATGTTATTATAATCTCTATTTATTTATTTTGCAGAAAACTAGTTGTATATGACAAATGGAGTTCACTTGCAATACATGTGGCTTTAGATAATACTGTTGTAAAAGAGGATATTTGTGAGTATCAATTATGATAAATTCCGATTACACATAATTTGTATGATGAGCTTAAAATAACATATTATACAAGATACATTCAAGGCTTTATTATTTAAGCATGTAGGTGTGCATATTCAAACATCAACTACTCTTCTCTTCTTACTCTTTCTTTTATAAAATTATTACATGTGTCGTGTCAAATGAATAATGTATAAAGTAGTATTAATTTCTTTTCAAAATTTAATTTAATTTCAATTTTGTGAAATAATATTACTTTTTGGATATGACTGGTAAAGAAATCTTGTGTTCATAGTTTCTGTATGAGACTCGAATGGTTTCTTAGCAATTCAGAAACAATACAAACTACCATACCTTGGATGCTAATCCTCAATCTCATATTATATTAAAGAAGAAAAAATAATTTTTATAAATTATTTATTATTTCTATGTAATCGCCGATTTTTTTAAAGTGCAACAGTGCATTGTTCAAAACGACAGAGGTGACGAACATACTACAGAAGGTGTAAATGTAACAGATTGGATGCCATTATTGTTGATTGTGCCACTACGACTTGGTCTTAGTGAAATAAATCCTGTTTATACTAATGGGCTCAAGGTAAGATTGTAGTGTCTTAATAATGCCAGAACAACGTGCCGAACTAATGTTTTTCTTAAAACAGATTACTAAATTGTTTTGACACAATATACAACTGCCATATTACAAAACTGAAATGTACCATTTATGTAATAATTTTACACTTGTAATTTCGTTTATACAATAATTTATAATTTTTTTTTAACAATTTGCAATATTCCTCTGTTATGAACTAACTAATATTAAAATTTTCTCTTGCGCTTTTTGTAATTTTTTGGTTATGATTTGTATTTTTAAGTATTTTAAAATTTCGAGGCCGCTGTGGACTTTAGCACTATTTAATGGATATTATAACATATATTTCATTTTGTTTACTTCCTCCACTAATTCAGTCCACGATCTCAAAAAAGATTGTCGGGCATTATATGTAAAATCATCTGAATTATTTAAATAAATTGAAATATTGCAAAAAAGCGAGGAATAGAATAATAACTATTATATACTATTCTATAAGTTAAATTTGTCAGAAAAGAGAATAAGAGTGCCAAAATCATCGATATAATAAACCCTATATCGACGGTCAAAATTATTCATTTTATTCAAAAAGTAAGGTTGATGTAAGAGGTCTACCTCTTAAGCATGTAGACGCGGTGATATTAAAAGTGAAGCCTGCATTTATGCATTTTTGAATAATGAATTTACGCAGCTCTTCCGTGTCTAAGAGAAGACAATATTAGTGAATTACATGACCATGCTTGTAATTTATAATGATGAAATTACAAAGAAATAAATAAATTATCAGACAATCAATAATTAATCCCACATGAAATCTGTCTGTCAATTTACTTGTTGATCAAAACATATGTAGTGTATAACTTATGTGTGCATAAGTTATACACTCTGAATTTGAACTCGGTAAAACCAATCTTAAATGCGAAACTGCAAGGCTCCTGCGGACAAGCTGCTAAACCAATTTTGTCGCATTTATTTTATTTCTTTGCACTAATTAATTTTTTTTTTATATTATTAGATATGTTTTCAATGCCCTCAATCAATTGGAGTGATCGGTGGCAAACCAAACCAGGCATTGTATTTAATTGGATGCGTTGATGATGAAGTGTTATATTTAGATCCACACACAACGCAGAGATCAGGTCTTGTTGAAGTAAGTTAATCGATTTATATTAGCCAGGTTACTTTTGGCATGAAGCCAGTAGTTAAAGTTGAAGATAGCTGGTTTAGGAATTAAATTTTATATATGGAGATCTAGTGTCCCGACTAGGCAAGAGAAGTACTTATTTAAAAAATCACCTGATTGTTATTAATATTACCTGATCAACGGTTGAAGATTAAAATCGCTACAACTGTTCTCTCGTACGTATGAACAGACAGACTGTAAGAAAAATCAATTTAATTAATGAAATTAATTTCTGGGTCATGACTGGCTATCTTATATTTACTAGTAACTACCTACCAATACTGGGGTTGGTCAAGGTCAATGAAGAGTTTCGTTAAATCGTAGATATGTATGAACATTAAGATAAATAATAGTATCGATGAATTGATTTAAGATACTACTAGACAAAGGTGGATTATCCTTAAGGTAAGGCCTTTACGAGATGGCCCCAATGTGTTGATTGTCATTTAATAAAATTCTGCTTCTCGGTAAATAACTGAAAAACGTAACTAGGTCATAATATAATCTTAGCAATGTTCAAATTAATAAAAAAGCTTAACGAATCTTGAAACTGAATTCATGTTTCATTGTCTCTATCTATGGTATACAAGCTCAATTACCTTCTATAAACAAAACTAGGTTAACAGATTTGAAAGTGAAAAACTAAGCATAGTTTTTTATTACTTATAATTATTCTTATATGTATTATAAGGACTAGATCACACCGAGATGGCAGCGAAGAGGCGAGCAGTTTCAGTGTAATATGATTTTAAATGTTATCTTCATAACTATAATACATAGTTTCCCTTGAGAAACTTAAAATGGTCCCTGACGACTCTCTCGCGCCTTCACTGCCGAGCCGACCACTGCCATTTTGGTGTAAATTGAGCCTAAACATAGATTTTAACGTTTTCAGAATAAACAAACAGACGAACAAACAGAAATGGATTGTTCATATCACTGTAGATACGCTTCACGCATACCAATGCTTGCCATGGATCCCTCAGTAGCTGTGGTAAGGTTTTTTCTTATCGCCCATATATGGTCCATAGATTAGTAAGTAATATGTATACGATTCTGGTACCATCTCTATATATGTATATAAAAATCTCGTGTCATGGTGTTTATGTTCCGAAACGATTCGTTTTTTTTTATGAATTTTATGTGTAGGTAGGTATGAGAATAGCCCCTACCTAAATTTTTGAATCACGAGATCGGGTGAAACTGCCGGGCACAGCTTAATGTACAGTTATTAATTTTCATAAAATTTTGACGGATGTGAGAACGTCAAGTTTGACGTTATTCATAGATATTAGCTCCATAGTGTTGAGATTTTGAGAATGATTTAAAATTTAATTTAATAATTATTTGAAATATACAATATCAACTTTTTTACAATATATTTAAAAACATATTTATATTTCAGTGCTTCCTATGCCGAACCAGAAACGATTTTGATGAGTTATGCAAAACATTTGAAGATATTTTAATGAAGGAATCTCAACCCTTGTTTGAAATCTGCAAAGAGCGGCCATCACATTGGGGCCCAAGCGGGCAAGATATAGACTTACAAAATACTACACTTTTTACAGGTTATTTTTTAACCCTTTTTCATATTTTTAATAACTATTTTCTTAGAAATTTATGACAAAATTTAAAGTTTTTAGTAAATTTTCTTGCTTTGGTATAATAAGAGAAAATTTAAGATTATAATAAAATGTTAAACATGTCATATAATATCTCTATATCAGAAATTATCCAATCCTTAGAAATAAAAAAATTAAAAACAAAAATGCATTTTTGTTTTGTTTGATAATAATAGGGAATTCTTTTCTTTTTTCAGAATTTGAAGAAGTGGACAGACAATTCGATGACTCAGATGATGAGTTTGAAATTCTATGAGTTTAAGCATTATCCTTTTATTGTAATGATGTGAAAATTATATATTAAATTTTAATTGAAAAATGCCGCTTTGTCAATCATATTGTTGAGTCATTACAAAATTCCAAATATTTGTAAAATAGTCACAATTTTCTGTTACTAATATGTGCTCAAATAAATTTGCATCTTAATTATGTTATGATTATTAATTAAGTTTATATACTATGGAGAGCAGAAAACAAAACAAACAATAGAAAGCTTATAGTAATTTATATGTAAAAAGTTAAACATCACAATAAATATAAAACTCCTAGACTGGTGTAATATATCGATATAATTTGCAGTGCCTTTAAATAAACAATGAAATCTTTTGTATTACTGATTCGTTTATTTATAAAACTGAGTTTTTCAGTGTTCCTTCTGTATTAAAGTCCTCCAGTATGGCCGGCTGTTGACAATAAATTGAAAATACACTGAATGGATTTTATCAAATGCGGTTTTTACCAATAGACAGGATTCCGAAAGGATTATTAGTGTATAATTTGTTTAGCTGGTGGTATAACTATCATTGTTACAGGATCTTTAAGCCATGTCTTTTTTTTATCGAATAGTAGGCAAACGGGCAGAGGCTCACTTACGAGAAGCAGTCCGTCGCCCATGGACACCCTCAACGCCTGTTGAGCCACGGGTGCGTTACCGGCCTCTTAAAGAGAGGTACGCTCTTTTCTTGAAGGTCTCTAAGTTGTAATGGTTTGGAAATACTTTAGAGGGCATCTAGTTCCACAGAGTGGCGGTGCGCGGCAAAAATTGCCTTAAAAAACGCTCAGTTGTGGAACGACGAACACAGAGGTCTCTTTTAAAGTCCTAAGTCCCCTGGATGGGGCAGAGGGCGTCCACAGTACGTCACGCCTGCCACGAACATAGAGGTGATACGGATGAAATTTCGTATTCTGCCTCGACGTTCGAAGATGAAACTCAGCTGCAGGTAGGTTTAATCCAAACAACTCTGAACATTCTCCATGATAAATGCGATAGAACATGCAGAGGAAACCTACATCTCTATGCAACGCCAAAGGATCTGGTCGTCAATGATTGGAGACGCTATTCGTTGGATGCTGTCAAAAGGCAGAAGCTGATATTTGGGAGCACCCGCCAAAGGTGAGAGCAGTACTTCATATGGGACCAAATTTGCTGTTTATAGAGTTGCAAGGGATGTCCCGGTGTAAAGTATCTACCCCTTTGCCTTATTTAGGACTACAAGCTTCTTGGAGGCTAATTTAGCCTTTCGTTCTAGATGACCGCGAAACTGAACGTCGTGCGATATGTTAACGCCAAGTATTTCGATACTAGCTTAGGTCGTAAGCGAAGTGTCTTGAAACAGGAGATACGACATAGGTAAAATATATTTTTTGCGGTTAACGCGGAAACATGTCTTCTTGGGGTTAAATTGGATTAAGTTTAATCGACCCCAATTGGAGACTCTATGAAGTAGAGACTAGACTCGATTTCAGATACAAGCTTGTTCTTTTTCTTTATTTTAATTAATGTCTAGATTTCGTGTCCCATGTAAAATAGCAGAAATTTTATTTGGAATTTTGACCACATCACAAAGTTACGTTTTACTGAATTATATCATTTTTATTTAATTGTGCACATCACCGAACAATTTATGCTTAAAACTTCACTAATTTTACACATAAAATATAGAAAATATACAACTTTTTAAAAATTATATAAAACTTGACGCACTCGTTGTTGCGATGGCGCCAAAACTCTCTAATTAAGGAAATTGTCCAGCTGGCCTGGCAACATTTAGAGCGCGTTCGCACAGCGATATTTCACCGAGCGAATTTTTTCCGCAATTCTGTAACACATTGAATTTTATGGAAGTATCTGCACCGGCGATAAAAAATTCGCGCGAAAATAAAATCTGTGATTTGTTACAAAATGAACGCGCTGCGGTGCGATTTAGTTTCGCGCGAATTTTTTGTAAAGTATCAAGTTGTATGGCTAGGTCCGCACTGCGAAATAAAATTCGCGCGATTCGTTCAGTCGTGCAACGGAGCACTTCACGGGATGTCATGCGCTTCTTCCCCAATATAGACAATGCTATATAATATATATAATTGCTAGACAATGACGACATGGATGTAGAGCAATTAATCTCGCTGGTGCACATGAGAGCTCCACTGTTGGACGAATTTAATAAAAATTACCACGACAGAATATTAAAGGCGAGATTGTGGGAGGAAATTTATAAAAATATTGTGCCGCCTTAGTTTTATATAAATTAAAATTTTAGTTCGGTGGTCCATTTTAAACGTGCGTCTCAGTCGGGAACTGCAATAAAGTGACAGAAATCGCGCGAAATTTTATTCGCAGTGCGTACTAGGTGTATCTCCAATCGCGGAATATTATCCGCGCGAAAAAAATTCGCGCGATGAAATATCGCTGTGCGGACGTGCTCTTAGTACGCCACCAGTCGACCGCAGGGTGCCCGGTGCAGTCTAAAAAATAATAATAATTGAAGTTTGCAAAATATAACAAAATCAATTACCTACGTAGGTACCTATCTACTAGTTTTTATCTAATGACAAATCACAAGTGTGTAATAAGGATAATATTTTTCTGTGGTAAGAGCAGTGAATGAGTGAACTTATCAAATGAACCATCTGTGGAAGAATTCATATTATTATTTATTCAAGGTTGAAGATAATAGACAATTCACAATAGTAAACTCGAGAGTCAATTTGTATTTTAAAAATAAGTATTTTTAATTTTTATTTAGACGGCAGTAATAAAGTACCTACCTGTGTTTTATTGGTTATTTAATCTTTTGCGCTGAAATGGAAGACGAATTAGAGGACCGAGTATTACACCAAACATATTTGTCTTTTATGAAAATTTTGTCGCGGTTTAGTAGCAGTGTTGCGTTAGATACCCCAACGAGCTATTTCTGGAAGATGGTGCGTCTTTATTTATTACGTTCGGAAGTGCTCATTTTTACATTTGGAGTAGTGGTATTCTTCATGTACTTACAAACTATAGGGTTATGGAGTCGGACGCTGCTAAGCAGGTTGTCACATGCTGTAAGTCCATTAACTGCAGTTCAGAGAATGAAGTTAATGGAAGGTTCGGATGCCGATAAGCAAAGCTGGGAACTAAAGGGGTCATTGAGTGCGGTTTATGCGATTAAAGGAAGGAGAAGACATATGGAAGATAAGTTTATAATTAACGAAAATATAAACAACACAGGCATTTCATTATTCGCTATATTTGATGGACACGGCGGTGAATTTGCTGCTAATTATGCTAAAGAACATCTAATACAAAATTTATACAATAAGATAGTAGAGTTAAGTGCATTTAAAGATGGGAAGCTCCTTGAAACCCCTAAAAACGATCCAGAGGAACCCAAGAAAGAGGAAAAAGAAAATAATATTAATGTAGAAAGAAAAAGTAGTTTCAAAAAATCTGTAAGTACTGCTGATGATACTTCTAAAAAGGAGATTACAGATCCCCAAATTTTAGCTCAACTGAATAAAGCCAGACCTATCACAAGGGAAGTGAGACCAATCAAACCAGTTAAAAATGTATCTGTGCCCTTATCCAGTTACATATTGAAAGGCAAGATAAACTATGGAAAATTGTTGACTGATGAGGTTCTTGCTGCAGATAGGTTGCTTGTTGAAGCTGCTAAACGTTCTATGAATGTTGCTGGAACAACAGCATTGATAGCTGTTTTAGAAGACAATAATCTGATAGTAGCTAACGTTGGTGACTCCAGAGGTGTTATGTGCGACTCCCGTGGAAATGCTATTCCAGTATCTTTTGACCACAAACCACAACAGGTATATTATTTAGTTCTGATTTTGCTAGTCACAACACACTTAATAAAAATTAACATTAATTATATTTTGCCTTGTATTTAAATTTACCTTCTCAATTAGTGAAAATTAAATAAACATGTTTAGGCTCGTTCTTATTTGTTAACAATATATTTACTTTTAAATTTTAATTAAATGTTATAATTATTTACTTGTAATTTATGGTCTGTTAATCTAATCAAATATGCTCCTTTATCCAGGTTCGAGAACAGAAAAGAATAGAAGCTGCTGGGGGCTACATAGCATTCAATGGAGTTTGGAGAGTTGCAGGCATTTTAGCCACATCCCGAGCTATGGGCGACTATCCATTAAAAGATAACAAATTTGTTATTGCCAATCCAGATATTTTAACATTTAATTTAGAAGACCATAAACCAATGTTTTTAGTTCTTGCATCTGATGGTCTATGGGATACATTTTCAAATGAAGAAGCTGTTAAATTTATAAAAGAGAGATTAGATGAACCAGACTTTGGAGCCAAAAGTTTGACACTCCAAGCTTATTATAGAGGGTCAGTTGATAACATTACAGTTTTAGTTATAAATTTTATGCATGAAAAATATTCCACTGCTAGCATCTCGTAATAAGAATCTTAATATTGTTAACATTATAGTCAACTTTAGTGATAATTTTTTATACATTTAGAAATTTGACATAAACCCTGAATAAATTCTATAGACCAGTGACATTTTAATATTTGTAATGCTGATACCAATTGAACTTTTATTTTATTTTCAATCACACTATTTGTTTGCAGATTGAGCTAATTGTAAATCTAGTAATTTGATGTGATTGTTAAATTTGATTGACTTACAAATATTTGGTCGGCAATCACTGAGTTTTAATAAAGAAAATTTGCATAAAATAAGTACTGTAAATAGACGTCCAGAGGAAGTACATATTAGTAATAGAAAATCCATATTTTGAAATATGTATTTAAAAGTCAACTATATGTATAATGAGTGGTTGTGATTGTGGTGATTGTTGTTTAATAATATAAATACCTATTCTAATAATTACCTTGGTGTATTGCATCTTAATTTTTTTGCTTTAGATTGTAGATTTGTGGTTCCTAATGTTAGTTTATCGGTATTTCATTGCATAGATCTTGGGGATATTTTATTTTGCCTATGGCCTCAGTTATGTGGGAGATTTTTTTGTAAACTTCACTGTACATTCTTAAATGAAGTTTGATATTATTATATGTAAGTCTTCCTTATCACTAATTGCTAGCTGATATTAATGAAATTGAAGACAGTGGGTGTACATTATTTTAAATCTTATTTACTCAAACGCGATAGTTATTTTTGTTATGAGTGTTAATCCGACGAGATAATATCAATTAATGTGACCAAAGTACAAGTGATGAACATGAGAACTTAGTTATTCCTTCCTTGCCTTTATTTTCTTAAATACTATTATGTGATATATATAGAAATTGTGTAATTCAATAAGTCTGGCTTTTATCCAGTTGCAAATATGGATCTTCAAATAAAGATTACTTGAACTCTAACAATGATATCATTCTTGTACTTAAGATGATATTTTAGATACTGATTTCTGTTATTGAATTTTAAATAATTATGTCTATTTATTGCTAGTCATTTAAAAATATATATAAATTTCATTCAATACAGTATTAGAATTGTACACTATACATATTTGTAATACTGAATGACTAAAAAATGAAAATGAGTTACGTAACTACAAAATATTAGATTTAGAAATATTTTAATAATTATTTTATGTGTCTAAAAGAATAAATATACAAGTGAGATAAGGCCAGTATTGTAGTATTTGAATTAAATATTTTCAGCATCTGTCGGTCAATTTTTATAGCGTAACGTTTGACAGTACAAACGAAACTGCAACTTATGTTTTGGAATATGGGCTTTAGATTCCGATGTTGCAGTACGGTCTTTTAAAAATTAATAGTACAGAGAATAAACGATGTCTTCATAATATATTCTAGTCTTTAATGGGTCCAACAATATCAGGGGTTAACATGATAATCAATAGTGATATTTGGATTTAGTGGTCGCATGACGCGATGTTTTATTTATAAAACAGCTGTTAGCGTTTTCCTCGCTGCAATTAATTCGGTCTGTCTTAATGTGTCGCAATCGCATACGTCACTGTTCAAATCGCTATCTACTACACTTCGTTAAGCCTTTTTCAATTAGTTTTGTCCTCCTCCTCAAGAAGGCGATAAAACGTTCTAAAAACTAAGTGTTCCAGATTTTATGAATAGTACGGGATCTGTTAGTTTAAGTTCCCATTATCATGTTAGGGCTAGATTTGAAGTTCGTGACTAATTTAATTAACCATTGCTGTTTATTTAACAATATTTAAGGCGCCTGTTACACGTTCTTACTAATAATGAAGAGAATGGAAAAAGACGTTCCACGACCATCACTCGTCATGGGATGAACTCATGTCCCTTTCTTTACTTATTAGTGAATAGAAACGCGATTGGCATGATTGTCTGACCACTAGAGATCAACAACGCAACGAAGATGGCGAATAAACGTGGAAGTCGCGTAACAAGCATTGCGTGGTAGCGACTTGGGTTATTTATATAGGACGGAACATCGTCATAAATACCTTAATTATATATTTTTAATATACAGTTATAAAAACTAAATTTTATTTAATAGTGACTTGTATACATAACTACATCATTAACGTGTACCTATTGTTAATTAATATTGTGAAACATGAATAATAAAAGATGGTATAAAAAATGTATGTATTTTTTCTAACAAATATTTTTAACAAGTAAAATTGAAGAAAGTAATTTTAAATAAGAATATCTCATAAATGGTTGAACAGATCTTTTTGAATTTTAGCTAATAAACAACTCGATCAGGTCAAATATTAAACAAACAAAAACACATTATAATCGGGCCACTCGTTTAGGAGCTTCAATGCCACAAACAGACACCTGTCTGTCAAAAGTAAAACTTCACGTTCATAATAATGGCTTTGAAAATGAGGTTTGTTTAAAACTGAGTTCAAAATTTATTCAGGAAATGTTGGAATAATTTAATAAAACAACATTATATAGTTATTATAAATGTAATAAATCAGCAGAAAGGTTACATATGACCTAAGTATTATTTACTGCCTTGTGCATACAAGTGTCTACCTAAAAATGTCATATCATATAGGACAATACATTTATTAAATATTGATTATTATTCACGTTTTATAAATACTATTATATGGCATAATAAAAATATTCTGAAAATATTAAGTACTACACATCGAAAACTTTTCTTAACAGAAAATATCTTTTTTATTACAGAAACAAAAAAGTAACTTATCAAGTCTTTATTTTTAAAGAAAATGGAATGAAGACTTATGATAAATATGCATTAATATTAAAAACAATGAAATAAATTATGTCACAAACATGAAATTATTTAAATAAATCAATATATGTTAAATAACAACAAAATTGTTTAAGCAATAAAACAATGTTCACTTAAGAATTACTACAAGAAACAATTGAATTTAAACGGAATAATAAGTGTATTTTATACTTAGTTTCAAAATCTATGACTTATGACTTGACTTACTGTGCTAAATGTATATTTTTCATATTTTAGAAATAAAATAATTATTTTTCATAGATGGAACAAATTAATTTGTTACACATGTATATGTACAAAAAATAATTATATTTTTAAAATTATACTCAAATAAGCTTTTAAAGTAAAAACAGGCTTAGGTTGCAAACATAAACTTAATTTGTTAAAGTCTTATAAATTATTATCACATGAAGCGAAAAAATTTAATAGAACTTTTACGTTGAAAAAGAAACTTGTCATATTTTATACTATCTGTTTTTTATATGTTAGAGCCCACATTATCAAACAATATGTATTTTAAACAAATTTCTACATTACCTACGCCTCTTCGTTATATCGGCTTGATAATTTTGTGCATACAATGGCATTGATATTAAACGTTTTTCAATATATCCACTATTTCTTGACGATACTTACAATGTAACATTCAGATCTTAATTGACTCAAAGTTTAAAACATTCAGTAATTTTATTAAACGCATTAAACAACTAAAAACATCGACATACAGTGATATAAAAATGGTAAATAAGCATAAAATTGTCATGAAATGTTTTTATTACTATGTAAATTGATGGAGAATACTTGTAACGGCAATAATACTTATATTAATTAGTATTATTATTTAATTATACTATTATTAAAAATGTTCATTAGAAGTGAGCAATGAATATGCGTTTTTATACATTTATCCGTGCACGCAGTGTTTCATACTTTTTATAAATCCCGACAATTTTTATGACCGCTGTTGAATTGATTAATTTTATTCATTGAAAGTCCTAATGGATGGGGCAAAGAGCTTCTACAATACGTCGCACGGTCTTTAGCTACGCGCTTCATTTCGATCCACGTCATACCAACTGCCCTCGCCTCTGCAGTGATCGTCCGTCGCCAGGATTGCTTAGGGCGGCTACGTTTACGCTTTGTTTGAGGACTCCATTCTAAGGCTAGCCTCGTTATATGTTAGGAATCCTTTCGGAGCGTGTGGCCTATCCAGTTCCACTTGCTGGTCGATTTACCGCAACGATCTCACAGATCCATGTTTGAGATCCTCTCGGAACAGTATACGCATAAGGCAGCGGTTGATAAAGACCTGGAGCCGCTGCGTGATGTCCTTCCACGCCTCACATCCATACAGCAACAATAGAATTGACAATATAATCAAATAAACATTCAGCGCTACGTAAGGCTTCGCGTTCTTATAAGATTTAAACATCTTACACACTCAACAACTTCTATTTAAATATTTTTTAATTTATATACCCAACTAAGTGACATAAATAAAATGGCTTAACAAAATATCTAAACCCTCTTGAGCATGAGAACGAACACATTTTCTCATGAAAATAATGTATTATAAATACGCAACTTCAATGGTCTGTGTTTAGAGGTCATAAAAATTAGCGAAACGTGTATTATGAAGCTATAAGTGTTACAATATCATCAATACATGGCTAAGTATGGCAGACTTAACTTTTAACCTTAATAGACATTAATTTGTGCAAGGTTTCAAAGTATTTTTTGTCCAAAAGTCAATCCAAAATGTGAAACTTTTCTAACATATCCAGTCTTTGGTAAATTTCGTTCTTAGGACCAAATTGATATATGGGAATTTGATGAAAGTCCTATTTTGTACCTACGTTAACTTCTTGTATTTGACTACTAATTACTACAACGAGTTACCTTTCAACCGATTTGAAGAAAAATATTTTTTTAAAAGTACGTATTCAAAGTATGCTTTGAAGGAAGTATGTAAAGTAAAGTACGAATTTGACCCTTACGAGTAGATTAGCAGTGAAAGATAGTTTAAGTTAAAAATAGTTTAAATTTCTTAAGCGAAGTTCTAAGTGTTTACTTCACAAACTTTGAATTTGCTATAGAAAAAATTACTAGTAGAAAAGTTCGCCTTTAGGCTGTATAGGCAGTCATATTGTAAATCTGACATTGACTATTTCTAAATGGTCTATTTTCTAGTATTTTATTTCATTGGCAAGTCTTTGAGGGTAATAGAAAATGTATAAAAGTCTGGCTCGGAGAATAAGTAGGCAATGTCAGATTTAAGCATTATTTAAGAACCTCGCGCTTATAAACATTACTCAGTTTTCCAATTATATTTTCTCGTCCTTGCAAAATTTCAAGTATTATTAAAAGATAAACAATATTTATAATATAATTTTATAATACAATAGTTAAGAATGGATTTGTGTAATAATTAGCTTAAACTGTATGAAAATTTGTTCATCCATTTATGAGGTATTCTTATTTGTAATTGATATAAAATAAATATAAAGCCACTTCTGATGAAATGTCACTCGACATTATAACCATCAAATGACTGCTATACATTCAATTAAATCGAGATTTGAGTAAGCATTTCTATAGTAAAATCCCATCCAAGTAATTGTAAAATGTGATAAGATCCATCGAGGAACGTTATTCAGCTTAAATATATATGAGAAAGTTTTCGTTAACTATCAAAATTTATCATAGGGGAAACTAAGATTAGGGACCATTCATAAATTACGTCATACCTTTAGGGGGAGGGAGGGGGTCAACGAAGTGTGACATTGTGTGACAAGGGGATGGGAGGGGTCCTAAATTTCGTGACGTCACATTTCTTAATCTACGTGTTAAAACACGAGCTTTGCACTATTAACGAAAAACTAAAAAACAATCAAAAATGTTAAATTGACACTAGGGGGGAGGGGAAGTCTCATAAATGTGACCAGCTATGACAAGGACGGGGAGAGGTCGAAAATCATGAAATTCGTGTGACGCAATTTATGGATGGCCCCTTAATTTGAATACAGTGGAATCGTGTCAGTAAATACTCTGAATTTTTAGGTTCAGAAGTTATCTTTGGTTACCAAGCGTATTAGTCGAATTCCACCCTATCCTTAATGATAGTAATCTGAGATTTATTTGAATTAATAAACCGGCGACCTATGCCAGCATTGTGCAAAACTTCTTATATTTCAAACATTATTGAGGTTGCCTTTGCTTACCAAGCATTACTATTGTGGAATTCCACTCCAGTAAGTACTTAGGCTGAGAATTATTGGAATATTCATTCATTCGTGTCGCCTAATAATGTAAATTATAAAAAGTTCTCATGTTTCGAGCATTATTGAAGTTACTAAGCGTTACTACAGTCAAGTTCAACGCCAGTGACTGTAGTGCTAAGATTTCCATTGACGAGTATGTCACTTAAGGGCTGACCCAGAATTGAAGAGAGGGAGTCACTCAGTTTCAAGTAGTTTGTTTCAAGGGCTTCATGGTACGAATGCTGATCAGAACTGATCAGTTTAGCGTTCAATTGTAACGCCGCATGGCATACTGTTAGGAACTCTCTGAAAAAAAAAAAGAAATGATGTTTATATATTTCAATTTAGCTAATGTAATTAGTTATAATGTGAAGTCCCGTGTCCTCTAGTGGGGTATGGGGCTGATGCATTTCTTTTTCTTTAGGGGCAAGTAGGTGATCAGCCCTTATATGCCCCAGACAGATTTTTTTAAATCTCCACTAGGTTCGAACCCAAAACCTCCAGGTTGTGACGCTTCCGCGCTTACCACTAGACTAAGGAGGCTGTCAATAATACAATTAGTTATGGTCTTTGTAAACAGAATTTTCGATTACTGTACAATAACTGTCAATTCCAAAGAGTTATTTACCAAACTCCTATTTACTAAGAATTAAGTTAGTTATATAAACGGGTTGAAATTATAAAAAAATGATGAATATCCTTCAACGTGCAGGTAAATATTTTTTTCATGCATTAATTAAAAATGGATCTACAAGAGATTCAAACTTACTTGAATGTATTTTTAAGTTTATCCACCAAGTCGTCTGGATACATGGGCGCGAGTGTGGGGTCCAAGAAAGCGTTGGCGTACGCGATAGGTCCCGCGTTCACTTGCACGCACACGCTACCTTGCAATCTGAAATTATCAATTTTTAGTGTTACTTTTGTAAAAAGTTACAATATGTAATGATAATATCATTTATAATAATCATAATTCACGCGTGTGACATGCAATGCATATCTTTCGCATAATGCCTTATTTAAGTAAATTAATGTCGTAGGTTCGACCTATAGGAGATAAGAAACTTGATAAAGTAACAAACCTTAATTGCAACTTCTTTAAATCGGGGGTTTTGGCGTACACGATCTCATTCAACTCGTTCACCTGACTTTCCATCTCAGTAACGGCGACTTCGATCGGGCTTTTCTCTTCGACTTGACACTCTCTCACCGGTATCCGCCGCTTCACGTATGGAAACCAGTTTTCCGCTAGAAAAGAAAATATTTTCATCCTCAACTAAGCGTATGTTAGCGCTATGCACGAAATGATTTATTATAAAATAGATATAATCAATAGTAACATAGTATAACATATATAATTAGTAATATATCTACTTTGCAATCTATTTTTCTCTAAGCACGCGCTAATTAAGAGAGCATATAAATAATTTAACATTAAAAAGCACGTATGTCCCAAATTTACATTTAATAAAATACAATATTGGATAAATATTATACCTAATAAAATTATATATAAGAATCGATAGTTTTTGTCTGATCAGGCTATAACAGTTGATGTTTACTGTGCCGAACTTCAAACAATGATTATTATTAAAATTAGACTTATCGCGCAAGGAAACATTATTTATTTACCTCAACGTTTCGACCGTGTTGCAACGGCCGTGGTCACGAGAAGAACTGAACTGATTTCTTTGCGCGATAAGTCCGGCTATATTTAATAATAATGAGTTCAAATCGCGAAAGTCTAAAGTTTATGGTTCAAACAATGATGGCGAAACTGGCAGTGAAACAGCCCCGACTCGTGAATCCATCTTAACCATTATAGCTCTATGACCGCAAGACCTCACACTGCACGAGCAACCATTGTAACTCTACAGGAGCTGCAGTTAGAAACCATACGTGATCCTCCGCACTCGCCAGACCTTGCTCTAACAGACTACCATTTTTTCGTCATTTGGAAAATTTTCTAAGTGATAAAAATTTTTCTTCCCAGGAGGCAGTACAAAATGCATTCACACAGTTTGTCGAATCTAGATCCCCAGAGTTTTATCGTAAACGCATTAATGAACTTCCGTTTACATGACAACAATGTATAGTTAATAAGGGTAAATATTTTGATTAAATAAATATGTTTCATCTTATCTCGAGTTTAAATTTTTCAGCACAAATCGGCAATTTCATATTTTAACTCCTATTATCACGTATTAAGTATATTGATTATAATGGTATGAAAAGGTTTTAACTACAAAATAATGCCTAATTTTAGCATGGATTGTAACAGCATCAATTAAACATAATCTTATACGAGAATATTTATAAGGCTTTTGAATACCTTGTAACATTTCCTGATCCCTAAAAATTAATTCTAAATAAAAAAATAAACCGACCTCAAAACGCAGTGAAAGGTGACAAATAAATTTCGAATTATAAATGAACCTACGATAAATAAATAAGAAACAATAAAAATACACGTCTAATTGATAACCTCCTTCTTGGTTTTATTGAAAGTTGATTAAAAAGAGCCATAATGTTTTTTATTTTAATGGCGCTAACCTCATTTACATATACATAACCGGTATTAAGTATTTAGTAACTACACAAATACTATTAGAATTCGAGGTTATTTGAATAAAAGTAAACAGGGAATTTACATTGTAAAAACAGTGAATTCCCTTTTGCGACAAACACTCCTTAGCTAGCAATTCTTCTTTGAATTTCTTGATTTTTCCCCATAAAAGAAGTTCGGAGGGCATAGAATGAGGTCTAAAGGGAGGAGGGAGGACGGGAGTTAATTTTTTTTATGTGTAATTCAGCTTGGATTTATATTATATTTCTATGAACAGTGATCATATAAATCTTTTAGACAATCTTAAAACTGGTACTTATAAGCCTCCGACCTAGTATAAAAAATTAAAATCGCCATACAGTAGTAAAAAACGTTCCATAATGGCTTTATTCAGCCATGAAGAAAATATTCACAATCTGAGATTGTCATTAATATAAATTAAGTTTTGAAAATACTCTAGAATCTAATGAAACGCGTTTGGGTTTAAAACGTTAGTCACTAAGATTGTTATTATAAATTGATGACTATGATCCACTAGGCGATCTAATCTACATCGGTGCCATTGTACGAGGTAGTTAGTAGTTGAAGTTCAATGTTGTCAAGTTCTACCTGTAAGATGAGTAAGCCTCAATCTCTGATGATGGACAGGTCCCCTCGCAGCACCATCGCGGGTGAAGGGTGTCTCGAATACGAATCGTCTTACGTTATGCACCCTTTCGAAGGACCCCTCTCCGCTCGAGGAGCAGGCCAGCATTCCTTCTGGCGCTGCCCGAACCCATGTCACTTGGATATGTGCTAATTTGGTGTCTAATTCTTCACGATTTACCTGAAAATGTGCAATAATATTGATAATTATCGCTGTGTTTATGTGTGTATGCAGCGTCTATAAGACTAGACGTCTAACACAATTTTCTAAAAAAAAAGTAATAATTGACTGTAAATATTTAAATAGTTAAAGAAATTTTATAATAATTATTACATTTCACATACTAAAGAAAATTGTTTTCATTCATTCACTACGGGTTTAGCATTTACACTATCTCATGCCTAATCGGTAAAATCAATGTCCACTTATCAAAAACTTATCATAAGTGTTTCCTTTCCAAAGTAAACATGTTTGTGGCTACATAATTATCCTATACCTACAAACGCAAATCCCATGATGACCTCGTATGTTCTAAAATCCATTTAGTTTTATATAAACCGAGTGTTTGCTACCTTTCAACTCATCCATTTATAACTGCTAGGATAATACGAACACTGGCAATGTTATTTAAGTTTAAATAAAGTCATTTTGAAATAAATAAAAAATAAGTAAAAATGTCCACTTATAAGTATTCGAATAACATTAAATTATACGCACCGGTGCTGAATCCATAATCATCTTAACACATGCCAAACCCAGTTTTTGTTCGTAAAACTGTTGGAGCCGTTCCGATATTTCGCTCAATGACGTCAGTTTAGGTTCCTTATAGATAAACTCGACGCCCTCTTCATCCTCACTAAAGTATGCTTTTCCGAAAAACGCAACTCTATAAAACCTCCCGAGCAATCGTTTCCCAGAATTTGTGACTTCGATGACTTTAGCGTACGCTTTGGTCAGGTGTTGGTAACATGTGAGAAGCGCCTGATAGTCTTTCCTCCTCTCGTATATGGGGATAATAAGACGATAAATAGGACCAAGTAGTTCGTATCTCTCAGCTCTATCTACGTATTCTGTACACAGCATCAGTTGGTCAAGAAGGGCCTGTTCATTGTAGTGTATGTCAGTCATGCCTGGAAAACGTGGATATTTCATTAGAATTTTAACACATAGAAATATCCTCTAAATAGGTGAATATTCATTAAAAATTCAAGCATATTTAAATTGATTTATGACTACCCGTATGGCATATTCAGGTATGTCATCATACATTGTAACCAAATGTCTTATTTAGATATACGTTACGCGATTTTTTATGAATATACTTTCTTATCAATTTAACAAGTTGGATTATTCGGAATTTGATAAAATTAAATTAATATAGCTAGAATTCGATTCGTTATAACACTTAATAAAAGTCATGTAAATCCCATATGGACAACTTACACATACATACATATATATAAAATACGAAAAACAGTAACCAAGTGAATTCTGTAAATGCATATTTTATGCAGAAAGAACATTGGAACATGTAATATTTTACTGTATAATGTTCATTCACTATATAAATGTATAGTATTTACAGTCGGGTGTCAATAGATGCCATCAAAATATATCTACTAGGTACAATATCGAGACTCCATTATAAATTCCTTCACTTTCAATAGCACTAACAATCCTGAAAAACGAGTTCCATCATAAATGTATCTTCATTATATGTGTCTAATGTTAGTACTAAAAAACTTGAAAAAAATGTTTATGAATAAGGCTTTACTCGATATATAAAACGAGAAATGACATGAATAGGTACAGTCGAAATCAGCCACGGACACAGAGACTAAATGTCAATTGTTTTGCAAATATTATATTAAAATGAGATCCATCGTGGCTTTTTGTTTATTTTTCGTTTGTGTGTGTGTTGGACAAGAATATCAATCAAAGACTGATTTATCAGAAACACTAGAAGCGAGAGCTGCTATCTCAGATATGGTTATGGCTTTTGTGGTAGGTGCAATGATTTAATATAATATGCATTTTTTTGCTCTTATCTACCTAAAGCGCGACGTTAGGTATTAATATAAAATATACATAAGCTCAGTTGTTGGTAATCTAAAATTCCTGAGGACGAAGTTTTTGGCACATCTACATTTATCTAAATGTCTATGATTTTCCAAGGTTTTCCGGCATGGCGACAGAACACCAGACCAAGCAGAATTGGACAAGAATCCATCACTACATTTAGATTCAAATATATTCTTTCCATACGGCAAAAAGGCTTTAACAAATGTAAGTGATATTTAAATGAAAATGTAATTTTTGACGCATGCTTTTATTTCATGTAGATAATTGATTTAGTGTAAAATATTCTGATGAGTTACTGTTTGGCTTTGTATACTGATTTCGTATTTTATTTCTTATACTCAAATTGTTAATTATCTGTTAAGCAAGTAAAGAAATGACATCATTATGGTTTTTGTTCAGATTAATAGCCTAAATTCTATTTATCAAACAAAAACGCACATCTACAAAGATTATTCAATTTCTATACTTAAAATTTTAATTTATAAAAAAAAAAAAAAATAGAAACCTCACAAACATACATTTAGATTTGACAAAACGAGAATTGTGACCAAATGACCTTGAATATTTTAACCTTTTACGAGTTGCATTTAACATACCGACTTCATTTCTCGATGTGCGTTAAATCGATCCTTTTATTTACTTCAAACAGAATAAGCATTCTGACTAATCGAATTACAGAAAGGAAAACAACGAGCTTACCTTGTCGGGCAGTACCTGAGGAATCGGTACGATGGTCTAATATCAAAACTCTACTTGCCCGAAGAGATCAGCATACAATCAACTGATTTCGCCCGTACAAAGATGACTGTTTTAACAGCTCTATCAGCGCTTTATCCACCACAACCCATACAGCAGTGGCATGCTAATTTAAACTGGCAGCCGATACCATATGACACACCACAGCGCAATGACGATACTGTAGGTTGACTTTAAAATGTTAAAAAAATCATTCTCTTATATTTCGTCGACTACAACATCGGTGCGAGTCCGGGCGATTAATGGCAGCTTTTAATATCGTTTATATAAAAAATACCTGATTAACAAGTTCTTCTTAACTGATTGCTGAATTTAATACATATTTAGTGTTATTTAGCCAATCTTTAAACAAACAAAAATTTAATATTATCGATGCGAAAGTGATTTTATTTATACATATATATCACAGTATTTTTTAATGATACAGCCCAATTAGTGGGCACCAGTTGGTTCACACTAATATTTTAAAGAGAAAAGATTAATTGTATTTTTGTTTGTGATGAACTGTTAGGAAGCTACAGTCTATATTGTACATGTCCTCGTGGACGAAGTCGGGCGGAAAAACCATTACTTTGTATGTGTTATTAACATTGCATATAAGGAAGGCATAAGAAAGTGATGCTTATGTATATTGCAATCGTGCGACATATATACTTGGTATTCGTATATATTTAAGGAAAATCAAAGCTCAAGGTATTCGCAACCTTGAACTTTGTGAATACATATTCAATTTTAATATTTAATTTTAGGATCGATAGGACAGAAATGGCTATCTCCCGTTATTTTTTAATAACATATAAATGGAATCCAATTCCTTAAGATCCAAAAGATCCTTAAGTTCTTAATTAACCCACTAAAGTGAAAATACATTTTTAATTAGGTTTTAAGACTGTATAGCGTTGTTGTTTCGTATAAGTTTTGTTTACATAATTAATTTTCTAAATTAAAGTATGTAAGATAGATTTCCAGTGGTGTGAATTCGATTCTTTTTATGAATATGATTCATTATGATTCTGATTATTATTATTTCAGCTCTTATATTTTATAAATTGTCCAAGATATCATCAACTCAAGAATCAACAGTATGAGACACCGGATGTGGAACGTTACCTTAACTCGTTTCAGGATCTATTTAGGACATTAAGTAAACATACAAAAAATAACATCACGACACCCGAAGACGTTTTCTTTTTGGATAATCTGTTTCAAACATTGGTAAGTTACTGTTTGTGGTGTTATTTTAATTGCTTTTAGCCAAATTCATAGTGTTGACTTTACTTCCATCGACATTGACTTTCCATAACAGTAAAGTCGAAATGCAATCTATGAACTTGTAGGGGACAAATTGATAAATCAACGCTCAATTATTTATGTATTATTAATAAAGAAATAATCATATTATTTAATTATTATTAACCAGCTTGCATGTATAAAGGTTAGTTTTTAATTTTAATCTTCAAAAGTCGGAAGTACATTTAGACAGAGTACCTAGTCATTTATATAGATCCCGATCAGTGAGATAATTTAATACGAATCTGTTAAAAAAACCAGATTGGTCCAGATTAAAAATTAAATCGATTTTTTGACAAGAGTCGATTATAAGATTATTTATTCAATATATATTTATACTTTTATATAAACTTGTAACTAGCTAATATCTTATCTTATCATCTTATAATCATCGAGGGGCTCCCCGGCGGGACGCACGACGGACCTTCAGGTCCTTTTGTACTTACCCCATGCCACATTCACTCACTCCGAGATCCCTGAAGAAGGATTGCATGAGCTTCAGGCTATCACTGGATACGTAGTGTCGATAGTTCAGAAGAGGTCTAGTCGCTTGCTAGCTTTTGAGTCACATTCCCAAAGTACATATCTTATCGACTCTTCTTTTTCCCCGCATGCCCTAGTCTCATCTTGTAGAGGTGACTACGGCACCCGAAGTGTCCAGTCAGGGCTCCTATCAGAGTTGCCTGTGATGTACCATATCTGCAGATCCTCTTATACCACTTGTTGCCATCGGCACAAATCATCACCTTAGAGTGCGTATGTCCTCTCTTCGCATTCCATTCGGCATTATGTCTTTTTTCAACATATGCCTCAATCGCCGTTTTTTCCGTTCCATATGACATTCCAATGAAGAGTTCCGGTTCAATCAGTGGATTGCTTGACCAATTGCGTTGATTGATTCTCTTGCCAATTCATCAGCCCTCTCATTACCCTCTACTCCAACATGGCCCGGTATCCAGACTTGACTTAGTCTGTTGCGTCTACCAAGTTTGTTGAGGGCATTCACACAGTCCAAGAATAGTCCAGAGGGAACTCTGCTGGAGCCGAGAGCTGCGAGGGCCGCTTGGCTGTCAAGCTAATATCTTAATTCGAAATGCTAATAATATTTTTATTTCGTATTTTTATTGAGATAATAAATCGTTATTAGGAGTTTTTTTTTCTAAACAGATGGACACTACTCGATAACCTTATTTCATGGATCCCTAACTTATTTTTTAGTTTTGTTATTTTCCAGATTGTGATTGTAATTTGTATTGATATTATTTTGAAATAGAAAAATATGACGCATTTCGTAAACCCTGCCTCAACTTATTACAGTTGGGCCCAGGAATACCCGTCTCCTTTGAACGAATCTGTCATTTGCATCATATTGATAATAATGAATGAAAGCAAGATATGTATTAACTACGTTTATGTAGTTAAGTTAAAAATAATTATCTTATTACCCTATATTTCAGAACAATGTCGGTGTTCCAACACCGGAGTGGGCCAAAGAAATTATGCCAAAGATAAGAGAAATGACAAGAATTGAGTACGAGTTAATGTATAAAACGGATGAGCAGATAAGGTTGTCTACAGGTAGCATAAAACAATTTATTGAATGAATATGCGTAGGTTTTGGATTATAGAATATATCATCATTTCAGTAAAATGGATAAATGATACAGTTTCATTGAAAATATTTTTTCGAAAGTTGAGTTTAGTAGCTTGTTTGATGTGAAAAACCCAATCATTGAGATCATACATGTGGGTATAAAACCTTATTTATTTTTAAGTCGGACTATGTTTTTCTTCGATGAGAAATAATTTGAAAGTGTGACAGATGTCAGAGAAAAATAGATATAGCTAAAGGTATTTTTTTTAATAATAATGTTTTAAATAAACGAAGCGAGTAAAATTAAGTTGTTTTGATGCACCCAGCTTCTCCCACATACATTTTGGTTAAAAGTAATATTAAAAGTTTTGTAAAGAAAATTAAATTATATGTTAAAATATTATGGTCTGTTTTCTGGACGTAGTTCTAATTTAAATTGACACCTTGCATTTGTTACAGGACATTTGCTAGCTAAAATATTCAACGCAACAAACGCGACGATTAAAGGAAATAACGAGCAACCAAAGTTATATCTCTTCTCGGCGCATGAGCTCGATGTTGCTGCTCTTTTAGCAGCCGCGAGGGTCTTCGTACCTCATCAGCCTAAGTACGGTTCCACCGTGTCACTAGAACTCTGGAAGAATCGTATGACCGATGAATACTCATTTATGGTAAATTTCTTTATAATATACCTACGCATGCGCCTCCGTATTATTAAATCGTTGAGCCATCTTACGCTACGCTCCGATCGGCCTAAATCGCCTATTGACAGATATAACCGATAAAGCCAGTTTTATACGTTTAAGCTGCCTTAGTTAAGAGTTAAATTTAGTATATAGTGTTTCAGGCAAGTCGTATAATAATTTCTTTTATATTTAAGGTGGTATATGCAGCCGAAGCAGGAGGCCCAGGAGTTGTCTTACCAGTGAATGGCTGTGAGGACATCTATCTTTGTGACTACAGTGCCTTTCTCAATCTAACTAAAGATTATGTATTACCTGAGGGCGAATATAAAAAACAGTGCTCTATTGATGCAAATGAATAATATAAATAACGATACAAAACAAAATATTTTTCAGGTTCTAGAAGCGATAAAGTATTGTGTTTTAAAAATTATCTACTGATACAACTTTTACGTGTAAATAAATACCAAATAAAAAGTGTCCGCTTATTAACATACAGATATACTTCGACAGGACTTCTATTTACGAATAGCTTTTACAACTTTTATTAATAAGTGAAGCTGGAAACAATTTAAATAAACCTCCGTCATATACAAATAGGAATTTCTCAAAAATTGTTCATCCAGAACGCATCGAAATCGGTCCATTCTTTATAATACATCTATACACACAGACACACACCCAAACGGAGAGAGACAGAAATTCACAGTTGACACACCTGTTATATCTGTGGATGACGAGGATACGTAAAAATTATTGCACCCTCTTTTATACCTCTTATATAAAAAAATATGACAGATCAACTATGGTAATTATTAGAACTCCAGATCATTAGTATACATGGAATTCTAATTATCTAGAGCTGAGAAACCATTCCATTGTTAATATAGTATAGTAATAATCTTTAAATTTGTATTTTATGAAGTAAGATGATATATTATCTATTCACAAGAGTATGTAGTAAAATTACTCAGAAGTAATAAAAACAACTGTGATTTATATGTTCATTCATTTGCGTTGCGTTATTTAAATTTTTTCAATCTATTTTATTAAAATCCAATTCGCTATGGTGATTCCTTTTCATAAGTAAACTTATGTGACTTCTGAATATTCAGCATTCCAGAGTTTCAAGAAACCTTAGCTAAATGTATTCAAATCATGTGCGTGGCTAACTTCAAGTAATTGTCTGTTATTATTCGATCAAAATACTAGCAAGCACGTAACAACTTATTTCCTTACTATACATTTGTATTAGATCATGTCCTTGACTAAGCGTACCCTATAATTTTATTCCATACTATATGATACGTATATGAAGAGGGACTCGCGATTATTTTGCACTATCACATCACGATCTATTCAATAGGTAGATATAAGCTAAGCATTGTCAGGAGCATGGCAGTCGAATTCGACTCGCGGTAGCGCGCTCTACCGTACTGTAATTGTTATATAACAGAACATGGTTTCGTCTATTGTATTCGGTTGGCTGCTAGTGGCCGTATCTTGTGAATTGACCTCGCCTCTAGTAGGAGTCGGGTTTGATCAGGATAACAATGTCGAATTGGGAGATAACCTGGCAAATACTGATCTCCTGATGGCTTTTGCGGTATGTCTGCCATTTATCACGAAAGTAGTGCACGATTTTCCTTAAATACCCATTAAAAATCGTCTATTTTCATTACCAATAAAGTCGCTAAAATTGCATTAAAACTCGTTTAATGAATATTTAAATACTTATGTTTTTTAATCTGCGATAAGAATTTCGAATTACAAAGTTAAAATATATCAGGTATTCCGGCATGGAGATAGAACCCCAGATATAGATGAAATGGAAAAGTTTCCCTCGGAAGAGTTCACTGTCAGCACTTTTTTCCCATATGGAGCCAAAGCTCTCACTAATGTAAGTATTTTTTTATATTTCATTTGAAAAAATAAACGAAAGCAAATACGTTACAATTATTTGAATAACAATACGAGTGCGTACATGAGAGTATTAAATTAACATAGCAATCATATTCAAACTTTAAAATACTTGCCTCAATGTAACAAAGTCAATTAATTATATATGGAGATGACCAGTGTTATTTTGAATGTCCGAATAAAATAGGTACTTCTAAATGACTTTACAGAATTAAACTTTATTAAACGAAGAGTATTAATTTATATATAAAACTTTTTTTCAAGCTCAATTGCAAAAACAAATATATGTTCGGCGAGTCTGTACCCTAAACGAATGAAGCCATTACGATGCGGTTTTATTGTTTGAAAGCTACAATGTATGAAGATCTGACTTATTGTTTGTAATAGTCTTGTCAGGGGTTGATTACATTCAATTTCACTTGTTTAGAAAGGAAAACAGCGCGGCTATAAAGTCGGCGAATATTTAAGAAGACGATATAACAACCTCATATCTAGCCTGTATCTGCCAGACGAAATATATATTCAGACAACGGACTATGCACGAACTAAAATGACGGCGCTCACAGCTTTAGCTGCTATTTACCCACCACCGCCAGCGCAGAAGTGGAACCCCTATCTCGATTGGCAACCCGTACCGTATGATACACCACCGTATGAGAATGATGACGTAAGTATTTAATTTCCGCGAGTTTAATATATTCAAATGAACTTAATTTTATATGGATTAAATCGATTTTACAATTACTGGAACATTTAAATAACTATAATAATATCTTAATGTATGACGATTTCAAGCCATAGATATGGCTTGAAATCGGAAATGGTATAGTTAAATTGAATTATAATACCATTCTATTATAATACCATTTTATATTATAAATCAAAACAATTATGTATGTGGTCCGTGGATCAGTCACTAATGATTTAGGCTTACATTTTTAATTTTACTTTCCGCTTAAATTTACTTTTCACAGCGAAGTTGAAGGAACGTTATATGTGAATAGGAGAAAAATTTAAAGTTAATCCAAAATATATTTTGACTAGATGGAAGTTTCGACGTTTCCGCAATTTTAATAATTAGTGATATCAACTATCTCCCGACTTCAAATGGGTCACTCTTCTACTCTTGTCCATTTCGCAAAACTGAGGATCCGTGACCATTTTATTTGTGGATGTGTTTTTGAGGAAGGTAGCACCGATCATTTATTTTTTAAATGCAAATGAGGCAATAAAACTGGATTGAAAAAGATTTGCAAACGCAAATCAGATGCACCACCGGTTTCGAATAGAAAAAATTATACAAAAAGAGAAATATTGGACCTGAAGAAAAACCACTAAAGTTTGAACGCTATCTCTTCTACACGTATACAAATTAATTCATATTAGTTAATTTTTTCAGTTTCTTTACTATTACAACTGTCCACGATATTTGAGGTTACGTGAAAAAGTCTACGATTTGCCTGAAATAAAGAAGATGATGAAACCGTATAAAGGACTGTATGAATTCTTGAACACGAAAACAGATGCCAACATTACGACACCGGAGGATGTATTTTACTTCGATAATTTGATTCAGGCATTGGTAAGAATCTTTAATATTAGTTTAATATAAAATATTGTTGCCAAACCGTATTCTTCATCATAGTTTGCGTAAAATTGTACTAAAAAGAAAAAGAAATCAGGTTGAGATAGAATAAATATTAATTACAAACTTACTTTAATAATTGCCTAATAATATTAAATTATGTTCGTAGGAAAATGTATGTGTAACACCACCCCCATGGGTCAACGAAGTTATGCCACAGATTAAAGAAGTTACAATAATCGAATATATGATCGAGTTTTACAACAGTGAAATGATTCGATTATCAGCAGGTAGAAACCCTAATAAAAACATAATATCTGGCGAAATGTGGGTGTACTAAGTGCACCTCTGCCTAACCCTTCGGGGAATTGAAAAGCGTGATTATATTATTATTAGAAACAACGAGATTTTAACTTCCCATTTAATCCTTGTTTAGATTTAATATTAAGTCCACATTCAAAGGCCATGCTTTTTAGCAGTTCCGAAAACTTTTGTGTTCAAAGTGCTTTTAGGAAATCGGAAAATTTTGGAGGTAACATAATATAACATGTCATCCAAAACTTCATTACATTGAAAATGTATGAGGAAATGAATTAATAGTTATTCTGCTATTCTCGGATTAGACGAATCCAATAAAACAACATCAAAGTTACTCCAGCCGTTCTTGAGTTATAAATGCCTCTTCCCCCCACTATAGCAGCAAAACACTGTTGTATAGCTTGTTTAGCTGTAGACAGTAAAATTTCATGGTAGGTATAGGGGTAACATAATGGCTACCGAAAACGTAGACATACGGTTTAAGAAGGATCTTTAAGAATATGGTTGCATTATGATAATATTTTCGAGTAACAAGAATAATACGAAATCATTATTTTTTAAAGGTGTGCTTCTTGAAAGGATAATAAATGCAACAAATGTCAGAATAGCTGATAACAAGGATCTACCAAAACTGTGGCTGTTTTCGGCGCACGAGAACAATGTGGCTGCATTTATGTCCGCCATAAGGGTGTTTAAGCCACACCAGCCCATGTATGGCGCTACAATATCGCTGGAATTGAGAAGAAATCGATTAACTGGCCAGTATGGGTTTACGGTAAGAATTTATTATTAACTTTCATCTTTTTGGATTAATTTTTGTATCGATATGGGAAAATAAAGGCTTTAATAATATTATTATAATCTAGTATTGCTCTCTCAAAATTTCTGCCGTCATTCCAGTGATCATAGTTTAATGGTAATTCAAAAACAACAACAATGGTACAGTGGTAAACTTATTGGCACTCTAGCAAAAAGCTTCCAAACCTATGTTAAGAGAAATCGTTTGACAGTGATATAATTATTGCAAAGACCAAATATTTTACTGAAAAATAATAATTTTTGCGATACAACGCGGTGATGGAATATTTTATGTAGGATTTGTTTTAATAACTGTGTACATTTAATTACAGGCCGTTTACGCGAGAGATGTCACTTCTGACAAGCCAGGTATTGTGCTACCAATAGCTGGATGTGGCGGACGGCTTCTATGCGATTACGACACTTTCATTACCCTCACACGAGACTATGTTATGTCGGCGAATGATTTTAAAAAACAATGTTTCATACCATAATAATATAGATAACAAAGCCGCATACGATTACACAAAGGTCACTCAAATAAGAACTGTTGGAAATATAATTGACTCTTTTATTTATATGGTATAAAAAAAGAGAGGCTTACTTTTATTGACTTCTGCGTTGTAGCGCAAATACGATTATTATGAAACAGTAACGCGCGTAAACGCTTGCCGTAATTACAATATCTATATATTATATACTTTTCAACGACTGATTATCTGTTCCATATATCTGATGCCATTCAGTACAACCGAAAATAATGAAATCTGCAGTCTTGAAATCCCTGTCTCCACTTTAATATCAAAATCGGTCTTTTTATTTAAATGTTAAATTTTACTGGCGCTTTGAGAATTTACACAAACATTTTACTTAAATATTTAACATGTTTTAGTCTCTGTTATTATTTAATTATTTAACAATTTGCATACAAAATATACAACACTTTAGTGTAAAAAACCTCCTTTTTGGTTTTTTTGAAGGTCGGTTAAAAATATATTTACTATATTATTATGTGTTTTAATTGTTATTGATCTAAAATCTAAGCAATGTCGTCTATGTTCAAATTGAATGTTTACTTAATGTAGTTACTAACTAAATTTGTCCAAAGATTTATGTTTTACAGCTTAACAAAGAAGCTAAACTTAATTGGACACATCTCATAAAATTTCTAAATATAAAAAAACGAATTTACAATATTATTAATATAAAGAAACTCAGATAAAATTAATGATTAGATGTTGCTATTTTATATAATACTAGCCGACCCGGCAAACGTTGTTTTGCCATATTAATTTTTGGGGTGGGCTACCCTTATCACTTAAGGGTATGAAAAATAGATAGTAGCCGATTCTCAGACCTACTGAATATGCATATAAAATTTGGTAAAAATCAGTAAAGCTGTTTCGGAGGAGTAAGGTAACTAACATTGTGACACGAGAATTTTATATATAAGATTATTTACCTGATTTGAAATTGTAAGCAATTTTGTGCAACTAAACTCCTTCCCCCTCCTAAACATTTTCCCTGTATTATTAATCATTTTCTAAAAAAAATCTTAATAATTGATAATAAGCATACATTTATATGAGATGAATATTAAATATTCTGTATACTCATAGAAATGTAGACCAAAAAATTCAAATGAAACAAGAATCTACGATACAAATTGCAAGTACGCAAAGTTATATAGTTGAATTAAATTTATCCGTAATACTAGATTATGCACTCTATTTCCTCTAGATATAATTATAATAAACATTAGCCTTATTCAACTGTAAGATTTATATTATAGAGTTATAACAAGAGTTTTAGAGAACACAAAATCTGCCAAAGACAAACAATCTTTCTGTTAATCTATTTAACACATAAAAAATCGAATGCTAATAAAAAGCTAATTGGATATCAAAAGGTTTCAAATCTTTTTGCGAATTACCACTTTGTAATTTTAGAAACCGAGTAGATAATCTTATATTATGCTTACTTAATGTCCTTTCAAATTTAAAAAGTTCTTGGAAATAGATTTTTAGAATAAAGTATGTTTTTACATATTCAAAAAATATATCTTATATATAAAATTCTCGTGTCACAATGTAAGTTACCTTACTCCTCCGAAACGGCTTTACTGATTTTTAACAAATTTTATATGCATATTCAGTAGGTCTGATAATTGGCTACTATCTATTTTTCATACCCCTAAGTGATAAGGGTAGCCCACCCCAAAAATTAATATGGCAAAACAATGTTTCCCGGGTCAGCTAGTAGGTATATATATATTAGCCATTCTCTGAATTGGCAAAGCAAAGCCGTCTTTGTATCGGTTTCTCTTGAGGATTTCTAAATTTTATTTTAAATGCGAAGATACATAAGGTTAGCCACTGATTAGATATGAAAATGTAATAAAGCAATTAAACAAAACAAATGAAAGGTTTACAGCATCATGAGCTGCGTTCGTGTTCGTTTAGATGTAGTGTTATTTGAGAATCGATGTTAAAAGCATGGTTCATTTGCACAATGTTCTATGCATCAAGTATGTATGCACTTTTGTAGTTAGTATAATCAATTCTGAAAACAAATAGGATATTTATACAACAATTTCATTTAAAACATGTCTTTTTTCAAATTTCAAACAAGTTAGAAAGATTTGCAAAATAAGTGTGTATCTGTGTCTTTGTGTAAGGTATAATCTTATATATAAAATTATCGTGTCACAATGTTAGTTACCTTGCTCCTCCGAAACGGCTTTACCGATTTTTACCAAATTTTATATGCATATTCAGTAGGTCTGAGAATCGGCTACTATCTATTTTTCATAGCCCTAAGTGATAAGGGTAGCCCACCCCAAAAATTAATATGGCAAAACAACGTTTGCCGGGTCAGCTAGTAATAACTATATTTGCCCTGATTGTAGTATACAAGACGGAAAACGTTTTTATAAAAAAACTACACAATCATCTATTTCAATATGGAATGCAAAATGTTATATAAACAACTAAATTAACTAATGATATCGTGCCGTAAACGGACAAACCAATTTTGATGTTTTTATAGCGATTTGTAATTTGTATTAAATTTTTGGCTAAAATACTTCTATATTCTAAGGACAACGGCCTTTCTGAAAGAAACCTTGATAGTTAATTTACAGGCTTCTGTCTCCAATCTAAATTTTATAATTCAGTAAATGTTCAATAAATGCCTGATGTAATTTTTCTTTTGGAATATGTAAAAACATATTTTATGCTAAAATATATACTTCCAAGAAACTTTCCTCAAATTTGAAAGGACATTATGTAAGCATAATACAAGATTACTCGGTTTGTTAAATTACAAAAAGTAGTAATTCGCAAAAAGATTTGAAACCTTTTTATATCCAATTAGCTTTTTATTAGCATTCGATCTTTTATGCGTTAGTTAGAAAAAAATACCAGTATTTTGTTAAATAGATTAACAGAAAAATTGTGTCTTTGGCAGATTTATGTTATATATAAAAAAATAAAAATATATCCTTTTTTAAGTTATTTACTATGTTATATAAGCTCAAAGACTTTTTTAATCTTTTCTAGTTCCATAACAACATAACGTTTTATTACAATCTCATAGTTTAGGATATATACTCCCACCTGCTTAATAGATATTGAATCTTATTAAATTTAGTACATTTATATACGACAAGGCTAAGTAATTTCAAGTCCGTTTTTACGACATATAATGAATTTTAATAACAATGAGTGAGTGAGTGAATTTCCGGATTGAATTAGTGAGTATGGAGAAGACACATTTCTGTATCTGTTTCACTGATCATTTTCTTTACAGGCTTTTAGGTGGTCAGCATTCTGTACCTACCCAACCGAAACATTCATTTGTTTCCCCGGGATTCAAACCCAGGACCTACCGGTGCAGCACGCAGCCGCGTAAACCACTTAGCCACAGAGGTGGATTTAATAACAATCGAATATAGATTATATGGAAAATAGCATATTACAAAATTGACTGACTATTAAGTATAGCTATGAGATTATAATACATAAATTTGCATATATAAACACGTACTACTGTAGAATAAATTCGGATCTATTGTGCCCTCGATTGATAAAAATGCATTTATATAAAAACATAATACGAATCTAAATAGAATGTAATCTATATAGACGATACAATCTGAACGTCCCATTCAAATTGACGTTGACAAGGGCGTAACCGGGGAGTCAGTGTAGCAGATAGAAAATTACTGTGACGGTGTGTAAATAGAGACGGTACAATCGATTGGATCAAGTCAATCATCCGAGGGCCTAGTGCAAGAAACATTTTTTTTAAAAAAGTTCTCTTTAACTCCTCCGAACCAATTTATTTAACAAAGATGCAAAAGAGTTGGAAAAGTTGACGTTTCGTTTGCATTTTAGAATCAACTTAAATACAATTGAAATTACATAGGAAACTTGGTAACTGAACTGAAAATCGTCTAAACTCTAGGTCGTGGAAGCGAACAACGCAGACCCTTGCATTAACGTGCTTACGTTAAATGGTCGTCATACGAACGATGATGATCTGTCAACTCGCTCTAGGCCTTTACCAGGTCACGGCGACCGTGAATCCGACATACGTACAGTGGGGCAGCACTTCACGACTTGTGCACTTCCGCCCTTGCATCGTTCCAACAATATATTTGTGATACGATCCAATAATTTGATATGTTCAACATTAAGTGATCGATACGAATCAATATTGCATTTGGACACAATGTAGAGTTGTCAGTCCGACAAAGAAAAATGTAAGTGGATAGGCTAAGTGATCGAAAGGATTTTTGGTATGAATCATCGCAGCTATGTTGCGCGAACGTTTAATTCAGTTTGATGCTGTTCCTAGTTTAAATTGATAAAAAATCAAATATTTGATTTTTACTATTGATAAATAATAAATCTATTATTAAATAACTAGTTGCCCTGCCTGACACAGAACTAAACACTGGACAGCTAAAATTCAAAAATTATAATGTAAGTCCTTTATAGCGGTCTTATTTCCTCGAACTTACAGATAATTTCCGTAACTATTATTACTAATTTATATTTTATTTGAAATGAAAAATTGTCGTCACATTTTATTTGTCCCTCAAAGGTATAAATAACACATTGCTTCATAAGAATAATTCTATGGGTTATTAACAAACGCCTCTATTCTGTTCATCTCTAAAAGCAATATAAATATAATACCGGACAACAAGGCAGGGTCTCCTGACGGCAAGAGATCACTGCTGCGCTCATCATCCGCGCTTTTTATTG
Organism: Aporia crataegi; assembly: GCA_912999735.1. Classification (NCBI taxonomy): domain Eukaryota; kingdom Metazoa; phylum Arthropoda; class Insecta; order Lepidoptera; family Pieridae; genus Aporia; species Aporia crataegi. The sequence continues at coordinate 6,444,994 of OU538736.1, forward strand.
TTGCGTTACCGGGCCTTGTTTTTTAATAATAAAATAGGATAATAAGATTTTTAAATTCATATTTCGGCCAACGCGTTAGTATAGCAATACAACGCGGTAGGTAATGTAGCCAGTATTTTGGGTACGCACACTAACGGCTTTGATGAGCCTTTTGTATTTTTGTAAATATATTTAAGTACATTATTGTAAATATTTAATAAATAAGGATTTTTAAATAATAATTGCTTTTAAAGGAAAGAGGGCGGTCGCGAGGAGGAGCCGACCAACGCGGAGGAGATGACATCGAGCATGCGCACAGAACATACTTGCTGTTGTCTCGGTGTGTTGGTGGGCGTCTCACTCATAGCCGGTAAGTGTGCGGACTTCATATGACGGCTATGTGGAACCCCCTAATCCATAGTAGACTACCAAGTCTATCAAGATGGTGGCGTTGTTAAATACCCCTTTTTTTAGCGGCAACTGCTTTTTATAACTGTAGGAAGCTAAAAATAATCTTGGTTTTTTCACCCTTAACGCGTTGGCATATTAATTGAAATGAACAAAGTAATATTAACATATTTCCTTAAAATTTTGATTTGTTCTAGCCCTCGTAGCAGTCATCCTTATAAAGGACAACACCGTTGAGGTAACAATATTGCGTCAAGTTCATGTGGTAAGTTGTTTCATTGTATTGATTATTTAATACCTACAAGTTTGCTCAAATGCTGCAAAAGCTCAATGATTTACTAAGATTTTTTAGGGATGTAATATTTTGTATAATTATTTTATTAATATATTTATATGTATATTACGTTAATACAAATATTTTAGTCAATACAAATTTTATCTTGAGTGTTTAAATTATGTGTTCTATTATTTATATTTATAACCGTTACACAATTTAAGATTATTAAGCTATTTTTGGGCTAATTTAATTAAAAAAAAAAACTATTGGCGAATATCAATATCACCTAATGATTTTCTATTGAAGTTGTTCAATATTTGATTCATAACCATTCATACCATGATTGGTTTCAATTGATAACTAATTTCAATCCAGTTGATGTCCCACGGCGAGCGCACCCCAAACGAGCATGAACTTTCAATGTTGGGGACGACACCGCCTGACCATGTCTTCGTTCCCTATGGAGCTGGTGCATTAACTAATGTAAGTTTATAGACAAACGAAAATATGTAAGCAAAGGATCATTTTTTGTCTTATATTCACTTGGCTTTAAGATCAGAGATTAATAAAATTTGGTTGCTTTTGAGTCTGTTTTTAGCGATGTCTGTATAAAAAGCAAAGAATCAAGATAATTTCTGCTGTACTTAGCTATCAAATTTGTTTTTAAACTGCTTTTGTTCAAATAATAGAGAATTATACATATGTAGTAAATTTATAGATTTTTCTTTGCCTTCACCTAGAAATGGAATATTTTAAACCATTTATTTTCATAATTGGAGATGAAAAATACTAATAAATGACGAAAGTAATTGGTTTGCACATAGACTATTGAAGAGTTTATGTTATGTCTATTGATGGCCGGGAAACTAGTGTATTCATAGAAACGGCGCTAAAGGGGAATCTTAGACCCGAAGGTCACATACGACAGCTGCCGACACTAATAATGATATATGACATGCTTCAACGCACATCCCACTGCGAGGAGGTTAGATTTAACACCGTGTGAGAAATCCAATGTTTCTGCGTCTTATTTGATACTGTATACAGTCTTATGTAGTAGAAGCCTAGATTGTAGAAAACTATGTTAAAACTTTGTAGTCTTTTAGTCTATAGATGTTAAAAATAACATTGTTACTGGAGTACCGAAACTTTTAAAACTTTTCAGGAAGGAAAAATGTTGACATATGAAATGGGCGCGCTTCTACGTAAGAGATATAATGAGTTTATGGGGCCGTATTATGAAGCCGGTAAGTGTTCAAACAATACTTCAAATATATAATCTGTAAGCTTTGAAGAGAACCAGGGAATTGTAAATAATAAATCCCTTTAAGAGAAGGGACCACAAAAGTTTTTTATTTCAGTTCATAAGTCATCAATCGATACGTTGATTTCAGATAACACGATGGTTATAGCATCCGATACGAGGCTGAGTAAAATGACAGCTCTGTTGATATCGGCGGGTTTCTGGCCTCCCCCCCAAGAACAAATGTGGAACAATACTATGACATGGCAGCCAGTCTCATACATTTATCCACCAACACATGAAGATTTTGTAAGTTGTTAGTAGGTTATGCAATATGTACGAATATGAAAAACATGAGTAAAATTTCAAGTGTTATTTATACATGATTTCGTTAAAAAAATCATATTTTTGTTTGGTGATTGCTATCATTGAAATGCCTTCTATCTTATTACGGTTTCAAAGCAAATTTCCTAATTTTCAGTTATTATATGAAAAAAACTGTCCCAGGTATGAGCAAGAGAAACAAAGGCTCTTAAAGGCGTTCATTGAAGAGGGTTTATTAGCACCGTATAAGGATTTGTTTAATAAAATCGCACATCTCACTGGCACTAATTTTTCTACGCCCCAAGACGCGTATCAACTTAGCAATTTATTCTTAATTCAGGTAAATTTACACTAAGGTTATACTAATATTTTATTTCTTACAAGAAAATGAATATATAACATATATTCCAGGAAGACATCAAAGTACCAAATCCCAAATGGGCGAAACACGTTAAGAGAAAATTGATGGACGTAGCAAAACTCGAATATATGATGATGTTTCAAAATAATCTACTGAGAAGACTAAGTGGAGGTAATTTTGTAATGTATTAGCCAGAACCCACTTTTCTTTTATTTTTTATATACCATCTTAGTGTTTTGTGGCATGTGGTCACAGGCCCTGTGGGGCCCCGCTCTAGTTTGGCCCTTCAAACGAACTTGATAAGCGCCCTGTAGTATAGTTCTAGAGCTGTGGGCCGAGAAGCATTTCATTCGGCCCGAGATTTAAGTCAGGGATATGACTTACATTTCGCGCATAAACGCGCAGCTCGCGATCAAACCCCCACCAGGTGAGACTCCCGGATTATCCGAGAGCTACGGTATCCGCCTTCGTCGCCATGATGAGGAGTGATCTCACTCCTCAGCGCCTCAACAACCATTATACCCATTGCTACATTGACATACGTTTAATAAATAATTATTTCGATTACCAATTATGTATTATTTACACATACGACATATATGCAACGAAACAAAATAAATTTCAAAGACATTTTGATTTTTTATATCCAGGTGCATTGCTTAAGCAAATAATAAAGGAAGCAGAATCAAAGATAACAGAATCAAATAGCCCATCAGTTATCGTTCGTATTGGGACTCCTGTGTCCGTGGCTGCGTTACTATCAGCTTGTGTGGCCCCTCCACCTCGCCTGCCCGACCCAGGCGCAGCCTTGTTATTTGAACTGCACGAAAAGATACCTTCTACTAAGGGGCAGAAGGATCAAAATACTTTATCCGTTGGTCAGAAATACGGCTTTAAGGTAATTATAGATTTTTATTTGTACGTCATTATAGATTCAATAAAAAATTATTTCCTTTAAAGAATATTTGTTTTCGGATTGTAACATTATTTTAAGTAGAGTTGATTAATTCTAGGATTTAATTAGGATTATTATTTTTAGATTTATTATTGGGATGACGACTCTGCCGAGCCCCGACTGATGGAAGTGCCCGGTTGTAGTGCGTTTTGTCCTCTCGATGCATTCAAAGAATCGACCAAATATATTATTTCTTTAGATTATAAGAAAGAATGTGAAGCTGTTCCTACTTAGTGATCTAAATTTTCTTTACACACAAAGGTCACTCAAACATATGTTTAATTAAAGATGTATTTAGCACACTATTAATCATTTTTTAACTGCCTTCAAAACGAGGTTGCGAAAATTCGGCACAATTTTTTTCCTTAAATGATGGAGTATCATGAACATATAGGTCTTCTCATGTATTTTTTTTACATATTGATACTCAAGTGTCTTTTGACGTCATTTCATTATCGACTTATTGTGTATACGTGAATGATGTACTGTACATTGTAAAATTATTTCCTTTTCGATTTAGGAATACCTAAATCTGATTGAATTTTATGTAATTATTTATTCAATTGACTTTCAAATGATTCCTATCTTTATTGTGTGTTATTTCGTATTAAATGTGATTTAAAAATCATTGTTTACCTTCATCAATTTTGAGTCCGGTTTCATCGGTGGGAATATTCCTGGATATATCTTCGAAGGCCTCAGCACCCCAGCATTGTATTCCGCGCAGTTTAAGGTACTCAGCTATTAACGCGGCTATGTGAAGTTGACAACACATCGCCTGAAATATGAAAAGATGAAATCAAGTTACTATTGCGAAAAAAAATACTTTTTTCAGTAGACGGTGGCTTCACCTTCTTAGTTTCATATTCTGAGTATGAAATTGTGCTGATTTTGAAGAATTTATTCGTAAAGTGAAGTCCCGTGTCCCCTAGTGGGGTATGGGGCAGATGCATTTCACATCTGTTTCACTGATCAATTTTTTCTTTAGAGGTATTAGGTGATCAGCTTTCTATGCCCTGCCAGACCGAGATTTTTTTATCTTCACCGGGAATCGAACCCAGGATAGGAGTACCCCTAATAGCAGGAGTTACCTCGGTTGTAACGCTTACGCGCTTACCACTAGACCAAGGAGGCGGTCGGAGACAAAGTAGATATGGTTTTCTTAATACGACCACTTGCTCAAGCATCGAAAATTCAATAAGTGTGGCATGGATAGTCTCTGGTTGGATTTGCGGAAAAACTAAAATAGAACAATGTAGGCACAGATTGATCGCCTACCTGTTAATAAAAATGAACAGTGGGAAGGCCCAAGAAATGAGTATACAATACCCACTGGTAATGAAAATAAAAGCTAATGAGTATACAGTATTTACCTCATCGTGGTCAGCATTTCTCGTATGTAAGTCTGCAAGTGTGGACAGCCAGGCGTGGCGTAAACGCGGAGTGGCGCGACAAGAAGCCGCAAGCGCGAATTGCAGCTCGGACAGTTGAATGCTGCCTGCGCCTGAAAAAATATTTTTCTATTAGAAAATCTATACAAAGAAAAATAAAACTTTGGTAATATTAAAACATCAGCGTTTTATTAACAACAACAAAAAAAAAGCTGCAGATGGTAGACAAAAATATTTCTTAGTTTTCGGGCGTCTTTACTATCATAGCTAACAATCTAAAACATTTGTTGAAGTGTACTGAACTCGCGTAATTTAGGTCGCGCGAGTAAAGTCACGTTGTCCGACATCAGCAATATATAATGTATAGCATAATATTAATATTAGAATTAAGGTGTGAATTAAGACATTCAATAAAGAGACGTTTTAATGTAAAGATGTGTTTATCCTTTATCATAATTAATAAAGGAGCACATTACAATGTTGAAATGTTGAAGAGAAAAATGCTAACTCCACTCACTGCTTGGCAGTAATGGGTTATGAAGTAAAATACAGGTCAAAGTTGAGACAAATACAAGTTACAATAGTTATAAGTAACTTTTAATCCAAATATTGCTTACCCGTCCCACCTCCGGCGGCTCCAGCCAGTCTGGCCCTCGCTCCAACCACAGTGCGCACCCGACGCATTAACTCTGCCACCTCACTCGACAAACCTGCAATGACATACAATATAGACAAAGAACTGATCCTGTAATCTCTAATGACGCATGTGGCAAATACATTTCTGTGTACATTTCACTGATTTAGACATAGAATCAGCCTACTGCCTACCCAATTAACACATTTGTTGGCGAAATCCAGGACTTCTGGTGCACCACGCAGACCTGTAAACTACGAATGATTTGAAGCTTACCTGTTCCTTTCATAGCCTTGTCGCCGGTAGCAAAGCAATTGATGACCGAGAGTGACTCTTGAAAACGTTTACAGTTGAGAGCTGTCGAATTGTCAAGTAGTTTCGACACGGCAATAATCACCTAAGGAAAGAACATAATATGAAATACATAATCTATATATATATAAAAATGAATTGCTGAATGTGTTGGTAAGCGCAAATCTCGAGAGCAGCTGAACTGATTTCGCTAATTCTTTTTTTATAATATTCCTTGAAGTACGAGGATGGTTCTTACGGAAAGAAACATTTGGAAAATTGTCGAAAAAATTAAATAAAAGAAAAAACATTTTCCTCATACATTTTCCATGGAATTACGTTTTAGGTGACACATTATTATTCGGAACTTTGACGCGATACGAAGTTCGCGGGGTCCACTTGTCTTATATATAAAACACTGATATAAAACAATGTCATGACACTCCTCCGAAACGGTTCTAACGGTTTTTTTGAATTTTTTAAATGTGTATTTGGTAGGTATAAGAATACCTCCCAAAACGAGTGAAATCGCTGGGCTATTATTATCTAATAAAAAAGGATTAAAAGATATTAATTAAGATTAATAACCTAACAAGGTTTTAAAGACATTTATTTCTCAAAAGAATTACGAAATTCGCTTATCTGAGAAATACACTCAAATACAATTTCATGCTTCAACATACTGCACCGCACCGTCAACCGTACACAAATATCAATACAGGACAGGAGGGATGTAGTATAGAAAAAAATATAATATCTCTTATCTTGTAAATATCCGACATAAAGCTTTTATTTTAACCTCTTATTTTTTTAACAAAAACTATCGGTTTGGAAGGAGTGTCACCTTCGAAAATAGAAAAGAAATTTTTATAAATGACGAAAATGTGCAGTGAATGAAGATCTTCGTTTCTTGAATTTTGTTAAAAATAAATAAATCTTTCTATCTTTATACCTGAAGGTGCACCCTTGTAAGATTTCCACCAGTGGCATGTTGGAAATTGGCTCTCATCAGTAAATACAAAGCGGCGGCCGCTTCACGCCGAAGCCACGCCGCTCGGGCCTCACAAAGTTTCACTACTGCACTTACAATGCCCGCACAAAGAGTGCTAACACCTGAAAATACATTCATTACAACTTCGTAATAACCTATTTTAGGCAATTTATCAATATACAATTAACAAATAACAGAAACCACACTAAACATAAATATTCTTCGTCTAATTACTCTCACATTAACTTAAGTTCACAATCATTACTCAATTAGACCGAGTTTCCCCTTCCAAGAATAACTGTAGAAAGAACTCTCTTCTAAGAGAGACTGTTAATAATGATCCTGGCCAGCAACCAAACCACCAGTTTGCGTCAGTTAACATCTATTGTATTGCGTTAGAAAATTCGACAATAGAATCTAGATGATAATTATTCAAATTAATTTTAAGTTATGTTGAATTCAATACGTGGACATACCTTCAAAAAGCGTTTCAGAAAACTGATTAATATATGCTCTCAACGCAGCAAAGAGATGCTTATAGAGCGTTTCGCTTTGTGGCAGCTGAAGCAGCTTTAAGTAAGGTTTAATTGCTTGTCCCTCGGCAGCACCAAGGTTCTTCATGAAGATGCACGCTCGGTCTATGATAATGAGAGCCACTTCTGTGGCAAGACAGCCAGCTGATACCACTGCGTGTTCCGAAATCGCTTCCAATTCTGAAAAAAACATCTATGTATTTCTACACAAATACTATATTTGTATTTTAAGCAATTTAGCCAATTTACCATAAAAGAAATAATAGAAACCACACTAAACATAAATACACATCGCCCAATTACTTCCCTATTTACTCGAAATACATAACCATAACGCTTATATAGGCTAGGAGTAGGGTTAATACCACTCCCTACTTCACTCCAACTGACACAGACTGGTACCGCCTTGAGCTAAACAGTTCAGCTCGCACCTGTTAACGGCAAGTCCGGACACTAAACCTTATCCGAGAATTCACGACATCAGCCGACCGAACTATTGTATAATGATACACATTGAATATACGAGTGCATACAATGGTATACACTCGTATATTCAATGCGGGTAGCGCGGAGTCCTCGGTTCGATTCCCGAAGTTTTGAGGGCAGGTGACAGCCTGGTTTTGTTTTTGTTTGATTTTAAACAATCTTGTTACACACATATTTTATTAAAAAATGCAATAACTATTATTATTAACATAAATAGTATTTTTCTGAAGAAACAATAGTTAAACTTACCAGTAGGTACGGTTGTATTAACCAAATTTTCCCTATTAACAGTATTATTTTTCTCAACTATAATCGGTGGTTCCTTTGAGAAATCTGGTGGACTCATTCTGGCTGGCAACGTTCTTGCTTTCGCCGGTTTTGACTTGTCATTACAGTCAGGAGTGGTCACTTTTAGTTCAGATAAAATTTTCTTCCTTCCAATATATTGGAATTGTTCAGCACATATTCTGTAATAACATATTTAAGTCTATATGAAAATAAATATCTCAAATGAAAGATAACATTATATGTATTATCTTTTTTTTACCATACGAATAAATTAAGAAACATAATGAAGTTTATAGCTAGCTAGCTGTGTATCATCGATTTACTGAAAATTAATTATAAATTCGTTGTTGTGAAAAAATCGGTGATGTGTCCACATTTTAATTTCAAAACCAACCAATAAAACCTATATGTCCAATATTAACATATTTTATTTTAGTATTTTTTTATGAGAGACTTTAAACCAATCACAGTAGCTAATATATAGATTCTGATGTTTTCCGATAAATTTGATCGAAGCTGTATTACGTCAACCGTGAGTTTATTATAAGAATTCACTAGGTTATTTACAATTTCGAAGATGACAATCTAAATCAAACTGCTGCGGCCCTGTTTTTTTAATACAAGTATTTTACGCGATCACTTATCGTCAAATCTTAGCAAACTCGCGGTTGATGCAAAAAACGACAAAGGTGAGTCATAACTGTCGACAAAACTTACTCTAGAACGTTAAAAAAGGACTGTTGCTGAGCCGACGAGAAAGTCCTCCACCATTCTACGAGTCGTTCTTCATCCAAATATTTCAACACAAACAAGAAACACAGAAGCACATCACGAACCTCTTCAGCGGACATCACACCAAATCTAAATACATACAAACATATACTGCCTAATATAAAAGAGAAGACAAAAGATGGATTTTGGTACAGAGCTAGGCATAGTCTTATTAAAGTCTTAACAAACAGCTTATTAGCTAGTTTTTAATCAAAGAGTACTCAAAAATTAAAAAATACTTTATATTTTTATTTCGAAATTGTGTCGAATATAATTTTTGCGTTTTATAAATATACTTAGAAGTTTTACGAAAACAATATATAATATCTAGAAAATATGTACCAAAAACAAAGGCCACATTTAGTGGCTAAGTTTATAAAAATTTGAACAACACAGGACTATGGTGTTAGGGAAATAAATTGAAAAACTCCAGTGTTTTGAAATGTTTGTTCAAATGTAAATAATGTATTTATTCATTCACTTATATTGCGAAATATTACCTGTTAACTTGATCGGCAATGTCGTTTAAGTGCAAACGCGTATTTCGCGGCAATGAATCTTCGCCTGACATAGTTGAGACCGATTCGAGCGAACTGTGCGATATGTTATTTACGATATCTACAAATATAACATGAAATTAACAACACAATAGCACACTGAATAACGAGAAGTTATAATCAGAATTATTTGTCACCATATACCAACACCAAGTAAATTCCCTTAACTTTTTAGCATCTACAAAGAAAATATTGCAAGAGACAAAACATCAAGACTGCTCAACATTCGCCCTTTCTTTCAACATATGCAAAAGGTTACATCTTTCTCATAGTTACATCTTTCATCCAGCATAAACAATATTCCAAAAAAGTATGCTTAAAGTTTCCAAAATACAATGAACACAATTATAAATATCTATATTAATAAAAGTCGGGTTATTTACACCATTTCTAACTCAAGAACGGATAAACTGATTTTGATGATTTCCGATTTGTTGGGTTCGCAGCAGAATAGCTATTAAAATATAGAAAAATGCACGAAAAAGTGTTCATGAAGAAAATTAGCTTCCTCATAAATGTTCTATTGAATAACGTTTTAGGTGACACGTGACTTTATACCCAGAAGTGACAAAGTTCGCGGGGTCAGGTAGTCGAGGAATAAAAAGAAATCTACAATAAGTAACTACCTTTTCCATACATATTACTTGAGGTATTTGGCGTGTCTTTGAAATAGGCCGAGTTTCTGACAGGCGTGTGGTCAAAATGTAAGGTCAACCGATTCCGTCTTGGCGTACTATTCGCTGAGGCGACTTCCTTTTGCGTATTTATTGCTGGATGAGTAGCATCGCCATCCACTTTATCATAACCGTTTTCTATTACAGGACTTGCTAGTGACTTCGTTACCAACCGGTGAGCGTTGTCTTAAAATTTATTAATACAAGTATTAATAGCAAGTCACAGATATTTAGATTAAAATTTTGATTGATTTTGAATTTTACTTTTGAATGTTTTTTGTATAACTGTTAGGGATATGTTACGAATAATAATATGTCTAGAAACGTAACTCTCATACAGATAGCGCTTCAAAAATGAACCCACCAACGTGTACAACAAGGTCAATAAGTTCGCACGTGATTGGTCACGTCAAGGCGATGTGGGCAAGTGATTGGTCGAAGGCCACGCAAATATGTACCAGGTGTCTGTTTGCGTGGTGCCATTTTTGAGTTTGATTTACACTTCTAGACATTATTCGTAGGGGATATGTTTTTATTTATTTCTTTTCTTTGATCTGCTTTCTTTCTTGTTCTAATAACATAATTAACTTCGGACGTGATATAATCTTACCTAGCACAACAGTAAGCCACGGTGCATACAACTGTGCGAGACGTGCACGCGCTTGTCTCGTGCGATATCGATCGTCATGTTCGTGCTTTGTCAGCAAGTTGCGTAACACTGCCAACGCTATACGACGCTTTTGAGGGGCTTCGCGGAGCGATTGTTCAACCTACAAACGTAGGCTTTATTAAATATCTTCAAATTTCAAAGTTTAACGTAATAACGTTACAAGTAAATTAAATTTTATAAAAGTTGATTAGTTAAAAACGTTTTCTACCAAATTCCCACACTTTTATTCCAATAAATAGTTATTTAAGTACATTAAAATAAACCTTAGTGAAGTAATTGAGGTAATGAATGGTTGGGTTATTTTTTCTTTTATTTTAAATGTAACACCAACAAGATAGCACAAATAAAGACAAAAAAATTAAATTTAAATGCATCCTCAATGCAATCGGATAACAGATGCGAACCACGTGCAACCGCATGCAGATGGCCAGACTGAGCTGACTTACCCACATTATGCGGCAATTTTAAAGTGAACTACCCTATCAGAAGAAGACATTAGTTTTACTCACTTGCTTGAGAAGTACACCAGCCAAGAAGTGTCTCATTACAAAATCTTCAGTTAACTTTAGCTTTGCAGGATCTGAAAATTGATTACACAATATACTGCTATATCTTTAATAATTCTAATCGATGGCAAATTTAACACATCGGAAAAAATCTAACGGAATATTTAGCTTTCCAAACAAAAAACAAATAATTTAATTATTGTCTTAACAAAAATGTACAACGTCTTTATGGTATATACAAAGTGTACAATAGTTGTAAATTTTTCTTTTTTGCACAACGCTTAATAAATGCCAGAATAGTTAACCTTCTTACTATCTTTAAAAAGGTTTATCAATTTGATGGGTATTTCTAATGAAGGCATAATTGTAAGACTCGATGACATACCTTCATCACAATCTTTGGCGATTTTATTGACCGGCAGAGGCAAGTTGAAAGGAACATAGTGTTCGTGAGAGCAAATTGTTTGAAGGAACGTGAATTTGAAATCAAACAACGCCTTTGGATCACAGCTCTTGAATTTCTCCAAGTATTTCTTTATTTGGCGGAATACAAAACCTCGATCCATGAATGAGAGACATGACTGAAAAAGCACGAAATAAAGAAGTACAAGTTCTAAAAAGTCCTTTATAAAGAATTTATGTCTGTTAGAATGTTTTTAAACACATCACAATTTAATTACTTACTAATAAAACTTACTCTTTAATCTATGCACGTAAAGAAGAAACTATTTTAATTAGACGCTTACCTTAAGAAACAAAGCCAAATTTTTATTAAACACGTGCGTCTGCATTGGTTGTTGTAAAATGTATGACGGCTCAACAGTGGTGACTAATTTATCAATATTCTCCATCAATTCCGTATGGAATCGTTCATGACGAGACATCTATAAATAAGCACAATCTTAAAATAAAATGTTATCTCCGAGACAGACAAATACATCAGAAATTACATTAAATGTTAAACTACATGAAAATCAATCTTAAATACTTTTCCAGTAAAACACTCAACATTATATATCAAACCGACCTATCCGGTTTTTAGAGATTTGTCTTAATTTAATAACAAAGTATGGATTCATAGAATTACGTGAGAAATAGTCTGTAAGATTATTTATGTGAATTTATGTATAGATGATAAAAATATATTTTGATGTCCGGCTACTTGGTATATAAGTCAAGATTTTATTGCGATAATTAGAATTAGGCTGACATGGCCTAAGTAATAAACTTTATTACTTTAACTCATCTTTCATTACGACACTACAAACGTAAAATATAAACCATTTTTGGGAAAACGGGATAATTTTTGGTCACTTGGCTGTTAAATATCAGTGAAACAGATGTAAAAACACATAATTGCCCTGAGTGGATACAAGGACTGTAAGGAACTGCCATAGTAGAATTAAAATACACAATTTATACCTTTATCCGTCCAGTATTAATCAAATACTGCACCATACTCTTCACAATAATATCGAAGAAGAAGCTCGAGTATTGCATAAATTTATGTCCTAGTAGAAAATCCTGTTGAGTCGGATCAACAAATATGTGTAAAGGGGCTGTCAGTACTGTGTGTAGCTTGAACTCTACGCAGTTGAAGACGTACTGAAAAAAATACATATAAGTAAGAAAAAAATACATATAAGTAAGAAAACAAACATATAAGTAAGAAAAAAAAAAAAAAAGGAGGTTATCAAATCAACTACTATAGAAATAGTATATTACTCTATAAGGGGAGAAAGTGACGGATTATTATCGAGGTTACATACGAATTAGGAATCGCGGTTTCTTCCTCCTAGGTACTAGGATTAAAAATTATCTATAACCTAAAAATTGCTATATTTTTTGTTTAAATAAATAATATTGTATGTAATTAACACAGCACCATTTATCAGCTTTTATGCATTCTGCGAAAAATGTTACAATATTAGATTTATGATAGGTAATCATTACCTTGATATAACTGTCCAGTAAATCTTTTCGGCCATATTCGTGTATCATGTGAACAAACTGTATAATCAGTTTTACAACTTGATATCCCATATCGTGCGAGTAGCCCTTTTCGACTGTCTGAAAATTAAGAAATTTATTATTCAGCATGAACTTGATTTAATTTTTTAAATTGATAATTTATTTTTTGTGTAGCCAACTAATACAACTGCTTACCATTAGATCAAACAGTTGATTAAGTATTGTCGGCAAGAAGGCTACGAGAGAGCTAAGTTGTATTCCGTGTGCGGCTCTTAAGGCACTTGTGACGTCATGCCAAGGAGGTGACACTGGACTTGATGGAGGTGATGAAGTATTCAGCAGCCTCTCTATGGAACTGAATAAAGTATGCAAGTGAGGATCTCGGGTCTCAACTGTAGAGTCCAGAACGAGTTGGCATCGGAAAAGCTGCTTTTCACCTTCAACCCATACGACTTCGGGGCCCGTGTTCTGAAATAATTAACATATAACATTTTTAAGTTAACATATTTAACAACATTTTCTGTCATTATTTTTTTGAAATCTTCTAACAATTATATTTAACAGCTGTCTATAAACCCGTTTAATATGATTGAATTTTAATTTGGTGCTACCATTTTGTGTAGTATAATAAAGTAGTTATGTAAATAAATACTTTTAATATAATTTTATAGAAATAAATATTACATACCCCTTTCCCAAGACCCAAAGGATGAATAGACAAATATCCAGACGGTAAGTGTGTGGCAATGGGCAAGTTAACAAACTCTTCGATGAATTTGTCATTTTTTAGCAACGGCACCCAGGCGTAGCTTCAAAAAAGTATGAAATTATTGTATTATTTGTAAATCACAAAACACAGTAAATAACGTGTGTAAAATTGGTATGTTAGTCAAAAAGAATCGACCAGTATGAGGCAAGTACAAAGTAATATTGCCTTTTGAGAAATAAACATGGTGGCAAATAATAATTAAGAATATTTGTAAATTTTCTTCGTCGTAAATTATTTAACGAGAGCCGTTTCTCTTTCCTCTCAATTGTTGATGCAAGAACGAGAAAAAACCACTTTTTAACTGCTCAAAGTTGCACAACATTTGTAAGTAACGAAGATAATCATATACTTACCCAATGCAAGTTTCAACATTGGTATCATTTTTCTTAGCGATATCACAGGAAATATGGTGAAAAGTGAACAGCAGATGATGTTGGTTTGTTAACGTAGTCGGGAGTCGAATTTTGGCCTCATCACACCAGCTCGGGTTGGCATTGTGGTGTAGTACTGAACACTTGTATTGGTCAGTCATACCGATACGACCATGGATTATCTGAAAGTTTTATATCACTGTTTTAATCTATGATTTCCATGAGAAAAAAATATCAATAAATTATCTTAAATTTATTATATATATTATGTGATCTTTTACCAATCTCTCCTCAATACTGTCAACATTTATCTAATTAAAATTTTGATTTTAAATTAAAGTCGAAAATTGTTGGTATGATATGGTTAAATAAGGGAAACCTAAAATGTCTTTTGTGAGTTGTGACACGCATAGTGGCCATATTACTAAACAAACGATGCGATGTCCTATAATTTTATTAAAGAACATGAGTTTTATGTTATTGCGCCAACTTTTTTTTATCGAATAGGAGGCAAACATGCAAGAGGCTCACCAACGAAAAGCAATCCGCCACCCATGGACACCCTCAACGCGACGGGTGCGTTGCTGTCCTTTTAAAGAGAGGTACGCTCTTTTCTTGAAGGTCCCTAAGTCGTAATGGTTCGGAAATACCTCAGAAAGCCAACTATTAGAAACCGTATTATGTACTAAGACTTACCTGTAAGGGTTTTACATCTCCCGTATCGCAATCCTTCAGCTCAATAGTGCAGGAGATATTCCTGGCTCGGGCAAACACTTTCTGAGATTCGAAGTTAAGAGATAACGGTCGCACATACAAGTGATGAACGTATGCCGCATAAGGCTGTTCAGGCTCTAAATTATATGTAGAGAGTTCTAAAGTAATCGGCGAAGTAGGTGGCAACGGGAAAGGCTTTAGTGCGGCGTAGGAACTGGTCATACAATCTATAAAGGAAACAGAAAATCAATGTAATATTAGAAAATTCTATTATAAAACGTATAAGGGCACCAATTGCGATTGTTCATCCGAATAAACTATTGTAGAAAGAAAAGTATTATATAATTATACAAATTAAATTATTTATATTATGGTTCCAATTCGCTTGTATATAACCCAAGACGCATTTTTTTTATATGAAATAATAGAGAAACATTAAAGAATGGAACAATATTGTTGTAATAGTAAATAGAAAAGTTTGCATACATGCCTAGAATATGTCTATTTATGAAAATACTTTATAAAATGTAAAGAAAGACATACTTGGAACTGGTTCATTACATGGTTGAATACTGATAGAGAGCCAGCCAGGTATGGCAGTCAATTTGGCTAATTTTTCTGGCTTTCTAAAGTCCTGTAGAATTTTTAATAAGTCATCATCTGACATTTTGTTTGGCTCCTGACGATAGATCGCTGGGAATTCTGGTGTTGTATCCAAATCATTACTATATAACCTGTATTAAAAAAAACTGTATTAAATAAAGGTAACTAATGCTTTGAAAATAATACTACTTCAAACTATTTTCACTGCCGCATAACTCGGTTGTGTAATGGACATTCAAACCTATATATATAGAAAATGTTAGAAAGGCATTTGGCTTAAAAAAGGTTAAAGTGAATGAAAAAAATGCAGCAATGTGTCGGGTAATAGCAGAACTTAAATCAATTTGTTACTAAGTATTAAGTATAAGTTATTTATTATATTTTTATTATTATCGCTGCTGACTTTTTGGTAATGATTGTAGAAAAACACCTATTTGCTTTGCGTTAATGAGAGATTATGCAAACCCGATAACTTCTATTACCTGAACAAAGGTTTAGCCGCCCATGCGAATGGCATCCTGTAATTGCCAACGCGATTTGCACAAGCTTGAACATTTTTATGAACTTTGAGGCCGAGGCGCGGGTCCTTCGTAGCTTTGAGGTACGGCTCCATCACTTGACTCACGTGACCTTGAAGGATTTTATCGATTCTCACAACCAAAAATAAATCTGGATGCGGGTTGTTCACTGATAAAATCACCTGAAAACAATTTTTCTTATTTACCATCTTAGTGATAAAAGAAATTGTAAAATTAATCTCTCTCTTTGTAAACCTGTCAACGTTAAAATATATTATATTTAATTTGTTTAGTACGTTATAATAAACTTATATGAAAAGTTATGATCGTTAATGGAAAATTATATATGTACTTTATAAAATGCATTTTAATTTAACACTCCTACAATTACTGTACGTTTAGTATGAAATTTTACGTCGACTACCGAGCTAAACTTTACACGAGTACAAAATCAAATTGATATTATGGTCAAGCGCAATTGTGTGAAGTCATGAAAGTATAATAAACTCATACCTGTTTCTTCAATTTAAACCAGTCCTCTGGTATCTGCCTAACGTCCACTTTAACGTCATAGCTAAAATTCTCAACTAATGATTTGGTACATTCATTTTCTCTAACTAGATCCTTGACAGCTGGGTGGTTGAGGTCAAAATGGAAGTTTTCCGATACTTTTCTTCCACTACGGGCATCGTATACCGCCAGGTGAGTGAAATAAGGCTCAACCTGACACAAAAACTCTTTGTCCCCATCAATTGGCGCTTGTAATCTAAACTTAAGGCTCTCGCATTTGAGCAATATTCTTTGACCAAAGTGTTCCCTGAAAACAAATGGTATGAATAAAATTACATTTTTTGATTTTTTAAAATACTAATAATATATCTATCTCTTAAAAAATTAGTTCATATTTCAAATGTTTTAAATTTATTTACACTTCGTTGCCTTAACATAATAAAAATAAGAAGTCTTAAACGATTTGCAGAGCAACGGGCGGCCTTATAGCTAATCAGTGATATCTTCCAGATCATAAAACCAGATCATCAACCCATATTAATAAAGAACTTCTTGTGTATATTTTACGATGTTGCTAAAAAGTCAAATCATATTTTTATTTTTTCTTCCAAAGCATGACTCATCGCTCAGACATTTTAAAGGCCAACGATAAATCATCTCTAATACTATATATTAAGATCAGTATTTAAATGATATACTGAATGTTTAAATAAATAAAAATTATCTATTAATCAATCTACTATAGCCGCGATTCTGTGAATTAGTATACAGAAACTGTATATTCTTATCTTTGTAAATTGAAAAATCCAACGAAAAATTTTTTATCAGGCAAATTCTTTTTCTCATACAATACACATATTGTTTAAACTTCCCTTATCTAAGCTTATCCTGTTACATACTTGAATGGTTCCAATTGTGGTTCCGGCGACGGCGATCTTTTGTATGGCAAGTTGAATATGTTCGAGCGACTTTCGTTCCTAGCAGCCGCGATAGAGAGGTCGGTTTCCCGTGAATACCGCATTAGCAATGGGTTCATACTGTGTTCTAGACCTTTCAATGTACCATACGTAGGAGGCGGCGGTTCAGCAGTTAAGGAAATATCTGCATCTTAAACAAAAATAGTTCATTGTTATTCATTAGTTTAAAACTTAATATTATTGTGATTAGAGAATTATGTATCTGGCAAACAGGTTTTTGGCATTTTTTATTCAACAGCACATGACCAATAGATTATCATAATAATAATTAGGACAACTCACATACATTGCTCTAATCCCTAAGTAAGTAGCCGAAGCGCTTGTGTTATGGTAATCAGAAACAACGAGGGTACCACAATAAATACATATATAAGTTTAAACAACAAAGACTCGGAAACAAAAATTCGTGCTCATCACACAAATAATTGCACCTACCGGTATTCAAACCCAGAACCTTTTGGCGCAGAAGGCAGGAGCACTATCAATTGCGCTAACCGGCCGTCAAATCAAAACGACAATTACGAGTAATTTTCATATTTTTTCTACTCATTTTTGTAGCATGTCGTAAATACTGTGTTCCGTTAATTATAAGCAGATGTATATAAATGATCAATTATGCACAATTTATAAATTAAATGATTCAGTTTTATGTAAAAATTTAACTCATTATTACAAACATAAAAACTAAATTTAACGCATTATTAAATTACAAATTGGGCTTTTTTCCGAAGCAATTACTACCATCCAGTGCAATTTTACTTACCTTTGTCTAGAATCTCATCATTTTGATGGTTTCCTTGATCTTGGTTCTTCTTAAGCGCTGAAGTGAAACAATTAATCCACTCTTTCATTTCATCTTCATTCTCAGCGGCAAATGTGTATCCTTTATTCCCAGACATTCGCAACTCAAAACAAAATCTACCGCGCTTAATATTCTGTAAAGTAATATATTTATAAAAAACTTAAGACATTTATGTTGAATTACCAGAAACTAGCTCACAAGGCGAACCGCGTTTCACCAATAAAAACAGAATGGGTATAGTAAGCTAACCTTAATAGGTAGACATATGCCACCGAAGACTTTTTTGTAGATCTATAAAAGAGGAATATGTGGGATATTCCTCTTTTATTTGCATCGTTATATCTCAAAGCGATCATTTTGCTCACAGATGGCTTGACTTTTTCCGACACTTACAACAATTATCATCACATTTCAACCTATTTACAAAAAACCTTGACCAATTGATGAAACTTGCATGATAATCTGTTCAATAGTTTTTAAGTTTAACGTGAACACAGACAGAAAGCGGCGGATGACTTTGTTTTATAATATGTAGTGATGTAGTTTTCATCTGTTTCAGACAGAAACATTGTCAAATTAAATGTATAGAATCCTCTAATCCCTAGTGGGGTATAAGACAGACATATTTCTGCATCTGTTTCACTGATTATTTTCTTTAAAAGAGAGTAGTTGATCAGCCTTCTGTGCTTAATATTAAAGGTAATAGATATAAAAAAATACTCTTTTTAGAATGAGTAAGCACTATCAAATACTTTGATAATTGTAACAATTTAAGACACATTAATTGGCTAGGTAATACTTACCCTAACAACTTCAGAGCAAAAATCCATTACTATAGTGAGCTTTGTATCTGTTTTCTTTTCGTCTTTATAAACTTCAAGTATATATGTACCATCAGCCTCTTTGACCATTGAGCAATAACGTTTCTTAAAAGATTTGGAAGCCAAGTGGCTAAAAATCCTCTCCGAGCCAATTTCTGGACCTTTGTATAGGTATCCCTCTTTGGTTCCAATATCCACTTTACTTTGAGTTTCATGGTCAATTTCAATTTCTGTATCTAGATCATAAACTTCAACCGACAGATTTGTATCAAAAGGCCTAAAAATTAAATGGTTGTTTTATTATCATGCCTAAACTGCTTGAGCTAAAGCAATTAGAATATGATAAAGAGACAGACTTTACTATAGGTTATATAGAAAAATCTCCAAAAAGTTTGATAAAAAAATTTAAATAACTTAAGACTTTTTAACATAATTTATGGTTTTCTAATCCTAATGTCATTAATCCCAATAATATAATATAAATGTTGAAAAATTCAATATAATTTAAAAAATTGTCAAGGTTGAAGTAGTAATAAAAATCTTTTTTATCTTTAGTAGTTTTCAAAAACATACCATTTATACCTATTCTTTCAATTTTTGATATGACCATGACTTCCATTCTAATTAGTTTACTAATGTGCAGTGCTATTTTTCTGATACATTTGCCTCATGATAACATTCCAATTCAATTAGTATTAATTATCTTACTATGTATCTTGAAAGGATTATTAAATCTTATAAGGAATTTAAGCAATCATTAACTTCATACCCCTAAGCTAAAAAAATTATTTTCTATTGTACTTTAAACCTAATAAGTTGTTTCTCATATAAACAGTTCAATTTTATAAACAGGAAACTTTACCTTGGGAGATTATGATAAGAGCCTGAATAATTACTATATTTATAATGGACTAGGTTCCAACTTGATGCATAGCTGAGTAGGGCTTGTCTTGTAAGAAGAGGGCATGTCGCAGCAGTCCTCACATCAGGGACAGCTGTTGTTACTGTTCTCCATCTTCGAGGAAGAACTACACTCTGAAAATAGAAAATATATAAAATTAAATATCAATTTCTGTCTTAAATTATTTTAATAAAATTTTGGATAATACTACATAAAAAAAAATATTGATATAGTTTTTAAAGAATAAAAATTCTTGAAGATTAGTATTTTTTTTAGTATGATATTCTTTTAATACTTAAAAGTTAGTTTTAATCCCTGATGCAAATACACAAGCATACTTACAGAAACATCATCTGATGGATACAAAAGTATATCCCGTAATGGATCATTGAGTAAAAGTGTTTTATTTTCTTGGATATACCGTTCAAAATCCAATACTGTGCATTTGGTTGTTATAATGTTCTGAAATATAGGACTTGTTATTGATGTTTGATCTGGCTTTATACAAGAAAGTAAAGAATTATACATATGAATAATGAGCCAAAGCAATATTTAACCTTGTTGCAAGACAATGCACTATAGTTATGTAAATATTATGAACACAGAGTAGAGTTGTGTAATAACAAACAATATTCATACTCAGTTAAAAAAATTATTTTACAAATTCTTTTATACTATCTTAGTTAAAAAATATTTATAATTCTAATTGTTATTGTTTACAATTTCTCAGCAGCTTTTTTAAGAACAATAAATATTGTCATTATATCAGTAATTAAAAGACTATTCAAATAAGAAAGTAATTTTCGAAAATAAGAGCTAATAATATTATTTTTAATAAAAATAAGTCAAGCACTAGGTGAGTTATAAGTGCAGTACAAATTATTCGGCTTTGACCACAATATATCATGCCGAATGAAGATTATGAAGATGATCTTGGGCGTCCAGTAAGAAAAAAAATCATAAATTATATTTACCTCATATTCGGCGCCGTTCTTTTTTCCTTTCGAATTTACAGGGGGCATTTTAACTCGATGCCCGTGCTGGTTCACTTACTCGAATTACAAGTAAACTATATAGGTAATATTATTATGTAGAATCTCTAGGATACTACATTAGATATCACATTTTGGAACCTCATTAAAAATTATGTACCACTGCAAGTCTGCGAGTGCGAAATGCAAATAAGTTATTAAAATAAAATTTGAAAATCTGAAATGTAGGATATATGTAGTATGTACTATGTACACAGTTGAGATTGAAACTACTGACACTGATAGTTGACACCTGATTTACTATAAAACCAGTGTGACCAACCATAAATTAGAAAACTTTGTATAAATAACAAAATAATTATTAATGATGGTCAACAAGATAATTATTATTTCAACTTGTTTTGTTTTTATTGTTTTAAAAAAGCCCCAGATTATAAGTAAGAAAAATTTATGAGCACAACGATCAAGTCCGCTAGATCTGGCGCAGCGCATTTATAGACTGTGCGAATATTATAATTATCAAGGTGCCCATACTACTGAGTACTGACTGATCTGTGGCTCACGTTACTTATAATGGCTATTGGCTAATATTATTATTGCTGTGTCTGCAGTCGACGCCGACTGTGATTTTTACGCGAAGTTATAAAACTAATTATGCTTTGAACCTCAATTTCGATTACCAATTTCTTTTATCTAAAGAAAATCTATATTTAAAAACTTTTATTACCTTTGTACATAAAATAGACTGTGTTAGAGTCCGTTGAGACAGACTGGCTCGGGAACATCGGCGCGCATTTTTCTTTTCGCACAGATCGGACACAATCGGAGCCGAACGGCTGCGCGAACGAGAAATAGTACGCGATCGGAGCCGGTTTTCACACCAAGCATTCTTAATAACAAAAGCAGTGCACATGCAAAAATAAACCTTACTACAAATACTAAAAACTCTGTTTTCAACGTGATAAGAATCTGCTCTCCTAGCTGGTCTGTGTGAACGGACCCTTAGGTTTCTGAATCGTAATTTTTGTTGAAAATTATTGTCTTTTAAATTAAAGTCGTACCTATCTCGCTATTTTAATTAATTGGATCTTATATAATTCTAGATCTAAGGACAATTTTTCAACCCGTGTATTCTCAAAAAACTATTTTTCTTATTTAGTCTATATGATAGATTAACAACCATCTAAGTTTTGATTATATTTACTACCTAGTTGACTAGATATATTTTTAATAACCAACCGAATTAATAATAAAACAACGTAATATTTCTTTCAATATCTCATTTTATAATGAACATCCAAAAATAATTAACGAGAAAAATATGGTAGGTATAATACATTAAATCTATACATGATTATATTTTATTTTCATAGGAGATTGTTCATTGTACTTGATTTTACTGTTTGTAGGTAGGTAGGTACATAATAACTGTCACGTATTTACAATTTACAAAATTATGTTTTAACTTTAGTTACCATCATGTCTAAAATTTACAATAAGAAACATTAATATTTGTAATATATTCAAACATTATATCTAATAGTTAAGTTTCATACAAAGTAAAATATCATAATAACGTAAAATATAATAATAATAGGTAGATGTTACAAAATGTTCATTAATATCCGAATTAGATAATTTTTGGTCGATTTTACCCTGAAGCCCATTTTTCATAGCTTTATTTTAATTTGAAATATGACAAAATATTAAAAAGGAATTAAAAAGATGATTACCTATTATAAAGTCGCTATTACAATTATTACTCATATGGACTGAATCCGTAAAGATCAAGATTATTTACCTATCATATCTTCAACTAAGTACATAATAATTAATATGTAGGTACACCCAAAATAGTATACGCAGCAAGAAATTATAGCATTACGAGGATTATTTGAAAACCCTCGATGAGCTCTGTAACTAAAATAAGAAATAAATAATTTATAATCCAATTTCTAGTTATTATTTTTCTATTATGCACATAAATTTCTATATAAATTGTAAAATCAGACACTTATTTCCATTTATTACAATCACTTAAACCCACAAGTTAAAAAAGATACCTATCTCATTTTTTTTAAATGACTTTATCGTACAAGATAGATCATTTCCTACCTAATTCACACTTACATGTATGAATAATAATTAATAATACCTTATTAGGTAAATATAAATTTTTGGTCAATGTATGGCACATAGTGTCTAATATAACAATCATAAGTAATTATTATTTAATTAGTTTATACAAGAATATAAGATGCAGGTACAAGTATGTACCTATAATGTTACCATCGTAATTGAGTATTTCACGTCATCGTCCTCAACACAACACAGACAAAATAGTTAGTTTTAATCAACATTCAAAATCTTCCACACTCATTTGAGACGGGAATGTAAAGGCTCTGGGTTTGGCAGCCAAAGGCGAAGATCGTGGCACATAATGAGACACCGGAGTCGGGGCTGGACGTCAAGTGTAGTCATCATCAATGTCTTCATCTTCGCTGAACTCTGAGTCAGGATCCAAATCAGGAAGTGGTTTCATATATTCTGCGTTAGATGGTGGATTAGTCGGGATCAAATATCCAGTAGAATCCTGCGATGGCGCTGGAGGTCGAGGCAGCCTGATTTGAGTGCTGCCATTGGCTGCAGCGGCCACTTCAAGTTTCCTACAAATCTCATCGAAACCAATCCTATTTCTAGGGTCCGTTGCCCAACATTCTCTCATTAATCTACAAGCAAACTGTGGGCAATCCTCGGGAGGGACTAATAATATACCGTTTGTTATTCGTTTCGTGGCGTCGTCGTTATTGCATCCATAGTAAGGTTGTTTTCCACGGCTATAGATTTCCCACAGCACAACACCATACGACCATACGTCAGATTCATGCGTAAATCGAGCATAAACTATACTCTCAGGAGACATCCACCGTACGGGCATGGGTCGTTCTCCTCCCATTTTATAATAGTCGCAAGTGTAGACATCACGTGACATTCCAAAATCTGCTATTTTTACGGAAAGGTTTGCTCCAACCAAACAATTCCTAGCGGCAAGATCTCTGTGGACGAATCGCTTAGATGCTAGATATTGCATGCCTCTTGATACTTGAAGAGCGATGTGAAGTAGTGCTGATTCTGATAAGGTGGGTCCGGCTCTGCCGCCTCCTCGTGATCCTCGCAGTACACCAGCTAAGTCTCCCCATTCCATGTACTCAAAGACCATCCATGGACTGGCATTGATATCGTCTGTTAAAAATATAATCACATTATTATTGGGGATCACTCAACGCTCATGAACATTAATGCGATTACCAAACAAACAATATATTTTAGTTTGTAAAAACAGTAGACTAAAATTACTTCATTTATAGAAAATGTGATTTTTGAAACAGATTCGGTAACAGGACTTTTTTAATTTTTGTAATTTACTTTAATTTTTATGACATTAGAAGGATTTAATGAGAGTGTAATAATTTGAGAAAAAAACCAAAAAATGTTTTTTTTTAATTACCTCTATAAACGACTCCGACTAAACTCAGGATGTTTGGATGCCGGAAAGCAGACATAATAGACACTTCTCTGACGAAATCTTCCTCCGCGCTACGGCCTGCACTTTCTTTTAATACTTTGATTGCTACGACTTGTTCTCCGTTGTTGATACGAAGAACACCTAGACAGTCAAATAAATGTGTAAGTCTTGATATAAACGTTCTATGAGTACGAAACTAGCTTTTAAAATGTTACTATGGTGTAATAGGTATTATACAAAAGAGAAGGATTTTTGTATTATTGTTTGATTATTTGTTTTGTTATCATGGTTTGAATATGAACTAAAAAGTACAAAACAATTTAGCTATGAATCTGTACGATATGGTTTCTCATTATTAAAGCATACATTTTTGGGTCAAAGTTTTGAAACACTACCTTTATGAACTTTTCCAAAGCATCCTTCCCCAACTTCTTCAAGGAATGTGAGGGCACTGCGATCCAGGAGTGTGACTTCAGGCTCGGGAGCTTCGCTGGCGTGACGTGGGGCAGGCGATCCAGGAGGCGACACCAGCGGCGCGGTCCCAGCTCCGCAGACGCCGTACTGGGGGTTCGTTATATACCGTTCAGCAAGCAGAGGCTCGCCAGGTCGTATACGCTACAAACATAATGGCTGACATTGGCAAAGCAGGGTCAACGAATGACTTTCGTTTCATCCATTCAACAATATCCATGTTACCTCACTTTTGTAATAGCCAGTTTACATAATGTTTCCAGTCAGATTTCGATAGAAGTTGTAATTGTCAATAAATTTAAAACGTCTTTTTGTATGTAGTTCATGTCTTTTTTAATTATTAAAAACACGTTAAATTATTTAATTTATAAAGAATACTTTAGGATATTTAAAAAAATACGCGACTATATAATAGAATAGTAACGTGGTGATAATCGCTGTGTCGATAACTTGCTTTTACAAATCTTTAATTTTAAACTGATCTTGGAGCCATTTACGTTCGCGAATGAATCTCATGAATATTGCAATTAGATTCAAAAAAGTGGGACGAATTGTACGTTAGGTATGAAGGAAGCTTTATCTTACCGGTTTGACTTTTCCATCAACATCACAGATTCGCCTCTTGAGGTAGAAGATTACACTTATTGCTACTATGACCAAGAAGACTATGCAGCTTGCGACCACAATAATCGTTGCGTTTGCGCTCAAATGGTCGTTAGCTCCGATGAATGATGAGTCGGTGCCCGTTGCTTCTGTTAGTATTTCATTAGTAACTAACAATTTTGCACCCTATAAATAATAGTTAGATATTAATGATCGTAAGTAGAGAGTAGAGTAAGGCATTAGGAGGTTAAAGTCGACAAAGTCGTGAATGCTAACGCCACATGAGATATAGGCGCCGCGCCGTAAGATTCTAGTGGGTAGGGCACGGCGGCGGAATCGCACATAACCTTCTGCCATGCATGAAATCACTCTGCGGAGTGACCTATTATATATTAACTGCGTAAAAAAGGTATGTGACGCGTAAGCCCGGCCGCACATTATCAGAAATTTCTGTCAGAAAAATCCTAACGCACCAATCAGAAACGGCCGTGCCGTTAGAATTTTTCTAACAGTGTGCGGGAGCTAATACAAAATATATGCACGGAGCGCCTTCCGGCGAGCGTTAGAATTTTTTCTGACAGAAATTTCTGATAATGTGCGGCCGGGCTAAACCGCGTCGGGCCGTTTTGTAAGTAATTAAGATAGATTAGACCGCCTCCTTGGTCTAGCGGTAAGCGCGTAAGTGTTACAACCGAGAGGTCCTGGGTTCGATTCCCGGTGGAGATAAAAAAAAACCGGTCTGGCAGGACATCGAAGGCTGATTACCTACTTGCGCCTAAAGAAAAAAATCGATCAATGAAACAGATGTGAAATGCATCTGCCCCATACCCCACTAGGGGACACGGGACTTCACTCACTCAATATAGATTAGAAAAATGTAAAATATATAAATGATAAAGCCTTTTCTATGAGGAAAAGAAGCGGCCGCAGCCTCAATGAAAATAAACAAGCACATCCATGTTTTTTATCCCTGTTTAGAAAATGATCAGTGATTAAAAAGAGATGCAGACAAGTTCTGCTCCATGCCTCATTAATAGTTTAATTACTAAACATTTTAATATTTAGTCAGCATATGGTATCCTACCAACACTCTTACAGAAATCTAATTAAAAATTATATTTCGTTTTGAGCGCCTCTCTTTTGACGTCAATAGCAAATTTTCATTTGACTGATCAATGTATGAATATTTATTAGAAACCAAGAAAATAACAATTATCATAAATGTAGTTTGATAATTAACTTTTCATTATTATATTTTTCCTCGATATTATTTAAACTAAGCACTTATTTTGGCTTATCTAAACAATAAAGATGGATAATGACTTCCTGAATTTATTTTGACAGTTTTATATCAACGACCATATTTAGGGGCAACAATGTTGCAAGCGGCGAATAAAGAGTTTTATTAATAGCTATGTCCATAGATCATCCGTCAATTTATTCTGAGAGGTCAACAGTATAGACACAAGTAATAAAATGATGAATCCAATACTACAAAATGTTTGTTACCTATAGACTGAATGCTACAGAAATTAAATTTTAGTCAAATCTATAAAAAAATGCCACACGAGTATCAATACATAGTATAAAACGAAGTCGCTTTTTCTTCCCCTATATCCCTTTGTATGCTTAAATCTTTAAAACTACGCAACGAATTTTGATGCGGTTTTTTTAAATAGATAGAGTGATTGAAGAGGAAGGTTATTATATGTTTTATACCCGTGCAAAGCCGGGGCGGGTTATGATTTGTGTATCTGAAAGTGGAGGTCAGAAGTGAAACAGAATGAAAGAAGAATTATAAAGATTATGTTTAAGTACTTATAGCACAGATAAAAAAAACTTACTTGTGCAGTAGGGGATGTCGGCGGGTATCTCGTTTCCGTAGCATTTGAAGGCCCTGGTGGGATGATATTGTGAATTGCTTTGCTCTGCGTCAATGGCACTAAAATATATAATTATATTATAATTAAAATGTATGCTCACAAAATCAAATCAAAAAAATATTTCAATCGCTTAATGTGTGCTCACATCCACATCATTAAGCGATTAAAATGAAATTAAATATATTTTATATTATTATCGAAACTTGCAAAACAGAAAAGTGAAAGCCGCAAAACTACGAGTTGAGCTGTTTTTGAAATTAGCCTAAACAAACGCATAGCTTCTTTGGGATTTTATTATTAGATTAAGATAGATTTAGAAATATAGAACATTCATGCAAATCATTATGTGGATATTCTATTATAACGAGTTGAGGATTCTTATGTTTATCAGCTAAAATTTGCGTAAAATGATTTATATACCTACCAGGTATTACCAGATGCTCTTAAATCAGGTCTTAATATTTCATTTTATTTAAAACAATTAGACAGACTTAAGAACAAGAGACACAGCGACGATTTTATTACATTAAATATACCCGTTAATTATAAAGTATTTTATATCAACCTGTACTTCGAGGACAGATAACTCCATCTCTCAATGGTTCTCCATCGGTTGTGCAGACGCAGTAGTGGTACGTATTGTTGTACACCTGAATACATCCAGCCTCTGGACCGCCACATGACGAAGACTCACATACTCCGGGAAAATATTTAACTGAAAAAGAATATTATTTTGAAAATTATGCTTGCTTTAGGCAATTAATTCCCAACTAATGTGTATTTTGCCTGATAATTTTATTACTTAAGTATATAGTAAACTGTAGAATAAGGCTAGGGCATTCTAATATTTATTTTATCTTCGTCAAATAATACATTTGATAAACGTATCTAGTATGTTGCATCTTACTTCAGCGGTGAATATGTTTCATTTAATTTTGTCTAGCTGTGATTAGAGAAAATCGATTCAAGAGGGAGATAAAGTTAGAATTTTCATTTTAGGTGGTTTTTTTGAGCCGACCGAATGTCATCTTTTTCAATAGATATCGAATGCGCACCCGCGGTAGTTATGAGTGTGGGGCGATGTGAAAGTGGTAAGAAATAAATTAAGTAATAGTACGCTGGCTGAAACTATTTTCATAAATAATTGTGATCATACTATGCTGAAAAAAATCGTGTGAACGTGTAAAAATAAAATTATAGTACGCCTTAAGAAATTGAAGTAGTAATAGTGGTGAAATCTCAGGGATATATGCGAGCATTTATTAAAAATATCCCTATTTCTTCATTTCACGAAGTCTTTATATTAATACTATTAATATTTTTAAATTATTCTTAATTGACTTATTCGATTTAAGGGACTTAGAAGGCTTTGATTATCACATATAAAATCCTATAAGATTTAAGTAAGTTGCTTTTTATTAGCACAGTGGCAATTTCGCTGGACTAACATTGGTAGTATTGACCCAATTACTTGTTAAAATATTTTCGTAACTTTTTTAAAAATATTTGCGTTATAAGAGTTATTTACTTCAAAATTATTTTACTAAAGTCTTAAAGAAGCTTTTGTACATAGCTTGACAATTAGTACAGAGAAATGATTGCGTGATAATTCTTACTTGTTGAATTTTGAAGTATAGGCCTTGCTTCTTCCCTCGCGACCCTGGCGAGTTTTTCAGACCTCCGCATATTCTGAAACAGAATTAATAATTGTGTTAAATATAAACAAAAACCTTTACCGTAAAAATTAGTATCAAGTATATCTTTTTACTATATTTTTTTCAAAGCTAAATCCATTCTGAGTTAATAAAACGTGTTTAAAATCGCTTCAGTAGTTGTTGTTTACTTCTCTAGGAATCCCAGGATCCGTACCAAAAAATTTTCCATTAATTTCGAGTCTACTCAACTCTACTCTCTATTGTGGCATCCGTGAAGACAATCGCATAAAATAACAAATATATCTAAAACTGAAAAGCTATCGACAATTAAGATTATAGTAGTTATGATTATACATATGGAAAAAACAGTGAAGTAAGTATAAAACTTAAATTAATTTTAATACAGTGTATGTAAGTGGCATATGAAATCAAGTTTATATTGATTCATTAAAACACACTCATGAAACGAACAAAGTTGCTTTGTATTACATCAGGAAGTGTATTAGTGAAACGTATACATTACATATTCATGAGAAATTAAGAGTTACTGAATCATATTGTAGGTACATATAAAATGCATCTGGATGGGATTGCATTCACTCTGATACCAGGGTGATTGAATTCTTTGTTGCTAAGCTTTTGAATTTACATTTACAATGGTTGTTTGTTTTAAGGTTTACAAATTGTTTTAATGAAATCTATCCAAAAGTAATGGAACTAAAATAGTAAGTCATATTACATTTTTTTATATAAAGTTTTATATCCTCTAATACCACAGTTTCTTTTAAACCTACTTATAGTACAAGATGTAATAAAATCCATAATAAATTCATTACTTTTAAATATAAGTAAACAACGCTATATTTTCTGCGTAAACGAGGACATGTATCTACTTATTCAGAACGTATTTAAAATACTACACGACCTCACCATACTCCTTGCTTACCTGGCACCCATTCCAAATAACATTAACAGGAGATTCTTGCTACTAATTTGAATTAATTATAATGTTAATTAAGTTACGTGAAGAGAATTAAAACTAAATTCCCATGTCCGTGTTCCCCGTGTGTTTACATTATTTGCGTCTCAATCGAGATTATGGAAATCGACTCGATGCATCTGTGTAAGATTGTTATTGCAGTTTAAGATAGTTTTGTAAGAAGTCCCGAAAGTCCTTGTCCCCACCACACACATATCGTGTTTCTGTGCCTTCCAAAGCAAATTTTTTTTATAGAAAATAAAAAGATTTTATTTTCCAAGGATGTAACATAGTGCTTTCCGTGACGAAAACATTAAATATGAGAAGCATTTTAAATTTTCCTTAAACACTATCGTAAATTTGAACCAAATACACATAGATACATGAAGATAGTTAATAAACAAATAAATGTTTAAAAGGGGTTGGTGTTTTTTAACAAGACGTATACCAAAACGTATTCAATCTTATGAACAACTCAAATATTTATGTTTCAAGTAAA
Source organism: Aporia crataegi (assembly GCA_912999735.1). Lineage (NCBI taxonomy): Eukaryota > Metazoa > Arthropoda > Insecta > Lepidoptera > Pieridae > Aporia > Aporia crataegi. The sequence continues at coordinate 6,475,898 of OU538736.1, forward strand.
ATACACATCACAATGCTATCTATCTATATTGTAATTTCTCAAGATAAATTTTAAATTGGTCTGAGTCGTGGTTATTTTGGACATCTTATCGATGGCGTGGCGCACTCGGCCGTTACGATCTATAATAACAAATATAATGAAGTATCGATAAGCTATTACTTAAACTCTTCAAACAAGTTAAAATGATTCTTTAAAAGATCCTAAAGTAAATGGAATGCGATTTACATCATCCATCTACTAACGAGCCTTACACAACGTAATATCTCCGCGCGTGTCTTGTTAACGCTTGTACATTATAAATCAACAACTGATAATAAAATTAATACAACTGATGTTACCTATAACTCAATTTATACCTTACACAATCAAATGCCGGCCATCGTCGACTTGATTTCAGGTTTGTATTAATATTGAGAACGATAAATATGAGAAAAGATGCCGCTTTAGATAAGTATATCATGCACCAACCCTTACAAGTTATTTTATAATTTATAAGATATATTTATAAGAATTTTTAAATAAATAAAGATTGTTCACTTCTTTACAAAATTCTATCCCTTAACCACTGTCTACTGTGACATAACGACCTGTATTAATAGGGGATAAAATAGAGATATGCCTATTTTAAATTACTCCTAATGTTAGGTACTTAAAAGTACGAAGCAAAATTATAACTAATCGATTGGCTATTTTTATCAATCTGTCATAATTGCAAGTCCAATGGGGAAATAAATTAAATTGCAATCGAAAATTAGATGATGTTTGTTCAATTTCTAGTTCGCAATTTCCTATTCATTTCATAGTTACACGTGTCCCTGCAATTTCGTTGCACTTCAATGTAGTACTTTGAATATAGCTTTTTGTTATTCAAACTAAATAATAGTGAAATCGATTAACAGAGTAATTTGAAAAGCGACGACGATTTTATTTTTAAATGCTAAAATTTCTACAGAAAGCATTAAAATAAAGTCACTTTAGGTACACATTTTAAGTTATAGACTGGAACACTAAACTTAGGCAGAAAACACTTATCGTCAATAGTAGATATAATTAAACATATTCAATTCAAAAAACGCCGAATAATTCAAGTAACTACACAAAATGTGCAGCATAAAACCGGCAGTAAAATAATTTTATAGCTTACAATAAAAGATTAGGTAACATTATGGATGCATCAATTGATATGAGCTTTTGGGAATAAAATTATATTGTTACTTACATCGGTCGATAAGCAACTGGATGACCTACATTAAAATTTATATACGCAGTAAATTTTTTATAATATTGGTACCTACTTAGTTTTTTTTAAACGTATTAAAATATTATAATCTCGTAAGAAACAGTTCATTCTAGATGATAATTTTCAAAACTTCACAAATGGTTGATGCCTCAGGCTGGACGTGGTCAACTTCATATATAGGTTGCTTTTACATAAATATTGATATTTTTTAAACTAACGCGGCAACAACGTAGGTACAAATGATATCTGTGTTATAGAAGTCATTAAAATGATTAATGATGTCTAAAATATTATAGTAGGTATAAAATACGCGTATCAGTAAAATTAACCATTCGACATTTGGTAGGTATCGACTTACATCGTCAACAATAAATTATTGTTATAATATTTAAAAACCTCGTTTGAACTCCTATAAAATATGCAAACTACTAAATTGAACAACAGTCTGGGTAAGTTTTTAATTGTTAGCTTTTATTTTGTCGTTGTCTGACTGATACACTTTGTTTTAAAACATACAGATGTAGAAAATACGGTCATAAATAAATACTTTAAGTCAAAATAATGGCTCATATCTCTGAGTGGAAAGCAATAGAAATCTCTTTTCACATATTTACGAGTAAGATCATTACCAGTCGGGCAAACTTGAAGTAATTTTGCCATTGCATCAATTACGTGTAATAATAGTCGTGTTCTACCACAATCATGGTATTTCGCAATAAAGGAGCATTTATCTAACGGTAATAACACGACATTCATTGTGGAGTAAATATGATTGATAGGAATCTGTATTATTGCAATGATGGTGTCAGATTGCAGCCATTGCACTGGCGGGGCGGCCCTGCAGAAACTTGCTAACTACAATCCTGTGAAAAGATTAGAGATATGAAATTAAATAAGTATCTAAATATATACTATATTAAATGACTAGTTATTGGTAGCAGACGATTCTCTAGCTATTACAACATCGCGTTCAGCTCCCAAGATTAATCTATATTTTTTGTAACTAAAAGTATCTAATGTAGAAAAAATTATTTCCAACTAATTGAGTACTGAACAAATGGACCGATTTTAGTGCTTTTTGTTTGCAAACTGACGTATTTTATGAGGATTAATGAAATCAATTTATGAAGATTTCATCTTTCACTGAAATAAATACCTATATCAATTGAAAAAGTAAGTATAATTATTGTTATAACCTTCCTTCGTGCATTCCGATTCAGTGAATTCAAAGCTCGCAATCAGCCAGGATTTTCCATTGCAAAATACAGACTCTGATTCTAAAATTATTTATTAAAAGTACAATGCAATTTATTTTATTTCATTAAGTAGTAATCTAATACGATGTATCGTGAAGAATGACGATGTTTTCGTAAGCTTTTGTTTTAAGGAGCTTTTGAAATCCGTGATAAAATTCTACATTTAGGATTTAAGTACCCACAAGTCAAATAAATTCTTTGATTCAGAGAACAACATGCGGTTTTAAGCAAAATTAACAAAGATTGTACATACATTGTACATGTTTATACTAACGAAGTACGTAAGCATTTATTAAAACAATGTCTCAAATAAGCGAAGTTACTAGGTAAGATGTGAGTAAAAAAATTGATTGAACATTTAAATAAGTATATAAAAAATATTAAGGACATAAATTTAAATTTTAAATAAAAGATTTTAGCTAGTGATGTCGCTTCTTTATACTGAAGTTTATTTTATTGAGTCAAAAATTGGCATTGTGCTTTACTGAAGGTAATTCAATGTACGAAAACTTCAAATCTTTATTTATCTAATGATGTAACGTGCAGTGAAATGAAACATATATTTTAAAAAATCTATTTTCATACTAATATGAATATGTATGAATAGAGAAAGATATATTATATAATATATGTTTTGTGTTTTTGTTCCTAATGAATAAACTCAAAAACTATTGGACCGATTTCAAAAGATGGAATGCTTGGCTCTTTCTGACTGGGATAAATGATAATCATTGTTAATATCTACTCAGAGGTCAGACAAAGTCTTGAGTAAAGACTAGTAGTCAATAAAAACTTTATCGGCAGGTAGATAATATTTTTCCACTTACTACCTACTGACTGAAGTTTTTCATAAGCATCCCAAGTTTTGTCAAGTATGTTTCGAAAGTGTTTGCGTTGAATAAAAAAGAAATATTTTTACAGGAAAATCTACACGGCTTTGTCAGCATGGAATAGTAAAAAACCTATCAGTAAATTCGATATTAAACTTGTAGTTTGATCACACATTGACATCAGCATTGTCAATTTTTAACAAGCACTATCACAGCGCGTGATACCGACTGATACCACTACTCTTAAAACTCGTAATAAATTCCATGTTGACGTTATTGTTTCCTGACATTTAAAGTAACAAAAATAATTCATTATGTCAAGATAACTATTGACCTTATGATAACTATATAAGCTAAACATAAGAAATGTGAAATGATGCCTCTTCTCTTACGAAACTTCTGGTAGGCGATAATATTATTTGGTGTGCTAGTGTTAATTAGAAATTGATAACAAATAGTACTATGACCGTATATAAATTAACAATCAACAAATGGGCAAAATATATTTATGTTGTAAATATGTACAGTAGTGCTCTAAGATTAGATCTAATTATCAAAAATTAAATCTTACCGTTTTCTAATCAGATCGCAAGCCGAAACAAGAAAATAATAAAACCTCATACTTATATTTCAAAATCCGATAAGGTTTTATTAATTGGCAATTACATGGCTACATTAAGTGGCCAATAGATAATCCATGGCATACTATAAATATTGCCAACCGAAAAAACTATTAATAGCGAGTATGACTTACAAGAAATGATAGATCGTTTATGTTTGAACAAATATTTCTCAGGAATTTCATTCAAATATAAGTAAATATTTATCCATTACTTACGAATCCTACAATAACAATCAAAACATTACGGATACAATTAGTTTATTCCTTACTCATTACGTAGTTCTTATATTAAAAGAAATGATAAATGATGAATGGTTCGTTTCCTCGGAATGATAATTTGATTATTGTTACAGGTCAGGAAATTCTATGAATAGAAACAAAAGAAGGTTCGGGTTGAGAATGGGACGTACCGTATGCGTACACCTGGCACGAACAGCGCGGGCCGATCATTAAAAATGTTTATTTAAAAATCCAACCGCTTAGTGCCGCCATAGAGTAGGCGACACAGAGACATCTCCACATTTTGGTTGACTGTTTAAACTAATTTAAATAGAACAATATTTTTTCGTGAATTAAAAAAATACATTTATCGTTGACGTAGCTTTTTTTGTTTTTTATATAATCGTAATAACTTTATAGAGATAAGTATTTACGTATATTATATGTATAAATTATAGTTGTGAGTATGATTTATAAATAAGAAAATTACTGGTTATAATAATATAATATGTGTAAAGAAAACTATATAATTATTACTAAATCCTACTAACTAATTCATCTAGCCCACCATATACGCTCACGCTAACGTTTTATTTGAACCTTAGAGACCAATAAAAAATTAATATTTATTTAAAAGCAGACAACATCTTAAAGTTTCAAAAATTTCAAATTTAAACAAAAAACCTTAAACTCTTCAACTTTGGATAATACATAAGTTGTTAAACAACTTACAAGTTCTCTCAAGTAAAGAGGCATAAACAAATCAAAACATCAATAAATATTGATTACAGATTAAAAGTAAACAGGAGGTTAAGGGCTTTCAATTTATTTTTTATTTACCTTATCAGAATAAATCTATCAGCCACGATCATGATTAGGTACCTACATTTAAAAGCTTCTGTAACCGGCAACTACAATAAACTTTTAGGATATGTTTGTCGACTTGTACATGTCCAGCTTCACACCGGTCAGTGTACTTTTATCTTAGCTTGAAGTTGGTAGCTCAAAATTATGCTGTATTGCAACAAAAACTACAAAATCCAAATATGTAGTACCTTTTATTTGCGTGATGAGCTTATAACGACAGACAGAATTTCTAGAAGCTTCTTTGTCTTCTCACAATTTTATTCTATAGTAGAACGTGCCTTTGTTGAAAAGTTCAGCATTCAATCAAAAACGAAAATAGTTTTAAGTTGTATTGGAACTGTCAAAACGTAAAATCTTATGTCTCCGCCGCGGGCTGAGAATAATCCTCTAAATGTTTACACAGCAATAAAGGCGCCTAAAACAAACTAAACTATGACATAAAAAGTTTAAAAAGCTCTCAGTAGATCAAACAAGATGAGTGGTGTCGGTCGACAGACGGCATAATATCGTATTACGGCGGCGGGTCACATTTGTCCCAAATAATAAACACCAGATTGGTGTCAAAATGAACACTATATTATTCCTTCAAGCCGTGAACCCCTCGCATGCTCTTGATAAAGCTATGAAATGAAATTGAAACTATTTGGACGGTTAAGCCGTTTTCGTTTTAACCAAATATCATATAAGACGAACTAAACTAAATCCGATAGAACTTATTGAAATAGATTCAATTGAAATTCACATAAGTTAAATCGCTCGTAGTAGTTTTATCTTTATGTTTAAGATTTATTGTAATTCGGCGTACATGTATTACATATGTATTTGGTTTGTTAACAGTTTATGTTTCAATAAAACTCGACACAGATTATTTTGATGCTGCCCTGAATTTCTCTTAATATAATGGCTGTACGGTGCAAAATGCACGTCCAAATAGTTCAATATGTTTATAAATATTAAATTGGATTATAGGGTCACTCCGCATTTGGAATAAACTTTTGTTGGCTGACAAATTGTAGGATTGTAGGGCAGACTAAAGCCTTTTTCGTAAGCCCTTTTTTTAACCCGTAAGCGTTTAGCTTAGTAGCTAATAGATAATGGATAATCGTTATAATTAAATACATATTTATACAATCCTATGTAAATGGCTTCGAGGCACCGGCATACGAAAGAATTAGGGTATAATTCATCCAGCTGGTCCAGTGTGGTTTAAGATCACATCCTTAGGATATGCCTAAGGATCTCCTTTGTCGGTTTGAGCTAGTACTGAATATAGTAGTAAATAAAACAGATTACTGATATCCACATTAATCTGATTATAATAAGGTCTAACTTATTGCTGTATAGAGTTCGTCTAATAGCTCTATAGCTATATTTTGTGTCATTGGAAGTCTGTCCCCATAGACAAATTCCTAAAGGACATTTGACAATTGACACCCAATTCAGTGAACCTCTCGAAAAGTCTAACATAAATATTTTCACAACAAGTAATGAAATGAGACAACGATTTATTTTCGATTGTTATTTCTACATATTAAATACATAATATTGGTATTTATCATAAACCAGAAACTTAAGAAACGAATTATTCGTATATCAATAAAGTAACTTTTTATTACTAGTTTACTGACTATGTAAGCCTGAGATTTTAATTTATATATTCTTGTATCAGTGCGTTCTTTGACTGACAGTTTTAATAAAATTCTGAAACTTGATATTATCTCGTAAGAATATTTTTTGAAAACTTTCCTTCTCATAGCTCTCTACCTACACAGCTTTCTAACTGCATAATGTTGTATTAATAAAAGCCATTATCCAGAAATTGTTACATTCACCCGTACCTATATATATGACCATTTATATGATTTAAATTCGTCGAGAGCGATTGTCATACTGGGACTTAATACGGAAATGAGCATTTGGGGCAACCGAGGTTGTTTCAGAATATTATACATACCTATTATATAAAAGCACTTGCCCGCATACTATTCAACAATAATTTGTAGTCCCAAGGCTGTATGATAAGCTACTTCCTTTTGGCTGAAAGAAATAGATTAGACGATTTATTTTTAAGACTACAATTTAAATTATTTAAATAAATGGAATAATTGTAAGTAATTATGTAAATATAAATTTAACTTTTCTTATTGAAATATATTAATTTGTACAATAGAATACGTATTAAGTTTTTGTTTCATAAAATTAAGTAAGAGAAAAAAAGCAAAAAAAATAATAATAATATTTTGATCCAATTAGATTAACTCGGTGAAAGTTTGAATTCTGCGCTTTCAAAAATATTATCTCGGTTTATTTAATATTACAAATGTATACAGGATGCCTATTGGAATGTTGCAAAATGATGTGAAAAATAAGAGTAAATTTGTTTCAATCATCCATTTGTGAAAGGCACTTGATTTATAATCTTAAAGAATGAGTTAATAGACTCATTTTCGCATTTCAAATATAACAAGTTAGTATAAAGTTACTGGTCATTTAATAACATTGTTTTTCTCATGAATAATGACGAAAACTCCGCATTGCTTACCTAATTCCTGAGCATCTCATCCATAAGATTTGCGTTTGATCTTTGCTTAGTGCTTATCAAGAGAACTATTGACCCACATACTTACCACAACTAATTAGATAGATATCGCAAACGTATATAGCATTGCATTCAGTTTATTTGTAGTGGGGTTTACACTTGAATATAAAAGATTTATTACTCTATATCATAGAAACACGTGAATCAATTTTATCAAAATCAATAGAGCTTACCAGAAATAACTATACTTATACATTTTCTTTTGAAACGCAACTATTATATTTAAAGTAGCCGTGACCTAGACTTCATTCGCTCCGTTAAAGGCACACTACTGTGAGGATTAATAAATATATACCATATTCTTAAAAAAAATCTCAGCTATCAAATGCAATAAGAATCAAACTGCTTTAGAAACTTTAGGCAACTCGAGCGAATTTTCGGATAAAGTTTGAGGATAGTTTAAAAAAGTTTAATTTCTTATTTCAAGAAAATAACGTTGCGGGTTAATTTGTATAATATTCTGGTAAAATAACATTATGAAAACATTTGATACCTGACTGAAATTTGTAAATATTTTTTGGTATACCTTTTTCTTTTAATACTTATAAATCTATTATACTCTGATACCTCGAGCTTTATTCAATCAAGCGCTTTGATTGAAGAAACCTTGTTCTTGATTGATTGCTGGAAGCTCATATTTTACGTGAGATGAAAAATTTGAAAACTACTTAACTAGGTATAATGTATGTAACTTTTTATATTTTAATCAAATGTTTCTTAAATAAATTTATTATTATTATAATGTTTGAGTTTTGTTTTCAATAAGTGAAATTAGTCAATTCGTCCGCAAGGGCATACAAGAAAGGCTACATTATACGCCACAGGCTGTAGGCATATAGCCTGTGGCCCTAGAATCTAGCTTCCCATCTATATCCAGTGGTTTTAGAGATTATTTATTACAAAAATACAAAATTTCTCCTATTAAATTAAATTAAATTAAAAAGTTCACGCGTACCGCCTGGGGCCTAGTCCTTAGGGAATATGCTAGGACAACTTTATCTCGCATTTTTCTGTATGGGAATGAAATTGATAATCACGCAATTCTTTAACACCAATCATTTCCATACAAAAAAACTGTCTCGGCAGCATGATATCTAATGTTGTCCTTGTATAGTGATTTGCTCCCTTCGTAAACAATCTATTATGTTGTGAAGCTGACGCAGACAGCCTATAAAAAACTTTACCAAAGTTCTGGTATACCTTTTAACTATATCTAAGATTCGACGTTTTTATTAATAGGAAATTCGGTAGGAAAATTGATAACAGCTAATAGCTGATAAGAAAGTTAAAAAATCGTCAATGTTTAGTGTGGCGTGCGCGTGGGATTCTATTTAATGTCTATGATAAACGTATGTAAAGCGTATATCGGAGTAATATGGTTGTTTTCCACTTGGCCACGTTAGTAATTTCTGCAAATGTTTCAATAAAATATTTATATTATCAAGAATGATTCTGGTAAGTGGTCATGTATCAGAGTGGCGTGGGATGATCCAGAGAGTGGATACGCGTGCGCCCTTGAGTGTGTTTATTCGACTGTCGTCTAGCACTTAACGTCAGTTTTTGGCTATTTTCGCGTGATTTAGCCTAAAAAGTTTATTTATCCATTCGATCTGAATTCGAACACTAAAACATTATAAAAATCATGTCGATCAAACTTCGTTACTCTTTTGAATTTGGCACCGTTATACATATTGGATACGCCTAGTCTCGTTTTGTAAAATCTAAATCCTTAATATAGTAGTGATTTGAACCAATAATGTCAAAATTGTCAATAATAATATGTAGTTATTATTTTTTTAAAAATTGAGTAAGTTAAGTTAACATTATTAATTCAATATCATGAGAAAAAGATGCTCTCACTTAGCTGACAGATAAATGACAATCTTATAAATGGCTTTTTGATAGCCAGCGGTAATTCTATTGAAAATGCATTATATAAATCTTATAACAAATAAGCCATAATCTAATATCGAGCACAAAAAAAGAAAAATATAAGAAAAACTGATTGAAGATTTTATCTAGATTACAGGCAAATCTTTTACGGCCAATAAGACCTATTAAAAAAATAACAAGAGAGTTTTTCTCTATTTGAAGGTAATTTGTAAAAATAGAATTGATCTAAGTAAGTTTTTTTATTCTACAACAACTACAACGCTAATGAACAAAATATTACAATAAAGTTACACATTTAGAGTCAAACTTAGTTTTAAACATAATAGAATTTTCCATAAATAAGTAACTGAGTTCTGAGTCCAAATTAAAAGCCTTTTCCTTTTGATTAGATGAGATGTACTTAAACATTAAAATTTTACCCTATATTTAAACTATATATGCTTAACATATCTTTTTATATATGGCACCGCATTCACCACGATTACGATTTCCAATTATAGCAAAAAAAGAATGCAGTGGTTTGTCCATTTATAGTAGTGTTTTATGGTCAGTGCGAATAAGTGATATTAATTAGGTGCCATGCTCGGCGAATCCCACGTTTTTATATCGAATAGATAGAATAAAATCGTAGCTAGATGTTTGTGCATTGAAGATTTTTAAGAAATGTTTATTAAACAATAAAAAATATAGTACAATTAATCTAGATCGGGATTTAGATGCAAGTCAACTAAAGTCTAAAATAAATAAAAATCAAAAGTTCTACGACCATAATGACATTTTAATGCATTTTACATCAAAATTTTAATTGAGATCATTAGTTTTGGAGGTTATACAATTACATTAGCTTCATACACCTCATTCACCTAGCTCATTTCAATACGCCAATTGAGCTTAGTTATCAGCATCGGTGCGAGATGAGGCTAGTTATAGAATAAAATATTGTATTGCAATTACCGAGGCTTTATTTGAAATGCCATTATTTATGGTCTGAGATCTAAAGAACTTGATTTCAAGAAACGTTTAAATACTATTTCATCGGAGAAATCTTGCAAGACAAGGCCTTTTTTACAATCCATAATACTTTTTAAGAAACAATACATAAATTACATTGATGTTTTGATGAGATCAACTTTAAAGATTTTTAATTCACATTTAATACTGCATGAAACAGTCACGCACAAGTTGAAAGTTTTAGGTTTGAATCGGATGGAAATTTGACTATCATTTTTCACATTTAGATAGAACTTTAAACTTAGAAATATAAAATTTCCACATCCAGAGATGGTGATGGCCACTTGTGTAATATTTTATTTGTCATATACAACTCTGCAACTGACTACAATCGTAAACAATATAGCTCCTTTCACCTATGTACAACGTTGTTTAACGTTTTATTTTCATTAATATACAACTTAAGACATTCAGTCGTATAAAATAAACAGCCATTACCATGAAATTATATCCACGACGAGTATATTAATAATTACTGATGGGTCTACGGCGGAACTCCAGCGCCTCGGGATTTTTTTTTTTACTCGCGCGTAGATACGTTCAATGCCATTGAGCGAGAGAATAGCGTCCTTCATGTCCAGTTGGCATGCGTAAGAATTAGAAGTCTGGCAGACAGGTTAACGTTGATTGCGACTAACCGACGGTGTTGGGTATTACTTTTTGTTTTTGTAACAAAAAATAATCTGCGTATTTTATTTTTCCTTTGGCAATAGTAAAACGGCAGATGGCAGAAAAAAAAATTAGGGAAAAATTTGGAAAATTCCCCCAAAGGTGGGGAACACTATTGGGAGACGTGTCGACTCACTTGCGATTCTGAGTTTCTCCCTAAGCTTACTACTATTAATTTTAAAGATTTTTTACTCTTTATTTCTTCTATTTAACTAAATTACTATAAACACTCTAAAACTATTTAAATCACTTAGTTAAACAGTGTTTTCTAAAACTATTTTTTTATTCCCCAAATCAGGGAGCTAAGCCTGACTTGGAAGTAACCATGTGAACCGTCTTGCAAAAGATAACTTTGGAGGTTATCTAAACCTTGGAGGGCGAAGAATTCTGGAGCCTACACTAGGCTAGGCAACTGCAGGGGAGTGCCTCATGTGGAATTGTTTGTATGAGTGTCTCAATAGGATTTGTTGTTAGAGAAAGACTCCGACCAGACCCCTCTTTCCCAGTGGGCACTTTGGGCAAGTGCCCAGGGCCCCGCGATCGATAGGGGCCCCCTCAGATCAAATACAAAGTACCTAGATCCTGTCAGATCACCAAACGATAATCAAGATTTATTACCAAAAAACTTATATAATTCGAAGAAATCGAACCTAAATTACAGACTACAATACGAAATTACTAGCTTATACATGCGTGAAGCTATTCTACTCTCGCCCAAAAATTAGGCTTTCCGACTAACTGTGTGTGACTCGCTCCATTAAAATTGAGCGAACGAAGCGACGTATGAACCTCCAAGTTTGAATTAACCATTTAACGGAAATTTTGAACTGTATATTGGAAAGAATAGACAAAATAAATAATTATCTTCAGAAAGAAACAATAACACTGGACGTTGCAAATAATATGTTTACTTAACTTGATTTTATTATTAACTTCAGGGATAAATTTGATTACTTCAAATCGTCTGCCAAAGAAAGAAACCCGGAATCTGACTACAAGGACCTATCTCAAAGAACAAAACGCAGAAGTTCTCGCCATAGTTTTTTTGATGGCTCCGCGCCGTCAGTCCAACTGAATGGAAGAGAGAAATTTAAAATAGAAACCTTTCTTCCTATAATTGATACCCTCAGCGTTCATTTAAAACAGCGATTAAGTTCGTATAAGAATATCAGTAAACGTTTTGATTTATTTTTTCGCTTGAAAACTCTAAATTCTGAAGAGTTGAGACAAAGTTGCAAAGAATTTGCAGAATTTTATTATGAAGATGTTAATGAGAAATAGTTAGAAATAGAATGTTTGCATTTAACAGAATACTTGAAAATTTTTAACAGTGAAAATGAGGATTGTATATTAAAAATATATCAACTTTTGAAAGAAAACAAAATTGAAGACACATTTCCAAATGTAGAAATCGCATTGAGAATCTTCTTAAGCATGATGGTAACTAACTGCAGTGGGGAACGCTCCTTCTCCAAATTAAAAAGAATTAAAAATGAATTAAGAAGTCTTCAAGAGAGATTAACCAGTTTGTCGCTGATGTCCATAGAATCTGATGTGCTAAAAAACATTGATTTTGAAGAAGTGATTAACGATTTTGCCCATCTGAAATCTAGAAGAGTTCCTCTTCAAATAACATAGATTTTTAAGCACTAATTGTAAATGCTTAAAGAGTTACTTTTGTGGACTCTATTACATTTAGCTATTCGTTTCATGTTGTTTGTTTATCTACTTTCTTTGTCTATTCTAACAAAATAGTGTTCTGTCAAAGTCATAGGGGCCCCATTATCCTAATATGCCCAGGGCCTCCAAGAGGTTAAAGACGGCACTGACTCCGACCCTTTTATTCTGATTAAATTTTATGTAATTACTTTTATTTTCCAAAACTACTATTATTGTAACAACTACCAGGTGTACTACATACATTCTTTTACTTTTGTATGGACGTAATGTACGAAATAAAGTATTATTTTGTGACACTAAAGTTACAGCACCTTTCAAAAGTAATACCGCTTTCAAAGGCTTTGTTTTTACTTAAACTTTACGTATGTTAATCAATTTAATGAATACATTAAAAACATAATATAATATAGCTTGATGGATTCCTGCGTTTATTTCGCTGGTCATTTTTTATAAGTAACTAACGAAGCTCTATAACTCATAAGATACAGTTATAAAATATGACAACTTTTTTTACAAAATTTTAAATTTATATTCCTACGTTATATCTGAACATCTATTCGATACGACAAAAAATTTAAAAGTCAATGAATCTTGACCTTTTGAACATATAATGGTTTCACATATTTTATGATTTAAGACCATCTTATGTTGTCAACACAAACGCATCGATGATTTATTGATACATTAAAAAACAGCTACAACTTACTGACAACTTATTTTTGTCATCAACCCATCATGCATACATATCTTTATAATTTATAACACGTTTTACTTAATAATTTTATAAAGTTAATTTCTTATTTATAAAGTTATAGTTTATATATTTTAAATTTATATAATTCATTTATAAAGTAATTCACTGATTGTGTTGTATTAGTATTGTATTTGTCATATTCATTTAATCCAATTTTTAGGGAATTATCAAAGCGGCTGGTCGAGTCCTCTGGTGACAAGAAGCTGGATCGTATTTTCGCGCAGAGAATCAGCATTGCTATGCAACGCAGAAATGCGGCCAGCCTCTTTGGTACCCTGTCCAGTGGCGGCGACTTGGAGCAATTATAACTTATTTCAACTGACTTTAAGAACTTAAAGCAATCTGATTTAAATAGCCGTTAATACTTACAATTAATATCAAATTATAAATAATATACGTTATTATAATAATCTAGAATCTAATCTAGGTCATTCATTAAAAAAGCAAAAATTAATTTTGGCCTCTCACGGCAACAAACATTAAATATTGATTAAGAAACATTATTAATTATTTTACTACTAGGTATAAATCCTTTCTCTCTCTTCATCTACTCTACATGATACCCTACCTATGAACGTACTTAAGCTGTAATTTGTTTTCAAGCACAAACTCTACGCATAAGTTTAATTACAAACTCGAAAACGTACGACTCTTAACTCGAAGACAATCACTAGTCTTCATGTCTGCGTTATCTGCGGTTTATCTGAAGAACGTGACCTCTACTATCTCCGGACACCGCCCGCCCATCACAAACATTACTCCGATGCAAATAAATATAAGTGGAACTAAACGAAACCATTAATTTAGAAATGCCGATCTGTCTCTTGATTGTTTTTAACCCCGCCCATGGACCACCTTCAATATTAATTTATCGCGTGATAGCTTTTGTGTTTTCCTTTTGATTATAGAGTATTTGTTGAAACCTATAATTAAATTTCATATTTTGGATTGATTTACAAAGCTAAATGACCGTTCCAATATTTTTGAAAAACATCTGCAATTATTCTTGGTGTGTAAGCATGTAAAATTCATGCAAAACTTATGTCATTTTGAATTTTAAAGACACCTTATATAAATTTCCTTCAAGAGAATCCATATACATCGACTTGTTACATTTTAACTACCTTAAAAAAATATAAGATTTGCAATGGCGCTGTACGATCTAGAAGTCAATTATTTATATTTATGTCACAATTCTTAAAAATATAAATGGAATGATAGCAAAATGACGCACGTATACCGGACACTTCGTGAGGGGTCCCAGATCCCGAGTACCTATAAGTGACTCACAAACTCATCAATCTTCCGCAAAAATTCTTATATATAGCATTGCTACACATGCAATGTTTTGTTAGTTATTTTCAAATTATTACAGATCCAAGTCTCATCGCATCCGTTGGGATACATTCTTAATTGACACTACCGCGTTGTACTTAAATTAACTTTTACTAACGCTTGAGTTTTCGGATTTAAATTCCTTCGCACATAGTATATTGTTTTACGACGTAGACAGAATACCGGTATCCAGTTAACACCGTTATTATAATATCTTATATCTGACACTTCTGGAATTAAATATTATGATCGTATATATATAAAAATTCTAAATACATAAAGATAAGCAATGGTGTATAATTAGGCACACGCAAACTTAATTATACAGTAAACCCTTAACGGTTAAAGTGTTTTCTTTATATGAGTGATTTCAGATTAAATATTTTCGTATTTTCTTTTAACAACTAATGATTTGGGAGCACAATAGATCAACACGACAATAATTCTAAAGTAGGTATTCATTTTATAGTTAGGTCTTCATCTAAATTTTAAACAACTACTAAGTATATTTATAAGTAAGTAGAAGTATAAATTAAATTTATAATATATACGATCTTTCTAATTAAGTCTCTATAAGGTTCTGTTTCATAGGACATCTGGGACTAGAGAACTCGAAGACTTAAATTAAATTAAATTAAGCGTCCAATAAAATTAATTAATATATATTAGACTTGCGGGTTTTGTGACTACAATCTGTAATTAAATAAAGTTAACAAATAATAAATTATGTTCAGCTGTACAATCGTCTCGAAGAGTAAGCAGAAAATGTTAAAATTAAATGTTTAATAAAGATAGCTTTAATGAACAATTCCAAGGCTTACATTCAAATTTTATTATTAAAAAGATTTCGTAGAACGTAAGAAGATGATAATGTTTTTAATTACCATCATTTTATTTTCTTTGCAACAAGAACTGTCCACTTTAATGCGCGTTGAACATTTCTCTGAAGCGCTATTTACCTACATATATACCTATTATATAAACGTATTCATTGTAAAACTATTTGTTTATAAAGCAAATTTGTATTTATAATATGTGTCGGCTTTCATCAATGAATTCGTATGTATGGTATGAAATAAATTACATCATCAAATATCAGGAAAACGTATTTTGAATTTGTAGTTTTGCTCATATCAGCAGGGAAGGTCAAAGATCTTTCGTTAAACTTAAATATTTTATTACATAAGATAAAGAAACTCCAAATTTTGTTTTCGTTGTTTAAATATGGGTGTTGATAATTATTATCCTCAGGTTACTTAAATTTTGGTGCCGACTATATATATAAAATTCTCATGCCACCAATGTTTGTAACCAAACTCCTCCGAAACGGCTAGACCGATTTTTATGAATTTTTTTCTGTATGTGTGACCTACCGAAAGGTCTGAGAAAAGGTCGTAAACTATTTTTTATACCCCTAAGTGATAAGAGTGTTGCACACCAAAAAAATATATTTGTATTTTTTGGACAATTTTTAAAAAATATTTTTTGTGTGATTTGGCATTAAAAAATACATAACCCTTAATTTTCAGCCTTCTACCACCAACCCTATTTTTTAATAGCGATTTTAATACTGTAATAATTTTCAACTCTCAGTGGTCGATAACTGATCAATACCAAAATATTCACTAGAAATAATTTACACGGCAACACATCGTTTGCCGTGTCAGCTAGTTTTTATATAAAATAATCATTTTCGAGTATTTTTTCCTATGGTCCTACACAAAAGTAACTTTAATAGGCACTGAATATATCAGTGCTGCAAACTGGGTATATGTATCGGCTTGATTTAAAGAAAAGAAGTGGATTCCAAGTCCATATACCGTTATATATTCAACGATGAGTCAATAATCAATATCATTACTCCTAGATTAAAAGCTATATTGCATTTTATTAATGTTTAAGTTATATATAATCATAGACTAAATAATAAGTGCATAAGTGTAAAACTGAAGTAGGTACCTTAGTAAGTACCTTTAAGCAAATTATGTACTTAATATATTATGTATCAATAGATTTTTAATTGCATTATATAAGTATTTGTTTAAATATACAATATTAATAGAAGAGGAAAATTGGGAAAATCGTGAAATTCTGGCACGATTCCAATGCATGTACAATGTCATTGACCTCTGTACAATAATTGAGCATTATGCATTCGGGGATATTAAGACAGATAAAATCTTAAGTTTCACATAAAAGTAAGTACGACATAGATTTACATAAACAGCTGGATTGTTTTACTATATCCTAAAACCTATGTGAAAATGCATGTGACTTAATTTTCAAATAATTTTTTTTAAATTATATTTGAAAACATTTCATTTAGTAGACTGAACGTATAGAATGTTCTAAAGCTATTTATACTAAATAATAATCAAATTTGTTCAGCCAAATCTCAGGAGCTGCTCAACCAATTGAAATGCAGTTTTTCACTAATATTGCAAATTTACCGTTTCATTTCGATCGTTTATTGACACCGTCGTGGGCACTGTTAATAAATTCAGTTATTAAAAAATTGTTTCCACATATCCTTTTTAATTTTTGGTTGTTCCTATTAGGTCGATAAATTGTTAAGTTAACCTTTATGTATTATGCAATTATAAATTACTAGTGGTCCGGCCATTCGGCCTATTGGTCGAAATTCGACCACAATTCAAGAACAAGTCAGGTATGTGAGTGTAGGTATGCTGTGTGTCATCCAAGCAGTAGTGTGCGTAATTTTTATTTTATTAATTTAATGTAATGCATTTTATATAAAGAAAATAGCTTCACCATGTAAACTTTAACTGTGGCAAATTTCACAATCACCCAAATACATAATACGACAATATTGTCATATTTATCTTTAAAAAACACCTACCAACAACAAACCGTCTAGCTTTAGGTAGGTAGAAGATTTTTATTATATGCAGTTATTTATACATTTACATAATTTCATAGCATTAATAGTTATTCTAGTTGTGAGTGAATATTAAAAAGTAAATTTTATATTATTTCTTTTACAATTTAATCAGACCCAGGGTGGTACACCGTACATAAAATCATAACGTGGTACTTTATCAATATTATACATATATTACTCAAAAAGGTTCTTTCAATGTTCATTTATTGATTTTAACGCCAACGTGTACTGCACTTTCTACTTCCTACGTGCGATGAAATATTATTATAAAAATGCTATAAAGCCGATGTAGGAAACGTTACTTAATAAAAATACATATAGTGCTAATAAAATAAATTTCAAAAAGATAATCTGTATTTATTATATTGTAGTATATCGTAAAATTGGTATTAACATAATAGGTTTTCAATATGGCAGATATTTTCAGTTCACAATTCAAAATTTTTTTACATAAATATTTGTTGATCTCGCTTTTCTCATTCTTTCTCTGTCGAACCAAAAGGTTTTTGTTTCCGCGGCAATTAAAATCAACACCATTCAACCATCATTCAGCCATCAACCGTGCATCCCTCACTACTGATGTCCGATAAATAGACTTCGAAAAACTACATAGTCTTCTTAAAAAGTAAACATCAAAATGTATTCCAATTGAACTTTAAATAAAGTTATTTAAATGTCAAATTTTCGTTCCACCTAATTATTTGTGTTGGGAATTTAACTACCAATAAACTTTCCAAGTATCTTAATTAATACTACGTACCTACTTATTATGCCTAAGGATTTATAAGATATAAATATCATTGAGTCGTTTGAATAAGTAAAGTCCCGAATGGTACAGACGCTTTTCAGTATGTTATTAACTGATATTTTTCTTTGTAAACCTTTATTTCCCCGGAATACAAAATTACAAACGTACTAAATAAAATCCCACCATCGGTTTCCTCTGGACCAATAATCATTTTCCATTAAATATTTGATAAAAATGCACTTTAATTTGCCATTTGTAAGTGCTGAAAAATCGATGTAAACTACGACTTATGAGCTCGCCTACGCAATGTTCAACAAAATACGGCCCATATAAAAAGTTTATCTTATAACATGACGCAGATACTTCATTCGATCAAAATAATACTTGTAAATTGCCTTATTGCAATACAAGATTTCTTCACAAAACATTTAAAATTCAACATGTATTTTTAGTATAATAAATTCGACTTTTTTTTGTTTGTAAGTAGATACCTACTTGAAATCAAGTAGGTATTCAATTTTATAAATCCTAAAATCATTATATTTCAAATTCAAAATCCAAACCCATATAATTTGTAGGTTCCTACCTAGGTAGGTAATATGTTCTTTTATTCAAGCTTGTTCAAGCTTGCTTAATTTTGGTGTGAATCTATATTCATTATTTTTTAAATGCACAAATTTAATGTGTTTTATTAACTTTTTTAATATAACGCCGAATGAAACGTGTAACTGTTATTGCATGATTATGCGTCGATTCCAAACTTTTCTAATCATTGCTTTTCTGGAGTTTATTATTGTACTACAAACATATTTTATTGAAGATACAATACCTATAATTTCATGACAAGCAACGCAGTAAGATGGTAATATTATTATAATTTTATAGCTACATGACATTGAAAAAAGATAAAATACGAATGAGATTTATAATAAAGGAGGAAAATATTATTTATTATACAAGTAAAAATGTTAGTTAATATAGATACGCCCTTGCAAAATCAATTTTGATGAAAATTCGAGACATGTGAGAAAACGAAATACTTGCTGACTACGAAGTTGCAGAATATCACTTATGTTATTAAATACATTTTAATTGCGACAAATAGAGATAATTTTTATTTTAAACTAGTCATTCTCATTATCTAGTCAATCTAGAACGAAATTTGTAAATTGTAGTTGTCAACAATCAAAAAACATTTTTAAAATGAAGGCACATTACAAGTTTAATTAAATTGCCATTCATCCTTTGCAAATCGGAAATTATGGCCGGCGCGCCGTGTCGATGAAAGGCCGTCTTATATTATTAGCTGAATACTTTTTGATTTATTTTGTATAAGACTCATATTGAAAATAAGTATAATGTTACTAAATAAGGACTTTAATTTTTATTAAAGTGTTTTGAATCGATGTAAACAAAATATAAATGAAAGGCTGAAAGAGTCACCCATTATACCTACTAATTCTATGTTTTCTGTGTAGGTATATATATAATTTTTTTTAAAATCTTGTTTTATGTGTTTAAATATTTATTAATGAGGAGCATAATTTTACTGTAATACATACTTGTATTGTTTTTATGTGGTGTATTAATAAATAAAAATCTTTCTAGAATTATATAAGCCATAGTAATACTTTTTTATATAATAAATAAACGATCGTTTTTAAAGAAAAACCATCTCAACGACAATAATATTGATATCTACAATAGTAACATAAGCTACAGGATGTAAGTCATGTGTTTATATAAAAATTTATATTTTTATAAAAATTTATATTTATATAAAAACGAAAATCAATTCTATTGCCAATTCAAATTCATTAATTTTTTAATGTACGTTCGATAACAAAAATAAAACGAAATATTACTTTGTCAACATTTTAAATTAAATTTAAGAAACCTATTATGCAATATAAAACAAAAGCGATTTTAATAATGGTACCTACCTGCCTCTTATCAATATTTTATTTCAGTAAGAATTAACATCTCAGTGATTAATCAATTATTATTTTAAGCTTAAATATAGAAGTACTGTAAAAAATAGTATTTAAAATTTTCTAAATTATATTAGACCAATGATATTATAACAATTACATATTTATTTACATAGACGTTAAAAATCGTACACCAATTAAACTCAACTAATTTAGTTATGTCAAAATCAAATTCAGTCCTGTCAACAGCAGAAAAGCGTTGAAATCACTAAAGTTAGAGAATTTAATTTTAGTTTGATTATACATCAGGATTGGTTATATTACTAATGAGTTAGCCCAAAAATTACAATCAATTCCATAGCAAATTTAGTCTACCGAAGTCGGAGCTCGAAATAACAATAAAACACTAAACGTCATAATGAATATCAATGTATGTATGGATTATCGATATATAGCACTGATTTACAGCTCCGTTTGATAAGGTTATAAATATTGTTGAGGGGCATTGCCTTAAAAGATACTTCAAGTCAATTGATAGCTTAGGCATAAGTACCTACGGTTATTTGAACAAAAAGTTTTCCGATCGAAAATAACATGCATGTCTAGCTATAATACCAGTTATTGTGTAATAGGAACCGTAGGTCGGGTGGTCAGTAGTCATACATCAGATTGAGTGTAAGGTGAGCTTGGGTTCGATTCCTACGGAAGGAGATAAACCGTGTTTTGGTTTGGAAGTTAGAGGCTGGCCTGAGATGTAAATTATTGTTAAAAAGATGCGCAGATATTTCTCTTAGAATACGGAACTTTAATGTGCCTATGTTCTGTACTAGACCTAAAGTAAGATTAAAATCACAAAAAAATGATATGAGCAATAAGTATATTTTTGGCAATAAATGCTTATTGCTTTTTTAATAATTAATATTTTTTTTGGTCAAGAAAGCGGCGGAGTATTCACCGCTTTTTGCTCGCAGAATATTTTTCAAATTATTTTTTATCGCTTTAATCAATTTAAATTTACTTAGAAATAACTCCCGGGCTAAAATTATATAATATAATATAAATTATATGTAATATTTATATGATGTATTAAATAAGAGACGCGGTTATTTTATAGATAGGCTAGATTATTTTTCGGGCAAAACCATACAACACTATACCATAAAACGGAATAATGTAATAACAATGGTTATTATGCCTCTTCTATTTTTGTAAATAATATATTTTTGATGTGCATGTAAATAAGTTAGATATTAATTTTTATATAAACAAGAAAATATAATATTTTTCATTTATAGTAGGTATTAATTAAGTTAAATATAAACATATGGGCGCATGTTAAAGCATGGGGGAAAGAAACAATATTTACTTATTAATTATCATTAATAATTTATTAGTACTTAAATATTGTTGCTAACTTTGATACACTTCATTATATTCTACATAAACATGTAGCTAAAAGCGATAAGTTGCGACATTATACATAAGATAATGCTATTATATAGTTTTTCGTGTCTCCACATTTCAAACTGTTTATGCGTTACAAAATCTAAAGAGCTATCTCGTAAACTCACCCTTCTCTTTTTACTTGGTTTTTCCGACGTATGTACAAAATTTCTCCTTTTGATATTCATTTTTCCAATTTAAGTTCACTAAAACATCACAAACTTCAGTTCTAAATTATGTGAAAAGGAAATCACAACCACAACACATTTTGCTCACACAAATCCGTACGAAAGTTGTTTGAGCCATATTAAGTTACAATACGTGCTGAAAGTTCTTAAT
This sequence comes from Aporia crataegi, assembly GCA_912999735.1. Taxonomy (NCBI): domain Eukaryota; kingdom Metazoa; phylum Arthropoda; class Insecta; order Lepidoptera; family Pieridae; genus Aporia; species Aporia crataegi. The sequence continues at coordinate 6,498,236 of OU538736.1, forward strand.
GTTCGTGGCGTACGTACGTTTACGGGTACGTCGCGATACGATTGAAAACTCAATTTGAGTGGTATCGTGATTCGTAGTCCTGAGCGGCGAGCGCTCGGCGGGCGAAACACGCGCCCCGCTCCCCGCACAAAGCCAAATAGATCACATTGTTTACTTTCCTTAATTAATCCTGCCTTTATACATTTTTTGTATTATTATGATAAGCTTTCGGGCATATATGAGCCTATGCATTATCTTTATAACCACTATTTTATCCGTCCTAAGTAGGAAAGATGATAAAAGATATGTTTTATGAATATTGTATACTTACCTCATGCTTTTCCAAAGATCTATTAATTTAATCAAAATGGGTGTAGATTAGGCGTGAAAGCGTAATAAAAAATCAGTCACTAAAAACTTAAAAGGTCTCAGACTAAAAAGTAAAAAATAAAAGAGATAAGTTACTTATTATTATAATAATTATACCTAATAATCTCCTATTATAAATAAAAAAATAAATAGAAAATATAAATTAAGAAAAGACACGTAAATTTAATATTTAAACAAACACTAGATAATAAGTAGAAGTTTTTGGAACTTTGAAGAGGCATAAAATATAAAAATTCATATTTACATATACTAATTGTTAATAAGATTAATAGGTACTTACCGTCAAACCCGACGGTAACTCAACTCGTAAAAAGTCACTGTCCATTTTCCACAATCAAATGTGTGAAACACTTACAATATTAGTAAAGAATCTTCAGTTGTTAGAATTAGGAATTACTTTAGGAAATAAAAAAAAAATATATTTATTATGAAGTAAACCACAGAAAAATTAGCAAAGTTGATCAAACTTTTATGAAAATTTCATAGAAAGTCAATGAATGTGGTTAGGGTTTACACAAATATGAAAAAATATTATGTATTTATTATATTACTTACTCAAAAACGAAACATATAAAACTATAACATTATTATCAAAACAAAAAATAAAATTATATCTTATAAACAAAATAATATACTTCATAGCAATTTTTAAGCATTTGTCATTATTCATAACTTGTATTTTTCTATCAATAAAAACAAAATTTGCAAAATATTTAATCAAAGTCGTTATAAAAGAACAAATAAATAAAAAATAATTGGCTTTTTTTTTTAACCGCCAATTTTAATTCAAATATCTTATAAAATATTTATTTTTTGCTAGTGTGCAACCCTAGGTCACCACAAAACATGGCAAGGTTGCCATCCCATACTATGCCGGCATAGTCTGGTAACATTGCCACAGCCTTATGAGATGCAGTTTAAACACTATGGCAGTTTTAAGATAATCACTCCATTCTTTACCATAAAAATAACTTTATATCTGAAATTTATGTATTTTGAGGAAAAACATCGGATCCTGATGTTTATCCTCAAAAATATTAAAAGTTCTTGGGCATTGAGTTTTGAAGTTATGTGACTGACGGGTTTCGAATTTAAAAATGGCAAAAATGGCTGCCGTGGTGTTGCAATATTGAAACTAGTATTGCCAAGTAGGTAATAACCATATTTTCCCCTGATATTATTGAAAGGTTTACCAAATGCACTCTGCTAGTGGCATATTTGGTAAAATTTCCAGATTTGACGATATATTCTTACTTATTATATATTGAATAGTTATGCAAAAACGAACTTGTTCCTGACCTGTTAGATTGTATCTTTATATACCCATAAATAATCAAACATTATTGTCAATTTCGACATAAGATCAAATATTGAAACGAGACTTGCATGTTAATATTGAAGTAAACTAAGAATCACTTATCACACAATTTGCTCAGTTCTTAAGAACGCAAAATAACAAGGTTTACATATAAATGGTCATTTCTACGGATAATTTTCACTTAACCGCTTACATTGCTATCGCTAAGAGCTAATGACTACAACGAGTTTGCAATAAATGTCGTGTTGCATTGACGTCGCATACAAATCGTGTGTTTCTACCACTGTCAGTTGAACGTTAATGTGTAAAGTTACGCACTTTGCGGCATAATTTTATTGCCCATAAACCTTAACAATTACCGTATTTATGCTTAAGACAACTCAGATTTTGTTAATAATCTTACTTCGGTTTAGTGCACGTTCGAACGGTAACCGCAATCTGCAAATACTTAATACCTAAGTAGGTACTTATTATTTACTTTGATACCCAAAATCAAAAAAGGTGGCAATACCATTCAAAAATTCACGATTTAAAGTATTGATAGTTAACTAAATGTAAATAAAAGTTGTAAATTTTATTACTAATGAAATTTAGGTTATAAATAAGCGAAATATATTTTCAAAATTAAAATTGATGTAAAATTATTTTAATTGTTCTCCTTAACAAAAGTTCTTCGTCAAAGTTCTTGCAGTTCACGTTCTAACAAACTAAGGTACCTAATTAAAAATTTTATATGAAGGCGCCAAAACATTCCGTTTTTTGACATTGTTGATATTATGACCAGGATTTCAATATTATGACTTTGTATATTTTTTATCCAACGATAGATGATATTATTTTTATATTATAGATGATGAATTCATGATGAACAAGCATAATTTACTATAATGACTTCGTATTCATTGATTGATTACCACGATACTTGACCAGGTGAATTATACGAAAATATCAATTTTAATTGCAGCGTATTGTCTTATGTACCTGTAGCTTCAATAGCTTAAATTATGAATGAAATTCGGCAACGTCAGTGAAGTTAATTATTGTTTATTGTTCTCGGTTCAAAAATATAGATGAATAATTACTCTCATTCATTGAATTATCTGTCTGTTATTCAAATATTTTAAGTGTTTTATTATTGGTTCTCTCAAATTGTTCTTAGAACTGTCTACATAGCTTTTAAATATTTTATTTCAGAATGGGATTTTACTATTTTTAACCGACTTCAAAAGAGGAGTAGGTTTTCAATTCGACTGTATTTTTTTTTCAGAAATTTCGACTGGGTAAACCGATTCTGATGATTTTTTTCTTTGAAACCTGACCGTGCGGTCCCATTTAAATTTCATCAAAAATCTGTTCAGTAGTTTAAGAGTTACAATTATAAGTCATTTCTTTTGTTAAAAAAAAATTAAATTATATGTAGGTAAAGTACTTCATTTGGGTAAAATCAATAAAAATTGTGGACAGCCAGAACTATGTTAATCACTATATCAATTTCTGTAGAAGAAATCATTTACATACCTTGCATAATTAAATTGGTATATTATATTTTTTTTAGTAATAGATAATTAAAACGACAGACGATTATAAGCAAGGTGGGTGTTTATTAAAGGTATAAAGAGGAGTTATATGGAGTATTTGTGTCAGGCTTTGAGCTCACGATTGCAATTAAAACAACTGGTTCTATAAAATTTGTTCAGTCGTGCAATGATAATTTGATAATAATTATTACATGGTATTTTAATGAGCGGTAATAAAAATAAGTTTGATTTATGAATGTGACAATTATCTGCCAATTGGCAGAGTTAAGTAGGTGAGCTAGTAAATATTTACATTTTATAAATTTAATGATGCTGTTTTGTATAATCTATTAAGTAATTTAAAGTTTTATCACTATTATTTAGAGATTTTTAAGAATGATAACTAACGACTTTTGTCTTAGGTAGTGATATTTTTAAGGTTGTTACGTCATATCTGTCCTTTTACAACTAATTTCATTATTTTTAAAATTAAATTTCTCCGTATCCATTTTCAGATGGATTGCATAACAGATGGAGCCAAGAGTATCAAAGAATTATTCTTTGTTTGAGATAATTTTCTACTATCAAAATTGTAGACACTATCATGCAATGTTTTATTTAAATAAACGGTTGATTTAATAAAAATGCACCGCGACGCATGCATTTTAATGTTTGCTTTGGACAATTACTCAAAGTGATTTATGTGATTCTTGACTAGTGTGCACCAAGAAATGAGGTTAAACGTGCACGCATAGGTAGAGGTAGGTAGAGCTAGGTATTATCAACACAACTCGTAAAAAGATAATATTGTTTTCTAAGGCCCAAATACATACCTACACCACACTACGATTTTACTTTGATGAAAGATTTTTAATCAAATATGGGATTCAAAAATCTAACAACTAATTTTGATCTTTATTCTATTTTTTATTAAAATTGGAGAAAAGTTTATGAATCTAAGTAAATAATCTTTATTAAACACTTTGAATATTTTTTTTAATTTTATTTTTTAGTCCAATTTTATGAATTCGCTAGTAACCTAAATATTACCTACAAGTTTTAGATTGAGCCGTATGTAAACGTCTTCATTCCATATCTAGTCAAAATCTAGACTGAAACACTATACAAATAATTATATGCTTATTTACGACGCGAGATTTTTATGTATATTAAATACATAAAAATCTCGCGTCGAAACGGTTCGATCGATTATTATTAAATTATTTGTGTATTTGGTAGATATGACTAGGTCGTAAAGTATTTTTCACCCATTTTTTTTATCGTGAGAGCAGGCGAAACCGCTGGGCACTACAAGTAAATAGATTAAAGAAAAGAAGATAGATGAAACATGTCTATAATTACAATTATTAGTATACTTATATTATTTTCATACGTATGTAGGTACCTATAACATAATAAAGATGAAAATAACATAAATCAGAAATAATGATAAATTAGATTTTGATTGGAGAAGCATACGGACCGCAGATTTAAAACGTTAATACGAAGCGAAACAGGCCATTAATAAACAAATTGTGTCGTTAAAATGTAATCGTGTATCTCACTAACATACTAATTAACAGGTGTAGATATGATTTACGTTCCTACAAGATTCTCTAAACGTCGAACTTAAACCGAGCTTTACTACTATCTCGTTTACGAATCTATTTCAAATTAATTGAAAAACCATATAATTTTTTTGATAATTTTTCTAAGTTCTAAAAAATCTTGTAAAAGTGTAACTTGCCGACAAGAATATTAACTTTTAAAACGACAAACGTTTAATTAAGAATTTTCGTTCATTTATCATCATGAATTTTAGCTAAAAACTATTTATTTTTGCAAGTCAACTCATGACATTTTGAATTGCAAAGAATATTTGATTTCTTGCATTTACAACGCTTAGAATAGCAGTCACCAGTGCAATTGCAATGGAAGTAGCCTTGTCCGTCAATATGCGAGTAAATGGACCACGGGCTGTCGGGCATAATATGGGCCAGTCTAAAAAATTAAAATACTAAAATTTATCAAATAGCCCGATGCTCTTGGAAACTATTCATAATACGGCCCTGTTAATCACGTTGCCCGTAACATATTATATACTATAATGAGTTGTTATTGTATTAGACGAATTCGATGCAGACTGCTAATGTGAAAATCTGGAAAGAATGCAAAGACCAAATGAACGATAATGTTCTATTAATTCAATTAATTATTTATCAGCTCTTGTTTACTCTGCCAACTCAATATATTAACTTAGCTAGTTTATTCATTATGAATCAATATAATTAGATATTAATCAAAATATCTAATTACTATTGATTCACATTTATGAGTCATATTAGGGGTACTGTTTCTTATAACAACTTCTTTTGTCAACTTTTTTTGAGTCTTTCATTGAAAGCTATTACACATTAACAATTATATTAGGGAGTATAACTAGCTAGTATCCTAAGTGAATTTCACTCTGTATATGAAATCATAGACAAACGATATTAAAAATAACAGTTTAAGCGTTGACCCTAAAGGTGTATTTTCCTACGCAAATTTTTGCGCAATATAAAATTGCTAACTTGGAAGGCGTTAGATAAAATGTCTTAATAAATTCAATTATTTCACCTAATGGCCATTTCTGATGCTGAAACTTCAAAGGGACCCGCTCTTTGATTTAATATTTAAGCCGTCACTATCACGAAACTGATAGGTTTTCTATCTTGGGAATGTTTGTTAGGGCTCAACTAACTCAGTAAATATAAGCTTTCCTCACGATTTCTAACTTACACTTGTAATGTAATCCGAAGGGCTACTCAACGCGTGACTGTTTTCAAATTAATCAAATGACTCTAATTGATTGAAACACGATTGCTTCGAACTATGATATACACTGATTGCAATGCAAAATACGAAAAGTAGTTCTGCCACTGGGAAAGAAATATTATCTATCGGCTATTGCCCGCGTCTTTGCGTGGAAATAAATAATACCTTACATCACATACAAAAATACACCTGAACGCTTTTAGTGTGAAAAATAACTAAGCTAAAAGTAGAAAAAATGAAAAATGGTTTATTACCTATAATTTGTGCTGATACCGGCGTTGGTCACGCTTTTAGATATATTTAAGTTGGTTGGTTCGATTCCTGAAGAAACAACCATAAACTACTTTTTTATTTTGCATCTTGAAATTAATAATACGCCTTTCCTTTTTTTTTATCCCACAGCTACCTGTTGAATTCTAAAATTCTCTTATCTTAATGTGTAGAAACTAAGGCTCGTTACAATTTTATTATATGTATATATCGATATTAAAATTGTTGTAGGCAATCAATATTCGTTGTCATTTTCCTCATCGATACACGGCACTGTCGTCTGGCAGTACCGATACAAATATGATATTAAGCTCAATATAAGTTGGGTTAATATAATTTATTTATAGTAGATATTTATTATGGCGTCCTAGTTGTAGCAGACTTTAAAATACACTTTAAAATTAATGTGTGTATTCTTATAGGTCTTAAAAATCATCTATTTTTACCAAGAACAAAATGCCATGAATGTCATGTGTTACTAGCTTAGATATGGAGGCGGTTTTATGTAAGTACAATCAACTTATCTATTCAGTAGAGGACATCGCTAGTGTAGCGTTTAGTGTTGTTTTGTTAGATGTATTCTAAATCAGTTAGAGGTATTTTATTTGCAATTTTCACACTGAAAACAAGTAATTTTCGTAGAGTACACTCACTTCAAAAACTGACAGCGGGTTGATATTTCAAAATAGCTTCTTTAGTTCAGATTTTTATTATTATTATTAAAGGTTTTTAAATTGGTTACAGGACCGTTTAACCATGTCTTTATTTTGATTAAAGTCTTTATTTCGTAATGTAAGTAAAATGGCGGAAATTTTACTCGTGGCTTATAGGGCTTTTTGACCACATCACAAAGTCACGTTTTACTGAATCATATTACTTTCCTATAATCGTGCACATCGCCGAACAGTTTAAGCTTAAAACAACACCAATTTTACAAATTATATAAAACAGGTCGCCTTCGTTGTTGCGATGGCGCCAAAAAAGTCTGTTCCAATTTTGTCTACCTACTCAACAGATAAGTTGATACTTATAGATAATAAAAATACAATAGAATATGTTTCCTTTATATTTGTTGCTAGGAAAGTGGCCTGTGGCATCCGAAGACGAATCGTAAACCTCAGTTTACATTATGCAAAGCATAGAGCATGTGAATAGACAAGGCTTAATGTAGGTCGTTCCCGTCACGCACGCTACGCTACGGCTGTACGGTCAGTTTTGTTCTCTATCCTTTGTAGATAGTTTTAACGTACGGCACTTACAATGTATTCTTATTCACAACACTTCTTGGCAATGACACTGTGACGACGACACGATAGGTTTCATCAATCACAAGCTTACAGAGTGGAAATTTAAAAAATAACTTCTTTTATTTTAATCATTAAATAATCGTTAATCATTAAACCTAAAGTAAAAGATTGTTTAATAAGTGAAATATAATATGTAAATAAATTCACTATTTTGTTAAACTTAGCAAAATATTTCGTACAAGCTTTGTGTAGAATGAGAAAAGGTTTTTTGGTCAAGTAAATAAAAGACGGGATTGAATTGGAATGACATCTTTTCATAAAATACAATTTTCCTTTTATTTTATTGAAATTTATAAAGTTAGTGTTACAAGAATACAATTCTTTTGTTTCGCTATGAATATTCTTAAACCAATCTGAAAAAAAAGTACACGAATAAGAACTACGTAGGTATTTCGTGAATAGGACATAGTTGTGCCACAATTGTTTTCTCACAGATAACTGACCGATTTTACACTGAAATACTGTTGTTAAGATTTAGCTCACGTATAGATGTTATAATGATCTGGGTGATAAGAATCATTATTAATTCACTTGTGTGTTAGGCGCCGCTGTTCACGATTTCGTCTACGAGGCATTAATTTAAAAACATTATAGGTATTCTTAACCAAGGCTCCCTTTCTCTCACTTTATTATAGAAAAAATGTATTTGACTAATGACTTGGTTCGTGTAGGTAAACAGTAGTATAGCCTATGTTCATATCAAATATCAATGAAAGCACTTTTAAAAAGCTTTAATAGTTTTTGAATCTATTCATTAAAAATAAACATATTTCACTATAATATTGATAGAATATAGATATTTAAATACCTCACGTTCCACTTTTACTATACTTATATTCTTAAATGCTACTTAACTTTAACTCAGCGTATATAGGTACCTTACTAGGTATTTTAAGTATGCTGAAAAAAAAGTTATTCTAACAATAAATTAAGTAAGCCTACCATTCTATTAAACCTCATACTAATGTTTTAATGTTTAAAACATTCGATTTTCCTGTTTTTTATGGAACTAATATATTTTACGAAGAAAAGGATTAAACATTAATTAGAAACATACCTACATTTATAAGAACAGAGTTGCTTTGTATCAAATCAAGGTCAAATGCCCAAACGACGCTGCAAGGATGTTTTTAATTTTTTATACTAGAATCTCGGTGTAAGTAAAAATTTTAAACGGCTTACAAACATCGATATAATAAACCCTAAATCTGTATTTTCATCGAAGCTTACAAATTGAAATATTTCTTATTGATTTTGAATTTGAAGATCAGTGTCTCGCATATAAATGTTACTAAAGCCAGGCAACCTCTGGTCCTTAAAAATTTCTATAATCATGCTGTCATATAGTGTTAAGTAGTAACCACTCCATAACACAAGTAGTCTTAAGCATATAAAAGTAAATAAGCTGAGTTTGAAACTACTAGGAGAAGCACACCTACACAGAAACTGGTTAATAAAAAATATTATATATTGTCTACTTTCCGTATCATTTATTAATATACAACAAACAATTATTGTAATATAATGTCAGTAAATAACAGTATAAGTCTATTGTGTCTAATTTAATAGTTAAGTGTGTGTTATTGTAGCAACGATTTTGGAAGTATGACGCAAGTGGGTACGTGGAGATATCACAGGGAACATTATAGCGATTATAAATCGATCGCAGACTGACCACACACGAAGGCTTCGTGACGTTCTCTAAACCACTTTACATGTAACCGATCTCCCTAGAATGCTGCAAATAAATATCTGTAGGTATTTTCATTGCTCATCTGGCTTTTAAGCCTAATTATTTTTGTGTTCTGAAATCTGAGCCCAAGTTGTCGCGTATTGAATATTGAATATGACCGAATGAGCTGCCTACGAGGAAGTTAAAGAAATTGATAAATGTTTTATTAATTCACAGAAAAAACATCTCCGGTTTGCCGCCCCAATAACCTATATTACTATAAGTAGTTACGAAAACAATCATTTTCTATATACTTATCTATACAGTGGAAGGTAGTATATTAAATATATATTTAACTAGCGACCCACTCCGGCGTGCATGGGTATAAAACATATATAAAAACCTTCCTCTTCAATCACTCTATCTATTAAAAAAACCGCATCAAAATCCGTTGCGTAGTTTTAATGATTTAAGCATATCAAGGGATATAGGGGAAGAAAAAGCGACTTTGTTTTATACTATGTAGTGATTATTACACATACACTATAGTAAAAACATTAATTAAAACATTAAATTAAATCACAATAATATAAAGAAATTTAACGTACCTACTAATAGTGTTAAATCAATGTTACACAAACACTTTCCTAAACCTGTTAACCTATGCTAATGAGAAGAGGTTCATTTTCCATGGGAAATTCAATGATGCGTCGAGATCAATATAAAGGTTATAGATATGTCATATTTTTACTATAGCTCTATTTAAATTAATAGATAAATTGTTTTTACCTATAAAAAATGTTTATGTTTACATTAATATACAATAATCAATATTAAAGCTAAAATATTAAAAATAATGTATCTACACAAAAATACAAAGGGCTCATCAAAGTCGTTGTGGTGCGTACCCAAAATACAGGCTACATTACCACGTTGTATCACTACTAACGCGTCAGCCGAAATATGAATTGGTAAAATTGTACCTAGAGATGATTAGAATAAAAACCTTGGGTATGATAATATTTGCCTTAAAAGAAATATCTAACGGCCGAAAACAAAATATCCATGTTGCTGACCCAAATTGAATATCGAAAAATTTATGGAATTCAAATTACTTGTTTACTTCTTTTCCTACGCGTTTGGTCTCAATAAATATGTAAAGCAATTACCTTATCGTGTTTAACTTCGTTGCGAAGAAATGCACTCACATCGGAATACCTTTGCCCTGAGATACTCCTTATCAACACATTATATTGTCTGTACGAGTCACATACTTACTGACACTTTCACTTAAGCCATAGTTTTCTACAATATTCAGGCAACACGCTTAAAATGAAGTTGTTAAAACCTACTACAGCACATTAACATTCCCCTTTTTTACAGAATAAAGAGCCTTTTTCTCCCTTATCTACTGGAGAGTCGTACAGGAATAGGGGAGTCCCGACAACGATTAGGATCTCTGCTCTTTAGAGAGTAGGAACCATAGATAAACCAGTAGAAACCGTCAAATATTTGAAATCCACTTTAGCATCATAGTAACATGACTGGGAGCGAGAGGAAGCGTCAGTATCTCTTTGTAATTTCTGCACCAAACTATTTTGTTTCCGGGATGTTTCTTTTTCAAATAGAGGTGTTAAAAAGAAGCCGGCGCCACAAGATAACCTTCCAAAACAAAACGCTACATTCGGTGACCTATGAGGAGGTACAATATAATATTAAATAATGTTAAAAAAATGTTTATTTGCTTAAATTACGCTTTCTTTTATATACCTAGCTTATATATAAATATATCTAAGTATCAGCTGATACTTATATAAACTGTACTGGGTTGGGCTTTTAGTAACAGTGGTGATGATTAAGAAATTAATTTAAATCTGTATACTATCACGAAAGTTGATACTGACAAGGAAATTGTCCACGAGCTATGTTCGACGATTTATCGTGTGGCACAACGCAACCGTTGTCGGGTTCCGCCTCTTTAGACACAGAACCTAGGGCTTGCACTATTTTATTTTACAAAATCATTTACTTTATATTATATTATTATATTATATTACATGTATATCAAAGTATATAAACAAAAAAGTTATATTTCGTCGAGTCGAGTTGGTAGTAGTTTATATAGTCGAGTCGCCTTCATAAAGACAAAAAGAGAAAAATAACAATTTTTTTTTCTTCGTCTTCAAGAAAAGGGTTTCCATATAACAACCGAAATTGAAGACAATTTCGAAAATTGCATGACGATTTTTGAAATTAAATTAATACAATTAAGAATAATTTATAAACTGATGGACAGATTTTGTAGAAAAAATCGTCGCGACGCCACAGATTTATAGACACACAGACATGTCAAACTTATAACACCCCTGTTTTTTTGTCAGAGGAAAAGGGGTGAAAAGGAGTTCAGTCAATGTAAAATTCAGTCAGAACGAACGTTTTTTTTACATAATCGAAACTCTATATCGAGCTATCTTGGCATAGAAATAATTGACATTGGTTTAGTGCCGCAAATAGTGCCATTTTTTTGAGTGTATTGACAACCCTTGAATTGCAGGCAACCGCAAATTAGTAGAGAAGATCGAATACAAGAGGTGTCGGATTACAAGTGGCCAAGAGGGCCTTGGCCCAGCCTCCGTCAAGTACAACTGGCAATTTATTAACTTTCTGCATTGGTTTCTAATATACATAAATAGCCCGTAAATGCGTAGGTGGAGCTAGAGATTTAGAAGTGGAGGTTAAAGAAGCTCATCTATTTAAACAATATAGATATAATTATAACTGATGACTGTATAAAGAACAGAGAAGAACATTTATTTAAAGGACGGCGACAAAAACCAGGATGTTAATTTTAGGATTATTTTGTGACTATGGTCGGTCGTTAATCAGAAGTATTGATCACAGAATTGTTTAAATAAATTGGTTAAATTATACTGTAGCATCTTAAAAATTTTGATGTATTGATTTATTGTTATTTTAACTTAATAATTATCAAATAGAGGAATATCGTTTATCCAAGTACAGAAGATTCTTTGAATGCGATTATTAGAGAGTAGTTAATGATAAAAATTTAGATCAACCAGTTGAGAATGTAATAATCCTTTGAAGTTGATCTGACAAGAAAGTGCGTCTTTGTATTACAAATTACAATGGCGGTCAGCTTGATCGTAATTACAAGCGAGCCTTCATCTCCGGAGTTATCGACAGACCGAAGTAAATTAGCAAAAAATAATGATCAAAGTGAGCATTGGCGCTCGTCAAATGCCGCAATATTAAGTACAAAATGTTATATTATTTAATCTCAATGACACGTTTTATTTCTTTCATTTTGTAGTTGAAATTTTGCAACTTCTGGCAACTGAAAGATTGATTTTTGGATAATTAGTACACCTATACAAAGAGATAACCCAACTGGTAGTTTAGCTTTATAGCGGCTATGATGAGCCATTTTTGTATATCTGTTGTTAATTTGTAGGCAAATGTAGAATTTATAAATTTATAATAAAGTTATGTGGATAATTTTAATGTGTATCCACGAATTAGTCCGCGTCAAACGATTGAAATAAAACATATATTATACATTTATTATACGGGAAACTGTCCAGCCATTTGTGTGCGTAGGTAAGCTTCGCTAGGTTTTTTAGATTAGTATACTAGATACCTATAACAAAGTTTATAATTATAGTAGTAACGGACTTCAAAGTAAAAATAAAATCGGGTTATTTACAGTTTACACTATTTATAACTCAAGGACGGATTGATCAAATTTGATGAGCTCTGATATGTTGGATTCGTCTAACCCGTGAATAGTGGAATAACTATTAAAAAATACAGAAAACTTCATGAAAAAGTGTTTATGTAGAAAATTCGTTTCCATATACATTTTCTATGGAATGATGTTTTAGGTAACACATTATTATTCAGAACTGAAGCGATAGAAGTTCGTAGGGTCTGCTAGTACCTTTTAATAAATAAAATAGAAATAATACTACAAAAAATATACTTGGAACTAGGTTTTGTGATTTACGGCTTCATAAACATACAAAAAAACATATACCTGAATTGAGAATAAAATGGAGTTTATAAATTTTAACAAAAAAATGGAAGTCGAATTGATAACCTCTTTTTTGATATTTTAGAAAGTCGGTTAAAAGAGTGTCTTTAGGTATACATATTGCTTGTTGCAAAGCCGAGGCAGATATATAAATATAGAGCGTGAAATTGTAAACCTAATGTGTTTTGTGATATCGATTAATAAACCATAATAAATCATTGATAAGCGTTTAACATAATTTTATTGACATATAAACATTTTGCAGGTGTCGATTCGATAAATATCGTATATATTTTAAGCTCACTTGCGTTCCGAATATAAAAAATACATTTTATTCGTTTTAAAAACTTCACATAACATAAAACTATAATTTACACATTAACATCACTATCACTACATAGTATAAAACAAAGTCGCTTTTTCTTTCCCTATATCTCTTTGTGCATTAAATCTTTAAAACTACGCAACAGATTTTGATGCGGTTTTTTTAATAGATAGAGTGATTGAAGAGGAAGGTTTTTATATATGTTTTATACCCGTGCAAAGCCGGGACGGGGCGCTAGTTAAAATATAAAATATAGTATTTACTTAAATTAAAAAGCATTTTTTTTTTCAAAAAAAAATGCTTTAAATAATATTGGCTAATGGACTATAATAATAAAATTGTATTTTATGTATAGCCATATTTTTAACTAAGATCAAATTATTTACAGGTTTCATATAATATATCTTATGTAAATGTATTTTAATTAGACACAGAGTCTAGGCAGGAAACCTAGATGCACAATACTTTGTTGTGAACCTAACAAACCTACGAACAACTTTTCTTAGTTATTTTTTGTGAAATTAGGAAATTAAATAACATTTGGTTCAACAGTTGGGACAACATAAGGTAATATATCACTAACCCAAACAGTGGCATTTTGTATGTAAGCAGAAAAATTCAAAGGCAGCTAACGAGCAGAAGGAAGACTTCAATCATTGTATAGAGTTTCTTTGATGTAGTTGTATAAATGTATTGCACCTTACATGAAGTGTCAGGAATAGCTTAGAGAGAAACATTTGCTATTTTTCGTCTTTTAGTGATGTTTTTGCGTTTTATTTCGCTAGAAATTCCTCTCAAAAATGAAATTCGTAATAAAATTTTAAATAAAAAATTAAGTACATTGTAGAAAAAGTAAATGCCTTCCTAAATCTGTAACGAGCAACGTGCAATTTGATAAATAAAGAACGTATTAACTATAGCAGTCCTTAAAAGATGCCATTGCAACTGAGTATTTATTGTGTTGTTCTGTATCCTGGTGGGATATAGGGCAGTTAATTTCTGCTTTTGCTTCACTGATTATTTTATCGCGGCGTTATCTTCGGCACCGGTTCTTTCACGCATTGAATATCAGACACGTGACCTAGCTACGGAGTGAGTTTTATACTTTTGCACTTATACATTATGTGCTGTAGGTATGTTGAGTAGTCGCTTTGGATAATAAAGTACGAGTCAAAATTGATATTATTCGAATGAAAAGTAAATTTGTTATGTAACGTAACTAATGTACTGTAAGTTTGTTAGAATCTTCGCTAGACTGTAGGAAAACGTATAAACATTTGCTTGGAACTAGGTCAAAAGGACTTTTTGTTTCAATTTATTACAAAGCTGAGTACATTTATATGATTTCAAGCTAATTATTCAGTTCAATTAAAACATGGTTGTTTAGGTTATGGATAATATATTCCAAACCATTAAATCTGAAACTAATACTGTCTAGGGACTGCATGTTTAAAATAATAAACAATACTTGCATAGAGACTTGTACGAATATACAGTCATTTGCTACACTTTTCCTAATTTTAAAGCACATGAAGTCTTTATTTTGGTAATTTTTTTTCCGCTAAACAATTTCCTGTTGAAGCCGAAACTTATTGAAATTCGCAGTCTTTTCAATGTTTTAAATTAATCGAAACACCGTTACACAACTATAAGAACTAACAGATGGATCCAATCACACTTCTAAGAACGTTCTACGTACGGTCTCAAAACAAAACTTTGTTTTTTTACTCTGTGAGACAAAACTACGTTTTGGGAAAACGTAACATAAAAATTACGTTAGGCATAGATTCGATGGAATTTTGACATTTTTGCTGTATTTTTTCATGAGTCAAGTCAATTTAAAGCCATCACTGAGTAACAAATATTAATAATATTAATAATATTAGTTAGACGTTTTTTTATTAATTTGTACCACTACTTCCCTCGGTTGTAACATAATAAAATAAACTAAAAATAGTAAATAACTTAACACCATACTGCATATAGTTACAAGGACGACAAAGTTTCTCCACCAAATGTGTAAGGGATTATTTATAGTGGCCCAAAGAGAAATAAATACCACAATTTCAGCCGTACACACTAGAAACCAGAATAAATGCCAAACTCGAACGTGACGGAACCGAATTTTAAACTCCATTAGGCAAAACAAATAAATAAATGCTAGGAAAATATAAAAAGCCCTACGAACAGACGGTGCTTGAGGAACGATTAAAAATAGCAACATAATTTGATAATGTATGAATAACACTATTATTGAGAAAAAAGATGACAAGTTAATTAATGCAGCTAAAGACAACACTCGGGCTATGAAGAAACCGTACCATGCAAGAAAATGTATGAAGGAAGCCGAAACATCTGGAGGTTCAAGACCACGAATTCGACAACTAGGGACATGGCGGGGTAAAGGAACATCAAATTCTGTCTGAACAAGATCCCAATGCCTTCTACGAGGTGGAGCAGAGAGCCATGTTGGGATATTTTCTGCGTTCTCAACCAATTTTTCAGCCCAGACTGCAAAAGAATGAGGTCGTGGGGCGGGAGTCGATGGCGGTGGGGTGATTTCAACCTTCTCCACTTTATAAGCATCAGACCTACGGGGTGCAACTCTATCGATAATTGAAATCGGTCGAATATATTCATCGTCACTATCATACCGTTTATCTTCAACCGGAGCCATGTAATCAGAATTTGTATCTGACTCATCATAATTTAAATCATCCTCATAAACAGTTGTTCTCTCCGATTGACGTGGAGAAAATTGTATCATATCGCTAATGACTTCATCTCTCTGCGAATTATGCAACAATGACGGTGTATATAGCTTTTTATGAAAAATTGTTTCGTAAATTGGTTCTTCCTTTTTGGAATCGACTTGATCGACTTTATCTTCTTTTTCTGTGTCGTCGTCATTTTGATCGTTAAAATTAATGTTCCACGGATATCTTCGACCACAAACTTTCTCCCTTTCGAACCTTCGGTAGATAGTTGCAGTGCTTGCCATTCGTAAAGAAGAAGCAACTAATGTCACCGCTTGAAGTTGCACTGCAATATTAATTTTGAATTTGAAGATATGTTTCTGCTTAATGTAATTATCAATAATATATGCTTGGCTTGTAGTTAGACTTGATCGAGATATAAATAATTTGATGTAAGTAGCTTTTTGTGATAAATATGTTACTGTATTAAGATTTAGGCGCGCCTGCTAAAAACTTGACAGCAAAGTTTGTGTTTTATTTTGTAATTTGGCTTGCACTGAGTAATATACTTACTAATATCATATACAGGATTTGAAAAACTAGCCATCATATTCAGTACATTTACGACAGCGTGAGGTGCAGAATGTATGAACGTCTGAAGGAATAAATAGAGCTCTACCGGCGATGGAGTCCGTGCGCGTCTGACTGCGTCACGCGTACGTTCTTTATCCTCTGCACGAGATGCATACACTGCTTCAGTCCACCAGAATATTAAATAAGTGTATCTACAAATAAATAGGTACAATTATAAATAATTATGTTACAAATAATAATGCATGAATCAAGATTATTAAAAATAATAGAGGTGATAGTGTTAGTGAAGGATTAATTATAATGTAAAATAGGCCATTGAGAAATGGTTATTATAAAAAACGTAAAAAATGGAAGGGCGGAGTATAACAAAAAATTACAATAACACAATATACTTGTTTTCGCTCTAATAAATAATTAAAGAAAGAAAAGACATTTTTAATTTCAGTCTCGGATTCATTGTTACGAAGTTATACAGAGGATTAGATTTTCTAGTAGTAAATAGTGAAGTCGTAAATAAAAGGAAAATAAAATATATACCTGCTAATTGCCGCAATCGGAAAAAATATAGCATTAACTATTTGTGTGAATATCCATTTTAAATCAGATTTTTGTATTTTTAATTTAAACGATGCACCTTCAGGTTGTAATGTGGGAAGTGGGGAGGCCAAGGTAAATACGAGAGCAATTAGAGCTGGTAAATACAGTAGCACTGAACAGAACACTGCCAACCTGATAACAAATATACAATAATAATTAACTCTTATAAAGGTAGTGTAATAATTAAGATCATTCAAAAATATATTCAATATCTTTTTTTAAGTTATAATATTTATTATAAAACTAATGACTACAACTCATTGATATTGGTTCATCGCCTCATACGTTAAATCAAAACAACCAAATTAATTTGCACACTAAATAATACGTACGTAGTACAACGCTCCGCATTTTTACCACTGTTTAAACATAATCATCCCACTGGACCCTTTTATTTATATGGTGTCTTATCCATATTATACTTAATTCAAATAATTCGGCCATTAGACGTAATTAAGAAAATGCATACTCACAGATTTGTTCTATGGGGAGTTGGATGTAGGATTAATTAGTAAAGTTAAAATATAATAATTCACTTACACTCTGTTACCCGATTGGTAGTGTTGAACAATAAGCGTCAGATCAAAACAAATGATTATGAGATAAATAACTAGGCCTCCAAAAGATGGTAGCACTCGGTGCAGCAGGAATGCCTGCCAGGCTTGTAGCTTCCATCCCAATATTTCACCTGACACTTCATTATCTAACTCACAAACTACCATTTTAAGTTTAATTAAAACGCCATTATTGCAATAACGAGTTCTTACATCTTTCTTTAGCTGGCTATTTGAAAAAATCGTGTTTTGTACTTATGAAACAAATGCAGTCCCTCCCACGCTTGATAGTACACGATTGCTGATTAGATAAAATCGTTGACTCAAAGAGATAATTATTTGTGAGCCTTAGTTTAACGCACTGTCCATTATATATAGATTTATAAATATTTAATAAAAAGGAGTGCGGAATGCATGAAATTATTGAGAATGGATATGCAAAGCCAGAAGCAAATAAAACAAACTGGGAGACAAGAATTAATTTGATGATTTTATAAATCGTGATTATAATTATATTGTATTATAGTACAGAGAGAGATCCTTCGACACCCTAGAGAGCTTGAACCTTGTCGTAAGTCGTCCTTTGTCGTTTTTTGATAGTAAAATGATACTGAAATTATACCTACTACAAATAAAATATTTTTGTTAAGTTTCAGACTAAGATTTTGTTTGTGGAGCATAATCTTCGTCTTCTATTCGAAGGAATGGATCTTGGAATGGCTGCAATCAATGATCTTCAGCAAATGTCTGGCAAAACTCAAGTTGGACCAAGTCAACAAGGCCACACGAGTGTGTGTTTAATGTGTGGATATTCTAAATTGAGAATTGTTTCCTCTATGTTAACTATCATAGAAAGCAGATAGCACCACAATAGGTAGGATTTATTTTGTAACAAGACTAGATGGTTCTTTATTTATCACTTCATAATATTTGTAAAGTCTAGTGTCCATTTTTAAAAATCAATTATTTCTTTTTATGTTACAGAAACTGATCGTGTATGCAATGCTTGTTGACTCGAGTGAAAAGAGAAGGTCGTCGTAGTAGAATAGATGATGCCAGAAATCAATCAAATATGTCAGATACCACAAGAGCAACTTCAAGCATCGTAATCAGCAGTGCAAGAGAAGTCTCAAGTATCTCAGTCGCCTGATTATAGAAGAGGAGCAAATACTTATCAACGCTGTGTCTTTCCTAATTGTTGTTGCGATCATTGCACAGTATAAACGATAGATTACACCATTAAATGATACCGTAACGATTACGTCAGATCAGGTACTGACGATACTTCAATTTGGTAGACTTCCAAATGAACATATTTTATTCAGATCGATACCACTGACGGTAGGTACTTCCGTTTGGCGTTTGGACGCATGACATCACTATGAAATTCGCAGTCGTACGAAACTAAACAAAATAATACAACAGATATTATAAATACTTTTGTAATGGTTGCGACGGCAGTGTGTATTTCAATGAAAAGACAGAAAAAACATAATTTCTTTTTAAAACAATTTGATAAAGAGGTTCTTTTTTTAACCGTATCTAAGTTGGCCTTTGGATTCTTTGTTTTAAACCAGAGGTTCCCATAATTTTTTTTCTCATAGACCACTTTAAACATTTTGCTGGATCTGGTGGACCCCTGCAGCTAATTACATTTACTAACTTACTTCCGAGACCCGAAAAATGTATATGTCTATGGAAATTTGTGATGTGGCTTTTTTTCAATCAACTATGAGTAAAAAGTTTTCGTAAAAAATGTGAGAATTTATATTGCTTTGATTATGCTGTGAGTGGATGTCATTTAAGCTTAGTTTCAAGGCAAGTCTAAAAAGCGTCTTCATCCAACAGTTGGATTCCTACTTTACTTTTTTGTATTCTTAGATTTACTCACAATACAAGAAACAAATAAGCTCCCACTTCAGAGTGGTAAAAAGTAAAAATTAATATTTTCTTGTTTCACTATTTATTCAAACACAAAAATTACTACACTTTTAATTATCAAAATTTAACATCAAAACTAATAATGATTATTTTTTTAAGAACAGTCGCAATATATGTAATCAAATTTTTAATTTTTACAATGGTAATTTGAGATAAAAGTTATAATTTTAGTGGGAGGGATACACTTAGTGAATTCAGTTTCATCATATGGATTTATTATCCATGGTGGTATATCCATGGACAGAATATCTTCAAATCTGATTTTAAAATCATCATACAGGGCAATCAAATGTTGTACATACGTCTGAATATCTTCGTCGAGGCATTCTACCTGCGATAAATTTGGAAACTGGAAAAATTCACGTTGACCAATATTTTGCTTCATAAGTTTCAATTTACCAAGAAAAGCTGAAATTACACTCTTTGTTTTTATCAAATTGAGGCTGTCTCCTTGTAACTGTAGGTTGAGGTCATTGAATTTTTTGAAGAAATCTATCAAATACGCAATGTCTGCTTTGAAATTCATGAGGTTTTCTTTCAAAACAGAATCTTTAGTGTTCAGAAACTCTAACAGAGTCGACAAGCAAATAGAATCTTGATAGACATGCACCTTTCGACAATCAGCGTACTTCGGTATGTAACAGCAATCGTTGGAAGTCCTCATCATTTTCGTCGCACAATTGTGCAAATAAGCACGTATTTAATGCATTGCTTCTTATTTTGTTAACTGCATTAATCACAAATTGAAGCGCTTGGTGCAATCTATCACTCAAATTTTTCGCTACTAGATGTTGTCGGGTGATGACACGGTGAATTGCAATTACCTCTGGTATAATCCTTTTAAGATTACTTGTAAACCCACAATATCGCCCGACCATGGCAGGAGCTCCATCTGTTGCCACCGAAATAATGTTTGTGAATGGAATTGGTTTTTCCGTAAAAAATCATTCAGAACATTAAAAATTGATTCACCTTTAGTGTCAGTCTTCAAAGTTTTCGCGAATAGTAACTCTTCAAACATTTGATCGCCTTTGATAAATCGAACATATGCCAATAATAATGCTTCATTGCCAGGTAAAGTAGACTCGTCCAGTTGAATAGAAAAATGAGTTGTTTGCAGATAATTACACAAGAAACTTTCAACATCAGAGCTCATTTCATCAATACGTCTTTGTACAGTGTTGTTACTGAGCTTCTTATAATATTGTCTTCCTATATTCTTAGGAGAAGTCAAGCTTCTTATAATATCGTCTGGCTCTATTCATAGGAAAAGTCAAGTCGGGTCACCTAATATATTTTTATAGACCCCCGTTAACGAGTTGTGGACCCCCATTTTTTTTCCACGCAAGCGTAGACCCCTGCCGGGCTCCCGTGGACCCCTGGGGGTCCACCTGGACCACTTTGGGAATCAATGTTTTAAACAACGCCAACAATTAAAATGTTGACATACCTAGCACAAATAGCACTATACATCTAAACATCAAAACATAAACTGACACAAAATAATTAATAAAAAATGGAATAGATGGAAAAAATGGAAGCCGGTTAGCCCTTTCACCGATAATTTAATTCGGACTGCTTTCAAAAGGCATATAGGCCTCTTGGATATCATGGCGGAGCTACGGCAACGCGATCGGTCTGTCAACGGCGGCAACTCGAGGTCGTTTTTCTCAAACGAGTGAACATAATATTATGATTCGCATAAAAGTCACTGCACGTTAATTAAACGATTGCTTATTTTAATAGAATAAAAAAGTATTTGTTCGATATTATGAGCCAACCTATTTTTAAGTGTGGATTCCTAAATATTTCCGCAGACTTTCGCGAAAAATCTGTGTCGAAAGGTAAGTAAATACACGAACCATGAAATATTCTTCCAAATTTATTTTGTATATCGTTTTTACAGCGTATTTATTCATTTGTGAGACTATCGTATTATTAATAATGTAAAATTAATGTACAATATCGTCAGGACCAAATGACTTAGTGGCGACGGTTTTCAGCCCTTTAACTATAATTGTAAATGTTTGTCTGCGTCGAAGCTTCATTTCTGTCGTTATTCCAACTCCAGAAAGTATTCCCTTTTTCACCCTCTTCTTAGGAGACACACGCATCAGTTTGACAAGCAATGTTTGTACTGCCAGCTTGCTTGGGAGTTTCATTTAATCCTATAATTATACAAAATTATTGAAAGTTCATTTAAAATAACGTAACATAAAACAACTGTACATTTTCAAAACTTGAAACGGCCATAGAAAATCGCCATACGTTAACAGATACGGTTAAAATATATTTTCAATTTTTTATCTTACCCATTTCAATGTCACTCGCGATATTTTCCTTTTCTTGTGGTTTTGAAGCTGTTAATGTGCTCGTTCTGTCTTTTCTTTTCTGTCTTTTGTTTTGTAAACGGGTGGAAAAATTGCTAAAATTTAGTATACTATCCCACGATTTAAGGATTCATATTTTTTGGGTAATAGTGCTACATTTAAGGAGTAATTATGTAATGTTTCAACTCACGGAGATTTATAGTTTTTGAGAAATTAATTTTTGAAAATCATAAATTTTGTTGCATTTTTGGCTAAACTTCAAAATAACGCCCGCGTGTTGCCTGAATCTGCCACAACGCCGCGCCACTAGCGATATCCAAGAGGCCTATTATCATTTAGAGTTTAGATATGTCAAAACATTATTCATTATATTTTAAACTACACTGACTGACAACTGACAGTGACAAATCAAAATAAAATTGGTTGATGGTTCCTCTAGTTTATAACCCCCATTAAATTTTGAAAATAACATTTAAACCTATTTTATTCCGTAAATGTGGAAATTAATAATTTTTTTGATTTAAATAAACAAATAATTATTTATTAACTAAATTAATTTTGCTGTTAATTCAATCAAAAAGATATGTATAAAGCTTTAAGGAGTGTGTCGAGACTTCAAAACTTATTCGACTCTCAGAAGTTTTATTTTCATTGTGGTGTTTGTTTAAAATATCCTCGGAGCCCGCCCAATAAGACTACTCCTGGTATCGGTCATAAATATCAATTGATAACAGAAACAAACTCTCTGGTTATTGAACATACAGTAGATGAAATTGATACTAATAATAAACACCCTTTAATAAGTGACGAATTTGATGGAATAAACTTAGAAAGTAAGTTTTTAAAAATCAAACTAGTTACTTTTATTCTCTTAATTTAAAAAACAAAATTCTTGTTCATTTTAGGAGGAAAGAATGGTGTTTTTGAAATTGAAGATTTAGTTGATCTATTGCGCAGAGAAAACTCTAGGGACATATTTGTTGCGACTGTACCCAAAGAGATAAATTATGTTGATTACATCTGTGTAGTTACTGCACGCAGTAAAAGACACATTCAAGCTTTAGCTGAATTTGTTAGGAAAGTATACAAAAGAAAATGTCATAAATCAGACTATATACCACGGCTAGAAGGAAAGGATTCAGATCAGTGGATTGCTTTAGATTTAGGTAAGATATTTATGTTATGCACTTTGTCTATCTTTTAATTTAGAAATAATTAATAATTATGTATATTTCTTTAAAAATAAGGATTTAAATTTAAAAAATTACATTTCATTTATGTCTTTGCAGGTAATATCGCATTGCATATATTCTCAGAAAAAACTCGAAAAATTTATGACTTGGAGACTCTATGGTCTGTAGGGTCTGAATTTGATGAAGAAATACATAAAAAGAGTGATGTAGTTGATATTCTTGAAAACTACAGTTCTTATTTAAAAGACCTGAAACCTCTAGCATAGCAATTGATACAATAATTCTGGCACTCAGAATTACATAATATATCAATAAAAACTATGAATTTTGTAAATATACTTTTTTGTTTAACTTGTTTATCTCTTGGTAAATCTGTAATACTATTAAATGTTTTTCATCAATTCAATTGCTAATACAAAGTTACACACACTAGTTATATTCACATTTTATCTTGTTTTATGAATACTGTGCACAATGTTAGATAAAGAGCAAACATTTACAATTTTAATCTTAAGTTTTAGTAAGCTATGATAATAGTTAAATAAAGGTCATAATATTGAAAGTCTCATATAAAATGTTTATTCTTCATAATTACATTTAGGATACAATATTTATGAATTCTGAATTATATGTTATGGAATAAGAGAAGGTTAATATTAAAATAAATCAATTTCTATTTGAATTATATGAAATATTGTCAACATAATTAACATAATAATTTAATGTCCTTGTAGTTATTAAAATTTCTTAATATTAATTGATTATAAAATAATTTGGCATGTTTCATACACATTCTACATCCATATAATATATAATATCTAAATGCAATATTAGAATATTTTCAAAAGAAGTGACTAATACATTCATACCACAATCACAAAACTTTAATTCAGTCAAGTCAAATTTCACATTCAAGACAATACCCTAAATAATATACCTACTAAGCAATTTAGCTTTGGAAGCAATGTATGTAATTAGTGCTTCTTAAAAAGTATGATTAGAAATTGGAAGCAAAATATGAAAGAAACATTAACAGTTGTCAAAGTTTATGGATATAATACAAAATATATTGGACCACAATTTACAAGTCTTTTAATGTATGAATTAATATTATTACCATTAAACTTAGAGATCAGATCATACATAAATCCCTAATAATCTGTCTTTTTAAAATTAATATTTTTTAAATTGTAGTAAAAGTACCTTACCGAACTTGTCTTGCTTATAGATTGCTATTAATTGATATAGCCAATCTTAAGGCAAAAAAGAATTCATGTTGTATTTTATCTAAATCAATGAACTGGTGCAATATTAAAATATAATACATTTTGAAAATTCCAAACTGTAAAATTTTCTCCCAAAGCTTATGAAAGTATGGCAACACTACGCCTTACACCAGCACCAGAATTAACATTGTCCAAACTTGACCATTTTTTTAAACCATTTTTAAGTATTTCAGCAGAAATCTTGTCTTCCATTACTCTAGACATTGCTTCCAATTTTTGTGCTCTTTCTTTACTAAGAGGCTCACTAGGAAAGGCTAAATCATTAGCTTCAGCTAGTGTTCGGAGGTCAAAATAATACTTTGCATATACACTAGAAGGTACATTTATGTTAAATTGTAGCATTTCTAAGAATTGCCTCTCTAATTCATTCATATCCTCCACTGTGATATCTTTTAAAATTTGACAGTAATCAACATTCCATACAGCTTGATCATCCCAGACTTTACTAGCAAGTAGAATAGCTCCCAGTACTATTCTTTTCCAGTTTGATGGGGCTATATCTAATTCGGCACAAATCAGCAGTCTCTCTAAATAAACCAAAGTAATAATAGCACATTCAGCTGTGAGCTGTGCAGCATTAAACAGTGTTCGTACAAATTTATAAATTTGCTTATGTTCTGGATTGTACCTATCATAATCTTCACTGACTCCATCTTTGCTTAAAGGATGTAATTTTTCATCAAATATATCTAACCTACGCTCAGAAGTTCTATTTTTAATGTGGTAGTAGATAGCAAGAGCAACACATTTGACAGTATTTTTTAAATTTGGCTGTGAAACAGTGCTATCATCTAAATAAATAGTAGAACAGGAACTGCTTTTTTTCATTTTATTTTCTGCAATTTGGTGTTGACTTCTCTTTCTTGTTATACCATTTTCAATAGAAGCTTTTGATCTTTCCATAAAAATGGTGCCAGCTATAGGATCTTGAGAAGGATCAATATCACCATCATCTGGTTCTCTTTCACTGATATGCTGTATATTATTCGAACTAACCTCACCTTCTGGAAGATAGTCCTCAAGTTTAACAATATCTTTCCTGATTGGTGATGGGCTACGATAACAACAGCAACTGTTCTGGTTGCCCATGGTTATTACAAGAATAACTGCAAATATGCCTATATATTATAAATTATCATTCTGTAATAGATGCTTAATGTCTAGACACAATCAAGATCGGGCTGCTTGCATGACAAAAATGGTGCATACTATCTGAAACAAAAGGACTGTTAAATACGAGATGTTATATCACATATTTTTTAAACATTATTATGTATTAAGACAAACCTTAAGTCTCACTTTAGCATTGCGGTATAATAATTCAGAAGATTAATTTTCAAAAGTGAAACACACCGTATTATGTATCAAATATTTAATACATATTTTTATTTTTTAGTAAAAAAATTATTGCAGGCCGAACAGTGATCAGCGAAGGGCGAACGTCACAGATTGCAGTGTTGCCGCTGATCATTTACAGGGTTACCGTACGCAAAAGATGAAATTACCGTATTGAAACAAAAATTGCCGTACATTGTTTTATTTTAATAGTTACATGAAAAAGAAAATATAGTCATCGAAGTCAAACAAATAAAAAACCTGTTTATGAAAAAGATGCCACTGAATATATAGATTCTAAATAGAAAAAGGCACTACAGATCACTCCTCTCTTCCCATCAAATCCACAACTTCATCTAATAAGGCTTCTTCAGTGGCATTCTTTTCATAATCAGACGGTTTTTTTATTCAAATTCATTTGTTTTCGTTTAAGGTAAATCTTACTGCCAATACTTCCTTATGCTAAGATTGCCTGCCTGATTGCCGTATTTTAGCGTACGGCAATGACCACTCTGCCGTATGCCGTACAATTTGTCTTAAAAGAGCCTGATTGCCGTACGAAACGGCAATTGCCGTACAAATGGCAACACTGACAGATTGTATTGTAAAATGTTAATTGTCAATTGAATTGAAGCAAAGAGTGACATGAGAGATAGTAGTTCAAAATGGCCACATAAATTTAGGTGCACATCATAAAACATTATTCTCAAATGAATGTAATTTTATTATTAACAACTAGCTTTTGCTTGCATTTTTGTCTAGCGGTAGCTATATATAAGGGAAAAACTTTAGCTACTTTATTTCTACCAGTAATAGAATTTAAGGAATCGAATCAGTGGATGTATATCCAGAGTATACCAGTATTATATAGCTAAATATCAAAATCATTGTACCTTTTCCCGTCAAAATTACTTATTATTTTGAGTATTCATTCATAAGAAAGTAAGACACTCATGGATTATTTTTTATAAGATATAGGAAACGTGTTATCTATGTCTAAGCTATAGACAAAAATAAAGTAAGTCTTCTATAGTCTATTATAAATAAAATTAATATTGAAGATGGCGGCTGTATAGTGACTAGCGTTGATCAATTCGAGCGTGGAAACTAAAATTGTGTTTGTTTGGTTAATTTTGTGACAGGTTTACGGTAAGTATATTACAAAATACAAGTATATATGATTTGCCTGTTTGTAGGTAACTAATAAGTCTCTCTTAAATAAATATTAAACATTTTAGATAATGCGTCGAAGGAGCGAAAAAGGGGTTGCTAAAAAAGCCAAAACATCACCTGAAAAAAAAGAGAAGGAAAAACCAGAAAAATTAAGGCGCACAAGAAGCAGGCGGCGAAAACAGTCTTCTTCTGATAATGGATCTGCTGAAGAAACAGTAACATCGGAAATTCCTGTAGTCTCAGAACCTTTACCGGAGACTATACAAGCAGCTACAAAAGAAGAAAGTCCCGAACAATCCCAAGAACAGGTTTGGCATGTAAAAGCAGCAGATACTTCAAGTGATAGCGGCGAGATAAAAAAACTTAAGATCTGCCTGACACGACCCCCTTCAACACCGGAACGCGTTGATAGATCTCCACGAAGTAAAAGAAAGCATTCTCGTGCCACTAGCTCTAGTGACAATCCCAGTGCTGATGATGATGAGAAAAAAAAACCTAAATATCGCACTCGTAAATCTACTACAGAATTAAAAGATTCTGCAGATACAAATACTGTAGAACAAAGTGATGTGATGGAATCTGAGGCTCAAGTTGAAAGGGTGAACTTAAATTCTGACGTTAGTCAAAGCAGTGAGACTAAGGACTCTAAGGAATGTATAACCGATAACACTCCTATGTCTACTACCAATGATGATATGACTGTTACTGTTGAGAACAAGGAGGAAGTTAGTGAAACAGCAAATGAAGAAAAGCTAGATCAGGATGATACATCTGTTGCAGATACAACAGTTGCATCACCAAAGCAACAGGAAACAGTTAGTACAGCTGAGACAAAAAGTCCAGAGATAAAAAGGAGCCCATCAGAAGAAAAATCTGAAGTTTTAGAGTTGCATGCCGAGGAAATAAGGTGTGAATCTTCAGAATTTAAGGAACCTCAGGGAGATGACTCAAATGCCACAGGTATACCGGAGAAGGATGCAGAAACATCACTAGAATGCAGTAAGGTAAGTATAAATGAAGCTGAAAATGAAGCTTCAGAACAAAAAGAGTCTCCTTCTGAGATTCTCACTTCTGATAGTAAAAATGATGTTGTAGAGAATAGCAATGAAGAAAAGTTAGAATCCAGCAACACAGCAGACACCAATAATGAAAAATTAGATACAAATGTAAATATTTCTAAAGATGAGAACAAAATGGAGATTGAAGCTTATAAACCAACAACAGAGGAAGTTACTAATGGGCAATCAGCCCCACTTGTCATAAATAGGAAGAGGCGGTGGGGATCACGACCATCTAAATTGCAATCTCAAAAGTCAATCACCATTTCCACTGATGTCCTGAAAGAAATAATACCAGATGTCAAACCTACAGAGTTTGAGGAAGTTATAGAAGAAAGAAAGCATAAAAGAATTGAAGTGCCTGAGAAAATTGAGAGACCAGTGTTGCCAAAAATAATAATTGACAACACAGATAACATGGAACATCATAAGAAAGATAAAGAAGATGAAAAAGATAAAGAAAATATGAAGAGTCATGATACACAAATAAGTTCGTCAAGGAAAATATCCATAGTAAAAGAAAACCACAGTATTATTGCTAAGCCTCCAAGTCCACCAAGACACAGACAATCAAATATTCTTTATATTACTAATCTGGTTAGACCATTCACTTTACCACAATTAAAAAATTTATTGCAAAGGACAGGAAGAATTATGGAAAATGGCTTTTGGATTGACAAGATCAAATCAAAATGTTTTGTCATTTATGAAAATGAAGAGTAAGTTTATTGTTTTAATTGTACAACTTATTTTATACACTGCTATGTTAAATTAGAGATTTCTTGCTTTCATTCATTTGATCATAAAGTGAAAGCGAAGTCCCTTGACTCCTGAATCAGACATATTTCTGTGTCGGTTTCCTGATCATTTTCTTTACAGGAATGTAGGTGACCAGCATTATGTGCCTTCCCAACAAATACATTTCTTTGTTTCACTGGGATTCAAACCCAGTATAACATGAAGATGGATCATTAAATCATATGATAAATGCTATATACATATATTATATTGTATAGTGTAAAACTGTATTAATTCTCATTCATTTTATTAAATAGAAAATCAATTAGAAAAGTTGTAATTAATAACACATGATTATTTAAAGTTAGAGTTTTATCCCATTTAATTAGACCCATGTGTAGATGGGCAGTTTCCTGATTATTATTTATTTGGTTTAAATTAGTTTTTACAGAATCAAACCGAATTAATAAATGACATTTTCTTTTCAGGCAAGCTGTTGAGACAAGACATGCTTTACATGGAGTGACATGGCCAGTATCAAATCCTAAGTCATTGCAAGTGGACTTTTCAACTCAGGAAGATTTTGATAAGGCAAAAGCTAATGAAGACACAGATAATGCCCTGGCTTCGACTATTCCTGGAACTGTTGAAGACTGGATTCGGGAGCAAGACATGAAGAGGGAAAAGGGAGAAATTGTATGTTTATGCACTTTCAATAGCATTTTATTTTACAAAAAGTAGAGTACATATAGAAAATAATTACATATACATATATTTAATTTATTTATATTTCTTTTGTGGTTCCTAGAGCTATTTCAACATAATATTAACATAAAAATCTTAACATAATAAAATAATTAAAATATATAAGGGAATGAAAAATAAAATCTTTAATGTAGTTTTATAAAGGAATTTACATTTTCAAAGATTTAAATCATATAAATCATGGTTTTTTTAATTCAGGAAAGAACGTGGGAGAGGAAAGCAGCAATGCGCGAGTGGGACTTAGGCAAGAATGAACAGAGCAAGGAGAAAGAAAAACATCACAGAGAAGAGAGACCGTCGGACAAAAGGAGACATCGCTCACCTGAAGCAAGTCCAGAACCAGGTTTGTATTAGACTTTTTATGGGATTACTACTCCTGTATGAAAAGTTATGCAAGGAAAAAATCAGATATGCCTCTAAAGAAATTATATCAGTAAAATAGTTGCGGAAGCATGTGACATGACTTATTGGCTATTAGTAAATAATTAGTTATTTATTATTAATGAATTATTATATTATTTATCCCTTATGGAACTTCAAAGCCAATAGTGCCTAATACATAGAAGATTCATAAATGTTTTGAAACTCTTAACAGCGCGAAAATTCAAAAAGAAGGAAGAAGAGCCACCCGCAAAACTTTTGGATGATTTGTTTAGAAAGACTAAGACCACTCCCTGCATATATTGGCTACCACTCTCTGCTGAAACGGTAACTATGACATATGCCAAGTTAATTTATTTGTTGACATCACAAAAATAATCGAGATTTTCAATATAATACACGAAATTAATCTAAATATTATAGATACCGGTATAATATGCTAAAATTGATCAAAATCGATGCAAGTCTTCATTTGGATTGATTTGATCAATTTGATTGAATTAATGTCATACAATTATGACGACATAAATTATATGATTTGATTATTTATTAAAATAATTATTACAACAACTTTAATGATTAATGTTATACAATCATCCTATCCTTTTTTGTTGTCCTTGTTATATATATTGTAGGTATAATTTGACTTGAGGATAATAAGTAATGTTACGATTTGGCATGATTCTTAAAATCACGTTGTCAACAGAAATGTGTCTTTCTATTAACTTAATTTACAAATGTCTGTAATTTCAGATTGCAATAAAGGAGGAGCAACGGCGGCAGCATATGGCTGAGTACGAGAGAAGGATGCATGAGTCTCGCCGTCCACATCGCAGACATTAGCATGGTCCGTCTGTACACAGAGACACACTAACAAATCCACAGACACGCTAACACACAGAAACACACACGATAACACACAGAAACACACACGACATATACAGTTTCTAACAATATTGCTTTAACATTTATTTTCAGGAATTTTTTTCATTATTAGAAGACTTAAGATTAGGTTGACTCGTCAGGAAGACGTAAGAGATAATTTAATTTAACGAAATGTTATAGAAAAGCAAGGAGGAACTCCTAAAGGCGACAATTGGTGACTGCTGGTCGGACAATACGTCTACGCGTTCATGTCCTTTTATTCTGCAGCTCCTGGATTATTCAACAGATGTTTTATAAGTCGACGATTACTTTTTAGAAGCGAATTTGCTTGGATTTTCAAGTAATATTAAAATACTTGAACAATTTTTCTATTGAAAATTAGATTGCAATATATTTTGACAAACAAGTCGAACGGCAACATTGAAGTTTCGAGGATAATCGTGAAAGAAGAATATATCGTGGCGGATTTGAATAGTCATTGTTTTCGTGGATCCAATGTAGGGAAAGAAGCATTCGAATGTAGGAAGATTTATTTGTATGAAATGTGTAACATTATATACGAGTAATTATTCAATAAATGTTTCTGTGAGATTATTGTTTTATTTAATGTCAAAATTAAAAATGATAAGTACTTATCTTCAAAAAACGGCCACCTAAAGAAAGTTAACGTTCTAAGGTCGAATTCAGTTACCTAAATTTAATTTAATTATTTGTCTATATACTTATAATCGTGTAAATTAATATGCCTGAAGTTATAAATTTATTACATATTTAGTTTTAAATGCATTATCTTTGATAAACAGTGTTTGGCATTCACAGTATGCTTTAAAGATATGAAAATGTGAGTCAAAATGTGCTAAACTACGTTAATAGGTTTTTTAAATTTTGTCCACGCATACAAGATCGCGGACATATTTAGTAAGTATTTGTATCGATGCCTAAAAATAATCTAATCATCACTGCTTTATGTTAAAACAAGGTTTTATTATATGGCTTCTATAATATTTCTTTATCTAAGATAATGTTTATCGCATAATAAATTTAATCACAATTTTGTTGAGTATTCCCGTTGACGGTATAACACCGTCAACAAGTGCTTTATCAAAATGGTAAGGAATAAGTTTTATATACTAAATAGTCCAAGGCGAATAAAAAATTATAAATCATATAATATTGACGAGTCAATAGTGGTATTGAACAAAGATTTTTTGTTATTTTAAAATCAAGACTAATATATGTAAATAAATAAGAAAGGTAACTTGAAGGCTTTATTTTCTTAAATAAAATTTAATATTAATAGATGAGCACGTTATACGCATGGGTGGCGTTGCTGGTAATCACAGCAGCACAAGACCCTTTTACGCTCGAAGAGTTTGTCTCTGGCACTTTTTCGCAAAGAGGATTTACGGGAAGATGGATATCGGGTAAAGTTGTTTGTAAAATATAAATAACTCTTTATAAAAAGTGTCCAACCTGCTACCGTCAGCTAAATTACAGCTTTGATTTACTTTCCAAAAATGTATATTTTTATTTACTAATCTGTATCTTTAGTTAAGCAGCTCACTTGTCCGATATTCGTGCTGGTTTTAATTCCCGGTAAAACAAAAAGTATTTGTAAGGTATTACTTAAATGAAACTTGTAGGCTACCTATTCCGGGAAAAAAACCTGAGACTTATTAATAACTATATAATGTAAAAAAGAATTGTAATGTTTAAAATGTTTTAAATATTTCTATCAGATACGGAGTTCACTTTCACCGTACCGGGAGAGGCTGGTATTTATGTATTTGATGTTCCGACCCTTCAAGAAAATGTGCTCGTTTCGGGCGAACTTATGGTAGGTTTTCGCCGATCGTCACTATTATTAATTTATTACGTTATTATCAAAGTTTTAAGATACCTAGGTACTTAAAAAGTCATAATTTGACACGTAGGGCTTATATGATAAAACAGGCACACTGCATTTGTTTTACACACTGTTAATAATTGCCAAAAAATTATTGTTGATTATTTGATTAAAATTGGGACTGACTCAAATTATATCTACATAAGTACATTAACTGATATGCCCATCCGTTGTTAAACTTAAAGGCAAGAACAATCAGCTCATCATTTTCACCTTGGCATATCAACAAGAGCAGTTATTAAGTTATTTATTGAACCTAGTGAAATTTTATCTGGTCCGATATACAAAGTCACTACTGTGTGCTTATTGGCCGAAAGTTGCTTTTAAAGTTTCTTTATTATTTGTATGTATGTATGTTTAAAATTTCAGGGTTTTCTCAACACCAGTAATCCTATATTATCAGCGGATAGAAGATTCATCCTAGCACCCAGCGAAGTAGAATCTGTAAGTCTAAATTAAAAAAATAAATATATTTTTATTGATCTCATTTTTAAGAATATGCGGGAATATATTGTCATAAAGAATTACAAAACGATTATGTTATCTATGATTAAATTTCACATTAAAGTTTAGATAAGCTATTATTAAGATAATATAAATATTATAAATTTAAAAAAACTATTGAAATTATTGTATTTCCGCCGTCACTGTTTCCAATATACATACCTACTAATCATAGTATATCTATAAAAATCGTACCATTTATCAAAACAGTTTTTGCGATTTAAGAGGAAGAGTAGGTAAATAAATTTTCTCGATAATGCTATTGCTCCACCTAGGTTCGCGTTAACGTTGATGTCCAACTACGGATTTAGGAACTAATAATTAATAATAATAATTGATTTTAAATTTTTAATAATAATAATTGACTTTCTTATGTAAAAAGTACCTAAGGTTAGAATGTAATAGGCCTCCTAATTAAAAGGTTGTAATAATTATGCATTTTATAATCTTTTAATAGTCTTAATATTGTTTTTTTTTTTTGCAGGTATATCGTTACTCAACAACAGCTAAATTTGCTCTCTATAATATCGAAACACAGTTCGTATAAATTTATCTCATGCAAGTTCAAGAAAAAAAACCCGTAACCCCTAGTGGGGCATGGGACATATTTAAGTCATATTTAATTAGCTCCGGTTTCACTGATATTTTTTTACAGACAAGTACAATTCTCCCAAAGTGATAATGCGAATAGAAATCTTCGTCACTGTCGTCAATGGTCAATTGTTTTCGAATGTGTACACATGATATTGACTCCTATTTCTTTCTAACAAGGTGCAAAATACAAGTGCATTGTTTAGGGCTCTTACGATTCAAAGATTCGGGTGTTGTGTCAAGTGAAGATCTGCATGCGCATTATTAATTTGGGAGGACTATAAGTGATCAGCCTTCTGTGCCTACCCAACCGAAACCTTAATTGTACCACGAATTGTTAGGCACAAGAAAGAAATATTATTAAAATTAACTACACAGATATGTTGTATGTACTAAATTAATCAAGTGAATGTTGTTCTCATTCTGTACAGATTACAAAATTCTGCATAAGTACCTAAATACTATACATATTTTAGAATAAAGGACGCAATCTTTGAAAGTCTAAGCTCTTCTAATAAATAGTTTTGTCAATGAGTTGCCATGTGTTAAGGACTTTAAGACTTTTACTTTAAGATAGGTGGGGTATAACCAAATAACTGATGGTTGTTGGCCTGTGGAATATCATTAGATATATTACGGATTTACGTAATAATATAAATCCGTAATATAACACATTTACCCCATTTACCTTACATGTCGAACTACGAACAATTACAATTCCTATTTCGGGCTTAAATTATTTCCACTACTTGATCTGCGCAGCATTATGAAAAAGGTGGCATTTTACGAAACGTCATCTCAATTAAAATTTAAATAGGCCAAATTTGGTTATAATGTTTTAATTTGTAATAATATGGGAGATTTGCGTTATTCTGGAATAAATTAAATATATTCTTTGGTTTATCTTACAATGCACAAACAAATATCTTTTTTTTACAGAAGCGTGGTTAATGTTTCGAATCACGATCGTTTGCAGCTGTGTTTATTTGGTGGAGGTCATTCTTTAGCATATGTTTTGGACAATGACTTGTATTATTTACCCGAAAACTCTGAACAGGCAATAAGAATCACTGATGATGGTATCCCCAGAGTTATTTACAATGGACACGCGGATTGGGTATATGAAGGTGATGTTTTATATTATTATTTGTTCGTATAATAATAATGTATAAATGAATTTACATAATTCAGAGCCGCTTGAAGTTTGCAACACAACGTCTAAAATGACGGTACAACAGAACTAAAGACGGTAAAGTGACGGTTGAAAGAAATAAATGTTTGAGTATTAAGTCTCTCTGTCTGTCGCGATTTCACGCCTAAACTACTGAACCGAATTAAATGAAATTTGGTACATAGATAGTCTAGAGCCTGAGAAAAAACATAGGCTATTTTTTAATACGACAAAAGGGTCATAAGGAGTTGAGGGGGGGGGGGGGGGGGTTTGAAAATTCCTATGGAAGCATCGTCATTTTTAGAGCTAAAAGCTTTTAGGCTATAGGTACCTATATCATCACGTTACGACGAAGACGAACTCGGGTGAAACCGCGGAGCACAGCTAGTAAAAAATCTTTTTAAATTGCCATCTCTTTAAATGTATTATATGATTTGTTTCCAGAGGATGTGATGTACACGGGCCAAGCCACGTGGTTCTCGCCGGATGGAAGCTACTTGGCATTTGCGAGCTACAACGACACTTTGGTTGGGACTTATTCCTATTATTACTACGAAGACAACAGTGAGCCTTACTTATATCCAGAATTGGTCGATTTAAAATACCCTAAGGTAACAAGCTTTAAGCTTCTCTTGACTGTTGAACTTCTCTTGTTGTTTGAACTTTAAAATGATGTGTTTCTATCAAATTATTAGGTGATATCTCTTCAAAATTAGGTTAGGTAAAGGACTACTCGACAATGACGTCGATTAGAATAACCTTATAGTTATTTGATAGGTTATAATACGATTTACTGAATGTTACGCTAACCGGAGGTCCATCGTCACATCTCATCACGTCACATCTCATCACGTCACATCTCTCTCTCAGCTCATTTATCTTTCCTTCAAAGTGTTTAACATAATAAAACTATGATGCCTATTGCTATCTTTAGTAAACTGCGCAAATAGGTGAGCGCCTTATCTTTGGCCTTACCTTATCCATTAACATTTTTTTGCAATTATATTTTCTACATTTGAACCATTTTTTACAGGTTGGAGATACAAACCCAACAGTTACCCTTCGGGTGGTGGATTTAAGGAATATACAGACTTCTGGAGTCAATTACATAATTCTTGAGGCACCAGAGGAAGTTGGAGAAGACCATATTTTGGGAGGAGTGACCTGGCCGACTGTTAACGAAATTGCGGCACATTGGCTGAACAGAAGACAAAATAAAACTGTCCTAAGGATTTGTAATATAGAAACGTTATTGTGCGAAGTAAGTTTGAATATATTTTATTCGTTCTAAAGTTGGAAAATATGTTTCTAGTTTAAGTTATAGTTGATAACTATTTGCTATGACTAAGATATTGTGTTTTGTTATAAATAAAAATTAATTTTTAGTGTAAGGTAAAAGTATTTCCCGTTGTGTTCATGTGTCTATCGATATTTGTTTCAATAAAATATAGCTTATGTCACTCAAAAAGTGTGACACTGACTTATCACTGAAATAATTATAAGAATCAGATCAGTGGATCTAGAGATTATACCATACATACAAATCATATATGGTGAATACAAGTCCATAAGCTAAAAAAACCTAATTAGACATAAAAGGATTGCTTTATTTCGGCAAGTCTGATTGCTTTGGAACTCTATTTTTTGAATTTGGTATTTTTTTAAATCTCAAGTGGTATTTATTTATATTTTAGGATGAACATCGCGAACAGCCAGATGGCTGGGTGCCGATAGCCTTACCTCGCTTCAGCCGGTCGGGTGACTTCTACGTCTCCCCGCGGTGGTCCCTCGAACAAGCAGATGGAAACGTGTGGCAACACTTGTATGTGACAATGAGAGTTAATGGAACTCATATCTCGAGTTCTGTTACACCTGGAGCGAGGACTGTAAATGCTTTTGTCGGCATGGATGAGGATAATTTGGCGTAGTGAGTTATTTTCAATTCTAATGAACTAAGATTCGTGACATTGGGTAGATAACATATGATGAAATAGAATGCTTTTCGCCAGATTCATAATTTTTTTATAAGAAATCAATAAAATAATAAATAATGTACATTTTGCAGATTCATGATGTAATTTGCATTATGTAGACTTGATTAACAGAAGACTTTCACGACTATAAAATATATATATAGTACGCGCGTTATCATCTGAGTCTTAGGGCCATAAATCATTTCTCTATATCTATCTCGCTTGCACTTATGGGTGTTATGGAGCCGACTATATAGGGTTGCATGTTCCTATCTCTTTTGAATTTCCTGACGACTCAGATGATAACGCGCGTACTATAGGTAAATAAGATGCTCTTAGACAAGTGCCATAGAATGCAGCCAAACGTCTGTCTAATAAAACACTAAAATGTATAAAACATTTTATTTCCAAAAATAACACAAATCGATTGTGGGAAAATCTAACCAAAGGATTGGATGAGTAGCATGAACAAAAAAATTGTCAGTCGCCAAATGATGTCCATAATTAGGATAAATTTTCCAGGGTCTGACATCTCATGATAATTCAAGGAATTCTTATGACTTTATTAAACAGTTTTTATAAGCACCTGATTGATTTCGGTCTTTCCAGCTATTATACAAGTACAGTAACCGGCAGTCCCTGGCAATCATCCGTACACATAGCTGGGTCTAGAATCGGTTGTCTGTCTTGCGAAATTAGTTTGCCAGATGGGGGACGTTGCACCTGGGCTACAGCCACAGCCAGTTTAGGCGGAACCTACCTCAGTATCACTTGCAGCTCCTCAAATGAACCTTCTGCTACTTATATTTATGAGCCATTGGCAAGTATTTATGATACATTTTTGTGAGCTTCACCCTTATGTCACGGAACTTTCACGCGAACGCGATTTTCACGTATTTCAAATTGTCGGATTAAATTGAATTTTTTCATACTTATTGAGTACCGATGACAATACAATAAACCGGCCCATGTTTTATCAACGAGTTATATTATGGCGTGTTTTATGTGGTAAATGCATCGTATCGCTTCTTTCTTATGTAGTGTCACAATACACTGCTGCTATCATATATGTGTAGTCGCACCTCCTAAAAGGATGAACCGATATCCGATTTCATTTTTTGAAATGCGACTTGATCAGCAGTATTATCAATTTATATATTTCTTTCATTCAGGATTTGTCTGTTAGAGAACTCTCGAACTCTGATATAGATATGTAGATATGAGGCCTCATGGCTAAGCCGTCTTATAAGCCTACCGCGAAGCCTGAGGTATAAGATAAGGCCGCCCGTTAAACTCCATTAAAATAAAATATAAAAAAAATATAGGTACGCATCTTATTAAGGGGCTCATTACTTAATATGCATACTTACATAGGAAGAAATCAATTAATCATACAAAATCTTGTCTGTTGAACAGACGCAAACCATTCTTTACACTTGGGAAAGAAACGACGGAGTACGTGTTAACCTCAGGAATAAAGTCAAGCCCCAGTCTATTATCACCACCGTTCCGCTTGAGAACGGGCATCCTGCACCCGTGAGGCTATTTCTGCCCCCAGGTCTTGACCTCAACGACACTACTACAAAATACCCTTTGGTCTACTACGTCTATTCTGGACCTAACACCAATACAGTCTATGATACATTTACTGTTGGTAAGTTTAAAGATATAAATAACTTTTATTTGTTTTCCCGTATGTTATTAGTTTTTAAAGTAACTATTGCTAAATTGTGTATGCTCACTCGCGTGGATAGGCTAGTTAATAAATAAAATTGAGATACTATCGATTTCAGGATACCACTCTTACTTAACAACAAGTCGCAATACAATCTACATGTTAGCGGACGGACGTGGCGCTGGTCTCAATGGAAAAGACATTCTCTATTCCATCAACAATCGTCTTGGAACTGTTGAAGTCGAAGACCATTTCGTTATTTTAAAGTGAGTTTTATTATTATATTTTATTATAAATCAAACGGACTGAATATTTATTAGCTTTGATTGTAATTTTACATTTTTCGAAATAAAACCATAATGGCAAAGGTTTGGCAATTACAAATAAATAAATAATGGCGTTTCGATTATGTTATATACTATAATCCTACATATTATAACATTAATTAAAATACCTAAACCCTTTTGCTAATTAAACTTTAATTTAACTAGGGTATGATAAATTGTAATTAAATATATATACACACCGGCACAATTAGCGGAACAGAAAAAAAAGTGAGACTATGAGATAATAACGCATATATTTGACGAAAATGTAATTAGACACAAAGTAACAAATTGATTAACATCTTTTAACAACGACTTTGAAAAGTCTTCGTTATTTTTTATTGAAAAATAAAGAAATTTGAAATAAGTGAAATTTTTAGATGATTATGAACCATCACAAAAAATAAAAAAAGTAAGCATTAAATGATTTAACAATAAAATTAAAGCAAAATTAATAACGAGTGTTTCCCCCTCTTGCTCTGATTACGGTTTCCATTCGTCTGGGCATGCTACAGATTATGTTATCGATGATTTCTTGAGGCAACCGCTCCCACTCCTCATGTAATGCGTTTCCAAGTTCATTCAGATTGTTGGGGGGTGGCATTCTGGATTTAACCCTTCTTTTTAGCAAGTCCCAGACATGCTCTATTGGATTCATATCGGGGGAATTTGCTGGCCACTGCATCACCGGTATACCTACGTGGCTCAGATATGCCAGTACCGATTGTGCAGTATGAGCATGAGCATTATCTTGCATTAGAATAAAGTCGTCACCAATAAATGGGGCAAATGGTACAACATGTTCTTCTAAAATGTCTCTGATGTATCGATCTGCTGTCATGGTCCCTCCTGTGACTATCACTAACTCCGTGCGAGCTCCCAAACATATCCCTCCCCAAACCATAATCGAGCCGCCACCATAAGCCACTGTGTGTTCAAAATTAGACTGTATGTGGCGTTCTCCTTTGCGTCTCCATATTCGCTGTCTCCCATCGATCTGTTTTAAAAGAACTCTGCGCTCATCAATAAAGAGAACCTGCTGCCAATCGTTCAAACCCCAATGACGATGTTCTCGCGCATAGCTTAATCGGTTTACGCGGTGACGTCTCTCAAGTTTTGGGCCTTTGGCAGGTATATATGACCCTAAACCAACTTCTTCAAATCTCCTGCGAACTGTTCGCTCACTTACTCGTACTCCTCGAACGTCTTCCAGTTCATTTCGAGCTTGTACAGCCGTTAATCGCGTATTCCTACGAACTCCAAGTTGTAAAAACCTGTCATCTCGCCTCGATGTACATTTTTTCTACCTTGATCCCTCCTCCTCACAAGAGAATTAGACGATCTGTACCGCTGGATGCTGCGATGAATCGTTGATACTGGTCGACGAAGCCTTGAGGCAATCGATCTGTAGGTATGGCCATTTCTTCTCATTTCATCAGCCCTAATGATTTCCAGTGATGTTAAGTCAGGCATAATAAAGAGCTTTTAATAAACAAAATTGCCTATAGAATAACAAATTTATAAAAAACCATTAAGTGCAATTTTTCAAAAAAATTACAATTACGTAGTTATTACTCGAACAAGTTGACAAAACGTATTGTTCGGGAAAATAAAACAAATGAAAGAAAAAAGTGTATGTCATCTAATTTTCTATTTTCAAATTTGACAATAAATTTAAAAAATATCATAACTGGCCAGTTCCTCAAGTAAAAGTTTTTAAAATCCTGCTTTTTTTTGTGTTCCGCTAATTGTGCCGGTGTGCATATATTTCATATTAAAAAGTTTTATTGCATCGTATACATTGTTATATAGCTTTTTAAACTGAAATCTCATATTTACAGACAAGTACTAGACCGCTATGGTTTTATAGACCGCGAGCGAGTGGGCATTTGGGGGCATAGTTATGGAGGCTACGCGACCCTCTTGACCCTTCTACATGATGAGGAGAATTTGTTCCAATGCG
Source organism: Aporia crataegi (assembly GCA_912999735.1). Lineage (NCBI taxonomy): Eukaryota > Metazoa > Arthropoda > Insecta > Lepidoptera > Pieridae > Aporia > Aporia crataegi. The sequence continues at coordinate 6,539,517 of OU538736.1, forward strand.
GGGTATCTGGAGCCCCAGTAACGTCGTGGTTGTATTATAGTAAGTTTTATAATATAAAAAAAATATGATCTGTAGATATCTCACATACATTTTGCAATGATTTAAAATTAAAATCTAACTAATTGTATAATATATTTTAACTAAAATGTTAGACTATATACAAAAAATCATGTAACACTATGAATTTCTAAAGCTATTTTAATATATATTTTCATTTTGCGCGATTTTTCTTAACTCAGAAGCTTAAATACATGTGGGTTGTTATATCACAATTCGACTACATTTGATATTTACCTAGAGTTTGGGTAGAGCACTCAATTTGTAAATGTTTATTCACATGGACAGCAAATTAAAATAATTGATTATTTACGCTCATACTTAGGTTGTTCGCTATAGTATTTTTCGATTAATAATAATCCATGGTTTATTACTAATAATAATTGTTTTTAAAGATACAATGTACACGGAGAGATATATGGGTCTACCAACCCCTGATGACAATCTAGAGGGCTATACGCGTGGTGACGTCACATTGTTGGCGGAAAAGCTGCGAGGACATAACTTCTATTTGATGCACGGAAATGCCGATGACAATGTACATTACCAAAACGCAGCCAAACTCATGAAGGCGCTGCAACATCTTGATATTCCCTTTGAACAAATGGTATGGAATTTTTTGTTATTTTATATATTTATTCTGCATCCAAATATCCTACATGCTAACATACTAACCAATCGACACATGAAGAATTAATTATCAATCCCGTGCAATGCATCTATCACTTGGCGATGGTGATGATGGACACACAAGACAGAATATTTTTTAAATTATGTTACGCGTTGTAAACATGACATAGACACCAAATCAATTATTAGAACTTTTTGACAACACATTGCGTATCGTTAAGAGGCTTATTACATTCTAACCTTACTTTTTGCATACAATTGACGATTTTATTTTCTTAAACTGAAAACTGACAAATTTTACTTACACAATAGTATAAATTAGTTATTATTTTAGTTCATAGCGGCCTCTTTTTTTGAATATATATACAAGGAATATTAAATTGTCTCTTTTTTTCAGTCATATCCTGACGAAGCGCACAGTTTGGCAGGTGTTAATATGCATAGATATAGAACTATGAACACATATTGGGAGAGTTGCATCAACATGCCCGAAGAAAATTAGTTACTTAATTTTTAAATAAATTATTGATTTTTAGCTAGACTTCTTAGTTTTAAAGTTAAGATACTATAGTGAAATAATTTTAGTATAAAATACTATATTTAATTTTAATATTACTAGTGGTTGGCCCCATTGGTCAAAATTCGACCACAATTCAATAGTAAGTCAGGTATGTATGTGTGTGTCATCCAAGCAGTAGCGTGCGTAATGTTTATTTTAATTAATTTAATGTATTTCTAATGCATTTTATATATAAAAAAGATATTTTTTTATATATGTATGCTTTATGCTTCGCAATTCAAACTTTAACTGTGGAAAACATCACGATCTCCCGTTCGCGCAATTCTCGTAAAAATGGGTACAAAGTTTTTGCTTCACGTTAAAATATTATGATAACGGCTGTTCCGAAAATTGCTAATAAAGTATATTATAATGTCTTTTTTTAACTAAGAAGTGACGCTAGGATTGAAATCTAATTAATACATATTATGACATCCTTAGCACGCCATGCTAAGGATACACATATACATAGGTTTTATATAAATATTTTCTCTTTGTAAAGATACTAGATAGAAAAATAAAGAATAAATAAGAGTTTATAAATACGCGAACATTTTTCGAAATTTTTGCTCGTCGAACCTTTTGTTCTTAGAATTTTGAAATAATTCGGGAAAGCCATTTTAAAATGGCTCTATCTACTCTTTGGTTAATGCCAATTTAAAGTATGAAGCATTAAGTATCTATAAAAAGATCTATACCGTCTATATATCTATATAGACGAGTTTAGGCAATAGATTAGTAAAGGAAACCAACGATTTTTTGTATGAAACATTTGACCTCCTTCGGATTATAGCAAAGTAACTTTTACTTCCACGTGAATTTTAATTTGGTCTAATTTAAAGTTTACGACGTTCATACCATTATGAAGTTTCAGGACTCTATTCTCTGGGCAACCAAAGAATAAGACATTTATAAATAACAATGTCTCAATTGTTAAAAGGAGATAAAACATTTCAAGGTAAAAATCTTAGATCTTTGCTCAAAATTAACAAGAGAAGATTTTTCACGGGGCGTTCACGTGCTGTTTTTCGCCAACTTTTTAACCCCCTTCCTTCCCCTTGGTATGTGGTGAGATTTTAGGCTCCCATCCTACATTTTCAGAAAAAATAATTCTGATAAAAAAATTCATACGAACGTTAAGGTTGCAGGTTAAACGAAAAAAAGTACCTATACGTGATATTTTCTGATTTTTTTTCCAGAACCCCTCCCGATGTTCGAAAGGGGTAAGTACTACAAGTGATTAATGAATGATCCCTTAATTGAATTTTGACATGTCTATTTGTCCATCACGCAAAAACTACCAACTAACTCTGGTGTGATTTAAGAGATACCTACGTGAAATATATAAATTATATTGTTATTAAAAGAGAAATATGATTTAACAATACCTACTCCTTTTTTGTTGGTTAAATAGATTCGCGTCCTCTGTCAAAGTGCTATCTTGTATCTATTAAGATAGAAAATAGTTCATGCCCTTTGACATTCAAAGGACCATAATAACATTGGCACAGTATAGAAGAGTAACCAGTGTTCTATTTTTCAATAAACAGGACGAAAACGCGCGACATCACTTTTGCGAAAACCGTCAAATGTAAAAAGAAAGTTACAATTAATGATTATTTAATGGATATTTTTTACTTATCCATATTCATAATATTTATATTATTTAAGAGAAATTTAATTATACATATCTATATATATAGTATTTTACGATAATTTATAAAAATATAATAAATTGTAGTTAAAAAAAAAGTATTTTACAGCAACAATTTTATTTTTGATAAATGTAGACTAAATGTGCACTTAAAAACTTTCTGCTTTTTTTAATAAACAAAACACAATATAATTACCACAATTATATTCATATTTGGCAAGACCATGGCAAGGTCAAAACAAGTCAATGGAAACATCCTATTCATTACGATTCGGCATAATACTGCTTGTGTCAGTATACTGTGATTGGGCTCTACTATATCCGATGTACGTAATACTTGCGAGAGGTTGGCGCCCGACAAAGTGAAAGGGAGTCTGACAGATCACGATTATACAATATTATGATATTAACTAACAATATGAACAAATAAATACAACTTCCTTATTGCTTAGCTCTCGTTGTTGTCAGAGGCTTAGATCGTAGATTCATGCTCTATTTTAATTTTAAAAAAAATGTCATATTGTAGGTACTTTGTTTCTTTCATAGTTATCAAGTTCTATTATAAAATTGTTCAATGATAATGAATATAGGCGGAAGTAGCTATTTATGATATTTCGTGAAGGTCAATGGAATCATTTATTTTTTAACCGACCTTCAAAAAAACCAAAAAGGAGGTTATCAATTCGACGTGTATTTTTTTTTTCCGATGTTCCGCTCGTACGTCGCCATTTGTAGACCGATTTGGATGAGTGAGGTGTCAAACGATAGGGTAACTCGTCGAAGTGGTCCCATTTTTTTTTAGAATTTTTACGATCAATAGTTTTCAGCATATTGAAAGAATAGTTTCACAATCGGACGAGAAATCGCTGAATTCCGCGCGACCATGTCGTGCTTATTTGCTTATAACTCTGTGATTTATGAATCCTTATCGATGTTATTCGATTCAGTATTAAATTTGCAACAAGAAAAAATAAGAATCAAAATGATTTGATTTATAGTTTTAGAGATATTGAGGTTATAAAATAAAAAATTGAAAAATCTTCAATTAGTTCGCTTTAGCAATAGAGATGTCCATGTGATATTAAATATATACTAATTATAATAAATTAATTTAATTAAAACTCATATTGTCCAGCTTTTGACGGAATTTTATGAAAATCTAAGCCATATATTTGATGTTATGGAGCAAAACTTGTCAACAGAGAAAAACATGTCATACGTTATTGTTTACGCGTCCAGTTTAGAACTCTATAGCTCGATGTAATATCAGTTTATATTGATGACTTATATATCATTTTATAAAACATTAAAAGGGTCATATATGATAGTAAAATCAATAAGGTAGAAGAAATACTTCTAGAGATAGAGAGAATATAGTAACTGAGTTCCTATGGTAAATCACAATGTGCGTTCACTTGCTTACTATAAATCACCCTGAAAACTTAATTTATATGAACGATATTACTTAAATTTTCAGTATTAATCGATTCAGTTTTGCGTTTTCTTATTTTCATTAATTTGAAAATATTAAATTAAATTAATTAAATTAGTTTTTAGTGTATAAGGTAAGCGTAAAGTCAGAGCGTCCATGTTGGTTTCGTTTTGATGGTATGATAACCAACTATACGGTTTAGAAGAGCCACTCAAAAGTATAAAATAAATTAATTTTAAACAAAAAAATAAAACCGACCTCAAAACGCACTGAAAAGTAAAAAATAAATTTTGTATTATAAATGAACTTACTATAAATAAAAGACGTAAATAGTGTTGATAAATAAAATTCATCTAAAATTCTACAAGAGCATAAAACTTTCATGTTGTTTTTTGAAAGGCGGTGCCAAATATATAAATAAAGACTGAATGAATATTCCTGGACTTTAATAAAAAAAATAATTGAATGGCTTGGCGCCGCGTTTCAAAGAGCAACATGACAGTTTTATGCCCTTGTAGAATTTTAGATGAATTTTATTTATCAACACTATTTACGTCTTTTATTTATAGTAAGTTCATTTATAATACAAAATTTATTTTTTACTTTTCAGTGCGTTTTGAGGTCGGTTTTATTTTTTTGTTTAAAATTAATTTTTTCATTTCTGTATAAAATTATATACAAATTGGGTTAGTATGATACTGCTTGATACCCTGTTTAGCGACAAGGAGGTTTCTATTTTATATCAAAATTCATTAAAATCGGATGTACTGTTTACGTAAGCCTCAAATAAGACCAAGACAAGAAAAAAGTAATAAAGACATGCAAGAAACAAATGTTTATACATACAAGGAAACATTATCTCCGACATTTTTATAAAATTAAAAAAATCATTTCGAAACTTTATTTAGCGTAATACCATTTTTCTAAATATTTGTATTAATTAATTACTATACTTTTGACTATTATAATATGCCTTATAAATTAATTTTCAATTGAAATGGTCTGCTCTTGTTATAGTCTTAAATAGGTCAAGAGACAGATACACTCCTGCGATTCTGCCACTGATATTATGTATATAGTATAATCCGGGGTTAAATTAGAGTTTCAATGTACAGACAGACGTCTGATAAATTAATCCAATAAATTAAATGTTATCCTTTTGTTTTGGGGAGAAAAGAGTATATAAAAGCTTAACTGAAAGCGAAGTGGTACCTATCTTTGCGGTTAAGAAAATAGCTGGTTTTCTTTTACTCATTGTCATTTAGTTGTATCGAAGGAAATTATTAAAATTTACGAAGTGAATTGAAGATATTTTTGTGAGCTGTGCCTTTTGAAAGCGGCAGGTCTTGAAATGTTGTGTAACGAATTCACGACTGACGACTGACGACTGATGTAATGATTGACATCGCACGTGTAGCTAAAGCTATTAACCTACACGTGGATTGTCAATCGTTACGTCACAGTATTGGAAAATACGTTTGAGTTGATCGAATAAAAGTTGAACGTGACGAAACAGGTTTTCCAACGAAGTTATTAAACCAAATATCCTAAAAGAAGACGACCATAGAGAAGCAATTTTAATTGTAGTTTTTAAACATTAGTACTTGAATACTTTAAGAACATAGCACAATTTGTTTCGTGGAGGATTTTGGGTTTGATGTTTAATTAGTGCAAGATAGAAATGTGTCTTGCCAACTCCACCGGCATTTTCAAAACCCAAGAATTCATTCTGAAATCTGTTAAAATGTTTCATGATGGATGAGATGCGTGGTGAAAAAGCCTTATCAAATGACATTTTAACTGTTATATTAACCGCAATTGTTATAAATGTATTTTATACAACAGTTAACAAATATTCATTAAAATGGGAAATCCCAAAAACACAACGACATTCACAATTAGTAGGTTCATTATTAATACACCTCGACCTATTTTTTTGCTTCTAATTTTTAGGTAGCGGTTTTGTGCTACAGTTCTGTGTGAGCAAATTTAGTCTTGGCTGATACAGTATTTATCCCAAATACTAATTATCGTTGGTAAAAATTATGATTTCAGGAATTTTAAATTTAGGAAGAAAATAAATTCATTTCGCAAGCAAAAGTTAGTCACAAATATATTAATAATTATGTTAATAAGCCACGTTCGCCTTATTCTAATTAAACAAGCCATCAATAATTTGCCACTATCAGCACCTGACCTAAGTAGGTCAGGTGCTAGTAGGACTCCTGAGGTCAACAGGACATAAAATTGTAATATTATGGAGATAATTTTATCAATTAGTTAATATAAAATCATTATTTATTAGTACCTACTCAATTACTTCACATTTTTTAATCATAGTAATCCTTTTGTTTTGTACCATAAAATTTGGACGAATACCATGCGATTATTTAATTTCTAGTACCTACTCTGACTTCCAGTGAAGTTTTTCAGGAAATTTGAACGGAATACGGTGTATAATATTATTATGATATTATTTATTTATTGTTATTTAAATAAGTAGGAGGTCATACAACGCTTAAGAACTTTAAAACCAGTTTGCATAATAAGAAATGAGAGCGTAACAAAACGACACTTGAATGCTAAATATCTTCGTTGTTATTCAGTGATTGATGTCAACTAATAAACCTTGCAAAATATATTGTTATATATCTTTTTAATGCCTATACTTTGAAGGATTATGAATAATACATGTACATATTTATATATACATATATTTAAATAATTAATGGAAATAGTACTAAGTAGATCTCCATGGCATGTTAAAATAGTACATGGCATTAAAAAATTCCTTTGTACATCTTTGCTAAAATTCCTCTTTATCAATTTTTTTTTAGGTTGATATTTATAATACCTACCTAATCATTTTGATTCTCAAGTTGGTAAATTTTTGTGTAACTATAAAATATATTCTGGAAAAGATTAAATTACTTTATCCAAGTTATGTTAAAAATAGACCGAGTGTATTCCGGATTCTGGTCACTGGAAACGTTATATATAAGTAATTGTTTATACTATAAACCTGTTAGCTCTGATATTAACTCATACAGCGCATTGACCTCCCACAGACAAGGTGATTGGCTTCCTCTCACCGATCCAGCAACCCTGTACCTACACATGAGGATTTGTATTTAAAATAAGGCATACATTCAACACATAGACAAAGGCACAAATTCATAGTTTTCAAATAACATCCGTCAATCCAAAGATGCTTAACATTTCTTTAATTTTGTTAATTTCACAGTGCTGCAAAATAAAACATTAAGTTTTGTATCTATCCTAAAAGTTTGATTTTTTCCATGAATGCGGGCTATGAATTTAACAACTCGGTTTCAATTGTAAGTATTATGTAACTTATGCTTACATTTTTGATATATGGGTATACGTTGACCTTAACTCTGCCGAAACAGAAGTTTGGCCGTCGGACACTAAGCACATTAGGGACTAGCTCTCCAGTGATCTCATTCGACTGGCTTATAAAAAAATTTAACCTAAACATTTTAGTTACTTAAGTGAACAGGTAGTCTAATACCTAGAAATAATGCTTTAAAATACTATCATTTTGATATCAAAACTATTGTATCAGTATCAGGACAGAACATAATTTAAATTTTAAAAGAACAGTATTACAATAAGATTCCTACTAATTACAATAAGATGAGATGACACTACAATAAGTACCTAAACATGATGACATAATTACAAACACTCGACGGATAATAATTAATAATAGTGGCTTAAAATGGGGGAAGAACTGAATGATGAGGCACATATTACTTGATTAATATTTACAAAATAATAAACTAAGGATGTAGTTCTTAATTCAGTTGTATCTATATTTTTCTTTGAGAAGAAACACGGTAATTTATAAGATTTGGAGAATTCTTTAAAGAGGATTTACTTCCGTTTTACCGCATTTACCATATCTTAGCTATGTAGTTGTCAATCATATTTACGTCCCAAATTATTCAATTAAATAATATTCTAGATGTGATTATCAGCTGTGGTTGGCGTAGGACCGAGGACCGTGTACTCAGTACTCAGCAGTCAGCAGTGCGCGAATGCAGGCAGTGGTTGTGCTATGTTCAGTGAAGTTGTGTGTGTGCTGTGATGAACAGTTGAGCCACTTAACTCATTGATATCGTCCTGCGACCTCTGCAGTCTGCACACGTAAAATGGTAAGACGTATACACAATATTTATTAAGCGTTATGGAATTGAACATCAGAGAAACGTGTGTTAACTAAGTTATTAGAACTACCTATCTACAAGGAGAATGTCTCAACTTCTCATACACATTTTTCGACATTATCAATTTATTATTTTATTAAAAGATATACTAAAATCCACAAATACAGTGCTCTGTAATTGCAAGAGAAAATAGCACACCTATACCAATATTTTAAACGTAAAAACTTGTATTTTTATTTGTGATCAAACTCAGAAATTAATTTAAAAATAACTCTCCTTTTTATTTAAAATTAACATACTTTAAATTGACTTTTGCACGCGAGTTGAATTCGCGAGTAAAAGTCACTTCGAACTTCGAAATAACATGAGAAGAAAAAAATTAACTAAATGATCAATGTCTGCGGTCAATTTTAATTAAATAAGCAATTACTAATCATGATGACATAACCCGGTTATCAGCTGTATCATTTTAACTGCTTGAATTGGTAAAAAGAATATACATATAAGCATACCGAATACTTGAGAAGTTGGATTTAAGTCCATCAGACAATGTACATATTGTTGCAAGTTTCTAATCTTGATTCCTTCTTTCTGTTAAAACTAGCATAATTAATCTGTTTCAGATTGGTTTATCATAACCACATGAGATTCGTATCGGACAACGACTTGTACGATTCGAAAACGTGTTTTCAAAGAATTTCTTATTTTCTGTAACAATATTAATTTGTATGTTTCCCAAACGCCATTACTTGACTTTTGTATTTATTAACAAAAAGTTATTAATTAATTTTATTTGATAACTTTTTGACTTTAGCTTCAAAGTGTCATTACACTAATTAATAAATTCAAAATTTAATGATAACATACATATTTGATATTTTACACATTTCTGTCTATTTAAGAAAAATATTTTCCAAATTATAAAAAAAAACGAACCCGTAAAAAAAATTATGAAATGTATATTTATGTTAAGATAGTTGAATTTTTTATTTAACGTTTTAGTATTGCGTTTAGTCATGATTGCATACGTATTTGATAAGGTAATATAGACACCTGCATCATACAGGTGCAGTATGACAATAAAAAGCTATGCCAGTCTAAAAACCGCTAGATAATTATGCAAAATTACCAATATGATAATATTACCAAAGTTAATAAATAATTCAAGTAATTCTTATGTTTCTAAATTTTTTAAATATTTGGATCTAATAGACTGAATATTACCCACCTTATCCTACAGATAATATTAAAAAAGCATAGATACATAATTTGTATAAATTTCGCAAAGAGTGTTAGAATAAATGCTTATATATAATTAGTCATATGTAATATTATCCCATTGTACTTTATCTTGTGACGAGACTTGCATTGGTACAGATATTTTGACAATTACACATCGCGTAATCTTACTTACGAGTTGTCGTATAGTTACGTGATGAGTGGTAACGTTGGTACATCACGAGCGTGGTAAATTTCTTGTCATTTTAAGATTTCTCAGTAGGTATTATTCGTACAATCTTTTTTAAGTTTATTTGTTTTGATTGCATTAACAATTACGTAGTTATTAATTAATATGTCGGAAAAATATAAGCGATTATCTTCTAGTCGTAAAAAAATGGTCATATCGCCCACATCAATACATGTTATAGGTTACTTAAAATTTACAGTTCTAAATTAATCACCAGTCAGTAAATCAATCTTATTTTGAAGGAGCAAAACAAAAGAAAACAACTTATTCGTTGAAATTGAAAACTAAAGGAAAACGCTATGGTTGTCAGTAGTCTTAAAATATTTTAATCAGCAATTTTCCTCTTTAAAAACGTGATAAGTGTATCCACTATAAACCTATATTGATATTATAATTTTAAATATGATATACGATTTCATGATTTGAAATGGTACAATTCGATACAGGAATAAAAATGAGTTATTATTTCAGACGAATCCATTGAATAAGTTCCTCTTTTTCGTCGTGTTGCTGAGCCTTCAAGCTTCTTCAGCCTTCGGTCAAAAGGTCCTAAAGACATTTTCTTTGGAGGAATTAGTGCCACTACAGCCTGATTTTGTGCCAGAACGTGTTACAGTTCAATGGATTTCAGGTACATGTTATATAATATACCTTATAATATTTAAGCTGAATTAAATAGGTTTAAGTTTAAATTAGATTTCTAAGTCGATTTTCAAACTGTGCATCTTAAGTAGTTAAGTAATTTTCCTGTCGTGTAGTAGTCGTAATATTAATTTTTAATCTAGATCCATCATTATAAAAAATGTAACAATGTTCTGTGTAAAACTAAGTTGTAATCAATTGTTGTTATTACACTAACTTTTTAATAGCCCACATCAACTGGGTTTAGGTAACCACCTCCGTGTGAGCGTGTTGCGCTGGAGGCCTGGGTTAAATCCCAGGGAAACAAATGAATGTTTCAGTTGAGTAGGCACAGAAGGCTGATCGCCTGTGAAGAAAATGATCAGTTAAACATGTGCAGATATGTGTGCCCCATGCCCACTAAAGATTACGGAAATTCACTTTTATCTGAGTTTAGAATTATTAGTAGTCAAATTTGGGGTATTTTTTTATATTACTACACTTATAAGTTATAACCTAATTTCGATGAGTTTTGACTTAGAGGTGATAAAAAAGGTTAAAATTTAATGTAACCGAAGTCACAAGCATTGGTTGGTAATGAAATTGACGAAAAACCCAAAGTCCTACTAACCCATTTGTTTCTTATTATAAAAACAAAACAATGTAAGTACACAAGTCGCAAGTTAATTCTCAATTTAAAAACTTTGTGCGTCTGTTCCGCCATTATTTATTTTGCAATACGCTTACGTCACAATCCCTGTGAATAACAATTTCGTGCACAAGTTGTAAATAATAAATTTATCTACGGTTTTATTTGACTTTGAACTCAATTATTGCAATGAAAATGTTTAATGAATAATTCAAAACTATTTCATAGACCTTACGAATCACTACTTAGATTATTTATTTATTTAGATCCATTATTGCAGATCTGAAATAAACGCATAATGTCTAGATTTGACATTTTGTTGTCAGTTGTCATTCATTAATCATTTTTTTAAATTTTTCCTTACCAAGACATTTTATAAAATCATAAAGGAAAAGTAGGTACTCTTCACTTTATCACGGATATCGGCATAATTTGTTGGAAATACGAAATTAAAAGAAAACCCGAAACTTTTTGAAATTCAGTAAGCCTGAACATTGAAAAGTTTTAAAACTTGAAAAAATTAAATTTAAACTTGATAACAATGCTGCGGCACCTTTTGTTCATTATAAACTTTAAGTTATTTTTACCATCTCGATGGCTATAATAAATTGTTTGAACACGACTCACTTAATGAAGTATTTTACAAGTTTTACATTTTCATTACCGATTTCTTGCTAAGAGAAAACGTTTGATAGACCTTGAACCAAGGGTGGGTTCAGCTTTCGCGTCAGGAGGTCACCATACAGAATTTACTATAAATATATATACATATTAGTGGAAATAGTCAGAAACGGCCCAAAGGTAGGCCTCGCATTATGGGCCAACCCTCCCTATATTCGATATTGGCTTGAACCATGGACTTTTGAAAAGTATTGCTAACTATAATTTCGTTATTGTTCCGTGAATGGTAAATTATATATTTGTTATATTCAAAATATTTCCAAACGGATTGAAATCCACGTGTTCATTCCAAATTGACGTAATCTGCGGCCAACGTGTTGAACACCACGCCATTTGGAGCCAGTCCGAATTGTCGGTGAATGGACGTAATATTTACCAAAATCCTAAATAAATAGTTCATTTGTTTTTATACTTAAGATTGAATAGATTTTTATAAAAATTAGTATGATGGGACTTCAAAAATACACACTTCCTATTTCTATAGAGAAGCAATTGCATGGATAAACTTATGTTTTTTTATATTTTTTTTAGATTCTGAGTATATAATAGCGGAACCTTATTCTATTTATAAATACAACGTAGTATCAGACACATTCACACAACTGTTGAATAAAACAGATTTGGTAAGTTTTTCGAAACCATTTTGTTTCTTATAAGTAACATATATAATAAAACCTTATAGCCTTTTTTGTTACATATTTTTAACTGTCGTTTTAACTACCTACATAAATTACATTTACTGACAAATGTATTTATTATTTTAATTTTAAAAAGTTAGTAAACCCATTCCTTACTGTATTTTATTTAAATGAGTGATTCTCGTATTAATTAAAGGCTTTATCAAATTACCGTATTATGAGATAATATCATAAATATTACAAATATTTTCAGGATAACTTATTACCAAACGCTGTCTCGTCTTTCTCTAATGATCAAGAGTACCTGCTACTTACTTCGGAAACAATAAATGTACGTACGTAAATTATTTACATACAAATTGAGGCAGATTCAATTGAATTAACTTATTGAGTAAAATTTATTAGTATTTAAAATATTTAAAGGAAATTAAGTGCAGAAAATTCGGTTTAGTTAATTCGTACAGCGAGAGCTATAAAACACATGGTACTTGTTGGTAATTCATGAGCCGCGTGAATTGGAAAATAATTATCGTTATCTGTAATTAATTTGCTTTCGTGTTATAAAAACGTACCTATAATAATTTATACTCTTATTTTTATATCTTATTTTATATATTAATTTATATTCTTATTTTATAATGAGCCGGAAAACGTTGCTTTATCACTTGAATTATTTCTAGAAAGTTGAAAATTATAACAGCATTAATATTGCTATTAAAAAATGGCGGTTGGTGTTAGAAGGGTGAAAATTAAGGGCTATAAGTTTGTTAATGCCAAATGATAAAAAAAATTGTACAAAAAAATGTAGTGTATTGTACACTAAGGGTCCGTTCAGACAGACCGGCTCGGAGAGCATCGGCGCGCATTTTTCTTTTCACACAGACCGGACACAATCGGAGCCGAATGGTTGCGCGAGCGAGAAATAGTACGCGATCGGAGCCGGTCAGCTCTTCTTATTATTTCACATCAAGTGAATCAAGCATTCTAAATGACAAAAGCAGTGCACATGCAAAAATAAACTTTACTACAAATACTAAAAACTGTTTTCAACGTGATAAGAGTCTACTCTCCTCTCCGAGCCGGTCTGTGTGAACGGACCCTAAGGAGTATAAAAATAGTTTACGACCTTAGACCTACCGAATATTCAGAAAAAAGTTCATAAAAATCATTTAAGCCGTTTCGGTGGAATTTGGTTACAAACAACTAATAAGATAATTTTATAATACAGAAGAACGTACTGTCTCTAGTCCAAATTCACAACGCTCTTTTAAAAACTACAATAAAAACATTTTATGACTATTTAATTGGCATAACAACGGTATTGATATTATATATTATATATACATATTGGTTTCCGTCATTTATGTAGTGTTTTCATGATTTTATTTCACAGATATACAGATATTCTACTTTGGAAAAGTACTCAATTTATCATCTCGAAAGCAAGTAAGTGTTATAATGCTCATTTGCATAATAATTTAATACGCCAGTAGCACGAATCGATTCGTAACGCTAATTTTTGTTTGATATTGTTCTTAATACCACATTTCATATTATGGTATGTTTCTGGGCAATTATGCGTACTTTGTGCAAGAGTTTTTGTAAATATAACTCTAGAATTAAATTGTATGTACTTAAAACAAGTCAAATATATCTATCGAGACTGCTTTATAATACCTAATTTAATCTGTATCTTTCATACTTATTTAATCTAAAGTTAAATCAAATTCAGAACCACTTAGGAGCTTTGATTAGATACTTATTTGTATCTAAGTATCTAGCTCACACAATGTTAGTTTTCTACTTTTGGTCTTAAGCTATGGAATTCTTCTTCTATTCTTACTACTTTAAGACTATCATATAATTATACTGTCTAATATGAATTACATTATATATTAAACATAAGATTCAGTTCAGTTAAATCAAGTTTAAAAATACAAAAGTTGTAGCGTGAAAATTTCGTGACGACGAAAAGAAATAATAATTGACTTTATATGTATTTTCATGAATTCATTGTAGATCTATAAAGAAGATAGGAAAAGGGCATTTACAAATAGCACTTTGGGATAAAGGACATGCATTGGCGTATGTAGAGAAGAATAATGTATTTTATATTTCTGATGCAAATCGGCCGGAAGATATTAGACAGTTGACCACCGAGGGTGTACCGGGAAAGGTGTATTGTGGAGCGGCTGATTGGATATATGAAGGTAGGAATTGGAAATGAAATTGCTGTATATCAGCGGTTGAATTACAAATATCTGTTATTAACCTTCAACGCTAAATTAGTATTGATAAGCGCTTTTTTTGTACATAGCTAAAAGTAATTAAGATATTTTAATTTTCTTCAAGGTGGCTTTACTCGACTTTACAAGACCTATGCTTTATTTAAAAATGTAAATAACAGTAAAAATAACTATCAGAAGTTTCACATTTACCAATATGTTTATTTTATATGTTACAGAGGAAATCCTGAATGCCGCTGAAGCGATGTGGTTCTCAACAAATGGATCATATCTGGCTGTCGCCATTTATAATGACACTCTTGTTGACTCTGCAGTATTTCCATTCTACGGAGATCCGGAAGACATCGACAATTTGTATCCTAGACTGATCGAATTCAAATATCCTAAGGTTAGTCCTTTAAATTTTTCTCCACTCTTTAGCATGTATCTTGATCGTAACTAATACATATTATAAATAAAAGCTATAACCGATTTTGATGACCTTTGCTATACATCTTGTATTGAAATATTTATTTTTACTTATCCTATTCCGAGTAGACGAGTTTGATAGTGTAAACTAGTTTTTTATTATTTTATTAATATTCCATTACTGTCAGGCAGGTCGGAGAAACCCAAGCGTAGCATTGCGTGTATACAACTTAAAAGAGGCCAATAGTGAGCCAATTAATATTAAAGCACCTGTGGATGTCATCGGTGAAGACCATATTCTGGGCAGAGTCAACTGGCCAACAGATAACAATGTTCTAGCTCTGTGGCTAAACAGACGACAAAGTATTAGCGTCTTAATGAATTGCGAAGTAAAACAAAACAATTGCACAGTGCTAAAAGAGCACAGAGAACCGAACGGCTGGATTGATATCCGCGATCCCCTATTTGACGATAATGGAACGAAAATGTTGGAAATTCAACCGGCATTGTTTGATAGGCAGCGATATTTCCACGTCACACGTTTCGACTTCAAAACTTTAGAGACTGAGGATTTAACGCCCGTAAACTCAACGGTGACAGAGATTTTGGGATGGAATCAAAAGACCGATACTGTATTTTTTATTGTTTCGCCAGGGAATGCGCCTTGGCAAAGGCAGTTGTGGTCGGCATCGAACGGTAATATTTTATGTATGACGTGCAGCCAGCCGGCTTGTCATAAAGTTGATGGTATGTTCTCACCGGGTGGCAGTTACGCCATTTTGTCATGCAGCGCTTTTAATATTCCACCTATATCATACTTCTATATCGCTGAGGTATGTGTTATATATTTGATATTATGTAGACGTATATAAGTATAAAGGTGTAAAATCCTCATATAAAACCTTAAACTTTGACACGGAGTCACAGGAGTAAAAAGCAACAAAATACTTTTTAAATAATCACGGTATTAACAACAGAACCCCGTCGTTTTAGAAATCCCCGCAACTCGCTTTGAAATCGGATGATAAAAAAATATTTTAATATAAATTTAATCCGCCTGATAGGCAAGTTTTGAGTTTGTCTTTTTCTTCTCTGACTTAATTATTAATGGCTATATCATTTATTTAATGGGTAATGCTATTTTTACATCAATATGTGAAAAATGGTGCAAGTTGAAAGCTAGTATTTCTGGTACGGAGTTCAAAACTTTATGTTATTTAATACTGTACTACTGTTGTGTTAAAGAATTTTTTGTTTCACAGAAAAACGGATTTAAATTACTGACAGAAAACGCAAAATTAGTGGAGAGATTAAGTCAGTACAAATTACCTATGGCGTTATTTAATATGATGCCCCTAGATAAAAATGTAATGTCGCACATAAGGTTACAACTCCCACCAGAAATGGAGGAGGGCAAAAAATATCCAATGATTGTGCGTGTGTACAGTGGTCCAGGAACATATACAGTTAAGGATAGTTTTGATTTAGGTATGGGTATTTTATTTTTTATTTTAGGATTAAATTAAAATACCTTCACAGAAATGAGATACACTCATTTCTGTGTAGGTATTTGTAATTGTCGACAACCTCCACTTTCTAAATATTTTTTACCCGGGCAGCGGACCTAGGTTCTACCTCGCAAAACGCATTTAATGTCCGTCACGTCACGGACTCATTAATTTCTGTAATCTACAAGTCGCAGTCCAAGATATGGATGGTAGCTACAGAGGCGGTAAACATACATACATAAGGACAAATCAGTTAAATAGTCAATATCTAAAGCGTTCGAATTATTCTATTAGTGTAGGAGAAAAGTATCATACTCAATTTATAGTTTTATAATACAATGTACCTTTATTTTATTAGTACAATATAATTTTTTCAGATTATTACAGCACATATTTGACCGCCAACCGAAGTATTATAATGGCATCGATTGACGTGCGAGGTTCAGGAGTCATGGGTGTGGAAGCCATGCATGCGCTAAACAACGCTCTTGGGACTGTGGAAATAACGGACACTTTGGCAGCTATTAAGTAAGTAATAATTGTGTCGCTTAACTTCAAACTCAGATAAATCCACTTTACCCTTTTAAGAGATATGAAACAAAAAGTGATAATAATCTTAATTCCATGATTTAAAAGGCAGAATTTTTTTATTATGGAAACAGTATTGAAAGAAAGGATCCTGTTCAGCAAATTCAGTATTATAACCATTCGTTCTTTCTAAAATTTAATATTTAGATTGGATTTATATTCATTAGATATAATGGAATGAAATTTATCTATCTTTGAAAAAACTCAGTGTTGATTTATAGCATTTAGATTTAATATATCTGGAGTTATCTGGATTAGAAAAAACATGATTAGAACTAGGAATGTAGTAGTTGCGAAACCACCTTATACTTTCGACAGTCTAAATTGTAAAAATAATACAAACAACATAAGGGAATCTAGTTTTATTTTTCAAAAAGGTAATTTGCCAATAATTTATGCCTAATATCGTACAAGAAAGCAGCGCCACGTTTATATTGGCCGTTGTTGGCTACTTAATGGTGCTGAGTTTTTGTAAGAGATAAACTCCGAGATACATTAAACGTTCAATCCTTATTTTATGGAAACGCTGCAATGGATCGTTGATGTGTAGTTGACTTATCGCTGCGCAGTGTGAAATGATTTCGCAATTGAATTAGACTTATGTGATCTACAGAATTTGATTATGTCCAGGACAGTTATTGGTCACTAATGATTGCAGATATTATATATATGTATATTATAATTAAACTATTAAAATTTTATCTTAATAGTCTAATTCTTTTAGGCGTTTAGTAGAACTATATAAATTCATTGATCCCAAACGCATTGGAGTTTGGGGCTGGAGTTATGGCGGCTACGCGACCACTATGATGTTAGTTAAAGACCAAGAAAACCTCCTTGCTTGTGGCGCTGCAGTCGCGCCAGTTACTTCATGGCTTTACTATGGTGAGAACAATATTTATACCTAAAGGAAAAAAATTAAACTATTGACATATTATACACGATATTCGGATTTTTAATTCCACTGAATTATAGCAGCTGTAGTTTTATGACAAATCAGATATCAAAAACCTTTTCTGATTTGAATTTTTTAAATATAAAATAACAAAAAAATATGAAACGTAATTAGATCAAATAAAATATATGTATAATATATTAATTAATTACGTAGTAATTATTTTATGCATTCAATTCTGACTACGAACTAATTGTTTACCAAGAAGTATGTACCTACTAATTCTATGCAAAGATGCGGCCAAAGTAATTAATAAAGTTAACAATGTGAAGAAGTTTTATATTAATATTTTATGCAATTTAGCAATTTACCATTAAAAAAATAATAGAAACCACACTCCATATAAATATCCTTCCCCCAATGACTTTCATTTTTACTCAAAATGCATAACCACTACTCAATTGGACAGAGTTCCTTTTCTAAGAACAACTGTAGAATGTACTCTTCTAAGAGGGACTGTTGAATAATGACCGATTGTAGTATGTGGTAAGTCGACCGAAGTAATCTTTCATTATATTATATATTCGATTTCAGATACAATGTACACCGAGCGATATATGGATACCCCGCAAGAAAACATCGACGGCTACAAACGGGCGGATCTGATGTCTCAAGCTAATAAATTACGCGGACGGCGATACCTCATTGTGCATGGAACGGGCGATGATAATGTACACTTCCAGCATAGCATGCAGTTCGCTAAGGAGCTGCAGCGAGCTGATATCCCGTTTGAACAAATGGTAAATAGATATTTATTACTAGTCTATTAAAATAATCCTAATGGACTTTAAACTAATACCTGATTCCCAAACGTAGAATTGGTATAAACGATACAGTATTCTGTAATTTTTTATCAAAATCACGACTTTTTAATTAGTTTTTAATGTTTTTGTCATTTTTCTACACAAAGAGATCACAGTCTAAAGGAAAAATGAAAGTTAGTTTTGCCTTCTGTACTTAATTATTTTATTTGTTTTCTGAAATTGTTAATAATCACTGTAAAAAAGCGCTACCTAGCGATGATTTAAACAGATAGGCAAAAGCATATTTTCAAGCATAATTGAATTGGAAAATGAAAAACAATATAAATTATATTTTAATAAAAAAGAGCTTTTAAGAAAAAAATATATAAAAAAGTAATGTATTGTATCCAGAATATTACTCAAATTGGTCCATATTTTACCTTTTATAAAAAAATATATCTCAACAACTGACCACATAGCTTATATGTATCCCGCTAGATGGCGCTGATAAAAATGCGATTGTGTTCAACTATTAAAATGATGTTTTCTCCACAGAGTTATGTCGACGAAAACCATTCTTTACGTGGAGTGAGCCGACATTTTTACCACACACTGGACCATTTTTGGAGCGAATGTTTTAATTTATAAATCTTAAAGTATAAGACTGATGTTGTCGCTGCAATAAAATCTTTATCTTGAATAATATTTTGTAAATTTATATGAAACTCATTAGAGTTTATGATCTGCCATGGATACTTAATTATACAAATTGTATGATATATTATATTATGTATAAAAATATTGATAAATGCTATTTTAGGGAAAATAAATAAACAGATCCAAACAAATAAATAAATAATTTATACTTAATGTTATCTCTGTTAATTATGTAATTTAATACACAGGATATTTAAAGACTGACACTGAGAACCAGTATTGCGGGATAATGAAATAGGCTATTGTAACTGTTCTACATCAACATCATAATATGTTAATTTTATTAATGTAATTAACTTTAAGATGTGAGGTTAAAATTCTATAAAATTCAAGGAAGTAGGAAAAAAATTCAAAATTTCAAACACGACGCCATCTCAGACTAAAATAATAATATTAGTTCTGTAGGCTCAGGATGCCACATTCTGTAATACACCGATGCTTTAAAAACTCTACAATCATAGACTAAAAATATATTCTTAATTGACACTGTTTGACAGAATTGACCCGTTGATTCGATCTATTAATTTATTGTAACAAAATTTCACGTTAAACTGATAATCAAATTTAATTCATATCATAAAACAACTTTAGTAATGAATATTCCGAGTAAACTTTTATCCCGAATTAACTGGCAAAGACTAATCAAAAGATGGTAATTTCTTAAAAATTAGTTTCTTCTACAAATGACAGCTTTAGGTCGCGATTTCGTCCGTATGAGCAAATACAATATAGTCATGTCTCTCAGAAAGACCCTAACTACCTTATACTGAAAGAATTTACAAATATTTTCTGTTTATAATATAATTCATTTAGAAGACTATACAATTTATCTTTGGTACTTGAAGGAAATCGGACAATTCACCTATGCCTTTCGACTGCGGTCCAGATTTGGAAGATCGTGGAATATGTGGTGTTGAGGCTTGTAACCCTGATGAATGTTATGAAGAACCGCGTGTTGTGATAGTCGGTGCGGGAATGGCTGGTCTATCAGCTGCTGCCCGATTATCTCAGCGAGGTATCAACAATGTGGTGATTCTTGAAGCTTATGAAAGGTAAGCAAATTATTCAAAATTGAAGTTAAAAAGATTATCTATCTACTTTTCATTGATAATGTTTATCTTTAGACCCGGAGGCCGAATACTCTCCTGTTGGCTTGGTGACATTGTTGCTGAACTAGGAGCTAGTTGGAAACACAAAAATACAGCAACTCATCCCATCTATTCGCTGTCGACATTTGAAGATCCCCCTCGACCTGGTGTTCCTGGCGTAGAACATCCTCGAGGTTTATTTAACAGTGTCGTCTCTGGAAAAATGCCTTTTCCTCCAATGATATCAGCTTATCATAAATTTCGTCAAATTGAAGAAGAAGCAGCTCAGATATACTGTCTTGGAGGTAACAAGCAACAAGGCTCACTTATTAATTTCATGAGCCTAAGAATTCAACAAGAATTACACGAATACCCTGAAGAACAACAGCACGATGCGGCACGGATAATGTTTGGGTTAACGCATATGTTACACGCTCGTTGCGGAGATGATATAGGCTTGCTCTGTGCTGATCATTCTGGGTGTTATATGAATATGCCTGGGGGAGATGTTCGAGTTCCCTTGGGGTTCGTGGGTTTACTAGCTCCTTTTCTGCGACAAATTCCAGAAGGGGCGATACGCTACTGTAAACCAGTAAATTGTATTTACTGGGGGACTTGTATGAAGGCAGGTTGTCGTGCATATGTTTATACAACTGATGGAGAAGAGTATCAGGCTGATTATGTTATTCTTACTCCATCAATAGGAGTGTTATGTTATAACGCAGTCAAATTATTCTGTCCTTCGCTTCCCGCAGCCAAGGTTGATGCATTAAAATGTTTATGTTTGGGAGCATGTAACAAAGTATACCTTGAATACTGTCGACCGTTTTGGTATTGGCATAAAGGGCATCTTAACTTTAAATTTGAACCACATTCAATAATAGATCGTGCTGATTGGACTCGGGGGATAAAGTCTATTGAAGTGGTACCTAATAGCAAACATGTGCTCAGTGTTAGGGTGGAAGGACCTGAAGCTGCTGTGATGGAAAACATTACGGACAAAGATGTAGCAGAGGGTATAACAGAGATTCTAAGAATGTATACAGGGAATCAGTACATACCATATCCTGCTACAGTGTTGCGATCGTACTGGTCTTCAGATCCATATTTTTTAGGAGCATTCTCAAGAGACTGTGCGAATACCGATGGGAATGCACAGAGATGTCTTTCATGCCCTGTTCCTGGACCGAGTGAACCAATTCCACCGATCCTCCTTTTTGCAGGTGAGGCGACTGTTCCCGGCATGACCGGGACAGTCGCTGCTGCTCGCTTAAGTGGGATAAGAGAGGCAGAAAGAATTGTTAAACTGACTCTACAATATAAAGGACCACCATTGGTATATGGTCACCCGTGGTGTACCCCAGGTCCACCAAGGATGAAAGCTTAAGATAAATTAAATTTATATAATTGTTTTTGACATATTATTGTAAGTAATAATTATACATTACTGTTTGTTTAAAATTTGTTATGGAGTTGTCTATTAAATCGTATCTATTTTTACCTGATAGCATTTTATTATTGATAATTTTTACAATTAATTTTATTCGTCATTAAATAACACAGATGTAATGACAAAATTAAATAGTATTTCATCCATTGTTTACGATTATTATACAAATTTATGGTATGAAATAAACCTCTGGCACGCTGCTTTGGCATACGAAGGACAGCGGCGCCAACTCGACTGAGACGAGCTGAGTGAAGATGGGAATTTAATATCTTTAAAGAAAATTTTAAAATATTGTATCTAATAAGTTCAACATTTTTGGATAGAAGTATTATTTTGTCAATTATTTATTTCACTTTTAGGTTATAGAGAAGTATAAATTGATTCAAGAATTCATCGATATTTAGATATTAAATTATTATCAATAAATATTTAGATATTTTTTTAAATAAAAGCTTAATACCCATACAATTCTAAAAACAGATTTTTTTAAAATCAAGTTTATTGAAAAAACAAAATTATATTCTCCCTTCTAATATGCATTTGAAAATATTTTAATACAGAGCTCGCCTCGCTAAAAGTCCTCGTTGAATATCAACGTTTTACTTTGCATAAGTTAAATGAGTCACAGTTCGCCGTGTAAATTAATATTTGAATCTGTTTTCATATCTATAAACTTAAATTATTTTCTGCATTTCGTAGTAAATAAATTTTTTCATAGATATATTTATAAAATACTATTTGTATTCTCGCACTTTTTCAAGATCAAAAATTATAGAGCTTTATAAAATGATAAAATCTTATACATGATTTATTTACTTACCGTACTTTGAATAAATTATAGTATATATAATTAAAATATATTCGTAATGGTCTCGATTTGTTTATCTATTATTATGTGTAATCTTTCAAGTACCAATCCGCATTTCCTTGAGAAGAATGTAACAAGAGTAATTTTAGTATTAAAGATATGGTGTATTAGAATTCATTCTTGGTAATGAATTGCGTGGCGTAGCTCCTGGGAGTGCGTTGCAGATAGAGGGTTGCGGGCTCAAGAAGTCGAGATGCGTGACGCAACGCGCAAGACCGACCCCCGCGCAGTGCGTGTCCCTTCGTTTCGGGCAGTTTGCAAAAAGCATCGATTCGGTGAGGCTGCTGCAGCGGCAGGTGGTGTGTGCATCGTGGTTTCCGGTGCGTGGTGTTATTGCAAGCGGGAGGTGCGGCGCCACGGCCGGCCCGGGCGTCAGTTGCTCGCTGGAAACGCTTGGCATGAGTCGCCTCGCTGCCTTACTCTGTTGAGCTCGATAACGGCAGGTACACGAGCCCTTATTATCACTTAATCATAGCATTTAATCGCACTTTTCATTCAAGCTTCAAATTGATCAGTAGTGATGTAATATGTGAATAAAGGGGATCCTTATCTTGGTAAGAGGAATTAATTGTTGAATTTTTTCTCTTAAGATTTGTACATCGTGTTGGTTATAATTATAATAAAATATTAATTTGTATTTAGCAAGCTTATCGAACGGCATAACAATGTGTTTTTTTACAGATAATTCTTAGTTAAAAAAAGCATTGTTATTTTTTAATAAAATGTAAAGGAATTCGTTTTACGATATTTGTATAGTGCTGAATGTGTTGTCCAATCTAATGATTAAGAAAAGAAAGAGCAATACTGTACTGGCCATACGCCAACTGTCATCTGCGCTTCTTTTGCGTGAAAATAATTAAGATTTTGAGTGAATAGAAATATTTCAAATATTTAAATAAAAAGCTAATGTAAGAATAAACGAGAGATCTCGCGTACAATATTTCGTGCGATATTTTACACGATATTTCTTCGTCTACAGGGTCGTGACTCTTGTTACGTATCGTTGTTTTTTATATTGCGGCAAAAAGTATTTACACGTGTTCAAAAAATATTTATGATTATCTTCGTCCAGTTTTTCATATAAGATAATATGTAGTATGTTTGATAGGGTTTAAACGAAATGCTTTTGTTTTAGTTGCCAAATACAATCTATTTTTCTATTCTTTTTGTAATATAAACCGCAAATATGAAATTGTACCAGGTAACCCTTATTCTTAAAATACTATATTATGTTTCATAGTGTTTTCTCTTTGGAAGTAACTTGGTATCATTTTATGTTATATAGGTAGGTACTATGAATAAAATAAGGGCCTTCTTTGAAGAGGTCTAGAATCCTCTTCAGACCGCTTCACGAAATTAGTTTGCTCAAAACGTTTCTAAAAATCTTACAAAAAATAGCAATATTTTCTTTCATCCTCATACCAATAGCCTTAAAAAGCGGTGTTATTTATTTTAGTATTTAAATAATTCGTTTACAAAATTAAAATAAAATTGTACCTGATTTCAAAATCGACTTCACTAACCATTGCGCAATTGCGTTTTGATATTATATGATACTAGCTATGTCCCGCGGTTTCATTCGCATTAATTCGTCGTAACGTGATGTTATATAGCCTATCCATGGAGTAAAATAGAGAACAGCAAAATAATAATAGATATGTATTATGTAGGTTCTTCTTCCTTGGGGTACCCACTTCGTCTGCGCGGAATAGTTGTTTATTTATATTAATTTCTAAATTAAAAGTAGCCTAAGTTAATCCTTATTACATCAGTTTCTGTCAGTGAAAGTTCAGACAACATCGGTCCAGCCGTATCAGAGATTAGCCTTAACAAACAGTCAGACAAACATTGTTAAAAAAATGTTATTTTGGTATATTTACTTACCGTGTATACATTCCATATGCATTAAGTAAAAATCGGTTATTTTTTTACAAACAGACACTCTTTTTATGTGTCAATTTTATTATGTCTATAGATTATATTAACATTTTAAGCTCCTTCTTCCATTCAAATAACTAAAATTTAAATGCTTTGAATATAAAAGAAACTAAATGTTTTTGCTTCATAATGACTACAATCATCACACTGAATCTCTGAAGCCAAGTAGGTGAAGTTGTAGTTGTCATACGGTGTATGAATATAACTTTCAATAGATATTTTACCAGTCCAGAAGCACGTTCATTATAAACAAAACTACAGAAAATATTTGTATGAAATATGAGTGTAGTGTGGATATCAGAAACAGTATTTGTAAAACATCTGCATTGTACAAATACACAATTTGTTTCAGAGCTGGTTGCAAATTTTCCAATAACACTTACTATCGAGAGCAGTTTGTACCTACTACTTCATTAAAACGTCGACTATTGACGTTTCGATTGCAGTTTCATGGAGTGTTGTTGTTTATGAACAGTGAATATGTCTACACGATGATAAAATCAATTCACTTTATATGATTAGATGGCAAAATATTATTTGACTTTATTGACTGTAGTTACTTTCATTGCTATCATATTGCTCATACGTATTTCAGTAATACTATATTAATTATACAGATGAAAATCAATCGAAAGTATATAAGTTAACCTCAGAACGATACTGTAATCAGAAAACTTTAAAACATGTAGTTACATTTACCTTTCTTATATATAAAATTCTCGTGTCACAATGTTAGTTACCTTACTCCTCCGAAACGGCTTTACTGATTTTTACCAAATTTTATATGCATATTCAGTAGGTCTGAGAATCGGCTACTATCTATCTTTCATACCCCTAAGTGATAAGGGTAGCCCACCCTAAAAATTAATATGGCAAAACAACGTTTGCTGGGTCAGCTAGTAGTATTCTAAAACCATATTTTATGTACTAAATACAATGTGTATTGAATTTTAAATAAAGGGAAATACAGAAATAATAATGTCTTCCCCAGGTCACTTTGTAACTCCCTTTAAGTCTTGTAACTTGTCTCATTAGACAAGTAATTATTTACTTGCCTTTCTGGGCTATTTGCTAAGCACAGTATACCTAAGTGTTAACCGCATGAAAGGGGGCAAAAGGCAAATTTTAGTGTGAAGTCAGGTTATACAAACATTACTATGTCAACCTTTGCAAGACCTTTAAACTTGCTAAATAAACCAGCGCACGTCCCAGACGCAATAACAAATGTTGAAAAGCAACACAAGTTGTTTTATATTGATACTTGCCTGCGAATTCGTCTCCGAAAAATTAGGACTTAAGAGTTTTTAATCGTTTGCATACAATTCTTAAGCACTACGTATGTAATACTTTTACTTAATTATACTAAACCAATTCAATTCAATAAATCAGACCACGTCCTAAACGCAATAAAAAAACTTAAAAAGGAAAACTATTTTTTATATATATTAATGGTTTTTGGTGACTACGACGTTGTCTGCGTTAATGTATTATTTATTTGTTTCGAATTTTGGTAATCTTTTTTGGATGCATTTGTTAACTTTGCGCTTAATGCCCAAATTTGGTACCTACAGCGATTAGATTTCGCAAAAGAATTTAGGATTGCAGGCAAATGTATAAAAATAGGAATAGAACTGATGAATATCAGCCAATCTTCGATCATTTAATCCCAATAGAGTCAAAACATTAAGACAGTGACGGGAAACTGCAAATTGTCACTCTAGTTTTAGTGTTGCTGACGTTTCGGGCAATCGAGAGATAACCCCAAGAGATGCAATTTCCCTTTTCGCCTAATTGCACTCAAGGTTTCGTTGGACTCGGGACTATAAGGACGGAGGGTACATAAATTGGTACTTGAAGCCAACGAAAGCTAATTTTGAATGATAAGTTTCGTATTATAATGTTAGATTTATTATTTTTAGTTAAGCAGTTAAGGTTTTGGAACATTTTAAAACTTCAGCGGCAATATAGGAAACGTCATCTGTCGTATTTGACAATATATACTGTGAAACTTCGGTATAGGTCGTCTGAACAATACGGTATACGGAGAGGAGGTAAGAGTAGGGCTCTGGGCCATGAGTTTTCATTAGATAGTATCTATTTAATAATCATGTTCTGTGGCCACTAGATATTTACTGGATGTAAAAATAGTCCATTGCAAAGTTCGTCGAACCAGTAGCTTAAACCAGGTGCTCATATTAAAATCATTTGCTCGATCCGATCACCATATCCGTATCGCCAACACGTATCATCATCGCTTACGCTACTCTGATACGATTCGTGATACGGCTCGTTCCATTTCGAGTCGGTTTTTGTCAGATCAACAAAGGAGATACGAAAATTGCACGGTTTTGCACTTGTTAGTTGGAATGCGTCCGAAATATTATTGAATTCGGATCTATACGTAGGTTTGTGTATATGTTAAAATCTTGTTGTCGAAAGATAGTTTGAAAGTTAATAGAATGTAAGTTAGTTTTTATATTTATATGCAAGGGGTGATGGTATGTAGGGTTTAAATGCATGAAAAGAGTGCTGGAAATATACAATATTAGATATTGTCCTTATCGAGAGAAAATGCAATAAACGATCCATTGTCTGTCCGCCAGTTTTCCTGTTTGTTATTTTCTATCGACTGAGAAGCAATTACGACAAATTGAACTAGAAATATTCAGCGGAACTGAATAATGGTTGCGGTAAAATGCTAAAGTTTTTGTTCGTACAAAAATAGATCTTTGAATATCTTTAGTACCAAATTTGGTTGTTTCGGTGGAACCTACTCTAGCAATAAAAAAAACACGAATACTTTTTTAAACTTGCTTTTAATTGGCTTGCTAGATTTAGTGCACGAAGATCATTTCATAAAGAGTGAAATTGAAGGCATTTAAAATACCCCAACATTCAAAAACGTCGTTCAATGTTAATAAATTTTAGATCCATATCGATTTTGATAACACTCGTATTTTTGCGTCGGGGAAAAGGAATTTTAACGGAAAGTTCCTTGCACTCTAATGCGCCTTGACATTTCTGAAATTGGCGAAGAAGACTGGGTATCTAATCGCAGTATTCAATGGGGCGTTATTGAATTCTGATCGCAATATCATTTTGCCCTTCAAAAAAAGAACGGAGGAGAAATCTGATGGCGTCATTCGATTTCAACGAAACAAATTCTATTTCATTTCTACTCCGATATTGCTAAAGGAAATCTACAAATGAAAAATAATAATTAAATTATTATTATATTATAATATATAAATATAACACGCATTAGTTACTAATTTATTTAATTAATTATTTATTCTTTCTCACAAATATAGTCCATAATTTCTTTTGTTACAGATGCAAGAAGTAACGATCCCGTTTGCAGACAAAGTGCACGAAACTCTTTAATTATTAAACTCTAAAGTGCCTGCTATAATAAACACACAATTAAGAAACTTTATTGATGAACGTTAATTTCCCAGTGTAATAATTAAACGAGTGTATGAAATTTGTTTATTGCTTCGGAGCGCTGGCAAACATCTTAAAGATGTTATAGAGGTAAGTGCTTGTAATATCTTTATTTTGTAGGTTTTTAATTAATTATCTGACACAAAGCAAAATTAACTACAAATTTTAATGTTTACTAAGAATTTATCTAAATATATGATTTCAAAGAATACCTATTGTGTTCCAATACATCCATCAATTTTATAAAAATACATTTTCGGTTTATAATTAACTAACAAATCCATGAGTGAGTCAGACACCTTATTGATGTCGTGTCAAAATGTTTTGCAAGTAGTAAACATGTTTAAAATTAGATTTAACGAGAGAAACTACAATAAACGAATTTTAGATTTACCTCTTTACATGTAATAACTTCATCATTCTTCATCTCGTGGGGCATGCGGCAGGCACACGCAAATGCCGTTGCGCTTTCGCAACCAAAAATAAAAATAGATTAGAGATCTTAAAAATGGTATATTAATGACAAAGCAATGATCTTATCATGGCCGTTTTAGTATGAGTATTCCAACTAATCAGTCGAAATTAACCACAATGACCTAATGAACCATTTTTTATACAATTCAAAATATTAGACTTGGGGCCTACGGAGTATATGTTATTACAATTATTAATCTCTAGCAACTTACACTGTACAACTGAGCGCGTATTTTCAAGGGCAAATGAGATTTTCCAATATCATTAATCTGTTTCCCAAATCAAGTGGGATTAGTCCGAATTAAGTACTTATCTATTATTGTATTGGCCTCTCTCCAAACGTCGCGACACTTGCCGTGGCCTTCAACAAGGTTAATTATTTATAACCTAATATGTACAATTACTGTGAACTACTCATATATTACGTGACAGTGGCTCTTGTGTCCAGTGCAAAATACATCTCTCTTTTTCCTAAGCGATACTCTCTTCACAGAGTGGTCGTTGTTAACACGTCGGAGTTGTTATTCGCTTTACAGCCCTGCGTCAATCCTCCTGGGCTGCTGCTCTTCTGGTGCACTCATGGAGTTGATTGTTCAGAGCATATTTGATCTATCAGTCCACCTCATGGGTGACCTGCAAAATACATATACCTATTGACAATTAAAGATAAATAATATACATAACTGATTTCTAGCAAATAGGAATTAAAAATGGCGTCAATTGCTTGGACAGCCTTCTCACTGATGAGCGTGTTATTGAAAGTTGAAACAGCCTTTAGACTAACTTTAGATTCGTCTTTCCTAAGTATGATGTGAATACAAAATATAATGTATGATTGGTTGAAAGTTCCGCAGTAAAATAAAGTTACAAATTTAAACCTTCAGGGACGTTCCTGAGCGAACATGTTCATGATTATTATGAATAAACAACATTTTATCATCATCATCATTGGCTAAACAGCCCTTTGTGGGCCCGAGCCTCAAAAACTGCCCTGTTCCAGCCCTCTGTCTTGAGCCGCACTCTTCCAGTTATTTAGACCTATGGTCTTATCTTTGGTTACTCCATCAAAAAAAAAATCCATCTGAGTTTAGGTCTTCCCATTCTACGCTTGCCATCTGGAACGGAATCGAGCATTCGCTTCGGCACTCTATTACCTCCCATGCGTTGCATGTGACCAAGCCAGGACATTCTATTAGATTTAATGAACTGTATTACGTTGGCATCAGCGTACGAGTTATATGTATATTTCATGGTTATACCATTCGCCGTCCTCGCATACGGGCCCAAATATTTTCCAAAACAACATTTTATAGATATTTATAAATAAACAAGGTACCTACTATAATTGTGTAATTTCAGATAAAATGATAATATAAAATATTCGATATTCATAACGTTTCTTGATTTATGAATATTAATTGAAATACTATCTTTATTTGAATTGTAAATTCAAATTCAAAAGCAATTATTTAAAACTGTGAAATGTCAAATGTCAACGCTTGATAATTTATTGCCTCAATGCTGCAGTGAATATGTAGCTCGGAGCTGTTTGAGGTATGTGATGCTTGTTCAGACGATTTAATCGTTCGTATTGGCTACGATTGGAACATGGATAGTCGATTTTGGTCAGCAACGGCCTTTATCCCACCTGCTGTTTCGAATATTGCCCATGAATTCTATTTTACTTGTTTTGATGAATAGAGCTGTAAATTAATCACACGGTAGATTAATAAATACCTATTCTACATATAATTGGATAGTTTTAAGTGCTTTGAAATTGATTTAAGATCAAGACAACCAATAGTTGTATGTATTTAATTGTAATTCAGTATTAGTATTTAAGTTAGTGTTAGATAGTTGATGTTAAACAAAAAGAGATTTAAGAAGATGTCATAATATTCTCTAGTTAATAGAATCTTGCCTAAAAATTTCGATTTTACATATAAATGCATATTTTTACACAATACCTTTATGGTACAATATTTTCAAAGCAAAAGCTTTCACAATATACTTCGGATTCCCTGTATTATTTATATTGTGAAGAAAATTTAAAATTTGCCATTGAAAATTTAATGATCTTAGCTCTAATATTAGAAATATTTCAAGGCCATACGACAATTATAAAAATAATTAAAAAGCTGAAAATTTCTTTTGAGATACGGAAGTAATGTTTTTATTACTCGTCAAAACGGTTAGCAAGTAGTTTCGTTCACGCTAGTTAGAACTTTTATGAACCATTAAATAGCTTATAAATGTTTTAATGAAGCTTTGTCTATGTCTTACTATACAGAATACCAAGCCGAGTTGGTATATATAAATTTTTGAAAACTGAAGGTGATGTGTTCTCAGCATATTAAAGATACTTACTGAATTAAGATTTTTAAAAAAATTATAATTCTTTATGTACATATGTTTGAGGATCACGCCAAAATTACTTGATGGATTATAGTAAAAACTTGCTTATTATTGTTGTCCCACAACATTCCTCAATTCCTTTCATTTCAATCAAACTCTATGTAAATGAAATTGAGGCCTTCATATCGTTCATATAACATTAATTTTCGCAAGATAGTGAATAATTAAAACAATGTTATGTGAATGTATGTAATTTACGGGTCGAAACTCGTAGTCTTTGTTGAAAAGGCGTGGCGTTCTACTTCTAACAACAACAGGAAATTATGGTTAATTTCCATTATAGCAGCTTTTTGCCAGTATTACTTCCATTGTATAAATACTAGCACTTAGCCAATATTTTTATGTAGTTTTACAATGTAGGTAGGTATTTATACTTCGTTTATTTTAATAGTAATGTTCATATACACTATTTTAATATCTTTAGTAGTAATTCCTTTCAAATGAAATTTTTCTAAAATCAACTTTAGTATATAAATAAATAGATGGCATTATAAAAATATATTGGTATAGACAAAGTCAAATTCAATAATAATTTATTCATGAATTTAGGCTTTAGGTCTCTCTCGCGTCGTCTTCCTCACTCATGAGGGTCGTGACCGATTCCATGTATGTCTTATTGATGGGGTGATTTTCTTGGAATATATAATCGCGGTGGGTTCCCTCGTCCTTCCATGTCTGTAATTTAGAGGTGGTTTAGGTCTCTCGGTCACAGGTTGCCGGTACACGCAACCCGCCTGCGTTGAATTCCTTCAGGCAAGTCTGTAAAAATTCAATTACATCCCCGTGCCACTTATGACACCCGTCCGGCAACTACGTACTAAAAATTCTAAATGTTTAGAAAATTAATAATAAATATTATTTAAATTATTAGTACAAATATTATTAGCAAGCGGTCCTTTACGAAACGAAAACGATTTATCATTTCAAAAAGTCTTTTTACCTTTGGTTTTTACTTTAAATTGTCTCACATCGTCTTGAAGATCTCAAAGAGTCGTCTAAAGCCTGTTCCTGTAACAATGTATTCAATGCGACGACAAGAATTTTCTCGTAAAACATCGAGATAGTTTGTTCTAAAAGTGGCCCAGTCATTGAGTAAAAAAAGGGGTCGACCACGGAATGAAAGATAATAAGCTGTAAATTCGTATACATCTTTATTTTGGTGTTATAAAAGTTGTCTCAAAAGTCATAAAATCTGTTATCTGAATCGTAAGTTATTCAAAGTCAAATTTCACAAAAATCAGTTTTTCGCGATTATCTCGGTTTCTTTAGGTTCAATTACGACTTGGTTTATCAATGAAGACAAGATTGAAGATATTTTAGATTAGTTAACTGAACAAATAACTTGTGTCACTTTTTTACAATATCTATGTGATTCGTAACTATTTTAATTCGCCCAGCTGCTTCAGAGATTCGCTGGAAGATACAGGTGGCAATTATGCGTTTGTTGTTATTGAATGACAGACAGAGACAATTGTATATAACTTCCATGATTTAGTGAAAGTTATTTTTATATTACTTACAGATATTTCAGTTTTATTAATTGTATGTTATCTTATTTCCTTAATTGTTTATTGATTAGTATTAAATTAAATACAAAACTTGAATATCCTCAAGTTTCCTAAAGTTGAAGTGAAAATACACTTTGAATTTGCATTAAAATAAATTGGTTTTTGTATACAAATTTTAAGATTATCTTGCTTGAAGTTAGTATTTTATGTTTTGACTAGAATATCCAAACTATTAACGACTTCTAAAGTATTGAAATTTTACTGTCATGAAAGAAAGGAAGCTCACAGTTTTACAGATTAGTGCGGAAATGACATTTTATGAGCTATACCATACTTTCAAACATGATTGTAGCATTGTAGCATGAATTTATCTTTTAAAAATATTTAGGAACCGTAAATAATGCCGCGCGAGCAGCTATGAGTACACAAAGGAATGTTGAAACAGGAATTTTCCAGACTGTTAAAACAGTAAATATATAGTAGGGAATGACATTTTAAAAATTCTAGATATTTTTTTGCTATATTTATGATGCTTAAAGTTATTTTCTCTAGCAATTTAAATTCCTTACGGCTTCGTTTTTATAGAGTTAGGAAAATATAGGCTATTTTGCAAGGTTTCATCTACATAATAATTGATTAAAATCGTATCAGCAGATGAATATTTTTTATCTACAGCGGGCACCTAGCTTTTTAAAAGAAGCGGCTTAGATTATATTCGGTACATTACCTTTACTTAAAAGGTCCTATTGAAAAGAAAATGAAATTTATGTTATAATGAACTTTAAAATGTACTCTATTTTCTGTTAAAAAATGCACTATTAGAATGTTAAAACTTAACAAAAATCAATACAAAACAACGTTATGAGCCTCGTGTAACTATATAATATAAATAAATATTTGATAATAGTTAGTTAATCATTATAGTTTTATTCGCTACATTAAACTCTTTAGCCGAGCTTTTGAAGTTCAATGATTTTAAGTATCAACTCCGAAGTGTAGTTACAAACGGAGTGAAATTTTATGCGGTTTTTACAACAGAATGAAGATTAATCCGATTAAAGGAAGCCATTTGTGGATCAAGTTATTACCACTCTTGATTTAGTGTCACTTATAATGGGAATTTAAAAACAATGGAAACGTACCATGTATCCCAATTCTATTGTTTACGCCTAAATTGCGAGTCCTTATAAACAACTATTATAAAACGACTTCGTTACTATGTTTATCCTATTTCAATCCCTACAAGTTTTTTTTTTTATACGCAATGACATATGTTCTTTGTTAGGATCCAGGAACCTCTGTACTAAATTTCATCAAAATTACTTATGTGTGACAGTGTGAAAGATGTACAGACAGACTTTCGCATTTACAATATTATTAGAGGTTTTTCAACTTTTAAAACCGATAAATAGACTAAATATGTCCAAGATTGAAATTGTCAAATACAGATCCAAGTTGGGTATATGTATAAAATGAAAGTCGCAGTACGATACCCAACGCATCCTTTTAACGAAGCCTTCGTAATAAAGCCGTATGATCCACGTTTCAGATTGATTTAACCTTTAAGTGTAACGTTAAATCGATGTTGTTTTTGGCGAAAATTTGCGTGCTGCGGGATGAGGGGAGGGATGTGACGCACGCGGCCCTCATAGAGGGCGGAGTCTCTGCGTCACGTGAAATGTCAGATTATCCTCGTGGATTTGATACATTGAGAGTGCGATGCGTATCAAAATAAGAATAGAAATGACCTTCCGCTATTTCCGGATTCATAGGACATATTTCATTGCATTGCGATTTAAGTAAAATAATCTTATTAGTCCAACATACTTGCAATTATATTATTATTCTTATATTTAAATATTAGTATTTAATTATGAATCTGAAGTAACAAACTTTGAGCTCAATATCATTGACGTTCATATTCTTATTTTGATCGCATAGCAACATTATTCTTTGGCCTTCCATTATAAATATCTTACAGACTTTTAAGAGTTCTATTACAGATTTCATTTCTTAGCGAAGTTAAAAAGATTTTTTTAAATTTGTTATAGCTTAGACAAAGTTTCGAATACTTAAATTATTAAAATTTATATCTGATTTATCAAATCAAAAAGATCTATATAATAAAGCCGAAAAACGAATCATATATATAATCAGTTATAGCCTACATAGCAAAAAGCAATAGATGTTAATTAACGCAACAAAAATTGAAATTTTAAAGAATAAAACAAAGTTATGTAACATTTAAAGTAAGTGCATTATTTTAAAACGGGTCTTTAAGCATGACATTTGATGAGCGAAAATTCTAGGGGTTCGAGTCCCAGAATAAGAAAAAATACATTACTATTACACTTACTTGTATGTAAAAATTACATTGTTGAATATCTTATATATAAAATTCTCGTGTCACAATGTTAGTTACCTTACTCCTCCGAAACGGCTTTACAGATTTTTACCAAATTTTATATGCATATTCAGTAGGTCTGAGAATCGGCTACTATCTATTTTTCATACCCCTAAGTGATAAGGGTAGCCCACCCCAAAAATTAATATGGCAAAACAACGTTTGCAGGGTCAGCTAGTTTCATTATAAAATTCTATGCTAAAATTTTTACTTTGATATAGAACTACAGAGCAACAAAGATAAAGAGACCACAGACAAGACGAGAAGCCTTACCTTCTTGTTTGTGTTTCCCCATTTGTTGGCAAACTTTTAATTGGATAAACAGTTTACTGTTACCGAAGCATTGAAAAGGGTTCACGAACAACTAATAGAAATATCGCTATATTTAATTACTGCTTATCTATTTTTAGCACATTTTACTTATACATATAATAAAATACACGCTTTTTGATCAATTATGATAATGAAAAAGATTTTGGTGAAAAAAATTTAAACATTTTGTGATTGATACATTTTAGAAAATAGACCTCGGAGAAGAAAATAACGAATGGTAACAACATTTTCTTTGCAATTAATTTTCTTCTTAACACGGACTGAGATGCGGGTATCTAAGTCTCGAACTAAATCCAAATTTATTAGATCAAAACGTTCATCTAAAATACAATTATAAACTATCTCTATATATAATATTTATATATATACACTGTCAAGTTGTACCTATAAATTGTAAAAATTTTGAATAAATTTGAATTTGAATCTTTTCAAACTTTTCTCTAATAACTTTAAGTACTTGAACCTTATTTTTACACTTAAGCTAATGAGAAAATGTTTAAAATGGATATAGTTCAAGTCGATTTGCTACGATTTAAATGCAATTTTGGTCGAATGTTCGAATGTCACGCGATAGTATGCCGTATTACATTTACATAAATGCGATACACGTATGTTCAACAAGTTTTGATGGCTGCTTATTGTGCTACTGCAATTTCTCAACACACACAATTTATGATGTCATAACAAGATTTTAAAATTTCTTGATCTGCTTGGCCATATCAGAAAGTATGTACAAATATACTATGGAATCTTTGATTTTGCCTGGGAAAGTCAATGATAATTTCTGATATTAATGACAATTTATGTTCATAATCATGACTACTTGTACACTACATCAATGATATAGCCAAATATTAATGGACATATCATCAAACGTTGACTCTTAAACAATGTGACCAGTTTCTGTTAGCATAAAATGGACATACAAATCCTTAAATAACAGGATAAGTTTAACTTCTACAATACACTCCGCAATGCATTAATTCCATGTCCAAAAAGTATAGTTTTATTAAACTTTCCTTTCTAAATATATCTCTTTTGAGATCCACGCCTACAAAGTCAGTTGGTTCCGGTTCTGCATTTCTATCTGGTAGTGGTACATTTTATTCTGGACTTAACTTACAAACAAATAGACCAGTTAAAATAAATTTTCATCATAAGATACAATAACCAAGTGTAACATTTGCTATGTAACCTATATCTATCTACTACGAGTTAAGTCATAGACGGAAGAAAGTATAGTGTTGTGGCTATTGGTATTCAGCTAATAGCCTCTTTTACATCCGTTCCATTATCGAACAAGCGTAAATTTTTCTCTTTGTTTGCAGGAAACTGCACTTCATTAACGGCTACGTCAATCTGGGTATAAAATACTACTTAGTAGTGATTTAAATAAAATGTTTCGTTTTTGTTTTTAATAATTTTTTTTTTTTGCAATAAAGTAAAGTATTGACTGTTTAATAATTTAAGAAATTCAAATGACTTTAGTTTGACCTTCAAATCATGTTATATAGTCTAAGTTATAAATATTGACTTCAAAGCAAAATTTAGAAAGAAGTTTTAAGCAAATTTTAATTTAAAATTTGAATTTTTAATCAACTCTTAAATTTAAAGCAGCTTTTAAATTTAAATATTGCAAATTTGGACTTAAAACAAAAGTAGTTAAAAAATAACTTAAATTGTTTCAGTGATTTAGTTAATGAAATGGAATTAACGAAAAATGGAATTAAAATAAGGCTTCAATTAATTAAGTATCTATTTATTTGATGATTTTTAGACTATAAATAATAAAACAATACACCAACATTTAAGCCTCATTACATGGAAATACTTAGTTTAATTTTACATTTAAAATGCAATTGTATGCCCACTTACAGTGCACTCAATAACGTGGTAATAAACCGCAAATTTATCCCAGCTCGAATCCACCACAATTTTAATGAATTCAAAATTTAAAATGAGACAACGCTGAATATGGAAAGTAATCTTTAATCCTTATAAAGTTATATATTCACTAAGTAGATGAATAGAATTTCGTAATCAATTTCTTCTTGTTAAAGTTCCTACATTTTATAAATATTATGACTGGATGGGAAAATAATATTCCTCTTCTACATTGCTGAAACAAAGAATCTTAATTGCTACGCCGTAGGCCGTAGCAAACAGCTACGAAATATGCGACTATAATCGAGTTGAAACCTGGTATGCCTACGTAACATTTCTCACCTTTTCTAAATAATTTCATCTCATATTCATTTTACACGCAACTTTACTTGATATTCATTTTAATAAGAATTAATAAAAATAAAAATATTATTATAGAGGTTAATGTAGGTACAAATATAGAGATAATTAACTATACGAGTAGAGATTTGTACTTCCTTGTATAAAATTGTTATTTAAAATAATAAATAAATATTCAAAAATGTCAACAAGACTTTTAACATAGGTAATTTTGTAAACAGTAGTTACACGTGAACATCCAGATGGTTAATCATCTGCTAAAATTAATTTAAAGTTAATAATAATTTGCTTCCCGATACTAAATAAATTATCAAGCTTGCATAACTACGGAGAAACCTGTTCTAATTAACAAAGTGTGATAAATCGCAAACAACTTCAATAATTTAGACTGTTTCCTCTACACGTGTTTAACTGCCCTAATTAATCACCAATACAGCTAGCAAATTATCCGTTATTAATTGCAGGTAACCGACGGATGCTTAGTTATATTAATTACCCTTCAATAATATATTTAAAAGTAATTTTGCTATAAACTAGTATATAACAAAATTATTTTCTGTTCACTTTTATTTGAATATTATTTTTGGTTTGTTATAGAATAAAGGTTAATGGAACGGATTTATGAAAAACCCTAAAGATGCGGTTAAGTATCTAAATTATAAATTTGTAACTCGCGTTTAACCAGATATTTGATGAATTTAAGAATGTAAAACACGAATAAAAAAGAAATTTTTTTTACGTTTGGGACTATTGAAAGAACTGCTTCGTTTGTTTTAAATTATGTGAAAAAGTTTAAAGTTGAAGTTTTTTCCGTGTTCTCATCTATCGTTTACTACATTTTTAGACAAAAATTTCAAACATAGCGGCCTCAAATATTTTTATAATATTTGTCTATGACCCTCAAAGTTCACCAAAAACTATTTAGAGATTCCACGGAATAGTTATTTGCATCCATCTATATTCTATGTAATATTATAAATAACAATCGAAATCATAAAAATAGAACTCGAATAAGTTTTACAATTACTAAAAACATTATCTTGATGAGATCTTAAAGAATAAATTCCACGTTGAAATTCTCGCTAAGAATTAAATTTATTTTACTTCTACGCGTGTTAGTATTCATGTGAATTCCTTAAGGGCACGTTATTTTAATTAAGTATTTTTAGCAGGAGAAAATTTATAACCATATTATCAGCAAACTTTGGTATTTTTTTAAAAACTACTTATGTAATTGCCATGAGATATCCTACCGCTCATTTCACCATTCAAAAAGAGGGGTACCTAAGCTAAATGACTGAACTATGATGCGGTATTTGCATAGTATTTTAATTTAAATTTAAACAACGTATAGCATGAAATAAAAAATCAGCATGTACATTAAAAGTAACAAAGCTTTGAAGGCAAGAATATAAAGTTGGATTACGTGACTATCAGTAAGTCAGAGTGGCCCTAAATCTTTCAAGTCTAGGTCGGGTCGAAAAAGGATTGAAGTATTTCCTTACCTTGCATTTGGGTCAATTTTTCCTCGGCCGGTTCTAGCCTTCTAAAATTCAACGAAATTGAACGCAAATCCGATTTGTTCGTCTCTCAGAATGAATTATTTCTCAAAGCGGGAATCTCGCGATCTGTGACTTAAAAACCTCAGAGGAATCTTAAAATAAGATATATTTTAGACAACCTCAATAACCATTTTAAAAACGATTAATTCATTGGATGTGTCAACCACTAATAGAAAAATAACTTAAAAATTTTTCTTCATAATTGCATTCAATCGGGTATAAAAAATAATTTAATTACACTTTAAGATGGATATCTATTGGTCATTAGGCGATAAAAACATCTAGTCAAGCTGTAACAACATTTGTAAATAAGAATAAAATATGTAATACTGTACTGAGGGATAAAGCATTCCATTATGAAGCTGAGGCAACAACAGGCAAACCTTTAGTATTTAATAAAGTAAAAAATTCTGTAACTGTCAAGGTAAACGTCAGTATGTTCTAGCAGATAAATAAATAAATTCCAGACGACAACGATAAATCAACTTTGTACATTCATATAATAAAACTTGGGAACTCGAGTATTCGCGTATTAAGCAAGTGTAGGGGTGGTTACTATCTTCAAGGGAACTTTGATACTAAATTTCAAACTTAAAGTGAAACTTATGAAAGCGGGTGAATCTGTTATTCTATAAGGACTGTGGAATGGAACGGCTCATACAGCATAATAGACATAGGATTAACGACTTAATATCGTGTCTCTGAGTGCTCTCTATGACCTTTAAGTCTGTAGCTATGAGTATCATGTCAAGCTTCATAGAAGCAACTTGCAATAATTGGTACATTTGGCTTATTGTACCACATATTGCATTCAAAGTATATGTCTTGCATGTTATAAATAATTTCGGTTAAATTGTTTACTTTAACAACTGTATTAAGGGTATATTATTTCATACGCTATCTGTGAATTGTTTAAATAATTTCAAACCCTTTATAGATATACTAAAGTCTCGTCATTGCTATTGAGATGAGTACAAAAATCAGCTTATTATTTCTTGAATTTTTATTTATTTAGCTCTTAACGCTAAATATGGTAAGAGTAAAGCAGGTAGTCGTATAATGCAATTCTTTCAAATTTTCCTAATTAATAGATTAGTGTAAGATAAAGTCTCGTAGCATACACGTAGGTAGATATAAGCCCCTAAGCCGGCTCCACTTCTATTAGCAGCACCAAATATTGACCAAGTTAATTGGATAACGTTATCGCTCTTATCACACATCACTGCTCCGAGCGTCAGAGCCTTCATTATGACCAGCCAAAACAACAATACCTATTAGCTGGCTCCGAATTAAGCGTAGCGCTACGCCGTAGCAACTATTCTACGTATATACAGAAATCCTCATACTATCAAGTTTAGAATAAGGCATTTTTAAGCTCAGTTTACAATTTTATTTCATAATATAATAAAAATATATTCTTTACTAAAAGATTTAAAATAAATATAACTTCTGTAAGGTTCTGGGTAACATCTAAGTTTGGCTGTTTATTGTTTGTTTAACTTTATTGTTTTTTCTGCTGCAGCTATTATTTATTATATTACATAGTATATTTCTTTTATATAATGGTATTTTAAAGAGACAAACATTTGAAAAGTTTTTCTTCAATTGTTTATTTTTCGATTAATTTACATTAACCAATATGATTGTGGTTTCTGAAAATATATTCATTTTAGAGGTTTTATTTTTATATCAAAAATGTAAACAATAAATGTAAATATTAAATAACTTATTTATCATGAATTTACTTATCGTGAATTAATAACAAATTTCTTAGATATACATAAAACAGTACACAAAATAGACAGCTAAAACTGCTGCAAGTTGTGGATTTAATTACATCTACTTATATGATATATAGTACTGAATTGATGACAAAGGGATTTTTACCGCGCTGCACTCACTTTCAACCCCAAGTACCCCGTGAAAGAGCATATTACCACAACCTCAGCACAAACCATTAAACTATTCCAATTACGTGCTTGTGATCCATATTTAATATTATAAATGCGAAAGTAACTCTGTCTATCTATCTCTCTGTCTCTCTGCTACACTTTACGCCTAAACCACTGACCTAATTTTGATGAAATTTAGTACCAACGAAGAATAAAGCTTAAAAATTGGTATAAGTTAACTTGTGTTGCAAAAAATGCTTAAAGTGTTCGATACCCACGTAGATGGAGTCGCGGGCAAAACCTAGATGATAATAAAAATCTTTTCAAGTGCATATCATGTTCTTAAACTTAACAATAACTGAAGAAGTAAAAGTAAGTTCGAGTGTAACGCTTTTATATTTACACTTTTGTATAAATATAAGGGAAGTGAATTTGTAATAATAATTGTGTTTGCTTATGTTGTTACATTATTGAATGTTTGAGTTGAGATTTTTTTGTAAATTATTATTGCATCGTGTAATTACAAAAATAAATCAATAATTCACATATTTAATAGCTAGCACGGTATATAGCAGACATATTTTTGTGTATGTTTACACTCTCTGTTAATCTTTTGTGCAACACAATCTCAATCAAAATATTATAAATACAACATGAGTCTTATTATTATGCTTTCAATATTGATGCTTATAATTATATAAATTAATTGTAACCTGAATTTATACGATATATTCCATAATCTTAGAACAGAAAAGTACTTAAGTTGAAAGCAAGCAATTATGTAAAAAAAAACCAAAACTACTCACATCTGCCCATTTAAATTTAATGCGTGACCAACTCAGGTACGGAGGCGGATCCAAAATAGCCATAAATCAAATAAATCGCTATTAATAAAGCACTTTAGTCACAGTCAGGAAGTAATTCAAGTTTATCGTGACGTGTTATTTAAAACTTAAGGGTAAGAAATTGGTTCATAATAGCATAATGCATTAAGTAGCATATTAAGGTCACATATAATTAAACATTAAGGCCTTGAAAATTTAAATGCGGTAACGGCAATATATTAAAACGACAACTTCAAGGAATATTTAAATTAACTCATTATCATTTACAATATAAATTAAGAGAGCTTATATACTCGTATTTTATTCTAAGGTCACATGTAT
Organism: Aporia crataegi; assembly: GCA_912999735.1. Classification (NCBI taxonomy): domain Eukaryota; kingdom Metazoa; phylum Arthropoda; class Insecta; order Lepidoptera; family Pieridae; genus Aporia; species Aporia crataegi. The sequence goes on from OU538736.1 coordinate 6,582,047, forward strand.
ATGTAATAAATTGTATTTTAGAAATAACAGATTTATAAAAGACGTCGCGGTGCGTCTCAGCATTACCTACGTCAAAAGTCGAAACAATGAGACAGTTCTTTTTATAATAAAATACTGAGAAATTTATAATTATTGGTTAATGTAAAAAAGTAAAATTTTGGCTAAGTTAAAGTCTTTGTTACTAATGCCCTTTTATTCTATTAATATTGTTCGTCGAATCACGTAAGCGATAAAATAAATTGCTTTGGTTTTAATAAATACGAAAGCAAAAGTAATAAATTCAATCTGCAAAAGCACAAAAACGTATTTATAGAAAAGGAGATTTAATTTGGATAAATGTCTTAAAGTAAATGCATTTGGGGAAAATTAAAGGCAATTGCGACTTTCTTAGCCGCCGCACCTTTCGGAACTATTTATATGCAATCCAAACTGGAGTATTCTATTAGCTCTGGCACGAAAGCAATAATAATAAATCCTTTTAGGTTTAATTGCGAATGCGAGTTGGGAATGTTTATAGCATTAAATAAAAGTGAAATAATATAAACTTCCTTTTTACGGTATTACCGAAACACGATAAAATAGAAGATACCTCATAGAAGAGGTTAACTAGAGTTAGGTATCATATGGTTTGCCTGCTTCCTTCATTTTACGAGTTTTTAAGGTGCCTTTTTGAGCACTGTTTATAGTTTTAAGATTTTCAACTCACAATTAATCAAAAATAACTTCTTTTGAACTTTTAGTTTTCTATTTAAGCGTGTTTTTATTTTTTGAACCAATAAAAACTGCTAGCATTAATAGTATAATGTAACAAGATACTCTTTTTACTTCATAAGTGTAAAATAAATAGTTACTTTAATTTTCAATACTGTCACACAGGAAAATGTACAAATTCGCGATACATAATATTCATTTTTGTTAAATCGTCAATGAATATTCCGCTACCACTTTTAAAAATTTGAATATGTTTTCGAGTGGAGTTGGACATAAATGCATTTTCGTTGCAAAAATGTGACGTCAATTGTGCTAATCCGATAAAGTGACCGAAGCAAAACCGCTACATTTAGGTAGCCTGACTTGACACCTGATGTTCACCTAATATTATTCCAAAACGTTCCATCGGTCATAGCAATTTTTTTCAATCAAATCATTTTTCTTTCTAATATATATACACATATATATACATAACTGTAACATACTGGCAACTAATGGAAATTAATAAAATGGATATTGTTTTGTTGATTTGCACATTTCTACCCCAACGTATTGGGCATCTAATTAAATAAACAAAACAGGAAGAGTAGCTAAATATATGTATATTCAATAGAAATCAGGAAGCAGGGTTGTGTTATAAAACAGCATACCAACAAAAGTAAGAATAAACATGCAAAGTGCGTGACAGAATAGAATAACTTTTATACAATCAATTGTTTATGATATAGTGGTATAAATAAAGAATATGATAAACTTAGCGAAATATAAAAGCATAATTTATTGCTGATATTGGTAAAGCAACTAAAATAATTTTAATCACACTTTTTAAATAAACAAACAATAAAGCATGGATTGTACTTGGGAAAAAAGGTTTCGAAATATACAAAATAATTTTTTGTATCAAGTGTGTTTTGAGTCGTTCACACCCAGGAGAAGAGTAATCTGAGCTGGAGGCTGAATGTTTAAGAAACGCTGAATACCGGAGAGCTTGTTGCGCCGCGATGGATCATTTTCGGTCAAAGTCAAAGTCAAAATATCTTTATTCATTGAAATCATATTTGATCATTTTGAATCGTCATTTTTTTATATGATGTAGTGTACAGAAAAAAAAAATTGTAAAAAAATAATAGTATAATATTTGGTTTTATTAAGACAGAGTTAGAGTAGGTTCATTCCCATGCTTTTTTATCGTCTAAGTAATCCGTTATTTTATAGTATGCTTTTTTATAAAGTTTTCTTTTAATTGTGTTTTTAAATTTATTCACTGACAATTTAAGCATATCACTTGGGTGTTTATTATAAAAGCGTATACATTGCCCTATAAAAGATTTACAAACTTTATGGAGCCTACTAGTGGCAACAGCGAGTTTATCTTTATTCCTAGTATTAAATTCATGACTAACACTGTTTTTCTTAAACAAGTTAATATTTTTGTGTACATATATCAGATTTTCATAAATATATTGACGGTATAATTGTTCGAATGTGGCACTAGTGATTGCACTATTTTGTCGGTTCAGCCCATTGGAGAGCGACCGCGTGGCGCATTCAATTGAGTGTAAAAAGGCACGGTTTAATAAATTTGAAATATTTCTCTATAAATCTGTGTTTTTGTTTAAATTTTGTAATTATAAGTTATGATTATTCTAGCTTTATGATAAATTAGTACATTTAGTGATATTTTCTTATTACATCTGAACTAAACAATTAGTTTACAATTATTTTTTATATCTATTTAGACTTCCATTATAGAGCCTTTATTGTTTATAGTAGGAAATTTGAAGTCGATAAACAAATAAAAAAGTAACTCAATTTGTATATACAGGTGCTTTTGAAATAAACCCGCCAAAACAAACTAATGAAAATGCATTTTATTTTGTTTTTGCGTATTTTATTACACGAATAAAAAGTATTGCGTGGCTAGCTTCCTTAATTCTTATCGCTTGAATGGAGTTAGGTGACTCGTTTTAACTTTTTTTACTAGCAAACAACCCGGCTTTGCGTGAGCACGGTATAAGAGCTGATTCGCGGTAAATTGATCTTTTTTAATGATACTTTTACCATGCGATCACCATGTGTTAATTTCGCCGGTAGCAATGTCAGACGCGTGAGTTCTGCTACTGAGTGAAAGATTTAGTCACAGATTCCAGGTAAATAAATATAGAAAATGTGTATTAAAATATGTATAATACTTTTTCACATATAAAAGAATAACGTATAAAAAAACAAGAAAAAATCTTATATGTGTCTGTATGTTACATTTATATGTATCCATAGAGCCATTTACAATTATTATGTTATGTTTAGAACTAGCACTGGTCCGCATAGTGAAATCTAAATTTGATTTGGTACAGCGGTATTTTATATGAACAAACAAGCAAAAGGAATATTTTTTATATAAGTGTTGACCATAAAACAATAAATTTAGGAACTTTTACGCATTAAACTTACGCTTACTACGAAGTTAACTTGTAAATGAAATCTATTATATAACGACGTAACAACACGCGATATTTTATGTTTTTCTAATATGAAACACTTTTATTCGACTTAAGCGTAGTTGAAGCCCATAACGAGCATGGGTCAGACACAATTCTGCGTTTAATTCACTGATCACCTTCTTTAAAGGAAAGCCAGTGATCAGCCTACTGTGTTTACCCAATTAAAACCTTTTCTTTCTTTAGGATTCGAACATAAGACTTCCGTAAAAATTGCGTCTAATATAAATACAATCTTATACGTATTAACAAGTGAAATTGAAAACAATTAAAAAAACTCCCTAATAAATAGATTAACAGATTTTCTTAAATTATAGGTAAGATCCATCTCGATCATACTAGCTTTCCAACAAAAATCATCATACAGACAGAAACAGACAAAAACAAGTAAAACTTTTAACATCTTTTTGCTTCAGGGGTATGGACTGCGAAGCCGTTAACTTATACAGACCAGACATGACAGACAAGACTTCTGTATGTCATCGCAATCTTTATACAGATCAAACCTAAAGTGCCTAAGTATATATAAAGTGCGTAAGTTCGGATTAAGATTCTAGTATTACCAATACTCAAATATCAAAATAGGTTAACGGCTCAACAGTGTTCTAGCAGTGTTAAATTGAGATTAAAAGTATCAAGGGTAAAACTGGTCGCAGTCGATACAATATTTTCAAAATGATTATTACGTACGTGTCCTGATCAATTCACCACATTTGTGCCTCAATGACCCTATTGTTATACAGCTTATGTCCACAATCTTATCTAAATTTCAAAAGATCCTTTCCCGGTACGCCCCAAAACGATCTATAGAATCACCAAACGATTGAAAATTTCTTAACCGTATAAATGTTTGAATCGTATTTGATTATAGGATAAGCAATCCATGATTATGTATGTTTTAAATTATAAATGCTTAAAGTTATATAATTGTAATCATTAATGTATTTTTTAGACTTAGTTTACCTCAAAATTCACTAAAGACTTCTTTAAAATGCCTGATTAGATCTTGAACAAAAATATATTTGTTGTTCAACCTGACAAGTCATTAATTTAAGCCGCATTATTCCACGTTACTTACTAATTTAAATGTTTTCGTTGAAAGATATTTTAAGAAAAATTGTTCCCAAAGTACGCGTAGTTAATGGACACCCTAATCAAATAAAGTAGCAAGCTGAATTCTCTGTTTTGGGTGTTTTGGGACCAGTTGAAAGTGTACTTAGAATATAAATTGCGGAAACGACAGACTCTTGACGCTGCCTTTGGTCCCACTTTATCAGTGATAACGCTATCATTGCTTTCCTGAATCAGAAATGCCATTCAATTTTATTGTTCAAAGTTTCTGATCAGTGTAATAATATTAAAATCATGTCATGTGCTGTCATTCATGCCACCATTAATGTCATTCAAAAACAATAATTACCTATCCATAACAATAATTTATACATATTAGAAAATATATTTTGCATGCATGCTTCTTTATCAGAAAGCATTACCTTAGATACTCACCTCATAATATAATTATCATTTCTGGATATCTACTTTGTAGAGAATTAAAAAAAAAAATCAGAAGTTATTTTCTAACGTGCTGTATAATATTATTTCAATTGATTTCTTTCAAGTGACTTAATTGTAATCAATGCAATCGATGTCATTCATATCATGAGTCAAAATTTACTATACGGTACATAGGACGATAAACTCTGATGGAACTCTCTTAGACATAAATACTTTGTTTTCAAAATAAAAAATTGTTATAAACAATGAGTTCAAGATTACATAGGTATCAAGCTAGTGACCGTTTCCCTCTTAAAGCTCCGGCTTACTCGTTTTTAGTAATTTTCTACATCACATTGCTCCAGATAAATAACACACCAATGTTTGTTTTTATTTTTTAAATTTAAATGAAGTTTATTAAACTTTTAATCCCGAAAGAAGCAGCAAAGTTTTTCAAGCTGCATCAAATGTACGACTTTTAATAATTCAAAAAGAGTCGACACTGACTGAAAAGTGAATTAGTCAACTCTTGCAGCGTCGCGCTCAAAAGCATACAAAATTACCAGTGGACAAGGAAAGTCCATTAGGTTTTATGGGTTATGCGCCGAAGGCGCGAGCACCCCGAACGTTTTTTGAAACTATTCGTTTAATTAAGATGGGCGTGATAGTATTAGTTTAGTATCGATTTTCTCAAGTAGAAATTTATTAAGAACCAAGCTAAGCACCTCTTTGACTAAGTGGTTCAGACGTCATCAATACAATACATTTTTAGTGGAGTAGGTACAGATGTAGAAAAAAAATTAAATTCCGTAACTCCCAAAAGAGAAATGAAATGAAAAATGTGTCTGTCCCATGCTCTATTAGTGGATTTCATATATTTTTTACGATTTTATTTGTACTATATCACAGAATTAGGTTAAAAAGTATACTGTTATTTAAGAGGGCTCAATCTGTCTGTCTACCAAAATGTTTATAAAATATTTTTGAATGGTTTTGCGTATGTAAAATAAAATTAATAATACTTTTACTTATGCATTATTTTAAATATTTTTTTGAAATCTTTCTATTAAAGATACAGTAAAAAGTTATCTCGTAAAAATAACTAGAGATTCAAATACTGGGCAAGGCTTAGTAAAATATTTGAGTGGACTAAAGTTAAAATTAAGCAATTTGTTCGTCCTAAAGTTTGGTCATCAAACTCGCAACCCAGTTGTTTCAACGTCTTGCAAAAGTGATATCATTACAATTTAAATATTAAAATTACTTTTTATACCTCGTTTTACGCCTCTATTCAAATATGCGTGAGTGTTTTTTTCTGTAATTAACCATTATACCATTGTAAGAAATAACACGCAACACTACTACACTTTTCATTCAAGCAGTATGGCCTCATATAACTGTATTTCCACGTTGTTACAGTATTTTCCAGTGTTTGCTAAAATAAAAATCCTACAAAAATTCCAGAAGAATAAAAATATAAAATGCTTCTACTTCATTTTCCCACCCCACAATTTGCTGCCCCGCGTTTAGTTGAAACTGCTCCCGCAGTACCGTTTACAGAGAGAGTTTGAATAAGTCTGTTTAGTAATTTTTCTACCCTCTGTCTCTATCATCTCTATAACATTCAATTAAAATGCAATCGCCACCCTTTTCATGATATATTTTATAGGCTTGGCGAATAGTTCCATACGTAATATTATATAAGATAGGACAAAATTGGCATGCTAAATATAAGCGTGGCGCCACACTAACTTATATATTTTATTACTCATGCAATCTATGAATAGGGGAAATAACATTTTACTATAGAAGTATAATTAGTTTCTTATAGTACCTACCTATGCGTTATACAATAAAAACACTTCCAAATGCGCTCCTAATCATATGATCGGTTCTTCCTTTTAAGCGTATAAAATAGTCAATGTCAATCTCTAATATTGCCATTGGATGAATGAAACCTTCCTTACCACCTTATCTTGCTCCCTTGTATGTCATACAAAAAAAATATACATTTTCTTACTTTCTTTTTCCGGTCAATCCCGGATTCATCCTCTTATCGCAACACCTACGCTTACGTTGTCAGCTAAAGAATAACTATTGTTCAATGTTAGTTCCAGGAAGTTTGATTTTCCCGCTTCTTCCCACACATTGTAGTAAGTTAAACTTTTTAAGTACCTCTGCGTTAATGTAGCTAATTAATACGTTATGACTGCAGTCATATTCAAACTTATGTGCAAAGGAATTAAATAACTTAAATACTACGTCTGGCAGTATACTCATTAATGCCGTTTAAATGCTTAAATTTGTTGAGTATTCATAAGTATATTCTTTGGACATTTTCTTGCTTTTTTCTAGGTATGTAACTTGAATCTTCCGATATTAATAAAATCTAATGATTTAAGGGTTAATTTCTTGATGTAAAGTCACCATGCATTACGATAGAACGAGATACCGAATAATCGGATCTACAATTCATACAATCGTGAAAGTGCTACTAGATTACAACGATATATCATTTCGTATAATCTACGTATATGCTTACCTTGCCCGTAAGAGGGCGATGATAGAATAATTTTCCCCTGATATAAAAGCTAGATTCCCTCTGGGTTATTAATCATGTCGTTGATTGATCACTGTGGTCTCGGACATACGTGCACTGCAGGTTTCGAAGAGATTACTTGCAGGTTATATAACGCATGTATTTAGGTGTTCATATATACTTTTACTGAGTAGAATTTTCACCAAGTTTTGATTGGATTTTTAAAATAAAGTAAATACTAAAAGACTTAATTTTATCTTATTTACATAATTTTATTTCTCAATAAAATAAATAAAAATAAAACTACTAATATAAAGAAGAAAAAGAAAAATAATAAAAAAACACTAATATACATTTGTGAAAGAACATTTTTTTATAGAACTGAAGTTAAAAATAAGTGACCTTTAAGTTAAAACAATACGTACCTAAAATTATATTTCAACGTTATTTACATACATTATGTAAAGTATATGGAATTGTAGAAAATGGTAATTGCAGTAAAAGGGCCATATCATGTCAATGGGGTCGTTTTTGCAATTCTAATGGGTTGATGCGATCGCACTCTGAAAGTTGCTGTTCCACGAATATAAATAGCTCTCCATATACCACACCTGTGCACGCAAATGCAGTCATAAAACCTTACTTTTGTTGTATCTACCCATATTTTATATAAATAAAACTGAATGGTTATTTTTTGTTAAACGACACTCACGACAATGGTTGCTCTGAATTTACCATACTACAAAATTTAATAATCATCTAGTTATAAACTTCCCATATTGTTATATAATGTTTTGTCTGTTTCTTTCAAACTCATTTCCTAATTGAAGTGGGATGAATAAAAATTCATAATGTATAATGATGGGCTTTTTAGCGGTCATTATAGGTTTGTTTTTTTAAAATTGTAAAACGTAAATCTCTTATCAGAAAGTTCAAAACCATTAAGGGCAATAGTAATGTATAATATTTTACATTTTGCGCAATAACGGTGGTTTTATCATGGCAACTAAATTAACACCCTTTGTGCTTAACCTCGCGTGCACGAACTGATTCGGATCCAGGAAATAGCATTTGTTACTGCCAGGGTCGTATAGCCTTTCATTATAAGCTTTTTTAAATGTTGTAGTAAAATACATTTCAAAACGGCAAATTGCTATATTACGAGTATTCTTAGAAGTGAAGTCCCACAACCACTAGTAAATAGCTCCCAGGAAGGATTTTACCACAGTGTTATAGTAAAATAATAACAATTAGTTGAAATCAAAGTCTGATCAGGAACGCCTGAATGAATTGAAATTGAATACTAATATTGCAATTAATGAATCTAAACTTTAACGTTACATTCTGATTATCTGTGTTTTCTATTAAATTTATTTTCTCAAAATATAATTTCGCGACATAAAGAGAATTCAGATCAAACTATGCTGACTCGATTGTTTTTCTCTGTTCATAAAACAATACTTTCCTATCCTCAGGAATCTAACCATTCGTATAACAAGTAACAATTGTCAATGTAAGACTTCTGACGAAGATAATTTGTATACCTAATGACTGATTTGTATCCATTATATCCTATGTCCTATACAAAGAAGATATGAATACTTAGTAAATGTAAGGTGAATTTAAGAAGTCTTCTTTCATTTTTGTTGTTTTTTCACGGTGAAACGCTCTTTTATATACTTTAAAAATACTTATTGAAGATATTTCAAGATACCAATAAACTATTGGTCAAAACATCTTTCACACGTTAGACGTTAATAGGTAATTAGGTTAACAGGGAATATATAGATTTTCAGTAAATACATAAGATTTACAACTAGCCTGGTCAGCACATCGTATATCAATCATTCAGAACCATCAATCGTCTAGTGATATATGTTTATCTAATGACCCGACTTTAAATTATACTGCAGAGCCAATACATTATGAGTTTGTGTTTCTTCAAGATTTATTGTATACAAGTTGGTGATTATTGTCTTTATAATTATTCTTATTAAAAATATTAAGATCATCGATTTAAGCGTTACGGCGTAACTAATACACTTAGTTACATCAGCAGTTAATATATAAAATGATTGAAATCTTTTCCAAAAAAAGGGAAATTATTATCAAAGATAATAATGAACATTTATTTTAAATGAAGGTTCGGAAAATAATCTTACAAATTATTCTAGTCACTTAACTAGCAACGTAACACAATAATTACATACTGAGCCATAAAGTACGAGTTAATACCCATAATATGAGAATTTATTAGGCTAAGTAATTATACCTATTACTATTCTGTCAACGTTAATTTGGCAATAAAATATATATATGCTTACTATACAAATATTGGCCGTAATTATTATTTGACTTGTATTAGACTAATTCTAGTTTTAACAATTGACCAACAAAATTGATTTCTATACCATAAAACTTATATCGCTATTTAGTGTTTATAAATAAAATATAATTTTGTATTACTACGACAATGAACCTATTTCTACCTTCATTATGACAGTTTGCTTAATCATTCTGTTTTAAAATAATTTTTATGTCATTTAGTGCGTTTAAACTACTTTAAACGTAGTATATAGGTAAGTGAAAACATTGATATTAATGCTTGATTTCAACTCAACCAATCCGTTGAACATTATGTCAAACCATTCAGAGCTATCTCTAATGAGTGGCTTTTAACTTCGGATCTATATAGTTTTTAATGAAGCATAAAACTGCCTACCTCTAGTCTTTTTGATTGAGAGACAAAAACAATAGGATATAAATAAGAGTTCAATTATGATAAAATGATAAAATGGTGGATAAATAAAAACAGAGGGCTTAATTGCTCGTACAGTTGCAGTGAGCTGTAGATTCATAGACAATGGAATGGATTGGAGCGAACTGAATACCGTACATCCAATCGTTTAGACAATTGACAATTCAAGACTTTTTAATATGATGAAAGTACTTTTAAAATGTAATAATATTATTGGGTATCTTATTCTAATAAATTTCATACAGGTTTTTAATAACTATCTTATTTAATAAAAAATATGATTTACATAAATATAAAAAATATTGTCTTTTTAAAAAGTTTTTATTACTTTAAGTCACTTTAGTTACAAAATAATTTAACTCATACTTGTTTTATTACGCAAAACTTTAAAATCTCATAGAAACTTTCTCAATAATTGAAGTAGAAGCATATTATTAAATTTTTGTTTTACAAGGACTTATAAAGTTAAATATATTTGTTTATTTTATATAAAAGTTTAGACCATCAAATTGTTTTAAATGGCAATCCAAGCATTTTTAGACAGAGATGTAGTGGAGTGTCATTAAAATGCTGACAAGTACAAGCGTGAACTTTTACGAGTCCCATTTAAACTTTTGCTGTAGGATGGACTTGTTTAGTGTAAGTTTTAAGTTCAGAATGCATAAAGTCAGACAGAGTTCGGTGTCAGTCGTCTTAGGTCAATTAAACTTTGCTCGTCAGGCTGTTAATCTGAGACACAACATTACATTTCATTTGACTGATGTTTTGGCTTATTCACCAATGTCAGTTTATCTTAGGAGTCTTTTATAGAACTATAGCTAGTCGTTAATACACAAGTTTTTTTTGAAATAGATTACTTTCAATGTCATCTGATATTACATCCTCTTCCGAAGTGAAAGAACTTGAATCAAAGATCTGCCTCAGTTACATTTCCATTCATATCCGATTCAATATTTAATGTTAGAATTATATAATTTCATCGCGATGTCCTAAACGGTTTATTTATTTTTTCCTATGTTTTTTTAAATGTTAAATACAATAAAAATATCTACTTTTTTTAAGATGTTTCCGTAGGTATGCCAAAAATAATAAAAATTTGTAAAACGATTTTAGTTTTAGCATGATAAGCATTAGTATACTTACTGCTTGTTTTATAATATTATGTAATATGTGTAAAAACTGCTCGTTTTCATTATATATATATTAAATGGTATACTTTGTTAGAATTCTGATTTCTGTGGCTCTTTCTACAAGGGCACTGACGAATGTTTTCCTCTTCAAGCTTCCTTCCGTAACTTTGGTTAAAATGTAAATTTAACGTGTAACTAAACTTACCTACTATCTCAGCAAAGGTCGTTATCATTGTCTATTAAATTGTAACGATATATATACATACTTTGAAAATTGAAACATCACTTGAGTATGAAAGTGTCAGTTCAGAGACGGCTTCAGAAAACTGTCTTAAAAACGCAAACACCACGTTTCACCTTAACTAAGATACGGAGGCAGTTACTTTGTATTATATTTAACTTAAAATTTTATAGGTTCAATGCTGATATCTAGAAGCCTAGTTATCTTCATAAAAAGCACGGCCAAAGCCGGGATGGGCCGCTAGTGTATATAATCGCCCTCAGCACGCAAGTTTGTTGTCTAAATTTATTCCTTGCGATAGGTTGACGTACCAATGGCCTGTTTATACTAAGTCGCTTTTATTTTCGTTTAAATGCGATTAGTGATAAGTACTTCTTAAGTAGATAAGTATTTCTTAGAGCTTAATAAGATTATACATATATGTACATTGCAACAGCGTATTCTCTATTGGTAATACGTTTTGCGTCGCCTTTTTTTTTAAACTATTGCTACAAATACAAATCTATACAGATAAATAAAATTGAAGTGTCTGTTTGTAATATTTAAATAACATAACAACATAATAACAAAACGTAATTATGTACCGTAAAAATAACAGGTGAAACCATGGGCCACAACTAATATTTTTATAAAGTACTTTAAAATACTTAGTAAGTTTTAACTCACTTCGTCTACGTAGGCACAAACAATCTATTTCACAAGCTATCAGTTTAATTAAAATTAAATATACACAGAATGTTAATGTTTTCTATTTATAATAAAAATAATAATATTAAATTGGCATCTTTTTAAATATTATAATAACAGTGAAGATTTTATCGAGGTAACATTGTACATTGCCTTCGTTTCATTAACGTCATTTTATTGCTGAACTCTAACATAACAGATAAATTTTATGAGACAGTGTTTAAATGGCGTAATCAAATAACCCTCAAATTCACCGCAGGGGCATTAATACATCGATCGAATAACTAAATCATCTAATATTAGAACTTCAGACGATGTATTTAGATTTTATTTTTTTGCGAAAAACAAATTTTCAGTGTTTGAAAGTAAAGTTTTTTCGATTCGATTTACAAAACTCACTAGTAAATTTTGTTTTACCGTAATAAGTATATGTTTTTTTTGCTCTTCACATTAGCACAAAGCACACACGTTAAATGTAACTTACGTTAAAATCACATTTGGTCAGAGAAAATTTTCTGAGTGGCTCGGTAAATTGAGTTCATGTACCTATTATAAAGATACGCTTCGGTTTTAAAGAACTATATGTTATATATGTGTGTGTTTAAAATGTTTTCATATTATAGATATCGAACGTTTTTACTATTAAACTGGTTTAATACTGATTTGTTAATAACTGACTGATCTCTATAAGAAACTGAAAGCGCTATGCAGTATAAAACAGAATAAAATTAGTTTAAATAAAGAAGTTAATACATATACGAAACATTTTTCATTAAAATCGTTGTAATTTAAAATTCATTGCAAAATGCTTAGAGAGCTCTCTCATAACGCCTGAATACTTCCCAGTATCAACAACGTCAATTCAACGAAGTGATACTTAAGTGTACTTATGGGAAACGCGTTTAATTTATATTTGAAATTCTTTTTGCGCGATACAAATGTATTAAATCACTTGTCGGTTGATATTAAAATATTGATTCAATTTAATTATGAGTATTGTCAGTAATTACGGGATTTGAATTCCAATTGTTTTTATTTATAATAATTTATCGGTAATCATTTAAAAATGTTTAATTCATTGTAATCACTCAACCTAGTGCTTTGCGCTTTTGTTCAATCGCTAATATTACGAAACTTGATAACCGCCGAGTCTAGATTGAGCGGATTATAAATACGGACAACTGGTTGTACACTTTGATCAAGCCTTCGGACCAAGCAGAGCTCTTGTAAATTATAATCTTGTAGCTTATTCATTAACAAATAAACTATGAAGAATTGTTGTGTTTGCTACATTCAAGGATATCCGTCGTATATTCCGTCATATAATCAATTTTAGTAGTCCTGTAACCGTAGTATTGTGTAATAAATTTCAATATAGGAGAGATAAATTACAAAATAATAGGAAGTAACATCAATCTGAGATATCACAAGAGGCTGCAAAATCAATTCGTACTGCGACGCGCGTACTTGGCAATATTTCAAAATCGGTTTGATGCAATATTTCCTCCTCCTTCTTGGTTATATAACGATCACACGAGATTACATGTACATATATAAAAACCACCCCCTAGTCTTATTAACTTCTAACTCTAAATTAGCAACTAAATTTCACGTTAGCGAATTGACAAAGCTTAGTCAGAGTTTTCTTTAATATTTACTTTATAAATACACGTTATCAAATTTTGTTTAGGGTCGCTAACGTACCGAGCCCTTACTTTTTAATCATAGATGAAAAAAGGGATGTTATAATTTTTTTTATTCTAGTGTAATAACTAATGCCAATGTTAATAACACAGCCTTGTTATAAATACAATGGACGACGATCAACATGAAATATGTATTTCATGTTGATCGAGATGGATCTTACCTATAATTAAGCAAGATCTGTTCATCCATTTGTGAGTTATTCTTTTTTATGTCGTAATAAAGCTTTGAGTACATAAAATATTACAAATCGCAAAAGCAGAATCAGTGATCTGCGCGGTTACTAAATCATTTAACGACCGATTTTATCTTTCACTCTCGAATCTTTTACATAAAGTTTCAGTATATTTTAGTACTTACATGAATAAAATGTAGCACAGCAACATATATCTTCTTTTGAAATTATTATCAAAGATTTCTAATCATATTTAAAAACAATTCAAAATAACACTAATATTATAATGCCTAAAAGCCTAACCGGCTGAACGGATTTAAAATATGATCTACGAATCTACTATATATATATAGATAAAGATAAACATTACATAATATGTATGTATATATATATGTATGTATGTATGTATAATATACTAATATTGTCCTAACATTATAAATAGAAAAGATTTATAGGTATTTTTTGTTTGTAATGAATAAATTTAAGAACTGACTGATTCAAAATTCCCTCACTGATGGGCAGTTACAATTTTTGAGTAACATTTGCTTTCGCGATTAAACGCTTTTTGTAATAAAATAGTAATTTGATAAATCGTAAAGTAGCTGAAAATAATGTTTATATTTAAAAATATAATGCGGGTAAGTAGTTAACAGTTTGTTGGACGCTTGCTTTCTTTTCTTTGAAAACTTTGTTATTGGCAACCGTAAGTCAAAACTTAACATAGCAATTACCGATTCCCGAAGTAGCGGCAACATCAGCATGTAATGAAATTTCTCGAAGAGCAAGCCATTCGCGGCACGTCCCTTAGTCAAGGCAGAAAATTGCCTACAAATTTAATTACATACTGCAGCTCTTTCAGAGCAAAATAGATTCAATTTTGAATTTACATCTTCATACAAGTTTTTCAAAATACCTTGTGTTTTTGCAATTAATATGTAAATGTTTATGAGTAAAGTGTCATTCTTTCCTCAATGTGTTTTGATGAAATGTCTGTTATACATGTATAGATTTCTTCTGACACTAACTCCCGTATAAGCTAGTGTAACTTTAAATAAATAAATTTCTTTCATTAATATTATTCTCCAGCACCACAGCTTTATGTAAGTAATCAATTGTTTTTAGAAATATTGGCTATCTTTTGGTGTGTGTGTGTCTATCTCCTAACGAATGGAATAATTTCATTTATTGTTTATACAGTATCGACAGTTCATGCTTTATATTTTTCATTAGCTACAATCTTAATAACGTTTTTCAATGTTATATCTAACTGAATTAACGAATGATTAAAACATTAATCATCTAACTAGCTATGTAATCGGCAAATATAAAATCAAGTCAAATATTGACACTACCATCAATATGAATACGATTCTGCGATTTAATTTTGTCAACGAATTCGAACGGAAAGTGAAATCAAGTCGATAATATCTCGCTCTGGTCATGCGTACTCGTAATAATAGAATATTACTTTACGGAATTTAGACTTCGATGTTTGTAACTCAGTTACGCCTAAATGGCTGAATGGATTTCAATGAAATTTGGCAGGCAAATAAATGTTCTGGATTAACATATAGTACTTTATATAGTGTGTTCCTGTGGGATAATTTATAATGTTCTTTTATATAAAAAACGTTTCTTATTTCACCTTGGAGTACTGGATCGACCTGATTTTTGGCAAGGAGATAGTTGCAGAGATGAAGAATTATCTGGTTTATTTTAAAAACACTTTATTGTAATTTGTAAGTTTTATTTTATAAATTTAGAGATATGAGTATTCTATCAGACGAAATTAACGCGGGTGAAACCGCGGAGCACAACTAGTATTAGAATGTCAAACAACATTCTCTTAAAGAAAAGTTATAGTGCGATCCAAAATCTTGACTTTTCTTTTAAAGTCAAAAGACATCACATTGAGATTCTTCGAACTTCTTTCGTTACTTTGAGAGTTTTAAATATTTTTCCCTTTAGCTTCCGTTGTACTTAAGGTTTTGAAGAAATGTAACTCTAAATATAGCTATTGGTAAACAAAAATGTCACACGTCATTGGTTAAATGAGGAGATTAATAACTCATAATATCTAATAGTATAAAACAAAGTAGCTTTCTCTGTCCCTATATCCCTATGTATGCTATCTTTAAAAGTACGCAACGGATTTTGATGCGGTTTTTTTTTAAATATATAGAGTGATTGAAGAGGAAGGTTTATATATATGTTTTATATCCGTGCAAAAACGGGGCGGGTCGCTAGTAATATCTAATCGAAAGTATCAAGTTCATTGGCCATCAGGCTGTTTTTTTAGAATTCAATGGCTCTTACCATTTTCATGAGTGGTAAAAAACCAGATTAAAATATGACATAGTAACCTAAATAATCGTATCCTCTCTGCGTCTTGAAGAAGTCAGCTAACAACTATTTTCTCTAAATGAATTTGATTGATTTAATTGTGACACCCCAACCTTGAAGCAAAAATACAATATCTAGTATTGTAGATGTTCTTACACTTTACTTATAAAATGAATAGAAAGCTCGCCAAGACATACAGCCTAATGACTAATCCGTAAGCAATCCCTCGTTGTTTTGGTCGGAAATCAATGACCTGTGTTGGACGTGATTTATTTGAAAATGTGCTTTCCAATTGAATCGGCTCGAACAAAGGTCGGCATTTGTTTTACTCCGAAACAGTAAGAAGGATATATTTTGTTCATAAATGTTAATTTGTTATATACGGGCTCATTCACAAGAGGACGATTCGTTGTATTGACGAATGGTATTTTTTCATGATTCGTTTTTTTTTTTGACGGTGACAATGTTTTTTTAAATGTGCGTTACTAAGCTTCACGATACTAAAGATTCAAGAGCGGCATGTCCCTTTGACCTCAAACGTTTCCACAGATAAATGAACACTTAACAATATTTATTTGTAGCTTCCTGTTTATTTTACTTTGCCGACCGTAAAACGGAAACGCATTAGTATTTGTCTCGCCTCAATTAAACTTAGAAACAATGATTAGATAAAGGTTTTGAAATAATTTAACATAATTTTTATTACAGTATTAAATTAAAATTTAATATTATTATATTTAAATAACAAAATATTATTTAAATCATTTAAAGAAAAATACTTCAATATTAATAATTAATATAAGCTCGAATTGTATTTTTGGAGCGTTCGGGACAAACAGAACGAATTCCAATTTATTGCTTGCACCAGGGACTGCGCTTTGAGTCTTAAAAAAATTACTGCAAAAATTCTGAACCAGATATGAATTGGATCTATATGAGGCTACGGTACACATCTGCTATTTTCTTTGTAAATGTTTCACGTTGCTGGACTCAGCTTCGCTAGCGATAACTCTTCATTTTTTTAACTGTGGCGTCGTAGCTCATAAACAAATAGACCGATTATCATGCGGTTTCTTTTTCGAAAGCTGAAGAGATTGAGATTGTTTTCGGTTTCAATTTATGAAGCAGATATTCATCATTTATGAGGTATGAATACTCATTTGTAATTAACATGGTTTTGTCTTGAATTTCTCTTATTACAAATACTCTACCGTGGTTAATTTGAAGGACAAGTAACTATTTTATGAAACACAGTTTCAGTGTAATATTTGTGTGGAACATTTGCGGACTAACATTCCCTAACTCATACATTTGCGCCCAGTTTGAATGAATACATTTATTATTCAAGCACACAATGCAATGCCTCTACCACAATGCCTATAAAAGCACTTCTCTTAAAACTAGCTTTTTTGCGCTCACATTGAATCTTTTATCTTTCACAAATTGAGAGAGAGGATTAATTAAGATTGTATACAATTTTATTTAAAATGATATATATATTAACATTATTTACTTGTCTCGTGTTTTTTATCACGTTGTTTAAGACAATTATCTTTATTAAGAAGGTTTATCATAACTTAACTAAGGGTTTAACTGTAGATACATATTCTTATTTGAATTATATATAATAGGTACATTATCCGTAAGGTTAGGTTGTTACTTGTATACAATTATACATATGAATAAAATATGGTCTTATAAAAATTCAAGCCTTGAAATGCACACGCGACTCGTAAATAAAGGAGACGTTTAAACCTAAAACTGTTCGAGCGTTTCGTTTCATTTAAATATCGAAACTTAATTTTACGCTGTACTGGATATTCTGAAAAAATATACCTTAATTCCTCTGTTACTCTGTTAGTTATTGCTACAGTTACAGCTAATTTATACATAAGTATTACGTCTAACATAAAATTATTAAAAGTGGTGTTTTATATTCAAAAGTGTTTATTCAAAAGTTTTATTTAGGCTCCTCCGTGCGAAGTTGGCTAGATACTGTATCGGCATGTTCCGCCGAATTTCCTAGGTTCAGATCCGGGAAAACAAACGTTTCATTTGATTAGGCACGGAAAACTGATTACGCTACTTGCCTGCAAAGAAGCATAATCAGAAGTTGAGAGATTTCACTTTTTTTGTTGTTGTTTTATGTTTTTAACAAAACGGTTTTAGCTTAAACGTTTATTATAAAGAAGTAGTTTATTTGCTGATGCACATTTGGTGATATTACTTAGGATTCGTAACCATATTAAATATGACCTTTTCTTCAATAAAAAAGGTGATATTCTAAAAAGGTGGAAAATAAAAATGTTTCTAACAAACTGAGAAAAAAAACTATAATTGTAGTAAAAATATTTGAGTTAATACATATGTTGTTTTTACATTTATTTATGCTTACTACAAAAGCGAAAGTATCGCAACTAGTATTAAATAAAATACCTTTTATTATACGTATTTTGCTTCACAATATCCTTTATTTTCCATTTATTAAATCAAAATCATTTTATATAATTTCTACTGCCATTTTATACGTACTTAAAATACCTCTATGTATTCATAATGGATTAAAATGTTCTCGGGGAACTATTCTTTCAACAATCACAAAGCGTAATTTCTTTAGTTGCTGAGAGAAAGGAACTGAAGAATCTATTACACTTCTCGGAGCCTGGACTTTAGATATTCTTTCGAGACATATTAATTAACGAAATATCTAGATTTAACTATTCAATTTAACTAGGTTTTTGAATTCATTTTGTATTCATATTGACGCGGTCATTTTTAAATGTTTGTCGCGTTAACGCAGTCTTAGTGGCGAAAAGGAATACCTCTTTATGGTAATATACATAAAAAGAGATTCATCTTTTGACCTTTTACATGTGGTCATTTAATAATTTTGAAAAACATATATATTTTATTTTTTAGACACCGATGTCCTTAATTGAATGAAAAGAAAGAATGTCTGATTTCCAGATGCATTTGAATGTTCTTTAATTTGAATTAATTATAAAAATTCTCATTATTCATGTTTCTATACAAAAAAACTTCACCAGTGACAAAAGATTCAATGTAATAAACTTCGTTTTAATTATTCCAACGATTATTTTTCTTTTTCTGTCTCTTCTTAATGAGATTTTCTCTAGTTATCCTACGATATATGCAAAGATGGAGATAAAATATTTTATAGTTACAAGCATTTACGATTTATTGGACTCTTTGCAAATTTGGCATATGAGTTTGTTATTCAATGTTATGCCATTCCAATTAATGACATAATAAGCTAGCTGATATTGCTTCATTTGCAATCTACAAATACTTTATATTATATTCTTAATTTATTTAGTTTATTAATTCTAAAACATGGACTATCTGAAACTATAATGAGTTGTCAGTCATAAAAAGATTGTGTACTAATAAAAACAGAGATTATTAATACAAAACGTTTTCACATGATGTCATGAAACTGTTCAAAACAAGATATTGAAGCAAATCTAAATAAAATATTACATAGTTGCTGCGGTTTTAGATTAGAAGTATAGACCATTTCCTTGATATATAAGTGCAAATTAAATTATCTAGAACAGCCGGATTAGCCTAATTCACTAATACGTAGGTCGTTCGAGTCGAAAGGCTTTTGCGGTAAATTGCGAATGGCGTGTGTCGTGTGGCGTGTGGCACTAGCATCTGCCATAGGTCTGACAAACTCCACAACATACTTTGAAACGACACGGGCAAATTAAAAGTTGCATTTAGAGTTGAAATAACTTAGAACTACCTTCATTGATCATTATTATTTTCATCATTTCCTGCTGACAAAAAACATAAAATGTACTTGTTGAATGTTATTTAATATAAAAAATCACGTTACTTCTAGTAGGACATTTGGTTGACACGTTTCTTTATCCGTTTTATCTATATTTTCTATACAGGGAAATAGGTAATCGGCATTCAATGCCTACCTAATCAAAATATTTATTTACTTTCCCGCGACTGGAATTCAGTAACTTCGGCGCAACACGCAGGTTCTTTTAGCCACGCAAATGCTATTAAAATCGGGCGAAATAAACAACATACATAAACATTTCATATAATATCATATGAAATGTACACAAGCGTATAAAACTAATATTTTAAATGAGGATGGATAGTTATTTGATATTTTAGCACAAACAAATACTTACTTTTATAAAATAATGTACGTATTTAAAGACGAAACCTCGTAAAAAAACACAAGTTTTCCTAATTGCCGTTTATATCGGCTACCTACCAAATTTGATTAATGTTAGGCTTAGCTGCAATGCAGCTCCAAAAAAGAAATACAGAAATTAAAGAATTTGAAACAATTTTTTCTCTTAATTTCGTCTGCTTGAATAAAACTTTCGCATTCTTTATTGTTACTGATCATCAATCACAGTGCAAAAAACTTTTGTAGCTGATTTACAATTTAAGAAAAGTTCCCACAGTTGTAAAACCACGCTCTAAAGAAACTTCTGAGTGAAATTGAATTCTGAACTTTTTCGGTGCAAGCTAGAACAGCAAAAACATTTTCTTGGAATTATACGAGAAGTTTGATTTTTATTATGTAAATCACTTCGTACCCAAAGAGCAAATGTAATGACAAGAAGTGAGATCCATTTTGACGGTAGTAATTAAAATTTATTAAGTTCAAAAAAAGGGTAAAATTCTTTAACATCTTTTGCGTCATAGAATAAATATTTTTAGAATATTTTTAAAAACTATAAAGTATGATTCTCCACTTATACGCTATCGTGTGAAAACAAAAAAACAATTTTTATCATAGCAGCGCGCTGATCGAAGAACAAAGCCTTCTAAAATAGTATGGCACGTCTTTGAGCACGTTTTGCCCCTTTGTTACACTTGATTTTTGATGAAGACTCGAGTCGACGGCTTATGCTCAATAACTTCTTGAATACTAAGAACATGTAGGAGTGAAAAATTTTCCAAAACTTATTTATGGCCCCTTTTAGTTTTATAAAAAAGTATCACCTCTCACATTGCAAAACAATTAATTTATAATATAAACTAATTATTGGAAAGTTTGGTTAAAATATGAAAAAAATCAATTTGGCGAAACTTTCTTCATGATCGACGTTGACTTTTTATACATCGATAATTGTCATTCGTTCTAAATTCATGTATTGTGTGTATTGTAACAAAAATGTAACTTAAAAAAATAGGTAGGTAAACCTATTTTTTTAAGTTAAATAGGAACTGGCGTTCACTCCAACAAAGCTGTAACTTAGAAAATGCGCAAAAGGTTCATGATTTTATATTTTCGAAACATAACAAAGTTTTAAAGTAGCAATAAATCAATCAATGCAATCAAATAAAATCTATATTTGTCGAAACATCGCAAGCTTTATATTGTCACAATCCACTGAAGTCATCACTTCAGATGAATTGAACTTAGCACAAAATCTGTATTCTAAGAAAGAAGTCCATAAAGACATTTTAAAGCACATGCTTTGCATACAAAATCAGACAATTCCATATTAGATTCTGTCTGGAAGTTGTTTAAAGTAACTACACAATAAATTCGAATTGCAAGTGACATCTTGAAGTTGCTACAATGCCAAGGATAATTCTTATTAAGTAACAAGACTTTTTTTATGAACTTACCTTTCTTTTTCTTTATATGTCAATATATAATATAACTTTGACTTTCAATATAATATAATAATTAAATAACCGATTGGCGCAATTGATAGTGCTCCTGCCTTCTGCATCGAAAGGTTCGACTTCCGGTAGGTGCATTAATTTGTGTAATGAGAATGAATGTTTGTTTCCGAATCTTAATTGTTTATAAACTAATATAATATGTATTGTGGTACCAACGCTGTTTTTGATAACCATAACACAAGTGCTTTAGCTACTTACTTTGGGATCAGAGCAATGTATGTGAGTTGTCCCAATTATTATTAAAAAAAAACAATATAATATGATTAGATTATTAGATAATTTTAATTTCTTCCTATTTCTTTCCCAAAGATCCGAATGACCTAGTTACTATTCTTCTGCGATTAGCATTTTACGTTGTATTGTAACCAAGGTAAGAGGCTACGGTCCCGCTTTCTTAAAATATAAACTGCTATCAAAAGAATATATGTTTCAGTTTATGCTGTCACATGGTTTTCCATTAGGTTTATTACTATAAAGGATAGGAGTATGTAGTAAGTCAATGCCAGAGGAAATTCACCTCGATACAATTTCAGTACTTACTACATTTTTATCCAATTTTGTGTTGAAGAAATCCTTATTCGGACGGGAATTTTATCAACTGCATCTGCTACTAATATATTATAGTACTCGTTTATTGGTACTACATATTTTTAATGTGTTTCAATATAATTGGAGACATTAAAATAAAACAATAATAAAGGAAAATGAAACGTTTTTTCAGTTTTTTGTTTTTTATGAACTCAAAAATACTAAATAGATAAATATAAATTCACCATTCGAAAGCTGGAAACATAATTAGTTAATGATTATTAATAGACCACATTGAATACACAAAAACTGTTAAAAATATTTATATAAATATGGTGGCTTAAATTTAAAAACATTTGGGTAAAAATTGTAAAATGATTCTTAAGCAATCTGGTAAATGGTAGCTATGGGCTACTTTTAGGTGATTTAGAAAAATCATGACATGTTGTTAAAAATATATTTTTTTTAATAAAATAAAACAAAATTTATCTAATAACCTGTCAACATAGCAAAATCCCAAATATTCTGTAATCAATGTTACAAGTTTCACTATCAGAAAGATATTGTATTCTGTGAAATGCGAGACGGATTTTCCAAGTCACTGTGCACTGTGCAATACAAAAGATTAACTTCGCGAAATCGATACATATCAATTTCAGAGAATTTTTATATTAAGTTATTTCTAGAATTTTTCATTTCACACAACCTTTACTTATGTCGTATTTGAATTTATTTTTTATCAGAAAACGCCCTCTTTTTAAGAATCAATTTCATTTTTCGTGATCGCTCGATGCTCGTACCGATACAGAAATATAACATCTATTTTATCTTCTTTAACACTATCTTAGTTAAAATATTACGTATTTTTAAGTCGGAAAGAAAGAAAAAAAAATTTATTTGCTATACAACATTGAACACACAAGACCAACGAGATGCTCTTTCTTTAGGATTTATATAGTAAAAAAGTTTATCACGTCACTGAAACAATGTAATGATTACAGTCCTGACTGTATTTGCCTTTGTCCGGTGCAAAATACTACTATAATACTAATTATGTATAATACTAATAGCCGCAATCAGCAACTTTGTAATATCAAATCTAAAACCGTAACATTTACAGTACGCATAACCAAACTGACTAGAAAGTGTAAAAGCTATTGTTTCAACATGCATTGTTGTAATATACCACGATTTGGCCCGGTAACGCTACATAAAATATATTCTTTATAAAATGCGGTAATGAGAGGAGCAATACGTTTTGTGGAATATTACAAGAACAAGTAAAGAGCTAAAGACAAGGGTAAGCCAGCGCTAAGTAACTCTGGATTATGGTAGCAGATAAGACACGAGAAAGCTTTCGAGGCAGAAACAAAAGGGACAATAAAGTTCTTGAAATGAAGCGCATTTTAAACAAAAGCCAATAAGAATAGGTTCAAAGATAAATGTCGATAAAGCGTCTACTTGAGGCTAAGGAAAAATGTCGAAATGCAGACGTTTTAGTTTCAATTGTAACTTTTTGTTTTACTTCTTAAGTAACATTTGATTATTTATTTTTAACAATTAATTTCACTGTGTCATGATATAAAACCTATTCAATTTCTTCTACAGTTGACAATATTATTTACAGTAGGTAACCTACTGTGAAGTTAACTACTATTTTTAATGAATTTTTGTCAAAAAGATTTCTAAAAAGTTAAGTCTGAAATATGTTTAGTGTGATTATTTAAAGCTGTAAATTTTTCGCCATTAGCATGAAAAGTTTGGCTAAGAGCCAACTTGTAATTCAATTGTTCAACAGAGTGCTACACTCAATTTCTCAGATAAATTAATTTCTATAAGTGTCTATAACTTTACACTTTTGTTGAAAACTACCACAGACGATATTGTAGATTCAGCTACTGCAGATCAAATAATATTATGATTTTTTTTAAGTTTTTAATAAAAAATCTGATCAAATCTTTTTTAATGTTAAAAATAATACACTTACTAACAACTTCACGTCATTGTTAAACATTAGTTAAATAAACATTATATAATTAAATTCAATAAATCAGTTGACAATTAGGAAGAATATTTTATATAACAACAGATGAAATTATAATTTATTATAATAGGCTGTCGAATTATAAACAAAAGAATTAACATTTTCAATGTCAAAATATTAGTATTTTTTGCAGCAATAAGAATTAAATAGCTAACAATTCCGCCATCACAGCATTTTAAGTAAAATTGTACAATATTAAAAGAACTAGAATAATAAGGCAGCTAAATTATAAAAGAAAATTAACGGCAGGTCCTGCGACAGACAAATAACTGCCTGACTGATTAATTATTTTCCTTAACAAGCCACGGAGCCTTCCGTGCCTTCCAGAACTAAATTTCTTTATTTCCATCACAATCGAACCCAGGACATTCCACGTAACGTTTTGCGTGGCATGTTAGACAAGTAAAAAAACTATGAAGATGGTTAGTTTAATAGAAATCTACTTCATATAAATTACAAAAAAGCAAGTAACACTAAAATATGCAAAGAAGTTCAATCTACAGATTAGCTACTAAATCTAGCTACAGCTAGTAAATCGCTTTGCAGATAGTTCGTATTTTACTAAAAGGTGCCAACGTTTTGCGGCCTAGATTAAAATCTACAGCCATCTCACGATCTTTTCTGGCACTGATTACAATTAGCACGCCTTTCTCTATAAAGTGGATCCACTCGAGTCAGTATTTTTCTTGCCAAGTCCGCATCGAGACTAAACTTTTCTTGATATATTGTATTTTCAAAGGCGGCTAACAATTTCGTGTGTGATTGCATTGTTTATTTACTTTACTAGTAAACGGATTTAATGTGAATTAGGACTTTATTTGGCTGCAAACTATCGCAATTATAATATTGCTTGGATAATTTTTAGTAATACTCGTTAGACGTATAAATTTTAGAGCAATCAATATGTTTTTATTAGTAATTAATATAGAGCCCTTAACCGCGATTTAAAAGTATATATGATTTAACTTTTCTAATAAATTTCTAATAATGGGTTAAAGTATCCAATATAAAAACCATTGAAAAGAGATGAATTTATAAAATAAATAAATGAAAAGTAAAGCGCTTAGACATTTCTGAATGCATGTTCCGCAGATTTTTTATTTTTAACAGACTCTAACAGCTAAGCTACGCTCATTGATTATGTATAAAACGTATTAAAATATCGATTATGAATTGTAAGGTTACACTTACACTTTTAGAAAGGATATAATGTATTGGATATTCGCCAATGAGGCCACACGCCAGCACCTTTTAGCATTTGTCCAGCGATTTATGATTCTTTAAAGCTCGCTTTAGTGTTTTTGCGATGAAATTGATGGTTTTATTACTTTTTGACTTAATTAATATAAGTTCCACATATCTGTACGATAAAATTCAAACGGATTAGAAAGTCGGATTATTTTCAATATTTATAACTCAAGAACGGCTGGACCGATTTTAGTGATTGCTTTTTTATTGGATTCGTCTTACCCTAGATTAGCAGAATAAGTATTTTAAAAAAAAGAAAAATTAAGAAAAAGTGTAGATGAAGAAAATTCGTTTCCTCATACATTTTCTATGCAATGGCGTTTTAAGTGACACGTTATGATTCGGAACTCTGAAGCGACACCACGTTCACGGAGTCCACTGAACTAACAATGGTTTTTTATATTGATAATAATAATAAGTACCTACTTATATTATTTATATTTAATAAATAAACTAAAATTTATATTAGGTAGTCAGTAATAAAAGTGAATCTAACTCGACTTAATCTTTTTAACTATCGACGCAAAAAGATCGGTTATGAGTTTGACGTCTTTCTGTCTGAGATATTGTTGTTCCTAACCGGTTGTTTTGTTTGAAAGATGATCATCTTGGGACTTCATAACATTTATCCATTCATGAGATTATTTGTAATTAACACGTCAGCGTTTTTACTTCGTCCTTGTGATACTATAAAATAATTAAATGTATATGTATTTTAATTAGAAGAACTTTTAAATTAGCTAATGTTATAAGCTTTGTGTTATAAGTACTTTGCAAAGCTTGTCGGCAATTATTAACAAGCTGCAAGAGTCGCGTAAAACCGCACTGTCAAGCGACGGACACCCGTTGCGCCGTTGTTCCACTTAAATTTTCTACATTCTCAATGGTTAAGGGGATGTTTAATTTACAAAAAGTTTTTCAGTTGTCTCTTCAATTGTTTTCAAACTACGAATAAATATTTATAGTCTTGCCACATTGTTTTGAGGTAAATATAATAGCTAGAAATATTTTCGAAAACAATTAATAAATGTACTGACTCAAATAGTGCATTTACAAAACATAATACACATGCTTTTTTTAGATTTTTTCCAAATTATGTAACAATTGTATATTTAAAAGAGTAACAACAAGGATTCTTGCCGGTTCTTCTGCGTAGAATCTACTTTCTGAACCAGTGGTAACTTTCTTCTTCTGCCAATGTCCAGTAGTTGTATGAGTGTGTATATACGATACACTTATTAAAGCACTTCATGTCAACGATAGTATTGGTAACATCAATGTGACAAGTGGCCGTGAAGCTCAATGGAATCGGCTGAGAAATGGTAGAGTGAGAGAAATTAAGTGAGGCTCTGAATGTTGAGGCGTTTTTTTTTTTGAGACATTCTAGCTATCACGTCAAATCTATATATGATAGGATAGTGTGACATCATGGGGCCATTACAATGGAAAAGTGTTGAAGTAATTTCCTGTATTTTCTCACTCTTGTCAGTAATAAAATAATTGGTCAACCCACCAAAACATTGTAATTTGCTTTACGATTAATGAAGAAAGGATTATTACCAGTCGATTAAATATTGCAAAACATTTAAAAAACCTTGTTTGTTTATGTTGATAAAATTGCAGTGATGGAGCTAAGCGCGTGTCGAGGCAGCGTCGGCGCTGCAGTGGGCGGCGCGGGCGGCGCGCTGGGCGGCGTGGGCGCGTAGGGCGGCGCGGTGGCGGGCGCGCGCGCATTGCCGGCGGCGCATGCACGCCACCGGCCATACAGACCGCTCGGGCGGCGGCGGAGGTGGCTCCTGGCGCCTCCCGCCCGACGAGACTCTACAAGTCGCCGACCCCAAGTCTGCCAAGGAAGAGGTCAGGACTTCTTGTATTCATAATAGTAGGCTATAAAAGCGAGTGGTAGTTTATATGATAAAATAACTCTAGTTTAACATCTAAAAATTATTTATTCTACATTACTAGTTGTATCAACGCGTTGAAGTAACTAAAACAAGAAAACAAACTTTGGAGAGTAAACATTCATCAGAAGCCATTGTTATCGCTAAGTTACAGTTCACGCGACTAGAATTATGTGTTGCGACAGAAAGACTTACTACGCTATTATTGCCCAAAAAATCCATCATTTCTCATGTTTATTCAATAAGAGTGGCAAAGTAATCCTTACCAACCTAGGTCATCAATATTATTTCAATTTAATAATTGTGTCAAATTGACACTTCCGAAATGTTTAATAATTTTATGGGAAAATGATCATATTCCTATTGACAAGCCTGCCGTTTATCGGTGAAAAGAATTGATTAAATTGTATTCATAATACCTGTGCTATATGCATGCATAATCATCGTTAAAAAGGAAAAAGAATTCTAATCACTAGAGAGGTCTTATTATACGGAATGCTCCTAAATTAACTTTATAAAAATACATTGTCGCTAATATTATAAAATGAAACTCTTTTTTAGGACCTCTACCCCGGAGATGGACACAATTGGAGGAGCATCATATTTTCTTTAATGGTCATAAGTTTTGTGATCGCCGGGATCGTCACAGCTATCTATCTATTAGGGTAGGTTTAAAAGATTTACTAGTTTTCCTTTTTTGTTATTTACCAATCATAACTTTTTTCTATTTAACATATAACAAAATAGCCGTGTTTTTCATACAAAATTGGTACTATGTTAAAAGAGGTGTTTATTTCAGTTAATAAATAATAAGTTACTAACTCATCAAAATCCCAATATATTAATATTAAAGTTAAAACATACTTGATGTCTTTTTAAAGGTTTTTATAACCACAGCATTGATATTCTAGCCAAGGCGACAGATTACAATTCGATTTTCGTCCCTAAAATTTTATTTAGACATTAAACTCGCGTGCTTGGAAGAATACTTAAATTGTGCGGAATTTTGTGTCTACTGCATTGCGACAGTGACTTTTGACCGTTGCATTTAGCAAATGACATACATAAATTCTATTTGACTGGTTTCCGTTACCGGTATATTTCCTTGGGCGACTTGCAATATTCGAATGCCCCACGGTATTATAGCGACCATCGCGTGTTGTTCAAGAATATGTCGCATAAATTGCAACACCGCTTCAAATCGTATTCAAGCTGAAAAGACAAGTATTTGCGCCATTTGAATTTGCATATATCATCTATTTAAAATAGGTGTAGGTTATGTATTATTAAATTATGGATAGATAAATTTATCTGTATGATAATTCTTATACGGTTTTATTAATCACTAGTGATATTGGAAATATTTTATTACTGAGATTAAAATAAACGAAAGAAGTTTTAATTTTAACTTTAATATTTACTTTTTATAGTATTATTTTTGTTAATAAAAATTAAAACTGAAATCTTTTATCGAGCTTTTCAATTTTCTGTACGATTTTCACTCTCACGTTATCTTTTGTACAAAACCTTTCTTGAAAATTAAAACAAAACAGGCAAATTTGTGCAACCGATCTGAAGTTATGTCCTTATAGGTATGTATTAAATTTGTACCTTTAACTTATACAGATATGTGGACGAACTATTATATTGGTCGGGTCGTCGTATGCGTTTGGACGAATTTCTTCGCGGTGACCTGGCAGGTAAGCGGCTGCCCACTACTTGGATGAGCGCCCACCAGCTGGTCTATCAAGCGGACGATGGCGGACTTCTGGCTCTGAACACCTTCAATAACACCCTCACTGTGCTCGTCACAAATCACACGCTTGTAAGTCATAAACCTATCGAAAACTCCGATTTTTATAGATTTATGTAATATTTTTTCTCGAAATTCTACGCAAACCAAATCTCAGTCATTAACTATAGAGGCCTAAGTGACCAACTTTAATACCCACGTATAAATTCTGTTTCCTTCAATCATTCTTAAATAATGCGGCCATTTTAATTAGGCTTATCTTAGTAGTTTATCGATGCAAAACAATGCAAATTCAATTTCCACTTGGCAAATTGCTTACACAACTGCCCCGCCAAGTGATACGACGCCCGTCTTGCCTATGATTTATACCGCCGCTTCATTATTACAATCTTGTGTAAATCAATCTACCTAATTAAAATCTGCATAAATTACAATCTAAATAATGTTGTACAATATACTCTGTACGCTAATATTCTAAATACCTTTGCTTGTTACGTTTATAACTCTTGTTTGATATAAGATTCCAAATTTTATTAAAATTTTCATAAAGAGTTTTTGAAAATAAGCAGACGAAATTATATTGTATAACAATTAGAAGAAAGTAAGTGGTTTTACATCTATAAAATAAAAAGTAAGTAAAATAATACATAAAAACAATATAAGCAAATACATACATACGCAATAGCTATTAAGTTTATTTACAGGCAAGTAGGTGATCAGCCTTTTTTGCCTACCCAACCGAAACATTCATTTGGGATTCGAATCCAGGACATCCATCGCATCGCGCAGACTCGTAAACCACTTAACCACGGAGGCGGTTTTTACAAATTATTCAATATAATTTGCTTGAGGGCTGTTGATTATACTTAATAAATGAACAATACACAAATGTGTGCCTAAGTGATTTAACTTTTTTACAGAGACAATTGAACGTTCGCGGGTATCAGTGTTCACCGAATCTTCGATATGTACTTTTTCAACACAATATCAAAGAGGTATTTAGTTTTTAGAAAAAAATATACATTTTAGCTTTAATATTTATGGGGATTGGAAAACCTAATGGTAGTATGGTTATTTTAGCAATATCTACATATCTACTATTAAACTGTTATAAAATGAAAGTTTACGTTAAATAATGGGTCTGTTTCTCTGAATATTTTGTTTACAGGCTCTTGAATAGGCATTGAATATTAGATTTTTTTTATTTATTGATTGTCATCAAATATATTTTTTATTGAATTTATTTTACAGGTGTATCATCGAACTTTTACTGCGCATTACACTGTCTATGATGTCACAAACGAGTGAGTTAAATATTGTTCTTGAATATATAGACTATAATTTAGTTAATTTATATTGCATTCATCAAAGAAGTTGGAGTACATACTTAAATAAGTTGTAATACTCAGTAATGCTTTTTTTTGATTACTGACTATTATATCTAATAATAAAAAAAAAAGTTTCCAGTAAAAGAGCTATTTCCAGCGGGCGCGAATCTAAATGAAGTTTTAACCTCGAGCCCAGGGCAGTTCCGTGCTATAGACAAAAGAAGATTTTTAATCATCGAGTCCCATTGAAAATGAACCCCTAACAAAACGTCCTCATTACATAAAACTTTCAGCATTGTTACATACCAATTATACATTCCAAAAAGAAACGTCGAGTATTCAACACAATAATATATTCGTATTAGGTATTAAGGTGTGTAGGAATTGTAATGACATCTCAGGCGTTTCTGACGCTCGCTTTGTTTTCTTTTGATTATAAAAATATCGCTGGGAGGGAACATTTAATTAAATTTTTACAGAGTCGTAAAGGATGCGTTTAGAAATATTTTTAAGTTTCGGCTAAATGATAGCGTAGAAATACGAATATATTGTATTTTACAAAGCAGATTTATGACTTTAACATCACTGGGGATATTCTTTAACCGTAAACGTTTTAGAAAAAAAAAACAATGTTTTGTCCGCGTAATCCGTGTTCCAAAAACTTTTGGAATATCAGAGCGAAACTTGTT
This sequence comes from Aporia crataegi, assembly GCA_912999735.1. Classification (NCBI taxonomy): domain Eukaryota; kingdom Metazoa; phylum Arthropoda; class Insecta; order Lepidoptera; family Pieridae; genus Aporia; species Aporia crataegi. The sequence goes on from OU538736.1 coordinate 6,613,512, forward strand.
TCATTGCATAGTTTTAAAGCGTTTGAGCAAATACGTTAAGAGGCAGTTTCATAACACTGTCCATATTAAATATCTATATTTACTTTTCATCTTTTTTTCAGTTACGTTTTAGAGAATTATATTATTTATTTCTAATGTTAGAAGAAACTGCTATTGATTTAATTATTTAATGATGTCCGTGACTTGTCTTCGTATTATTAACATAGTAGCTCGATATTTTTAGATTAAAATTTTCCTAATTTACTTTACAGAGGCAATATCAATTTATCATTAATAATATTTGTAAATCAATGTCTATAAATGGTTGCAATTCTAGAATACATGGAAGATTCAAATCCCTAGTTAATTAAGGCAATGTTCTGAATTAATCTCGAGGAATTAAAGGAGTCGCAATGAAATTTCGTTCTAGACAATTTATTGGAACTAGATTTGCATGAATCGAATAATTCCGTTAATATTTTATTCATTTTAATATAAATGATTAAATTCAAGGATTACAGCTCTCCAAAGTTTGATAATAATATTAAAGCATTAACTGTAAGCTTTGACAATTGACATGGAAGAACGATACGATAGAGATTATAATCTAAAGATTTGAATCTTTTTCATACACAAAACGTACCATACGATCGTTAAGCTTTTCATTGTTTGCCTATTTATTAATTTACAAATTACTTTATAAGTTAGAATTACTATCGCATCTTCTAAACTAAAACTTTTTGTTTTTTCTCTGAGTAATAAATCTCCCCACTGCAATTATTGTATTTTCGAACTGAGTGACAATAGTAGTCTTTGTGCTTTCTATGATTTTTTTTTTTTTGTAGACTCGATCGGGAATACACTACATGAGTTAGAATTGAATTAATTTGAAGCAACATTTAAAATCAATTTAAATTAAAGATTTATATGTAATATTTTTAACCTAGCCACCACATACCACTGTTCGGCGAGGGTCAAGGCAGCTGGGAGTGGCAGCATGCAGCCTGGCTTGGTACAGAGGGAGCTCTTATCCTTGCTGCAGACAATGAGGTATTGGCAAGACCATCACCACCAGCGAGACGAGCTCCCTTACTTCGTCTCACTAAGGACGCAAGGCCCGGAAGCGTGTATAACGGAGTATCGGATTGGTTGTACCAAGGTTTGTTAAGTAATCATTTGACAGAATATTTAATTAGCTGTACTTTTAGCAGAAGTTTCAAGTATTTTGGATAGACTTGTCTTGTCAATGTAAACGTCAAACAACATCCCCCTTACAAAACATCACAATATTTTATTTTATTTTATTTATTACTTTTTAGCACTTTAAGTCGTGAATCGTTACACAGAGAAATGAGAATTGAATGATAAATTTTTGCGCGGTAAAATAGTTAAAAACTTTAAAAATTGACGTCAGGAATCGGCTTTACATCAAAAGTTTCTCAAACTTTTATTTTCGCTGCAAAGTTGTATCGAATTGATTAAATTCTTGCTGTAAGTTTAAAGATAGTGCAAGTTGAGTTAAAACATTTCTTATACAAACAAACTTGTTGCTTCAACCGACTCGCGAAAGTATTCGTGTTATTACGATCACGACATGGAAACACGTATTATGTTCCACAATGAACTTTATCTAAGTTTGAATTTTGTACCTTCCACTATGAAAACAAGCTAGAAGCTTAGGTCAAAATGTAATGACACCATCATGTGTTTGGTTAACTTCAAAAGCTAAATGTTTATAAATATAAGATTTCAAGCGTATAATTAGAGGTATTTCTAAGATAGAAATGCCTAGGTATATTGTACAAATAACAGCAAAAATTATATTCGACGAAACATCTCACAGAGGAGGTGACGAAAACAGCATCAGCAACTTGGGGGTCAGCGGACGGAGCATTTGTGATGTACGTCCGCTATGACGACAGCCTGGTTTCTGAGCTGCGGTTACCTCGCATCTCCGAAGGTATTGGAGGAGCGGTGGCCGCCAGATCGGGCTTCCTGCTGCCAGCCTTTAACAACACTGTGCCTAATGTCTTCCCAGACCACATCACTATTAGATATCCTACGGTATGTTAGTCATTCGACCGAAATAATATTTAGTACGTAAACATGTTATTTGAATGATGTAATGCAGATGGCATATGGATTTATTTACTCGTAGTTATTTACTACTACATCTAAATGTAGAATGTGACACATCATATTTATATAAAAAGTGAAGTCCCGTGTAACCTAATGGGGTATGGGGCAGATGCTTTACACATCTGTTTCACTGATCGGTTTTTTCTTTAGGGGCAAGTAGGTGATCAGCCTTCTATGTCCTACCAGACCGAGATTTTTTTTTATCTCCACCGGGAATCGAATCCAGGACCTCTTGGTTGTAACGCTTACGCGCTTACCACTACACCAAGGAGGTGGTCCTTATCATATTTATATACTGAACACAAATTATATTTTGTTATTTATGAACGACCAAGTTATAAACAAAGTTCCTTGCTGCGTCGGTTATACTGAACGGATTTTTATCTGCGTAAAATGCAATATTTAAAAACAGATGCATCATAATAATTCTTACATGCTTTAAAACATTTTACCAACATTTTTATTAAAGTAAATTATATATACCTACAATAAAAGTAATAATAGTAATACAGCCTAAAAACCAAAATTAGGTATTTCACAATAACAAGCCTCATTCTGTTGAGACTGCGAGTTGGCCGCTCAACAAGGTTGTTGTGGGTAATTTAAAACTACAATACTACCTACGTTGACTTTGAAGCTGCAAGTACTTCATACAAGTGAAAAGTATTTTTATACATGAAATTGTATCTAACTATAAATTTAACCGCAATATTTTAAAGTAGAAGTTATTATTTAAATAATAATCAATATATCTAGTCCAAATTGATTTTTATTCACCATTAATTCGTTTGGCTTTTTTTGATAGCATTTTTTATTTTATACATTTAACTATATACCTTATAGAATGATCCTGAATTTTCAGCCTGGCAGTTCAATACCAAAAGCGAGACTATGGATTGTAGAAGTTGAAAACGTAACAACGCCACCGCGTTGGGAAGTAAAGCCTCCTAGTACATTAGATGGAATGTGAGTCTAAAAAACAATTTAATAAACCATTTTGGATTCCTCTTTTTTAATTTGGAAATCTATTTGGTATTAAATAATTTTTTTGTAAGTCAGAACGAAAATTGTAACATAAAATATTTAACGACATCCACAAATTTGAAATGATTTCCTACAAATCTATAGTAAATTAAGTTTATATTAATATAAGACTGTTTACGTTTTCAGGGAATATTATCTCATATCAGCCCAGTGGGTGGGCAAAGAAAACTCGCATGTAGGTGTAGTGTGGATGAATCGAGCGCAGAATCTTACAGTTTATAGTAGCTGCTACGCACCCAATTGGACTTGTACTGAGGTAAGCATTCATTTCATAAGGCGACGTAGACGACAGACATTCTGTCGCGGACTAAAAGTAGAGCCTATGCAATGGGGACAATCGTTTTTGTTCTCAGTTGTCTGATATAGCTGTTAAATGCGACTTTATAAGATCGGTGCCGAAACAAAGTTTTGAATCTTAAATCACATTAATTAATTTTAAATAATATCTCGTTTATTAATTAAGTATAAATAACAATCATCATATTTTTGCGCCTCTTTCCTAATTCCGCTTTCAAAGCGTTCACAATCATTGCCAAATCGCTAATATGGGTTATATTAGCGATTATTTCACGAAGGAGATCACTAAACTAAAAACTAGTGAAAATTGATGTTTTTGGACCTCACGCGGCACAAGCGCCTCTAGTGGCAAACTCATACGCGATAGCCCCCATTATATACAGTAACGCAGGCGAAGCCCAAAAATTCTGTCATACAAAAGCATCCGTGTCCGCTGACAAAAAGTCTATCGTCCGATATCATGTGATTTCAGATTGAGTCTGGATGTCGTAAATAATAAGATATTTGAATCTTTCAGACACATTCCGAGAAAGCAACAGATGAGCCTTGGTTAGAAGTTCACCAGAAGCCAGTCTACTCAGAAGACGGTAGTGCCTTCCTCCTGCTAGCCGCAGTACAAGAGGGTGGCGGACAATATTTCACGCATATCAAACACGTCGATGTGTTGCGACAACGCATAGCTGTACTCTCACATGGAAAAGTGGAAGTCGCCGAGATCCTGGCGTGGGACCAGGAAAACAATTTAGTTTATTATTTAGGTATGTTAGACACTGCTTACGTAACCTTTCACCTTGTTATTCATATTCCCTTTCAAATTTAATTCGTAATATGAAGAACATAACATTTTATCACTATAAAAGACTTATTATGCTGTTTTTACTAATAACACTATCACAGTTTTGAAGTTGGACTAAATTGATTTTATTTGACTTTAGCTAGTTAAAAATAAAAGAGTAGCTTTTTTCCATATAGCCTCTATTGAGTTGACGTTTTTAAATATTCTTTCAAATATTTTTATAATTCTCTTGATAAAAGATGCCTTATGTCCTCTTTGTACATTTTATATATTATGCATAATTTAATAACGATTCGTTGATTAGGAGCAAAATGATTGATTTTAATTTAGTAAAGTTACAATTAACATTTGAATGTTAGCTATGTAAGTCTATATGCGATTATATTGATGCTGTTTGCTCTTAAGTCTTACTATCAATCCTACTGTGTAAGGTTTTATAATACTTATTTCTCTATTAAAGGTTTAGACAAAGAGAAATTGTACATACCTAACCTGCATCCTGATATGGTCAAGGCTGCAAATCAAATTAAGTATTTAATTGAATGCGGTTGAGTGGTTTTACAACATATCTTTGTAACCCCCATCCCTTAGTCTTGCTTATTTTCCTGTAATACAGATGCATTATTAAAGCATTGTAATCTTCATATACAATTTTTCTAATATCTTATACATCCTACCTTTTTCAGCCAACATCGCCCTCCTTGTATTTCCTATGTTTGTCAAATCTACTTGATTCTATAGACAGCACTGTTATGGTTTGAAATGTGTGATTTTCTTTATCACGACTGCCATAAAACGCAACTATTCTTAATGTAGGTAGTGCTGACAGACCTGGTCAGCGGCAAGTGTACGTGGTCCGGGATCCAAGTTATGGCGGTGGAAGTAATTCAGTGAGGGCCAGGGCCGAGAGAGAAGAGCCTCGTTGCCTTACATGTGAGTTAGCCGTGTGGCCAGCTCGGCTACATTACGCTAACTGCACGTTTTGGAGTGCTACATTCTCCCCGCCAAGACCGAAAGTTGGCATAACGCATTACGTCCTGGAGTGTGGCGGTCCTGGACCTCCATTGGCGGGGCTTCATAACGCCAGAACACATAAGTTAGAAAGAATATTATATGACACGAGGCCTTATAGGTAAGCTAATATGTTGTATATTTCTGAGTTTATTTAAACTTTATTACCTGTGCTTTTTAGTTACAAATATTTTGTTTGATTATAAATTTGCTGATCAAAGAAAACCCATCATTTCATATTACGTGTTATTTGTTTACGAATTGAACCTGGTAGGCCCAAATAACAGAAGTAAACTCCTTAATATAACGTTCTTAAAGTTTGTTCTTCCTGTCACAACTTATAAAATTTCACTCAAATTCATTCATTCATTCAGCAACAAAGTTTCGCATTTATATTAGTTTTATATAATATAACAGGGCTTGTAATGTGCGTAAAAATCATTATTTTATCATTAGCACAAAAACTGCAATAAAATTTAAAAATTCAATTTCTCTTGATGCATGTTTCAGATCAGTACGTTTACGTGAGTTAGCACTGCCGTCACGAAGGTCATTCGATGTGCAGTTAAGCAGTGGCTCGAAAGCAAGAGTTCAGCTTTTCCTGCCGCCTTCGTGGAGAGAGGAACTAAGAGATGCCGCCTTTCCCGTTCTTGTACAAGTGTAAGTAGAAAAATAGCTAAATTGTTATTTAAATAAACGTGTCTTTAAAATATTATAACTTATTGGAATGTGAATAAAATTGATAAGATCATTCTTTTTATTCGGTGCTTTGGTCGCTACCGGTATAACTCTTAAAAAATTTCTTTAAATTGTGCTTAGCTATACCTAATAATTTTGATTGTTCGATTGACCATAAAGTGACGTTGACTTGACTATCACAAGCGCGAGTCGTACGCGACTTTTCTCATAGCAACTATGACATAAATATGACACTCGGTATAATTTCAGTGACGGAAAACCAGGTAGTCAGCAAGTGACGGACAAATTCTCAGTTGACTGGGGTACGTACATGTCGTCACGCAACGACGTGGTGTACGTGAAACTGGATGTTGCGGGCGCACGCGGACTGCCCAGAGCCTTACTACGTGGACGTTTAGGAGGTGTTGAAGTAGCTGATCAGTTGGCTGTTATTAGGTATCTCTTAACTCTTTAAATTATAAGTTCTTTATAATTTTAAAAATGTGTTTGTTTAACTTCTGAACTTTATCTGTCACAAAAGGCTGATCTATTTGCCTGTGACTAAAAAGACGTGCCCACGACTAGGAGTTACAGGTTTTATCCATAGTTAAATATTCGAATAAGTATTTTCAACACAAGGGACGTGCAAGTGTAAAATAAAATGCGACGCTGAAGTTACGACGTTGAAACCCACCTCAGTCATTTCACTAAGATGCCAGACATCGTCATCTTAGTTTGTCATCTTAACATTGTATTCATTTCAATTTTAAAGCAATATGAATAGATAAATAAAAGTTCAACGTGCTTTAAAGAGTGGAATTCTCAAATAATAACTAAATAAAATTATTTTTTTGAATGATTTTTTAAAAAATGACTGACATATATTTCCAGATACTTATTAGAAACGTTTAAATTCTTGGACGTGACCCGCGTGGCGGTATGGGGCTGGGGTTACGGCGGATATGTAACCGCCATGTTGCTGGGATCACAGCAGGCCACACTAAAATGCGGCATCGCTGTCTCTCCCATCACGGACTGGCTATATTATAGTGAGTATGGGTTCAGGATTGTATGCGTACCTTATAGAGCTATTTTTAAAATTTAATGTACCTTTTTGTTACGTGACCTACGTGTAAGGTGCTTTTTTATCCGTTTAATAATAATAAAAAATTAGAAATAAGTGTACCCTATGTCATTTTAAACCTACCCTGTGTCCAATCTTGGAATTTGTAGTAAAATGCCTGCTTCTTAAGTCTCAATTTGATTTTCCATCCCAAATTGAACCTTTAGATGCAGCGTTTACGGAGCGGATCCTAGGCCAGCCGTCCGTGAACTACAAGGGCTACGTGGAAGCTGATGCGTCGCAACGCGCGCACCACGTACCAGCGCACGCGCTCTATTTGGTACACGGTTTGGCGGACATGAGCGCGCCGTATCCGCACGCGTTGCAATTAGCCCGGGCGCTCACCGACGCCGGCGTGCTGTTTCGCTACCAGGTAACCCATCCAGTTTCTGTCCGCAATCTATGCTGCTTAACCTCGGTAATTAATATGCATTGATATCTTTATAATATATTCGTAATATTCAGATAATTTTTTCCCGTGGCTAACACACTTAATAGTTACATTGCATGACGAATAGTTTTATCAAATAAGGAAAATTTATCATAATATTGGATAATTCTTGTTGATTGCGACAAAAAGGGAACATAAGATTAGATTTAAGGATACTTTAAAAATGATTAGGCTACCTGTATGATATATTTGAAAACAAGTAGCGCTGTCATTAATCAAAACTAGAAACTGAATTAAATAGTATTTGATTTTGAAATAATTAATGGTATTGTTTATATTATTTCCAGGTATACGCTGATGAAGGTCACGATCTGAAGGGCGTTATAGAACATGTGTATCGATCGATGGAAGACTATCTTCGCGAGTGCCTCTCTCTGGACCCAGAAGACACCAAGCTGCCTCCTCCTGATAGATAAGTCAAGACTGCCACCTACACATAGTTCATTTCTAGTATACTTCAACATATTCGCATTGAAGGCAAGCCGTAGAAAAATTTTGGAAAGATAGTTTTTAAAACACTGAGTTTATATTACGAATTTAGTCGTTGTATTTACAAAAGTTTAATCACTGTTGTATAACAAAAATTAGTCACTATTATAATTCGACATATTTGTTTTATTATCTACCGTAAGATGTTGTAATTCACGTTATTTTAAACTAGTCCTCAGCAATAAATTTTACGTATCAATAAATGATCTTATTCCTTTGTAAATATGTACAAAAGCTTGAAGCGTACTTATGATTTATCGTTACAGTTAGAATATTGTGAAGGCTAATTATTGTGATTAGATATAGTTTAGTCAGTTTAGTCAAATTTCATTGGAGTGTTACACTAGCTTTGTACTTATATTAGGAACAAACCGAGCTACTCAGTTACTATATACGGTGTCATGTTTAGGAAATATTCAGAAAAACTTAAACTTATACAGAAAATAAAATTAATAAATATGAGAATTTTAGCATTCGTTATTTTTTTCAAAAACGTTAATCTTATGATAATTCGAGATATCACCGAAACTCTTATAATAAGGTGTTCTTGAGTAGGGAAAGGATTGGCATATTAAAACCTAAATTTGAAAGATTTCGAAAACCTAGTCTGATCTGGCAAATGTTATCGTCAAATTACTAGAAATTAATGAACCTTTAAATAATCTTAACATTGATTAACGTTTTCCTCTCGTATTTAAGAGCTCTTTTGATATATTTGTAATCATATTTATGCATGTAGCATCTCGAGCTTTTCACTTAGGCTTTACTCCATTTTCTACAAATTTTCGCCTGATAGAGATTTCTACAGTTCTTGTATCTTAAGAGCGCTGTAAATTGAGTAAACTATGGACACAGAAATTGTCAATAGCAAAAAGTGATAAGTCCTATCACGTGATAATCTTTAAAAATTATAAAATAGAAATCTTATAAAAATAGAAAAATCCATTAAAAATGACTTCCGTACAATAAAGTATTTTTTAACATGTTAACGAAGTCCAACCCGTGAATGATGTTGGCACTGCCGTGTGCGCAGGGTAATTGATCTAATGAATCATTCTTTTCGATCAATTTGTAAGTTCAGAGATAACTCAGTGACAGTTTCTGTGATTCACAAATTTAACTATTAACATCTCTAATATACCTTGATATATGCGATATGTAATAAAGTCCAGTGAACAATTCGAATCCCATGCCTAGATTTAAAAGCTGCCCATAAAACACAGTTATGTGGGTAATGCCTACCTGTATGTTTTATGGGTAGTCGTTTTAGAGAAAATTGTTTATTCAGGCCCTGTTACTTTTTTTACACGTTGCACGCTACTAATGAGTTTTTCACATTAGAAATGTTGTCAGGCATTTGTTACATATTGTCTTATGTAATAAAATCCATCACACAAATTAATAAAGAGCTTACCGTTTAGAGATCAAAGGTCTTTGATGGCTTTAGTAAATTGTAGTGCTAATGACAAAATTACAGTAACTATACATACAAGTTTGACACTATTTCCTGCATACATATGTTAAGAATTTCTCGTATAATGTATTTTAGATGAAAGTGACCTTGATAATACACATCATCATCACTACGAATAATAACACGTGTAGAAGTGTAAATATGTTCAAATCGTTTTTCTTAAATCAAATACTCTATAATATAATTCGCGTCATGTTTGAATTGAATATGGAACGTTCGTGTAGCTTAAACTATTATGCAAAACTTATTTGCATGGTTGTAGTAAGTACAACGCGTGTGAATTCTCGTAACCCCTAGTTATGAAGACACATTGCAGTATCTGTTTCGCTGATCATTTTCTTTGCAGGCAAATAGGTGATCAGCCTTCTGTGCCTACCCAACCGAAACATTCATGTGATTCTCCGGGTTTGAATCCAGGACCTCCGGCGCGACACGCACACGTGTAAACCACTTAGCCACGGAGACGGTTACGACGTATTTGAATGCAAAACAAAAATGTTATATTTGTTTGAAATTATACTTCTGTACTTATTAATATTCGTATTAGTCATCACCCTATAATAAATGTCTAAATGTCTCCATTTTAAACATGTCTATCATTTATGTAGGCTATATATTAACAAGCTGGTCAATGCGTATGACGCGTATTCACAACTTTTGATTATATTACATTTTACTAAAAATTGTCGTTTATAGCAATTGTGCAATTAAAAAACACCAAAGTTATGACTTTTCGATCGACAATACTTTCTAAATTCTTTACTAAATGAACTAATATTTAAGGCCGTATTCGGAAACGTATATCAAGTCAATCTAGTCTAATTAAATTAAAATCTAATTAAAATTGTCTAACGCGATAGAGACAGGTGTAAAATTAAATGTAAGTTCAATATGCGTTTTGGAATACGGTCTTTACTTCGAATCATTACAACATTAGTATTATACATACACAAATTGATCATTATTTATTGGTAAATATCGTTTTAAGGCAAGATTGAATATAGTAAGTGCCGATGCAAAAGCTATGTAGAAGTCAAAGATAGATGTGTTGTTAAATCGGCAAATAATATTATTGCTATTACCGTACGCTTATTTTCTTGACAAGATTTTTCTGTGTTACTTATTATAATCAAGATAGATATTTTGTCCTATTAAGGGCCCTTTTTTAAGTTGCTGCTTATCGTTAGATATAAATTAATATATCGTAATACCCAACGATATAAGTACGATTATTATTGTTACTCTTAGTTTTTCTAATTTCAAAATTTGATGAAATTTAATTTTACCTAATAAGTATGAGTTGTTGATATCGAGTGAAGCAAATAAACGTATGGTTAGGGAACTTATTACTAAAATATGTACTTTGTTGTTGTTGTATAGATATGTCTATTGTCTACCAATATTTGTTAAGTGTTATTGAGTAAATTCATAGACGCATATCGTACATTCCATGTTTGTGAAGACTGCCAATTTGGTCTAAATTTTACAATTACCTACGATATGTCGAAATTAATTTGCCGTTATGGTCGAAGCCCCAAGTTCATTCGCTTTTTGACGGCCCGTTTTACCTTAAATTGAATGAAAACGGCCCGTTAAACTGTCAATGAACGTCGGCCTAAGGATGCTGTGATTCTTCTATTGCGTAATTTTACTAACGTGTAAAAATATATTAGATAATTATGAAAAATCTTCATTTAATAGGTATAGAAAGATCGAATTCGTTGTATTAAAATGTTTTTTAGATATATGAAAATTCTATCAATAAATTACTTAAATATTGCTTTATTCACCAATATAAAATGACAATATAATTCGGTCTACGTATACATCACACAACTATGAAAATTTATAGATAATATAATACGAGAGAGTTTGGAAACCGGGTGCTTTAAATTTTACATCATGTTGCATTATTTCATTAGCAAAAGATTAATTAGATGTAGTGGGTTAGGAACATTGTCAAGATGTGATAGTTGACTGTGTAGACCCAAGGAATAATGTTATATGCAACTACATACTGGAAATGATTTATAAGAAACAAAAATCAAAATAGTCTATTCACCTTTCAAAATAATTGTTGTTTTTAAGTAAAATACTGTAAAAAGTTAAAGTCTACTTTCACAATATGGTTTATACTAAATAGGTTTTCTCGACAGTTTATTATTTTAAAGTAGTCCCTTGGTCTTCCAATAAATATGCTTCCAAAGTCTTGGAAAGAAAAACAACTATGTGATGACGATGTCAATTAAATCCTCAATGTGTTTTCATTAGGAATGCATAGACTAATGGCCACCCATAAACTAGGTGCAGCTCTTTTCTCTTAGACAAGCATTACTACCATAGATAAAACTATATCCGAGTTACTACGTCAATAAACTTGGAATTTATGATACTTAGTTTTAATTTTAAATACTGTCTCAAGATACAGTCAATTTATTCCCAAACTAAAATTACATCACACAACACATTCAGATTCAAAAGAGCACAATTTTTTTTTTTTTTTTGAGAATATCTGAGTGTTGCTAAATTTGTATGAAGCATTTTCTTGTTGATAAGAAAACGCATCGATTATAATTATTCTGAAATTTTTATGCTAGATGTCCTGAATTCTCCAAGCTCGTTAAATTCTTACATGGAGGCAAACCTATGTACAAAAGTAAAGCAGCTAAAACTGCATAGAAATTCTAGAATGTGTATTCCTTAGTTAATAGATCGATGGGCTGAGCATTAAAGAATACAACAATAATATTTAACAAACTACATCTGTGAGAAAAAAGAATCAAGTATTTATTAGCCTATATTACCCGAGCTTTTTCTCCAACTCAAAAAATTCTTAGGTGACATACTGTTTTCATCATTGATTAACGACGATAAGGGCTTTCGCACGTGGGTCGTAGTCGTAGTTCGTTAGAAGTAGAAAGCGACGTGCCCAAGATTTCTCCGTTACATCTTTCCTAGAGTAATCACTTAATAAATGTTTATATAGGCAATATGTTTCGATTAGGCTCACAAATTCTATAACTTTTGCAGTAATCATTATGAAATAAAAAAAATTGTCGCTTCCTTTTTTACGCCAGTACGCTACGACTGTCGTAATGACACTGAACACCTCATACGATACGCTACAACACCGCCTCGTGTGCGGACTTGTTTGAACATGTTCCTGCTCGTATTGCTCTCGTACTACGCGCGTTCTACGATACGCTAACGATACGACGCCATGTGCGAAGGGGCTAAGAGATAGATTGTAATTTAAGGTCTCTAATAAAAATAATGAAAAGACATATTTATTATTGTATTCTTTGATATAACACGATGTAATAGAGGTCCTAACATGTTATTGTTAGTGTGTTAATCTTGTCGTCTCGTAAGAGTTGCCGTGGTGTATAGAAATTCATTTGTAATTGAGATTATTTTGTTTATTAAATAAATTCCTTTCGACAAATACAGTTTTCATAATCGTTCATATGTGATTTTTATTTCATCCTTTAAGCCTAATTCGTATTAAAACATCGCGACTTTACTTTTAAACATTTGAATGTGTGAAATAAAGTCTATATATGAGTAGATACGACTAATTGTCATGGCCGTCTCGTTCAGCATTTTGTCGCCACTTTTCCACGCTGCGGAAATACCTTTCTAGATGCTCGTTCGTAGACGAATCGAATGGGATGACACCAGTATTTACCGTTGTGGTGCTGAATGAAGTGTCCGAATTGCAGTTAGAACGTGAAAGATTGCGCATTAACTCGTAATGGGAAAAGTTCATAGACATCATAGAAGCAGTGTCCACTTCACTACCGTTTTTGAGACTGTCAATAAACAAGTCAGCGGCAGTGTTTCTTCTTGTAGGACTAGTGTGGGAACTTGTGCAAAAGTATTCCCCATTTGCTAATTTCGTTCTCTTCATTCGTCCCAAACCCAAATCTAGAGATTTCACAGCATCGTTAAGAATAAATGTTTTGCGTTTCATTGAATCCTTGGGTGGCTTTGTAATTAATCCGGGCATTAATGATTTTGTTTTGCTTATTGATGGCTTGTCCTCCATTGATTTGTTATTCTGCATTTCGTAATTAATTTAGCAAATGGTTTCACGTAGATGATAATTTAACATTCAATTTAACTGTCATTTTGATTTTTGTCATTCATGGCATTTCACCATATTTTATCTATGGTTTCCCGCTCTATAATTTTTTTATTAATAAACGCCATAAACGAATCTTAAAAAATAATGTGAGAATAAATCTAAGTATATTTAATTAAGAATATTTCTCGTGTCACTGTGTTGGTGTTCCTCCGAAACGGTTCGACAGATTTTTATGAATTTTTTTTTTATATAGGATAGGAGGCAAACTGGCAGGAGGCTCACTTAAGAGAAGCGATCCACCGCCCATGGACACCCTCAACGCCTGTTGGGCCACGAGTGCGTTGCCGACCTTTAGGAATATAATAATATATATGAGAATAGGTCGTAAATTTTTCAACCAACACTTTTTACCCCACTCACTTTTTTGTCCCACATAAAAATGGCTAAGCGGTTTTATAATCGTATATATATGTATATAATACTCATCCCATAGAAAATGTATGGAAATATTTTATAAAATTTTTCTTCGCTCTTGGGGTAGAACCCTGGTCAAATTGAAGCATGCAAATTGACTATATCTATTAACTCAATCCAAGTCTCTTCTTTCGATTTCACCCCATTTTGTTCCGCTAAAATATCTACAAGTCGGTCAAATTGGCCATCCCGTGGTAGGTGGCGCTCATTCATTTATTTTTCCTCAAACTGTAAAAATTTCTCACCTTTTCCTCACCGTTTCGAAATAAAATCCGAACAATGGATGAATAAATGAATGACTACGTGTTATTGTCCCTTTATATAATATAGTAATAATATTATTATTTTGTATTCAAATACATACTAGATAATATTTTAAAAATATCCCATCCTTGTGAGTCCTTAGTAGGTAGAGGCAGTAGGTAGACCAGGTTAGACCTAATCAAGTAGTTATCTATTTATTTAAAACATTCAAGAAGATTATCTAATAATGTCGTAATGGTTATAATAATAAATGGTTTCGTGTTAAAAATTATTGAAAAACTTTTCTATTTAAATTTTAAGACATATTGTTATTAAGACGGCCTCTATAAAAGTAAAGAAATATTTGTCAATTTTAACGCCATCTATACGAAAGTATTGGTAACACATCTAGAATAAAAACTCTCTATAATATGTAGTAAAAATCTTTTACAGAAGGTGGAGCTTTCCTGATAATGTTTTCAGGTAGTTGTTAATAGAAGTCGCTTTTTACGTATTATAGAAATTTACGTATATAGAAATCAATACTTGTTATTTTATAATTAGTGCTTTGTTTAAAAAAACCTTGTATATGCAATAATTATAATTTATTTATTTAATAAAAAATGTTTTATCCTAAATATTCGGCTTGAATTATTTTTGAAGGAAGATAAGAATCACATAGAGCTGATGCTGTCGAAGCAAGAGATTCTATCTCAGCTTTAATACTAGCATTTTGCATTTTCTCCAATTCTTCCTTGATTTTAGAGCCTAGAAAAAATATTTAAACCATGCTTAGGTAAAATCACTATTATATTAAATATGTATTTTATCATATTACATAAATAATAGATAATGTAATATGTTATAATATGATAAAATACCTACTTGTTTTGTATTGTAAATGGTATGGGCATAAAACAAAGCTTCTCAGAGTTATTGTTAGTATATTCATGTAGAGGCTATGAACATTAACAACTTGTGAATTTTATAGTAACTGAATTTTTATCTTAGTAAGATAGCAAAATAGCCACTTAAACTGAAATAATGCCTCTATTACAATAATCATTTTCTTTTCAGGCAAATAGTAAAGGCATCGTAAATAGAAATTCTTTAGTGTCTTCCAAACAGAAAATTATATTTTCTTTCTCCAAGAATCGAACCTAGGATTTTCTTCTTTTACGTACCTACCCAGCGCTTACGTTATGTTACGTTCTGCAATAATGGTAAAGCTGGTTTCAAGCTAGTAGGTACTGTGTTTTCCATGTTGATACAATACCTATAGTTGCCTTTTTTATATTATGAAAAAGAATGTATTTATTTACCTATAACAGTATTTAGATATGGTCGCTTTAATAGCGCATTAAGTTTCCGTTTGTCCAAACTGTTGAGTGTTAGTCGAGAAGCGGTCGGAGCTAACGTCAAAACGTCCTGGATTCGGGCACCGAGTAATAACAATTTTGGACAAGCAAGACTAGAGGATAGATGGGATTGTGCCTGTGAAAAATTTGTTTTTTATAATATGATTGTATAAGAATACAATAATCAGTATATTTATGAAGTTTTACGATAACGGCCTCCAAAACTCTAAGATGCCTGATGGCTAAACGGTCTTATAACCCTACCGCGAAGCGTGAGGTATTGGGTTCGATTCCCAATCCCGAATACATTTTATAATTTAATTTGTATTTGTATTCGGTCTCTGGTAGGGCTGTTACTTGCCGGACGGGGCGTCATAAGTGGCACGGAGGTGTAGTTGAATTCCTTCAGGCAAGCCTGTAGATATTCAACCAAACCAACAAAAATTAGGTTGCCAGGAAGAGAAGAAATCGCTGATTAGCGATCCGTCCGCACTCCATTGCAACCAACTGTTAAAAAAACTGTCTTCGAATTCAGTTGGTCACCTATAAGATATTTTACTTTGCAGCTCGAAAGATTCGGCTTTTATTATTATCTAAACAAAAGCTAAACAATTAACCACCATCTTTACGGATATCGAAGTATAGATAAGGCACATAATATAATGTAAAAAATTATGTAAGAATTCACAGAATTTTCTATGAATTTCAGGAAACACTTTACCAGAGATCCATATTTGTAGGTTAGAAAAATCTCGTATCCGTGAGGATCTGCATCCACCAAAGCTAATGCTTTTAACTTCAACTCCACCATGAGACGACAAAGGAGCTGACGGGTGCATACGTCAGGATATCCTTTACCCTAAAAATATGCACTCCAATTAATTAACTTACCGTCTCTGCAACTGCCATTCGTATTGCTGAAGACCCTAGATTCCAATCGAATCTAGGAGAAACAAAACTGCCACTTTTTTTTGTCTATGAAATAGCATGAACCAATATCAGTTTCGGAATTTTTTTTAATTTATTAACTCTTATTAACTTTTTATCACAAAATTTTATCGCAATTATATTCGCAATTATCATAAAATTTAAAGTAGTAATATTGCCCAATACTTCTGAGTTTACGATCGTTTAAAAATAATAATCGACATAAAATTGTGTCTAGTCTATATACAGCATTTACCGTAATAATAATTACTGGATGTAATCGAATCAGTGCTCCTTCATCGAGTAGTTTTTGGAATACTGCGTCTTTCTCTACCACAAGTATATACTTTGCCATTGATTTGAACTCTTTTATACCGCTTATATCTTGCGGAATTAGTGTACCTTGAAAATTATCAACCACCTTACAAAGAATATCTTTTAAAATGTAGCATTTTCGAAACACGTAAGTAAAATTTTTGACCATCAAAAAGCTTTACCGCTATAGATTTCATTAATAACTATTGTATTAATAATAAAAATACCTCATACAGTGTCCACACAGCAATTTTTTCATTAAGATTTAAAAGTTGGTAAGAAATGTTATCCTAAATTTGACACTTGAGATCAGTGAAAAAGCCGTACAAATATTAAAACATTTTAAACACCTCCACTAGTCATACAGTCAATGACTGATCCGTCTCCATTAACAATTTGCAGTGGCCCTGCAACAAGACCCTTCGCGGTGGCCACAATC
The DNA here is from genome assembly GCA_912999735.1 of Aporia crataegi. Lineage (NCBI taxonomy): Eukaryota > Metazoa > Arthropoda > Insecta > Lepidoptera > Pieridae > Aporia > Aporia crataegi. The sequence continues at coordinate 6,630,836 of OU538736.1, forward strand.
CCCAACTCCCAGGGAGGAGTTTCAAGAAGGCAACACACATCTCTCACTCCTACATCTAACTCTACTTGATTACGAAATCGGGGTAGGTTTTGATAATATAGTTCTCTGCAAAAAAAGGTTAAAAAATTAACTATTAATCTTTTTATTATTGTAAAATTTTACTGTCTAGCTAAGCTGGTTTGGTGACAGTAAAAGGTAAATCAGTTAAAAGAGGCATGTCTGTTATATCTACTTCTCTAGGGTTTTCATACTTCGACATAAATTTCGTATAAACTAAGTATGGATACTGTGTTATCTCAACTGTGAGTTAACAACAATAACAATAACGTATGAATAATTATTATTCTATTTAATATATATTTTAAATCTACACGTTAAACTCGCTATCAATTTCCTGTCACTTAAAAATACTTATAACTTACCTATGTTTTCAGTGTATTTTTCTAGTCTTCATAAAAACACAGAAATGATAATATTAATTACCCGCAGGTTAGTTAAATTTATGCAAGTTTTACATACATGATAATTATAGAACCTATATTTAACGGATTCCAATCTATATATATATATATATACATATATATATATATATATATATATATACATATATATATATATATATATATACATATATATATAAATGAATCGCTGAATGTGTTGGTAAGCGCAAATCTCGAGAGCAGCTGAACCGATTTGGCTAATTCTTTTTTTTTTAAATATTCCTTGAAGTACGAGGATGGTTCTTACGGAAAGAAAAATTTGAAAAAATGTCAAAAAAATAAAATAAAAGGAAAATCCTTTTCCTCATACATTTTCTATAGAATGACGTTTTGGGTGACACGTTACTATTCGGAACTTTGACGCGATACGAAGTTCGCGGGGTCCACTAGTCTTATATATAAAATTCTCGTGTAAAAATGTTAGTTCACTTACTCCTCCGAAACTGCTTTACTAATTTTTACCAAATGTTATATGCATATTCAGTAGGTCTGAGAATCGGTTACTATCTATTCTTCATACCCCTAAGTGATAAGGGTAGCCCACCCCAAAAATTAATATGGCAAAACAACGTTTGCCGGGTCAGCTAGTTTAATATAAAAACGACTTTAAAAATCCCATGGTCTAATAGTACCTATTCTAGGATTTTACTGACATGTTAGTACCTACAATCTACATACATACAGATTTTATTTTTATTTGACTCGATGTTTTCTTTTCTTTATTGTTTGATAGATTTTAGGATTATGTTGAGTTGTACCTACTAGGAACAATTAAACTTGATGGGCGTTATTACAAAACATGGACTAAAGTTGTTACAGTATTAGTTGCTAGGATACACGTCTAACGTTCATACAAACATGACTTGTTTTGGTTCAGTATCATAGCAACTATTACTGCAATATCTTTACTTCATGTTTTGTAATAAGGCCCGATAACAATTGAAATACACTTATTAGCCAACTCTGCCTAAATTTATTTTAGAACCAAGAAAGCAATTAATAAAACATACTTAATCATTTGGTGGGCTTATAATATGTAGATAAGTAATGAAATCGGTCTTTACAAATGGAAATTATCCTATATTATATGTTCTTTATGTATATAAAAAGGAATTACCTTTTCGTAACAGTCAAATTCTTTATCATCAATTCATGAACTTTTGACAATACGAATACAATAGTATTAAATCGTGACTTATCTTGACCGTTTGAATATCGCAATATAGTGGTTTTCGCATTATTTATATTTTTAAGCGTCACTCTGAAATATAATTGTTTAAAAGGTATAGGTAGGCATTATGAACTTTTTATTTATTTAAAAGTGACTATTAACTCAAATATAGGTATAAGAAATAATTATTTCTTCTATATTTGAGTTTTGTTTCTATATAAATATATAGAAACTTAAACTGAAATGTACATAAATATAATAAAAATAACATATCTAGATGACAATGGCCTTTCTTTACCTAATATCAACTCCTCGTTTACCTACTCATTTTGATGTTTAGAATCTTCTCTGTAGCTTATTTAGTAGGTTACGCTTCGGACGAACGAAGGTTCTGGATTCGAATTCCGGGAAAACTGTGACACACACATTCACCGTCTATTTTGACTGGGTACCGGCTCTATAAGTTAGTTTACCTACCTGTCTAAATCGTAAATGCAGTTACTCCACAATTTTTGATTCCTGATAATAAGTTTTGGTGGCTCATCACTTTCAGCGCTAGAATTTATTGTTTCAAGAATTTGTTCGATTTTTTTTTGTATTACTTTTCTTTTCTCACGTTTTTCCTTTAATACGATGTCAGGTGCATTATCAATGACTGTAATTTTATTAAATATTCAATGAAATTCATTATTGTATTCTATATATAAGTATATGTTTTATTTAATAAAAAATGTTGCTTACCATTTTCTTCCGGTGATTGTTTTAATATTAAATTCACTTCTGCGAAATTTAACTTTCGCTCCGGCAATACCATGGAATCCTTCGTAGATCCACTTGTCTTATTATAATACAGTTTATCAATCGCCGCTATTAGTAGAGGATCTTGCTTTGCTGAAGATGCTTTTGAAGACAGATCTATCCTCAATTTCAATGGGTTCCCATTCATTAAATCCATTGTGAAGTGTCTCAAATAACCTTTCAAAACAAGGGTAAGTGACAAACAAATCCAATCCATTAAAACGACCGGCAAAAGTGAGGATCCTTACCTATTGGCGAGATGTTTATCGACCGCAAACAATAACTTCAGCGCTCATAAAAGCCCCAGGAGACAATAGAGCAACTCGAGTGTTTTTACGAACCCGAAGACGTGAACGGCACAAAATCAACGCCGGTGGCGCATCCGACTTGCGCGCTCTGAAAAAATGACAATAGATATAATCGAGAGATAGTGGGGCAGGCGTCTCGAGGAGCAGATGACACGGCGTGACGACCTCACAAAAGGCGTGAAATGACGTCATAATAGCCTCGAATTATCACCCCCTCTTGTCTCAGGCAAATATTTATCAGCCCCGTTTTTGTCCTTCCTGAGAGATCATAAATAACAGCTAAGGTAGACAAATTTAAACCGTTACCGCAGCGCTTTGTTGCATGACATATTGGAACGAGCAATGTTTATGTCTTATTATGAACTCGCTTGAGTTATGGTCTGGTTTTAACTTCTTGGTAAAGGTTAGCCCAATTTATTATAAATAACATTGTAAAATTAAATTGTTTTTATTGCTACGAATAGGTATATTTTTCTAAAGCATATATTTTTATGATTTTAACCTCCGGCGAAAAAATGTTATTTGGCGTGTCTGTCTGTATGTTACATTGTTGTTCCTAAAACCTAAGCGAATGAAACAGAATAAGATTTTCTTATTTGTTATTGACAGGTTGGGGATCATTCACATTATCTTTAATATCACTTGATAATTTAAAAAGTCTATTCTGAAGCTTTTAATCTTTAAATTTTAAACTATGAAAATTTAGTACTCATTTTAACTAGGTATACAAACAAGTATTAAGGATAAGTTAATTAAATTTCTACTTAAGGTGTGAGAACATGACCCCAAAACAAGTTCCCAACTTCAAGAGCACCCCACTGTATATCAGCAGGAGACAGCCCGCACAAATACCATACAAATTACTCGATAGCTCCTTCATATTGATTGTTGCAATTTTAACCCTTTCGCGACAACGGGGAGGTGAGAAAGCACTTATCTATATCCAATCTAAACGACCAAACTCTTTGACATCGGTGTGACTTAACAATTCTGTGCTTCTCCGCGGGATAGCCCGCGTTTGTTTGCCATTATTTTTTGTCACGATCTAGCGATTAAAAGCTTGCTGATAAGACAACTTGCCAACGTAGAAGTCAAGTAATTCATAACTACCGATATGTTGGTTTTGAGAAAATATTTTATTTTTCTTTAAGTATCAAGGTTCCCAGGTTATAAGGTCAGCAGAGCGGAAGCGATTGCAACAATTACAAAATGGGAATAAAACGTTGTTGTGGCGAGTGGCTCGCTATCCACAGGACGCCTGCCAACAATGGACCACCATAGTGCTATCTCGATGGACGATACGTTGCCGCCTAATTGACTGCTCAAACGTTATTTTAATACTTTGTTATTGAATTCATTTTGCATGCGTTTATTGCTTTTTATATCTAAAGCTTAGGGCGTTATTTTAATGGTTAGATTTTATTTTTTACTACTATAAGTACCTATTGTTTGAAACAAGTCCTTTCCCGTTAGATTAAGGAGCAAAAAAAATACCACGACTTTTTTAATTGCGGTAGACAAATAGGTAGGTAAAAACTTCAAAAACTTTCCGATTTTGTATATTTCTTTTAAATAATATATGTAATCATTGTCTTGGGTAAGAACCAAACCATTTCACCTTTCGAATTTTTTCAGTCATATATTTCACATTTTAGTAGCAAAGCCTTTCGTTTCATATTTACTTCATCTCTTTATTAAGTGCCTTTTGATGAAACACAAATAAAATTTACATGTTAGGACCCACATTCTCACATGGAATCTTAGTAAAATCGCAACAGTTTCTCACAATATGAAGTAGCTACTTACGGCTTTGTGCATTGAACAATTACATTAACAAATAAGACTAAATTCTACCATTCATTTGAAGTGGCCTCAAGTGGTAAGGGCATACTGATTGTAATGTTCATTATGTATTGTTTCATATGTAAGCGATCGCATTGAATGCTTTTCATGAGGATTTTTAAAATGTTATTATTGAGATGACAAATTATTTATTATTTAAATAAGAAAGGAAGATTTACGAATCTGCGTGCTGTGCTGAAGGTGCTATGATCGAATCCGGAGAAACAAATGTTTCAGTCAACGAGGTACTGGCCTGTAAAGAAAATGTATGCTCCAAGTTCCCCACAGAAGTAACGGTATTTCCACACTGAGTGAATGATTTACGTCACACTAATATTTATAATTCCAATAATACCATTTTTAATTTAACATTGCTTACCCTAATCAGTAACTAAATAACTATATCGTTCGTTAACAGTTTAAAACACTAACCCCATAATAAGAGAGGCCGTGAAGTGGCATCCGACCCTACAACCTATTATAAGCCCAGTGTAGCGATATGTTATCTGGGCCTCTAGTAAAGCTCCACAAACTCCTACTCAAGAACATAGTATGTAATATTTCCTTAATATGTTTGTTCCATACCTTCACTGACTAGTTTATCGTAAGAAATAAATAATCTTTCAAACATCAGCATTTATTATTATGCATCTAGGTATAGTATTCCATTAAATACCCTATGATTGTCAGGACTTCAAAGGGCTTATTAGATCAAAAGTCATAGCTCCGATTTGCTTGTCAAATTTTTTTATTTTATAAACGAAAAGAAGTCTATGTCACAATGTAAAACAGATGGATTTGGTTAAAATGTATCCTACCATCGGGGTACGCTAATCTACGGCTTTTTGATGGTACCTACGCCTTAGCTTACCAAAGAAATTCGCCTTGAGTTGTAAAAGTGGACGCTCAACAGCGAAATACCATTCACAATAAATTGGGCCTTAGGCGGAGCGCCCATAGTATTCTATTACGTCACTGCTCACTTCACCCCTCAATATGCTCCGGGGTAAATTAACATATTACAAAGCGAATGTCACATATAAAGGTCATAATTACACAAACCATTAGATTTATAGTCGAAAAACAATGGCACTCGAAATTTTACCCTTTCGTTTGTGACCGGGTTAGCAGTTTAGGTAATTAAAAAGAACGTTCTCATGAGATTTAGAGGGTATAATTATATTTTTTATAATAAACAATAGATAGATAAGTGTGATATTTATAAATGAAAATATATTATATTACAATGAGTGATAAGCTTTGTTCATAAAACATTTTCTCATTAATCCAAATTGAGGCCATCCATTTATTTTAACATTAATTTAATTATTAAATTATTAACGTAAATGTTACGTTAACTTAGGTTAATTGTAATAAATCAAGACTTTCAATAGATTTTTACTCTGTGATCTTTACATCTGCAAAAACTTAGGAAAATCGATATCGAGGTTTCAATTACCTCTAGACAGATAAAGTTATTTTCAATTTTTGAATCCAAATCTAAAATAGATACTTCCTGTAATTTTAATTTATTGATTTGTCGAAATCTTAATGTTTCTTTAATAATAGAACAAAAACAATACATTCTTATACACACACGCATAATTTTACCTAATTTTAAATTGCTAATTTATGCTTTACGTATACTCTTAACTTTTAAATTAATTAGGTATTATAAACACAAATGTTTTAAAGTCTATAAACCGAGTGTTAAGTGAACCACTAATAAAGTTCCTTTACTACTTGCCACCCTTGCTTCCTCGCCTAATGCTTTCAAACAGGTGTGCAGCTATTAATTTTTAATTACCAGTATTAAGTATTCACAAAAATACCCACTTTTTGTTTTCGCTGTCAAGGTTGGGCAAATTGTGATGCTACTTTGACTCTAGCTACAAAGCTCGTATAAAGTCAGCACCAGTTAGCATAAATTTAAAATACATATCATAATTTACTAGATTTTAAATTAAATTAAATAGCTAAATGTATTTAAATAAAATACATCTTATTTAATTTTTATTATGTACGTCATGTTAAACTAGAAAATTATAGACTTTCCCGAAGAAGAAATAAATTGAAAACATACCTACTAACACTATTAGTCGTATAATATAGAAATATGAATTTTGTGTCCAATAATTAATTTATTTATTTATATAATTAAAATTAATTTAAGAATATATTGTATATAATCTATTTATATCTGGCATAGTAGGTATCATAGAATCAACAATACATAAGTTTTTGTAAATAATTTGTAGATTCAATTTCCATTTTTAATGTGAAGGAATCATAATTTTATGTTAGTTGCATTGCATTAGATTTTACTTACCTCAAACGGGACAGGTGGGATTGCAGCTGCTTATTAAAGTAGATAAATCTAGAAAACCTTACTATTACCGGCTACCTACTGAATTTAAAAAGCAACAACATATAATATTAATAAGTTGGCGCACACAATAATATAAACTTTAAATTATTTAAAAGTTACTTACTTCACCAAACTTATTTACGCGCCAAGAATACTTATAAAGTATTACCACAGATTAAAAATATTTGAATTTACACATGACAACAGTCTAAGGATGGTCCTGAGTATCTATAGTCTATAGGTAGGTCTTTCTCACGTACCTACTATCAAGTTTTGAATTTAGAATTTATATATCTACGAATAAGATAGCAACCTCTATGGATATTTTTATTTTTTAATTATTCAGATTGTCATACATATATAACAACGTATATGCATAGTTAATATATTAGATAAGAAGTTTTTATTGGTATTTTATTTAAGCATAGATAATTTTCAAAGTAAAAACAAGGTAAATTCATATGTGGAAATGGTATTATTTACTAAGACCTAAGTATCTATTTACTACGTTTTATATATATTATCTCAACGGAACTATTTAATTAATTCAATTGGCCTCTTCTATGACTAGGTACATCGTCAACGTTATCACGCTATTCAAGCAGTTGTGGCGTCATCGGACATCGAGTGACGAGAGGGACATTCCCTCACACCTCGCGTCAGCTGGCGGTCCTCCCTATGAACATTCCTATTAACTTCAATTGAGCTCGATAAATTTACATGAACTTGTTGAGCAATTAAATTAGAGTTTGTATAAATCGAGCGAATAGCGAAATTTTATATTTGGAATGAAGAAAAAAATGAACGTAAAATAATGTTCAATATTACCTACCATTTATTATAGAATAAATAAACGTATATTTTCTGTATCTTAATCAACAGCATTATAATAAATAAAATAATATCGAATTATAGTCTAATAATAATAGTCTTTAAAAACAACAACTTCATAACTGTACCTAGATACCTATATTTAAATTTTGTACCTATATATGGTTTCATAGCCAACAGATAAAAGGCGGCATTCGAAAGTTTGTGACTTTCGTGGCCGTACATGGCGCCCGTGCGCTACTATGCCATATGGCCGGACCTACCCGACTCAAATCGCTATTATATTGCTTTTAATTGATAACAATTTAAATATATTTGATGATTCACACTTACAATCCTCATTATTATTCATCGACTCGTGTTCACTAAAATGATGCTATCTTAAACACGAATGTGTTTTACTTTTGTTTTTTTGTCGTCACGCAATTAATTTTATTGCAACTTTATTTTAATTGTTAAATTGATAAGAAATTACTCTATGTTTGATACTTAAGGCCAATTCTAATTTTTAAGTATTTTCAGAAATTAGTTGGTACCAAACTGAATCAAAGCTTTTGGCTAATAATAAAATATCAGATCTTCTGTTCGAATCATGGAGAGAAAAATTAAAAGATTTAGGGTGGGTAGGCACAGAAGGCTTACCAACTAAACTATTTACTTTCCTGTAAAGAAAAGGATCAGTGAAAGAGATTAAAAAATGTTTTCCGACTGCCTCATTTGAAGGAACGAGAAATCACTTTATATATTTATTTTAAACAAAGTCAGAGAAAAATAGTAATAGAAAAAATTGTCACAAGAACTTTGCATTGCTGTCAAAAGAATTCTTAAGCTCATTAGACGTGTGAAATTGACTTAAAAACTTGAACAAAAAATGCAGAGACGTATTTTTTTAATTTAACACCTTTCTCTATCTAAAAGACAGCTTAGTCGTGGCTTAGAATTAGATTTTAGTGACGTTAAGGAATTATGACCTATAAAATTATTCCATTTCTTGGAGAACTTTTATTATTCAATAAAAGCGTAACAAAGGCACATTGAATCCCTGTGGTTTTCGGAGGCTGTAAATCAGGAGCAAGGACCGGACTAGGAGATGCTTCTTGAACTGTCAAGGTCTGCTTGTGGTCAGGCGTGTGCGAAACAAAACCTTTCTATGCTAATATTTACGTGCCTGATTGCTTGTCACAAAAGGTAAATCATAAGCAAATAGGAAATAGAATGTTCACCATCTTATATACCACAATCAGGCCAAAAAAAGTATTATTATATTATTATAGAAAATGTAGAGAGATCGATACAAGGACCGTTAATTTCCTAAATATCGCATGTATAATCAATTACACAACTTTGCAAAATGGATGTCGATAAATCTTAATATATATAAATCTCGTGTCACAATGTTTGTCCTCAATGGACTCCTAAACCACTTAACCGATTATAATAAAATTCGCACACCATGTGCAGTTCGATCCAATTTGAGAGATAGGATACTTTAAATCTCAAATTATAGTCGCAATTTTAATTTATTGCCAATTCGTTTCCTCATACATTTTCTATGGAATGACGTTTTAGGTGACACGTTATTATTCGGCACTCTGAAGCGATACGAAGTTCGCGGGGTCAGCTAGTTAAGTTATATTTTTCTTATAATATATTAAAAAATAAACATAGTTAGTAGTTCTTAATATTTTATTAAATTTACAACTCTATAACTATTACAGATAATATTTACATAAGTTTTTATATAGAAACAATTAAACTAAATCTTAAATTAAAAAAATATATTAATAACATCAAAATTTGGAATACAAAATACTCCAAAATACTCTAAAATAAGCTTTAGGTAAATATATATTATATTTTTTCTAACCAGAGAAGCATATCAACAGATTTGGTTATAAAAGTATCATTAGAAAATAAGTTGCTTTGAAAGTGTGAAGGGATGAAAAACTAATTATTAATAATTATGATTATTTAATATTACTCCGTAACTCCTAGGCACTTACTGATAGAAAAAAACTTTTCATCCTTCAAAATCTTTCATATGTTCAATGAAATAGAAGACTCGGAACAATATTTATGTAATTCAAACCCATAAAATGACCATAATAATAAACTACAATTAAAATTGTCGCGTGTCGATATATGATAAGAATGCAATTCACAGACCATATTGCACCCTGTCATTTACATAATTTGCTGCATCTGATGCCACTAAATATTTAAATGAGGTTAATAACGGGAAATATCAAAAATGTTAACCCCATGTAACATTTTTAGTATAAAATTATTGTTTTTATTACGTAAATCACAGGTCTTCTTGAATTATATTTGTAAACTGCACGAAGGATACTTTAAGTACCTATAAATGAACGCCTTACCTATTATATTATATTTAATATCTTTGGTTCAAACCTACATCTGAAATATTAGGTATCATCCTGCAGAAGACTTCAAAAAATGTTTTACGGCTATATTAACTGTCAATATAATCATAAATGATAGACCTTAGCGAGACCAATCATTCATCTAAGATCCTTAAAATTTCCAAACAATGATTTACATACTTATTTACAACAGAAAGTATAATATGATTTTACAACAACTAAATACAAATTAATAATTAATACATGATTTTTTTTACAGATTTAAATTTTATTAAATATTTACAATGTAGGTACTTAAATATATTTACAAAAATACAAAAGGCTCATCAAAGGCGTTGGGGTGCGTACCCAAAATACTGGCTACATAACCGCTTTGTACCTATTGCTATACATTTGTTAGTTTTGTTTTGTTAGTTGGCCGAAATATGAGCCATTTTTCGGGTTTCCTGTGGTCTGAACTAAGCGCGTCGATATCTCTTTAAACAATCGACGCGCTTCAGTCTTGCAATTCTGTAACACACTTTTCAAAATCTCACAGCGTATGAGTTTCGAGATAAAATCACGAAATAACAGAATGTCAAGGCTGGCCCCCATGGACCCAAAGTCTCTATTCCAAAAGGAACAATAATGATTAACTAATAATTAATAATACATGATTTAATTATTATTTGGAAAGATGTTAAAATTGATGGCACCTTTGAAAAGAAAGTATGAAGGCATTATAGACGAAGTTGTGGCATCGGTAGGTATTTTATAATATAAACAAATATGCCAAGACAACGTTATTTAAGTCATGCGTAGCACAGATATGGACGAATCTTTAGAAGCTGAACTCAATCCTTGAGCCAAATTCAATGGTTTAATTACCTTGCACATATTATATGAGATAAACTAATTAACAAGGATAGACATGAGATTCCGCTGCTCGCTATGTCATGCTTATCTGTTAATAATGATGGCACATTCATAAGCGAAAGCGATTTAACTACGAAACAACTGCTGAAGAGAAAACGGGTTTACAGAATGATAATTTCAGGGTAAAAGGGATTATTAGACTTTACATCTCAAAAAAAATATTAAGACTTTTTTTCACATACCCTAGCTTCCACATATTACGTAGACTAAGAAAAATTATCTTACAAATACTCGTGGTTTTTCTTTACTTTTAAATGTTCTATTTAGACTCTTCAATTAGAAAGCACCTATATAAAGTTAGTTCAAACTATTATGCTGACTCTTCATGCCTGAAGGTAACTAGCACTCTGAACATAGTCGAGTAATCTTGCGCAAGCTGAAGACTTACCTCAGATATCTGAAACGATGTTTATTTTATTTCCTACCAGTATCACACATCGCTTCGCTGATGGCAATGTTCCTACACACATTCGCACAAAGGCCTTTGACGTGCGCACAGACTGGGGGTCGGGGAGGGCGGCCCGCATGATCGTGCGATCACTGGAGACCCATTTGCGGCTCGTTACACGCTGATAGCACCAAACAAAACTCCCCAGTAATTAGGAAAAGCCTTTTCCAAATATCGTAAGCACTTGCGATTTGTCTACGCATCTATACCTATGCATATGTGCGTATATTTGCGGCTACTTTAAGATCCTTTTAATCATGATTATAACAACATGGTGCATTGAAGCTTGCGAAATCTAGTCCTTTTCGAATATCTATTTTCAAAAATAGATCAATTTACAAATGAAATTTTCGAAACCAATCACTTACGAATAACTTAGTTTTTAAATAATAAGTAGGTATAATAATAATTAATTTTTCAGCGTAAATTTAAGGTATAGCTAAGACCAAAACATAATGGATACATAATCGTACAAATAGGTATCTAAATCGTAGGTTATAGCGGAGTAGCTGATTCCGCTATAGCCTACTTCTCCACATTTCGTAGCCATTTAGGATTTAGTTCCTTAAAAATACTAGTGGTCGTCCATTGGTTGAAATTCGACAATAATTCAAGAGTAGGTAAGTCAGGTATGTGTGTGTACACTGTGTGTCATCCAAGCAGTAGTGTGTAGAAATGAATTTAATATAAAAAAATAACTTTATGCACTTCTTCTCCATATAAATTTTAACTGTGACAAATTTCATGATCACCCGTTCGCGCAATTTTCATAACAAAGTTTTTGCTTAACGTATTAATATCATGATAAAATGAAACATTATTTGAAATGGAGTCATTATTCTAACAATAGAACCTTAAACAATGTAGAAATATAAATTACGTTAGAAAAACGAAAGCTGCAATATTTTTATGAGCAACAGACCGCAAGCAGACTTCTATGTCTCTATGTTACTAATAAAATAAGGTAAGCTTTAATAACTTCGGTAAAAACGTAAAATTACACCTTTATACTTAAGTTTATTTAAAGGAATTTCTTGAACACAATTTACTCACAGTTACATTTTGTATGGAATTAATTGAAAATACCAAAAAAGGTTTTTCCTTCCAAAATTCGTAAACGTTCTAAGTTTTGTAAAATTAATATACCTGTTAAAATACATTAATTTGCTTTTTTTAATTAATTTGGTTTTTTAAATATCTACATACATTGCATTTACTTACCGGAAAATCTAATAAACAAGTGGTTAATATGACAAACGTATCATTTGAATATTAACGTCATTGTACTGAATTTTTTCAATACAGTTTCAGAAACCAATTTTGTTTGTAAAAAAATCATCTATTTAATACACCTACCTAGTCTATACAAAGTTAGTTCTGTATTTACAATTTAATTCAAGAACGGCTGTACTGAATTAAATGGATTCAACGGATTGAATTAAATTTGTCTGATACCAACAGGAGTATGTCTATAAAAATTCTGCACACAACTTCGTTCGCATGAAAGTTATTCAACGAATCCGTACATTTTCAGATGTCAGATATGCAAAATATGAAAATATAAGTATTGAATAGCATAATTTTTTATTTATTGAATATTTACAATAATGTACTTAAATATATTTACAAAAATACAAAAGGCTCATCAAAGCCGTTAGGGTGCGTACCCAAAATACTGGCTACATTACCGCGTTGTATTGCTATACTAACGCGTTGGCCGAAATATGAGCCAGCTTTCGGGTTTCCTGTGGTCTCAACTAAGCGCGTCGATATCTCTTTAAACAATCGACGCGCTTCTGGCCCCCATGGACCCAAAGTCTCCACTCCAAAAGGAACGAAAATATAAGAATCCATGAGACTTTCATATTTTCGCCTTTTGTTGCTTTCTGCAATCGATGCCGCGCCACCAGCAGCCACGGAAGTAGCATGGAGATGTGAAGACGCCAGTGTGTCGACGCAAGTAGCGTCCCACACAAGCGCCTTACCACGACTCCAAGCCACCAGTGTCATACCATCAGGACGCCTGCCATCACTGCGTATAATGCCATTCGGCTCTAAAATGGCCGGCACATTAACGGAGACAAACGCCCTTCGGATAACATCGTTGATGCTGGAGTGGCGAGAAAAACGACCAGCACTCTTGAGACATGAGAGACCATGACGCCCAAGTGTATCCACTAACGCTCCACAACGACACTGATGAAGAACTGTACATTTTAAATATATATATATATATATATATATATAGCATCATAATCTATCTCTGGGCCAAATTTTATCCAGATCCGTTTAACCGTTCTGTCATGACTGTAACAAAACATGAATCCAATCTTTCGCATTTATAATATAGGCAGGTAGGATTGTAAATCGATGTGAGTTCAAAGATCATAACAAGATTGGCATCATTCTCAATATGGATATAAGACAAGGTGTTCGGAGACCACACCTGGACAGTTGACACTGTTTTTGTAAACGCCAATCAAACAAAAACTTATCTAATAAATCAAGAAGACATAATGGCTACTAGGAAAATGTTGAAACAATATTGCACGGCCTTATCCATAACAGAGAGTGATAAAAACAGAACCAGCTGTTCACTTTCTTGAAGCTCATTATTTTATTAATATCAAGTTAATTCTCGTCTTATAAAATCCTATAATATATTGCTACTTATGTAAAGTTATTCTCAACAAAGTTTTTAGCATAAACTCTTAACTACTTAAAAATACAATCGAAAAATTCATAAATCAATAACATTCAAAAGACTATAAAAATTTATTTGTCGCATTTATTTTTCCCACCACGGCACGTGTTGCTAATTGTGAACCCGCATGTACTGATTGATAGACTAGACCGTTCCACTTTCTAGAACTAAATAAACTTATAGTTAAAGTTAATATTTTAAAGGATAAAATGCTTTGGAACCTTCAGAAAATTGTTTGCACCACGACACAATAAGCCGCGAAATGACACAAGGAAGAAAACATAACCTTTTTTTTTTTAATTTTATATCGTGTTTCCATTACTTTAAAATAGCTCTTTATAAAATTATAATTATAAAATAATAATAAAAACGTTCGATCAGTAAGAAAATTACAATATCGGAGACTCTGTTATTATTATTTTTTTTTCAAAATACAACTTATAAATATCGTCTACACAGTTATGAATAAATAAAAAAAAATATGTTCTTGCCAAGAGCTTTTTTATTACATTTCGTGTAATGAGCATAAATTACAAAACATATTACCTACTTACATACCTATTAAAGAAGAATTTTTGCAAAATGCCTGAAATGGCGTAGGCAAGATTGTTTTTAAAATAAGATTGGCTGTTACGTAGACGAGTGCTTAAGTCTACTTTTGTTGTTTCCTGCCAGTAAATTGAGTCTTAGACTTTAAAAATGTAGGAAATCTTGTCTTTATATATTATTTATACTAATATTGTCTTAAGAAAATAGAGTATGTTACTAAATACGCAAAATCGCTTGAAACTTTTGAAACACTCGTTTTTGTTTTATTAAAAAAGAGCAAGTAGTTTTGACTATACATGCATTTTAAGTTCGTCAGCTCGTGTCAGCAGCATGACGTCACAGTACAACACTCCGCTCACTCCCTCTCTCTGCCTCTCTTCTCGAGCAGCGACGCGACGGACTGCGCCAGCTGTTGTAAAATGACGTCATGTTGTCCTATTTTTAAATTCCGTATCTCGGGAACAAATTGACTAATCAAATAGTTTTTTCACACGATATTTCCATTTTCAATAGAGAATACGGTGGGATAAAAATCAAAATGTGCGAACATTCTCCATTCTAATATCTTTTGACTTGTGTTGTGCTTTTTAGTTAGATAAAAAAAAAAATCAGTTAGAAAATTGCAGATTGTACTTTGAATGGTAAAGACCAATCAAGTAAAATGATCAAGCGAAATAATCAGTCCAAGTGTACAAACATGTATTGTAATTATCGGATCAGCTATCATTATGCAATGGCCACTTAATGAAATCCCAACAACTGGTTTGTCCACTGTCGTATTTATACTATTTGCTAAGGGTTTACACCTTCAGTATTAAATAATAATATGTAGTTAAAAACAAAGAATTTTGCAATTACTTTAGTACCAATACCAAGTTTCAATTTTGTTCTACTCTGTACACTACAGAGTTGAGAGTATAACTTTTTTTAGTACAAATATCATATATATTTATCTACTATTAAGAAGGTCAAAAAAAAAACAAAAAAGATACAAAAAGACAGTACATAGGAGTAGATATGTTTAATTTATGTAGTAGATATCTAGCTGTGTAAGAAAAAATTGTACTTAGTACATTAAAAAAAATTGATAACAACTAAACATGTTTAACTTTGATTGTAGTAAATTAAATAACTACCTTAAATAGCTTAGCTTGAAAACATTTTAGATTTAGATTTTTTTTAGATGTTTCATCACCATGATAGTTATTTCGTTTTGTGTTTATCATATAATATAGATAATAGTATCGTTTCCTTGTTAAGAATATTGAATGGGGAAACTTGAGATTTCAATTTTACATTTCCAAATCCTATGGTTTATTATACATATTTTGCTGTCATTCTTTTCACGATCATTCCTGAAGTCTCTTTAACACTTACACATTTTCACAAAGTTCAATACATTATACTTGACTTATATTTCTTAATTTTTTATTCCTTGATGTTCGTGACGTAAATCCTAGAAGTCAGTTCTTTATGTTGACAACCCTAGACTCCACGTGCGCTAGGATACATCACCTGTTCGCTAAATATATCGAGAGCAATCAGCTAGTACATCTGCTCAGCTAGATTATTATGCAATAAGTCTAAACACGGATGTCCTCACTTCCAGATGTTCAACACGAGCATTGAACTTGTGATGATTTTTATATCTGCACTGTTTATATTACTTTTTGCAATGTGCTTCGTTAATAAATATGGTGATAAATTTATTGAATTTACATAATCATAGTTGGTTTCAAATTTTTTATGAAAATATAAAATTTATTAATAGTTATTTTAGTTTTAAATTTAACTACAATGATTTTCAGAGTTGTTGACGTTTTATTAAATTTTGCCAAATATGTTTTTGCAATTTAGTTGGTTTTGATTTTACTATTATGATAATTGTGTGTGATAATTTTTAAATACAAGGTTTTATTTAATTGTAATTGTGGTAACGGTTATGTAGAAACAATAATTATAACAATTTTTGTTTTTAAGATAGGCCACAATGCGCATATAATAGCTTTCTGTATAAAAACTGTGCAAGAATAATTGTGTATGAATGAACAATTAGCTAAATAATATTAAGGGAGCACAGTTTTATGACTTTTCTTAACGTAATAAACCAGGTACCTATATGTACTTTTTGTATCTCATTATGTGACGCGCCCTGTTCATGTGGTTACGTAGTGTCAATTGTCAATTATCATCATAGTGTACAAACACACTGCGAATGTAAGACAATCATTTCTGTTACACGCAACATGCGCAGAGATAAAAGTATTAACTTAGGTAGATATTATTCTAAATAGCTTGGACACCTGTTCGAAAATATGCTCGCATTTTTTGTAATTGACTCTAATTGTATACAATGCTGTTTCTATTTTTATTTGTTAAATTGTTGCATTCATTCAATTTAATTTTACTGATCCCATTTCATTTTAAAAAGTTAAAATGTGAAATGGGAATCCTCACTAGAATTGGATACACATTTTTGAGTCAGTTTCAAATATTATTTTTTTAGAGGCAAGTAGGTGATGCCTAACCGAAAATTAGCTTCCCCGGTTTCGAACTTGTGAACAAATTAGCCACGGTCCACGGAGGCGTTTTAAAGTTCGTTTAAAAAGCTTCGTTTTAGATTGTAGAAAAATCTTTGACATACTTATTTATACATTTTAATTTTAAAACTAACTTGACAGGATATGACCTAATGCGTTAGTAAGCATCAATACAATTTGCTATGAATAAGTAGGTACAATTTACATAAAAAATTGCTTCAATTTATACTCCATAACAAATGACAAAAAGCATTATTCTGGTGAACTCAGCCAGGCCGCAACGGAACATATATTTCTCTTCACGAGTTTTCGTCAATAATTTCATACAAAATGAATCAGGAAATTATTTTTGGGATAAATACTTAACTTATTCGTGAAATGTATGTACCTATATATATATAACTAAATAAAATCCGAAGAATTGTTGCTTATGTTTATCCAGTTACGACAAGCAAAAAGTTGTGTCTCTTTTAAAAATGCACTGTTTTTTACAGCCTAGTTTATTTGTAGGTACACTTGTTACAACCATTACACATGTTTAAAGATTCTTAGGTAGTTAGGTAGGTAGTCTACAAATTATTTACGCTATTTTATAATACGTGTCCTTTGATTCTCCTTAAAGAAATCCATAATCACTATAATTATTGGCAAATAGAGGAGTTGCTGAGCAGGTGTTTTCCTTAAGGGAAAGTTTTTGCAAAGATACAAGGCAGCTGTCGCGAAAATTGCAAGCCCCTATACACCTCATAATCTAGGAATTAATAGGCTATTGCTAATGACAAAATGGAAATACGTTTGGTCAAATGCAATATAATTACTGACTGAAAACGATATGTTTGGAGTGCAGTTGGTTAGGATACGGGTACATATGCATTTTCATGATAACTGCATCTAACCGTCTTAGAAATTTAATTAGAGAGATACGAGGGAATGCAATAAATCAAATTCGAGTCATCCAGATATCTAATTATCACCCAACGAACAATATAAACAATTCGAAATTCAAATCATCCAATGAATTTTCTTAATTTTCTTCTGAATTTTTTACACTATTATTTCTAAAATACAATATTTTCTGAGGTTTTGGTAGCAGGGTTGATATTTTATGAGTAGTACGGCATATGTTGATAAAACCAGTCAGATTTGATAGCCATCAATAAAATAATAAAGCAAATCAAGCCAAAATATTGCGAAGCTTTTTTGTGTGCGCACATGCGCTCTTAATATTGAAGAAATGCTCTATAAAACGCTTTTCATTTCATTTGAATCGTTCGCGCATTTTGTGCGCGCAAGATGAGTCAGAGGTAGATGTCATAGAATTCAAAATTAATATGTTATGGCAATTAATTCAGATTTACTTCAAAAACAAATCAGTCTTTTTTGGTGTTATCAGTGATTACGAATCTATTGTAACCAAATTTAAAAGTTTCAAGCAAAGGTTTTAAAACGAAACATATTTAGGCTTTGAAAGTAATCGTATTTAGGTTACGGCTAGTGCTCACTGTTTGACAACATTTGAATGGAAATATTTAATGACTAAAAATCACATAGATATGTCAATGTTATAAAATTTTGATTATAACTTAGAGCCTAAAACAAACTCATTAAGGCTTAGAGGCTTTTAAACACTTTTGCGTCTCATTTTTGCAAGCACATCTGATCCTTACTCTATATTCTTTGTATAAGCATAATTAGTAGCGCAGCGAGCGTTGTCTGTCAGGAATTCTTTTGAGAGGAGACAAATGAAGGAGGCTGAGCGAGCGATCAATGGAGTATCGTGTGTCGGCCACCTGCGCGCGCCGGGCTTTCAACGTGCGCGAGTGCCTCGACTTGTGCAGCACTGCGTATGCGCCCCTGCCATTAGCTTTACCAGGGACCTTTAGCATTACTGGTTATAGTGAAAAAGCTATAGGCAAAGCTTTTAAACTTACCAGTGTAAAAAATTAGCTTAACCCGTACAAGGTTTGTACCTACCTACATGTCTCGTCTTCAAACTATTTATCTTATAAAGTCTGTGGCAAACCATTTGAGGTAGGTTAAACTTGAGCAATGACAATGGAGTTCGTGGACTACTGAGCTTTAAGCAATTATCCGATTTTTTAGGCAACATTAATTAAAACTTAATACTGAAAAGATCTCACATGAAGATATACATCACCCCCGAGCCCCCCGCTGGTCCCTGAGAACGCCACTCATTACTGGTAATGTTATCGATACAAGTTAAAATTATCGACCGCAATTGGCGAAGATCTTATCGGTATGCGGTTTTATGAGAAATACTCGAAGTTTACAATCTACTATATTCCGTCTAATAAAAAATAAAAATGAGGTTGATCTTCAGTTCTGTTAGACTATAAATACTATTATAAGTACCCATGGTATTGTTCTATGTGTTTAAACAGTAGTGAGTCCATAGTTTTTATTTTTTTAGTTTACAGTTATCTTGTAGGATGTTTGGGTGCAAAAACTCATAATAAAAAGAAAAAAACGTCTCATACAAACGTCCTAAACAATACAATCAAATGTTATTTCTTAACGACAGTTCTATGTAGCAATAAAAATGAGAAACAATGTAAATTTGTCGGACTAAATAACGTAATTTTATGACGTCATTTACTTAAATTCTACGTCATTCTTCAGTAGAGAGTTTGTTACATAAAGTAATTTATGCCTTATTACCTGACTATAACGCATTTTGCCAATCTGTGAAGTTTACCTACTAGTTATAAGTTAATACATCAAAAAAAGTCGTCGTGCACGGAAAAAAGTTCACATTTAAAGGAACGTTCACATTTAAAAATAAATTATTACTTTTCTGTACTTAATTTTCAAAATAAAATGATGTGTTTTTAAATGTTAAAGCGATAAATATGCATTCATTAATTACATTTTGACTAGAGAAAAAAATATCTCAACTTTTCCAAGTGAACGCGGGCTTTTTTGATGTGTGTACGTCATACGTCAGAGTTTTTTTTAACATAAGTTAAATATGTTCATCGTTCATTTTCACAACATGTTTTTATTTTCCTACCATATAACCATTCAATGCAATAATTTGATATTTATCCCTTAATTCTAACGATAGGAGAGGGCAAAGACAATGGTGATTATATCACAGTTAATAGCTCACATCAAAGGGGCTGAATTTGTCAGGATTAACTTAATGATCTTCCTGATACTAGGTACTTTGAGATTACCGTATGACGTCATAGTCAATATACTGGATAATACTCTGTATGCCTTATAGTACATTTAAAAAAGTAAGTAATAGATCAGTAATTTACAGAGGGCTTAGCTTTTGCAACTTCATTTGAAGCTAGTAATTTGAAATTTGACTGGTTAAAGATATAATATAAAATTAAAGAAATGTCGGCATACTATTCACATTTCGCTATCTTTATAGCACTACAAATAACAAAATTTCACACTTGGTATTTAAATTACTTTATTACGTTTTACGCTTGCTATGCATAAGCAATAACAACTAAACAATACAAATGCTCTTTTATCATTCATTAGAACAAAGTCATATTATTGTTTACTAAACCGGTATTAAACATCTCTTCAAATATCACAGAAAGTTCGTTTATTCAGCTTACTGAATAGTGTATTAGAGTCTATATCGGGTAAGCAAGGGTGGTAAGTAGGGGCAGAGCATTGTGTTAATATCACAATATGCTGCTGTCAGTTAATTGGAATAGATTATGGGAATGAAGGGAAGAGTAGAGTGGTCCCGGGGGATGCGGTGAAGATCATTTTATAGTTTTTTTATCAAGTCATCGAGTGACAATGGTGGAGATACGGATTATCACAATATTTTGCATCGGTCGTGTGGCGACGCTTGAAAATTGAGGCCACATTACAACAGATTAAAATTGGCAAGTCATAGTTTATGGTTTGAGACAGATTTTTGTAATAGCTTGTAAGTTATTTTCTTAATAAGACGAAACTTTTTCTTTTCATCGTTTCACATGCGTTTTAACATGTTTCATAATAGAATACAGGAATAAAACCTAGAAACTTACGTACAACACATATAGAATATCAGGCGCGTGATAATTTATATATTGCTGATAAATATTAATAAGTATTTTTAGGAATATAATAACCACCATCTGGGCGTTCACCACTCAAAGTCCGTTCATACCGTATGAGTAGATTTCACGCTTTCAATGAGTTGATCTTGAACGCAGCGTGACCCAGTGGTACGCCCGCATGTCTGGCAGACGGCGCGGCTCCTTGACTCAGCACTGACCACGCTCAAGACGAGTCTCGAGTCTCAATTAAGGATGACTAGTCATGAGACATCTTCAATAAAACCACTTCGAAACTACGCACCCCTCGACGAACGGCAGATTAGATTTAGATTAATCTGATTAGCTCCGGATTAACATTCTTTGTACAGCTATTTGTTTTGGTATTAAGAACGACATAGATTATGGTCAGTATAAAATTACTATCTACTCAGTAATCTGAGCACATCAAAGTGCTGGTAGATACACATCTACTAGCACTTTGATGAAGTATTATTCGATAACGTCTACCTACGTAGGTACTTACCATAATAAATTGTTACAGAAAATCTATGATTCTGGTTCCTAGTCGTAGCTTTCAACAGAAAAAAACCAATCGAAAATTTTAATCATAACTCTTAATAGATACAATTACAAGCCGCAATTGGATGCTTATTAAAATTCGAGTAGGTATGTGCGTAACTAATTTCATGTTGAATCTTCAGCGCACTGTGCTTGGAAACAATTTCTTAAGACGTTTATTGATTAACGTAGAGTAGTAAAATTGTTGTTTTATGTGAGTAGTAATACATAAGCAAAGTTACATAAATTCTTATATATATATATACATAAGAATTTATTCTAACCAAATAAATTATTTAATTATCTGCTATAAATGACTATGGGATGACTTTATTATATTCATAAACAAAGTTACATAAATTCTTATAAATACATATATATATGTATATATATATATATATATATATATATATATAAGAATCTATTCTAACCAAATAAATTATTTAATTATCTGCTATAAATGACTATGGGATGACTTATTATATATTGTTTTATATTGTTCTACTAGGATACACTAGTATGTACTGAATGTATCTTTTAAGTAAATAAAGAAATTTTAAAATTAAAAAAAAAAAATACATAAGCAAGCCCTGGCCCTCAAAGGAGCATGAGGCACATATACATATCTTAACTTTTTATTACTCAGGAATCGATCCCATCGTAAAACGTCCTCAAACCCACTGAGCAACTGTGATTGGTGTATGTAAAAGTTTACTAAGTAGCATACCTTTTAGCATTTATAATTAAATTACATTTTCAGTTAAAAAAGAACTGGAAGTATTTTTCTGTCTATCCACAGTGTAACAAAATTCTAGCGCACTTTTTATAGATAAAAACTTTGTTACAATATCACTGATAAAAGATTGAAAGGAATTACAGCGTGAAAACATATATTTGACTAAAAAACACAAATAATAGACTTTGCGGAACAAAGCTTTGAAGATGCGCAATAAAAATGCAATAATGTGCACCCAATGAGCGTGACCGGCGTGACAATAGAAGCAGCGGCGCGTGCGCATTGAATGCACCTTGGCGCTACGGTCTACGCGCCGCGCGTAGCAATATTACCCTACAGTCCTTCTTATGGCCACAGATAATAAATATTTAAAAATACATTAATACAAAATATAATATATATATATATATATATATATATAAAGTATATAGTATATATATATATTAAGATATAAGGATATCTTATATAAATGACTCACTCAGTCGTATGGGTCAGCGATCTATAGTGAATCCTCCAGCGCACAAAATTCTGCACCACGTCTTGCCAACTATTGACTCAGCATGCGCAGGTCAGCTTCTTTGTACGAAATTATTTGGTAAACTCTAAAACTATAAATTTTTTAGTTAATGAATACTAAACAGACTAACAATACAATAATAATATAGCAATACAACGCGGTAATGTAGCCAGTATTTTGGGTACGCACCCTAACGGCTTTGATGAGCCTTTTGTATTTTTGTAAATATATTTAAGTACATTATTGTAAATATTCAATAAAATAAAAATATAACAGACTAACTAGAAGTTATTAATTAATTTTATTTTCAATCTAACTTTTATCCATAAAGTTGCACAAAATAAAAATGACCTTATTCAAACAGACTTCTAAGAATCTCTTTTTTTGTAATAACAAACAATAGTAACAATCCTAAACCACCCAATAACAAAGTAGTCAAACAGCACCGCTCAAGGAAACAATAAGCTACCACAAGCTACTGTTACGAAAAAAGATTCTTATAAACGAATAAAAATCCCCCAACAATATTGAAAGTCTTCAATAGTCCATTGTATTTTTTCGTATTTGATTTGTTGCTACAAATAGCGGATATGAAAAGCGTTTAAGGTACTTAATGTCCAGTAATTGGCGATCAATGAGGATCAGTGGGTACATTGTGTTAAACCATTCAATAATATCGACCATTGTCCGATTGGGGATAAAATTTAAAAAAGCCGAGCCAAGCTAGCACCCGTCAAGGGTCAAGCTGTCGATAGATGTCAGATTAAAAAGCTTCCACAAGCCACGTCAAATCAACTGAACAATGCGGCTTTAAATTCCGCACAGCAAAAAAAGTAATACGACTCCAATCCATTAACTACATATATAAATTAGAAGTATTACCAGTAAGCTAGAAATTGTCGCCATTTTGTGCGCATAAAAAGTAGAATACATACTTACTTAATATATTATTTTCCAAGGTCCCATTTGTTTTAATAGAATCTTTTCATCTCAATATAGTTAAATATGAAAGGAACTGTATGAATATGATTATGAAAAGAATTTCACGGTTTCCCATATACTTTTTCATCGCCATTGAGGAAACATTTGAAAAATTAGGTTAGCTATGCCAGAGTTTTACGGTTAACAAAATACCTTCGAGCTTCTACGTCTGATATAAGCATCTTCAAACATTTGCTTATGTTGTAGGTAACACTGGATTAGTCACTTTAAACAAAGGGTTGGGAACAAGCTGATCAAGGTGTTAGTTAACGTCATTAAACATTTTAAATTCAAAGTGTGCTTTCGGCGTAATGAAACAGGCATGCTCCCACGCACCCTGAATAAGAAATATGAGCTGAACGGATACTGCTATTATCAAAACATTATTACAACACTCGAAACGCATCGCCCTTCGAATGTAAAAATTAAACAACAATTGCCTTTAATATTCGCTGGCTGGTGCCGACTCGAGGGTGGTTTTATAAAAAATCTGTCAATCTGCCGTAGATCAATCATCCTTGCTGGATTGGAGGGGTGAGTAACCACAATTGAACTTAGCAGATAATAAAAGCCGTCCGATATTTACGTAAACGCATCGATTTGATGTTCAATATTGTTCTGAGGTATCTGACACCGATTGTGGCCAGCCTTTGTGCTGAAACTTGAGTGACGTTCGTGAATTCTATTACAAGTAGGCGTGGTTATTGTTATTGTCATACTCGTTTTAAAAAGTATTCAATTCTCAAATGTTTTAACCCTTTGTGGACACGGCAATTAGTTTTATGATGGCTCGAATAGCTATAAGATCAAACATTAGGTACCTACCTACTATTCATTATTCAATACTATTTACTATAACTAAACTAAGCAATACCAATGCAGAAATAATGTTTCAAAACCAATAAAACTTTACGAAGAACTTAAATTACTAAACATTAAAGTGTGATTACGCTGGTATTTACTATTTACATATTTAACTCTAATGAACTACGAAGCACTTCTTCTATCGTAAATAATATAAGAAAGAAATGTTAAAAGGACTCACCAATTTTAAATTTAAGTCAACGCCTTAGTCACTAAAGTTTTTTTAAAAATGCGTACCTAAACTATTTCATTTATGTGATCACCATCAAAAAGGCAATAGAATAAATACACTTTCTGTCACTTTTAACACCTCTTACGCGCATCTTACTTGTGCAAACAATTGGTGAAATTGAAAGACCATTTTTTAATTATTATTACATCTATTGATAAACACTTGACTGCTTACCGGAAGACCAAACTCATAAGACATACTGCTAACACGAGTTCGCACTCCGTTCCGTATATGCCCCGGTGCGTCCACGTGCGTTCCCGCTCTATTGCTTCGCGTGCCCAGCGCACGACCACAGAGAACACAGGTAACGCGTGCCGTAGATAGATTTTTAAAAAACTATACTTAGTGAAATTGTAATATTTGGAAATCAAACATTTTTGATTTTGACTTTTACAAAAGTAACAAATAAAATATAAATAATAATTCAACAAGACAAATAGGAAATTTCGATTTTAAAATTGCCATGCAGAATTTTGTTTCTGTTTCATTTAACATAGGCACCTACTCTTTAATGCACTCTGAATGCGGCCACTTTGCTGATTGTACCTCTTTATGTTGGCCGCATTAATGAGCTCTGTTTTAGTCGTTCTCTGCTGTCCTAAAATGTTGGACAAAAAAGACCCGAAATTAATTTCATTTCGTTTCATTATCTTTAGAGAAACAAAGTCGGTCAGGTAGTGAATTTATAAAATAAAAAGAAATCTATGAAAACGGCAAACGCCCATTTAATAATAATAATCGAAATACGAAGAAACGGTTGTTGAAGGGTTATTTTAACTTGATAATAACGTAGGTAATCGCTGGCACCCGTGCACTTTATTGCCGGCGCTAATCACCCCGAGCGACCGCTGACTCTCAATATTCAATAGCAATCTATACCTTTTTGTGAATTCTTTTGTTAATTTATTTTTTACTCCCATCGTAAAGATATATTACGAACTTTTAATATACCTAAAACACAAAACATCACAACGAATTCTATAAGTTTTATCTATGTCTGTAAAATAGTTATGGAATATTATGTGATATGTCCTACAGTTAACAATTCATTAAATTCAAATTTTTATGAAAATCCAAATCTTTAGGTAAAGCATATTGGTACATGGTAGGTAAAATACTCGTAACAGATAAAATAATTCCATTTTTATAGCATTAATTTCACTTTAGCAATAACTTATTACTTACGAACTTCAAATAGGTATCATGGTAATGAATACGTCTATTTATCAGTAGCTCATATTAATGAATTCTTCTCTTGGTTGTTAATGTGTAAACATAACAACCAATAGAACACAAACATACTCATACAATTCCCACAACAATGGACGTGGACAATGTCCAAAACCTAAACCATGACCCATTCAAATACTTTTTATACTAATTCTAATCAGGAAAGCATGATTGATCATAGAACATCAATGAATACCTTTTAATTATATTTTTCTTCACTATCATTGTAGTATTAAAACTGGTATTTTATTTCAGAAGGTAAATCTATTTTTTAATACTTATATTATTGATATTTCAAATGATGTGTGGAATATTAAAACTAGCAATATCCTCCAGCAGTACCTACATATTCTTTTGTAAAGTTAATTTTTTACATCATTATACAGTCTACAATGAAGCCCGTCTTATTACATATTTATTATCTTAGCAAATCTTTTTCAAATAAGTAGATAATAATTATATTTGATTGCCTCAAAAAGATTCCTTGGTTGCGATTAAAACAATAAATACCCAAGCAGGTAAGCAAGGACCTATAACGAAGCTAAGGTTGCTTTTGTCTATGACTTTAACAGTTTATAAATTACAAAACGCAAAATAATTGAATATTATCATTATTACCACTGTTTTGCTGAAAACTTATTGCGTAAATAAACTTATTTTTTAACCGGCCTTCAAAAACACAAAAGAGGTTAGGTATCAATTCGAAGTGTATTTTTTTATAATAGTGATTTGTGTGGTGCTAATAGGTTAATATACGTCAATGAGGACGATAACCATAGATCTATTATACAAATATTGTTCTAATAACAATAATCATAAAGTATTCGCTGTAACCCTTTCCCACAACTCTTATTTTACTAATGTGCTCCACATAGGAGGGGTCAAAACGTCCTCAAACAATGCATTAAAACGTTTAAGTTTACAAATTAGATTAATACCAACGGTAATTCAATCTGTTTAATGTTGAGATAATGGTTTTATAAATATCAAGGTACCTACGACTTTTAAAGTCTAAAGGTGTGCCTATACCTAAAATCCGTGCTTAGCTAGAACCATGTACAAAAAGATACGCAACCAATTTATTTTATTGTGCTTTTTCGGTTAAACTTATTTTTTAAGCAATGAAATAAAAACAGCGTCTTTAGATCGTCTCAAATAGAAAATCTTGTTAGATTTTCTATTAATAATAATCAAGTTTGTTTTGAAACAATTAAAGTCGCACGCGTCGAAATTCGATACTAAATAGTCAAAATAAAATCCGTTCACATGTGTCACAATCGTACCTAATTGCGCATAATGAGTAGAGCAAAGAATGCAATATGTTTTTTGTCATTATTTATGATTTGAACGGCGCGCCCTGCTGATTTGGCCACCCTCCATTCGCGGGTTGAAATAAAATTTAATGCTCCGACGGCTGCGTTTCAAATTCGTTGAAATACCGAAATACGTTTTGAAATATCGAATTTCTGGATTTTTAATCAATTATTTTAGATTTAGGTAGAGAGCATAAAAGAAATGGTGAGAATCTTGCTTTTACTGTGAATAGATGAGACATAAAGGTAACTGTAATTATTATTGCCAACATTTTTACATCTGAATGTAAGGAAGTTAGTCAAACAGTCGCAGAAATTTACTCCATGTTCCACTAGAGGACTACAGACTTGAAAGGTATGCAAAATTGCATTTAAGGTATAATAGCACGATAAAACAAAATGGTCATAATTTTTCCCACGAGCATAATCCTACTCAATTAATTAATTTCACCAATCAAGGTTCGTTCCCACGTCATGATATCGGGAAATCACGCAACATCTTCATTCATTTATTAGATTATACATTTACTAAATTCGCCCTTTGTTTAAGGGTGAGCGTGAAATGGCCTGACCATAATTACATTTATGAATCGTCAATTTTAACGTATCTGCACTGCAGGGTGTGTGAACTATTCGAATAAAATGAAATACCTCTATTTGAGTACAGTTTCACATGATGCATAGGTACCTACGGTTTACGGTTGAAAAATCTTTTGTAATATTATATGAAATTATTTTAAAATATTATAACAATTTTAATATTTGTCGCGTATTAGTAAAATTTTAAAAAATATTGGGATATAATATTACCGTTTTAGTACAAAGTAGGTACTCTTTGTTGCATATAATACATGTAAAATAAACTGTATTCTTTCTCTGTTGAAACAAGTGTTTCGGTTTAGAAACAATAGGCTGACCTACCTTGTATTTAGAAGTAGGACAGGTAGTTAGTCTACTGGGATTCAGCTAATAAAAGCACAAACCTTTCTGCAATATATCTGCCTATTAGAAGTTGTTCCGTTAAAACTGTATAAAAAAGGTAATAGGCAAATAAGCGAGCTTTTTCCGCAACTCGACGTCAATACTGTGTACTGATACTTATATATTTAATGTAAAATAACATTGATAGAATATCGTATATTCTATACGAAATTAAAATAATCTTTTCCAAGAAAGTCAAGTAAGTTGTTACTATTTAACAGTTCTAAACAAACATAACAGTATTTTGTATAAATTCGCGATGAATCATAATATTCTTTTGTATAATTTTAAATCGTTGCGTCTGAGCCCATGTTTATGCAAAGTGTATTGCTAAATTTAAATTAGCAAATCAGAAGGGTAAATCGCGTAGCATTGGTATTACCTACTAATATCACACGCTGGCATTATTCAAATATATAGGCGTTACCTATAGCTTTAAATTTAGCTTAAGTTACCTAGACTTATTGTGAAGTAAGTGTTTTAGTGTTACAACACAGACAAAAGGCGCCCATGGTCCAAAAATTATACCTACCCTAGGTAAACGTATATAGCAAAAAAATCATGGCCAAAAACAGTGAAGCTTGGATCCTGAGCTCACCTCGGTAGCCGGTACCTCACAAGAGAAGTTTATATGTAGTTAAAAATTAAAAAAATATTGGTCTATGATTGCCAAGACTCACATTCAGCTAACATTGTCACTTTGAAGACATCATGCCTAATACATTTGTAAAGGCACGTGCTGCATGTCAAACAGGAGGTAGATGGCTGCGCGCGCGCACCCGCATACTATAGATAACGGCTGGTAATAAATTAACTACGAACACACGGCTTTCCACAATAAAACTACACTTTGTCACTTTTCACCTTGATGCACCTATCGATTTCAAGGGAAGGAAAAAAATTAAAAAGTAATTTCAAACGCACTACACACATTTGGAAATTGTGTATCTATTTATATTTAATGATGTATAACAGTACTTAATTTATCTAAAAGTTACTAATTTGAGTGCACCCAATTTGAAACGTGGATGATTTTAAAACTTCTAAGAATATGATCACCGTATGATGTACCTACACAAAATCAGCCCGGAGGAGAAGAAGGATTTAGGTAATATTTAAATATTTATAACTAAAACTATCAATATCGTTTTAGCAACTTTTCTACGATTACGTAAACTTTTTCTTCTCTTGCGTTATCTTAAAGCGAGTCAATTGAACTGAGTAATGCAGGCACACCCGGCAAAGGTGAAATTCACAATTGCGCATTTTCAAATCCAGATTCGTCACAGACAATCGAAAAAGCGAGGTCAATCATAAACCTATTTGTTGTGTGACAGTTGTGACACGTCACAAGCGGGGGTGTATCAACGTATTTGCTTGGAAAATAGTTGTTTGATTAACTCTCTTTCATGTTCGTTCGTCGGAACGCGATTGTCTGCGGATTTGTTTAATTTGATCCTTTGTTTGAGCGTCGCTTGTGTGGAAAGGCTTATAGAGGGCGATGTGGAGATTCGTTATCATGGGTTATCTTGTCATGGACACTGCGACCTGTATTTGATTTGAACTTTGAATTGCATCAGTCACTTTCGAATTGTTGCATATTGTTTTTTAAATAATCCTTCGACCAGGTTAGATATATCGAGATCATAGATCCGTGGAAAGTTATTGTTATGTAAAAACGTGCATTATACCTATCTCCAACTTAATAGGTTATACTATACAATAGTTTATTCTAGCTCCAAGAAGTCTTATTTCATTGAAATAAATTTTAAAAATTACTTATACAGCTTTGCCTTGGTTACAACTTTTTATTACGCAACTTCTACGTCATTTAGCATTTTTACATAACAAGTAAGACCTGTAAGAATTACGCAAAATTACATAAAATAGTTGGGAAAAATAGAAAAAAATTAGTACCTATGTGCTGTGTGTTGTGCTTATTTTAGATTTCAATTTTTACATAGGTCACTATATTATTATTGGTATTAAAAAGGCCTTTCTTAAACACCTTTTGATGTGGATTTAACAATTTTATAGATTAAAAATTTATTTATGACTGCAAGATTGACAACTACGATCATCTTATTCTACGAAGGAATTGTTTTCAATTTCGCGGATTGCTAACATCCGGAGCGGCGAGGGGACGCAAATTGTTAATACCAGTGCAATTCGTTTTTTATTTGGGCGTCAATTGGTATATCGGGCAACACCGGAAGTGAGTCTCCGCCCCCATATACTCATATGTAGCTTAGGTACCTATTGGGCAAAATAAAATACATTGCTTTAATTTGTTTGTTAGTATTATTTTATTTCTTTTTTTAATTTTGGCAACGTTAACTTTGTAATATTAATTTACATATCCTTTGCAAAACTTGAACCTGATACCACCTTATAAAAAATACTCGAAATAGATAAATTACTTGTTTTACTTAAGTAGGTACTACACCGACAAGGCTGGCAAAAAAAACGAAATCACAGATCGTAGCGCGGTTATCCATGGAGGACTGCAATATATCTACCTATAT
Source organism: Aporia crataegi (assembly GCA_912999735.1). NCBI lineage: Eukaryota > Metazoa > Arthropoda > Insecta > Lepidoptera > Pieridae > Aporia > Aporia crataegi. Next base: position 6,662,168 of record OU538736.1, read on the forward strand.
GGTAACACAGACTCAGGAACATCAAACACACAAACAAAGAATCAGTAGCAAAGGCCTTTTGACACTTTGTTAATGTCTTTGTAAACTACAATGCCGGTTAGATGTAGCCGTAAATCATCCGATTGTAATTAGGTAAGATTTATTAAAATAGTCGTCTTTACTCTTCAAAAAATTACTTGTAACACTCATGAATAAAATTCAAATATTTACGAAAAATTTAAAATTTATTTTTCTTATTCGGGTCGATGTATTTCGGTTTTGTTACTTGCATCTCTAGGTACCTATAGGAGTTTTATTTGATTTCCAAAATCCACAGGCACGTAAGTCTCTTTCATTGATCGATTTCTCTTTTCAGTATAAAATCTTCTTTAAGACCTAATCACATTTATAACAAAAAAACAAACACTAAATTATAAATTTAAACACTTTGGAAGTTTGTGGAGATGGATGAGGTGGAAGATTTGTAATAAAACCAATTTTATTATAATACCTATGCTAAAAACAAGTGTTGCCCATTGCAAATATCAAGTTGTCAAATTATCTAGTAGGTACCTATGTTGAAAAAGCTATGGCAATTCTCACGCACGTAGTAACGATTGTGCGCACCCGCATCTTTTTCCCTCTATCAATCGACTTTCTGCATATCTACTAATGGTTAGCCTGTTACTTATAGTAGCAATTAAATAATTTAAAACGACGGTAAGTTAATTTTGAAGCGCGTTTAGGTATTTTTATATTTAAGATATAGCTATAACCTGTGTATAATAAAACTCATATACCTAAACAAAATATTATAAAGTAGGTTATGATATAAGTGTGTAAAGTTAGTGATTACCGTCGAGGCGGTGTTTAGTCTTGCTTTTAAGAGAGCAGAGGACTGTAATCATCACTCACGGGTACCTATTATACGAGGTTTTTCAACTCACTTGCGAATAAAAATAAATGAAAAATCAGTTTTTGTAAGTAAATTAAAAATTTGACTTATCCGCGAGCATAAGCGTATTACCCACACTCGAATCTTTCCTTTTTTGGACGAAACTTGAAATTTTTAAACTTTTAGAGCTTCTTATCTGTTTAAATAAATTCTTTTACCCTTCAGATTACAAATCTAAGTATTAGATATGGGCATCAGTCAGTACCTACCTACCTAAGCATCAATGTTCATACAACACTAACATAGTATGTTCATTACCTATCTTTGACTAGAAGTAATGTGTTTATGGTTACAAATTTTATATAATTTTATTTTATATTTATTTTTATAAGGGTTTATAATATTAAGTTGGATTGTATTTAGATAAAATGTCGTTAAATTGTACTTCGTGGACTACGATGCTGGATATCTATTTAAGTTAATACTATACTAAACTATATTTTGTTCAAAATCTGTCTATATATCAGTTTGTTGTCCCTAATAAAGAAAGAAAAAAATACAATAAAATGATACGATAAAAATTTCATTTTAGTGTGGAGCATTTACTACAAAAATAATTGTTCTAAAATAACAGGTAAATGTCACAACGAAACAGTATTTGTACAAAAATCAATACGAGAGACGATAAGTATGTAACTAGGTGATGTATCACTGAAATTTCCCAACTGGCTTTACCTGAAAACGAAATCGACGTCATTGGTGAACGCACTCAAGTGAACTGGCTGCTAAGTGGATGTGGGCGGAGCTTACAGAATGCTGTTCTCTGATTGGCCATTCACTAACCCTACTTGCAACGGTGGGGACAATCATCCCTGTGTTTATTTTTGTTGTTAAAGTCAGTGAGCTATGAGTTGTCGACGAGTTAACAGTGTGTGTTGGGATCTCGGAATTAATTTGCGTGTTGTGTGTGAACTGTGATATTAATAGATACGGTCGCTGTGATTTAGTTTATATATTTTTGGAGATGGTTATCTTGTAAGTATTTTGTTTTTCATTAGAATTTGCAATATGTTACGCGTTACCGTTTACGCCGCAGATGCAATCTCATCAGATTATGATAGATTTTTATTATAGAACCGTATATAAAGTTAGTCTGACTTAATAAAAATACATTAGATTAAGCAATTTATAGGGTTTTTTTAATTATGGGCATTTTTATAAAGCGCTTTTAAAACTTGTAAAAACAAAATCCATAAAAAACTTCTAATTTTTGAACTCGAACTTGAGAAAGATCTTAATAAGAAATATTTTACTTATGGAAGGAAGTTTAGACTCTTCACAACTTCTAGTCGGTAATGAGATGATCACTTTTCTGTAGGTATACCTACCTACTATCCAAACCAAACCATGTTTTTTGTCTCCCTGGGAATCGAAATTGGAACTTTCCAAATATGATGGTGGTTGAGAACTACACCATTTATTATTAAAGTACGTAAGACTTAAGAGCCTAGGATAAGTGTTTCATAATGTAGCCTCAAACCTTACCTAACCCATTTATTATGTGCATCAAAGTTCATACAAATTGTTCAAACAAATATTTTTGTGTTGCTTCGTAGTTTCCAAACTAACATTGATCTAATCTATGATTAAGTAGGTACTTAATAAAACGAGTAGGTATAGCAACGAACAGAGTCCAATGGTTTGAGAGAAGTTGGGGGTTTTTCAATCACTCAATTTAGAATCAAATTACTTCCTTTCTGTAGAACGAAACTTATTTCGTATTTACAAAAATCACACAAACAGTATTTTACGGGCTTATCTTATTTAAGAATAAAAACAGAAAATTTTAGTTTAAATATTCTATTATAATATCTAAGATAATAAAGAAGTCCCGTTCCCCGTGGGGCAGACCCATTTCTGTATCTGTTTCACTGATCATTTTATTTACAGTGTAGTAGTTGTTCAGCCTTCGGTGCCTACCCAACCGAAACATATTTGTTGCCCCGGAATTCGAAGCCAGGATCTCCCACGCAACACGCAGATGCATAAACCATTTAACCACGGAGGTGATTTTGAATAGGTACCATCACTATTTAGGAGGAAGGCAGACCAAGTTATTATACCTATAAACTGCTAATAAGGTATATCTTTGCATTTAATGCATTTATTTTATTTGCATTATAATGCACTAAGAACTGTTAGGTACATTAGCCATTATATCATTTTCAAACAACTTTTCATTGATTTAAAATCGACTAAAAGTTGAGGCTGACGTCAAAAATTAACAAAAAAACTAAATATACAAAATTAAATTCGATCGCCAAAGATTTACCTAATTGTCAAAATTTTTATTGAATTGTATAGTCTAGGAAGGTATTAGATTAATCTATAGATTGTAGATATGGAGTATGTAACTTAAATAGATGACTAAGCAAACAATGTAGAGAAGTAATGTTAGCTTAGGGTAACTTGTGGTAGGTGTCGGGGGCCGGCAATTGGTTTTAATTGAAGCTCATTGAGATTGTATAAGGATCCCTTTTCAAAAATGTGCTTCGTTTAATAAAGTTAGTATGTACCTAGTATACTTATTATTTTTTTGGGATTGCGTAATTACGTTTTAACATGGATACGTCTATGGAAAGATGAGCGTTAATATTGCGTTTTAATATTAAACAAATCGGAAATAAATTTAAGCAATTCCATTCTTTGAGATAATATAATCTGACCCTTTCAGTTTGGTCATGAAAAGTATCTGTATAATTCTTATAAGGTACCTTGATAGATTTAAAGTAGCTATAAATATTGATAAAAAGTGGAACGCTTCGGTAGAGGGTTTTTTCGGATTTTAAGACAATATAAGTAATATACTTAGAACCTATTTATAGTTTGAATTCCAGAGAAACAAATGAATGTTTCGGTTGGGTAGGCAATGCAGAAGGCTGATCACTTACTTGCCTGTAAAGAAACATTATCAGTGAAGCAGATACAAAATGTGTCTGCGGAAAATCATTTTTTTGGACAACGTACGATTTTTAAATATTCCTATTTAAACAGGTTCCTTTCAAACACGTATTGTATCCAATTAACGAGCGCCCTCCCCAAAGCTCCTACTTTTCAATTGGCTTAACGAGGCATATAAAGGGGAGCTTTCTTAACGAATAACGATAAAGCAGAACACAAAATTACGCCATAAGTTAATAAAAAGTACTTACTAAAACTATTTGATTCTTTTACGAGTGGAAAAATAATCCACTTGGTATGCATCTACTAAAAGTAAGTAATCAATTTTTAAAAATACATAAGTTTATGCCCCTAAAAATGGCTTGTTTATTTTTTAAAGAATTTTTATGTAAAATATCGGACAAATCAACAGAACCACCCGGTAAACTGCCGGAATTTTAGACTGTTACTACAAATCTAAATCATAGATAATGTTTAGATATAATTCCTTATCAAGGTTTCCTAATTTAATAGTAGGTAAGCTAAATTAGGAATATTAGGATTAATTTATGTAAAGCTAAGCCTATCTTATATTTAAACTTCTATGAAACATGTGTAACAGAATCACCGTTTGCAGAACCAGGGCTGACATGTCAGATGGACACTCCACACCCGAATGGGACATTAATGACGCCGTCGTTCCCAGAGTGACACATTTTGACCAATTTGGCGAGTGGTGTGATGGCCACGTGCGGAGAATCTATCCTCCAGGTTGCGAAGAGGCTAGAAGGCACGCCTCTGGATGGGCAATGAGGAATACCAACAACCATAACGTTCACATCCTGAAGAAAAGCTGCCTGGGCGTTTTAGTCTGTTCGACACGCTGTCGATTACCAGACGGCTCGAGGGTACACTTACGACCAGCGATTTGTGATAAAGCAAGGAAAAAACAACAAGGTAGAGCATATTATGAAATAATTCAAACCTTTAAATTATTAATAATTAAAACCAAACATTAGGTACTGATAAATAGATATTTCAACAGATGTACTGTGTATTGTATTTATTTTCAATTAAAATAAGTAATTTTTTAATACCTGCTACCTACTAATATTAATTTTTCACTTTGATTGTGTACCTTATTCCTTTGCAAACTATAAATAAATTATGATTTGATTCTTACCAATTTATATACTTAGCTAATATCGTTTTAGTAGTATAAGAGAAGTTTCCTCTATTAACTAAAAATGATTATTTTTAGGTAAACCATGTCCAAATCGGCTCTGCAATGGAGGAAGACTGGAAGTGCAGCCCTGTAGAGGTCACTGCGGTTATCCAGTCACTCATTTCTGGAGACACACGGAACATGCAATCTTTTTTCAAGCCAAAGGTTCTCATGACCATCCGCGACCGGAAGCTAAAGGCGCCAGCGAAGTCAGGAGAACCCTCGGAGCGGGCAGACGAGTGCGTGGTCTCGCTCTTCTACTCGCAAGAGAAGCAGCAATTGCAGACAAAATTCTAACTGTTAAACCTGACAAACAATCAGACAAAAGTAATATTCAACCACCTCCACTGATTCCTGACAGCCAACGTGGTACGTATTTCCTGTAGCTCTAGTCTCTACTGCAAATCTCGTAAAGTATATTTCAATAGCGTCTGCGTAAAATATTTGTATGAAATTACTTCGCCACTATGGAATTGAGTTTGTAGTAAAAGACCTATCAAAACCTTCGATAATAATCTCATATATTTTGTTTTATATTTCATCATAGTACAATAATTGTTATCGTATTGTCAAAACTCAAGTTGTTTTTTTTCTTTTACCAAATTAATCTGTGCAGACCTGAGCTGCAGACTTTTTATATTTTATTAATATCACTTACATGATTTTGTCAATTGTATAGCCGTTTTTTGTTTTTGATGTAGGTTTAACGTGTACGTGCGGGCCATTTGAATGCAACTGCCGGTGGCGCCCAGAAATTGCCACCGAAACATTTACATCTTCAACATGGACACAATCCGAGCACCAGCCTTACACCTACGCAGCACCTCCAGTTTCAGCGCCGGCACCACAAACATACGACCCCAGTACTCTACCAGCTGACGATATCTTCCACCCCGAGGAAATCTTCCAACTAGATCAACCAATTCGACTCGATTTTCCCATGGAAGATAATACACTGCAATCACCACCTACATTCGCTGATTTAAATGGTGACAACTCGAGGCCAGAAGACTCTTATTGGTTTGAGTGGCAGCGAGCGGCTGGATCTGAATCTAGTAATACCTCGTCACCTGAACTCTTTGGACACAGTTACCAACAAATGGAGTACTGTGATCAACAGGCGTATACGCAACAATACTACCCGGAAGAAGCGCAGTATTATACACCTGATACGAGAGATTCTCCAGAAGAACAGCGTTACTATAGATATGGCCAGGAGTGTCCTCAGAGCAACGTTGAAATGCACGGCTGGAATTACTCAGACTGCGCCTTCACGGCCCACAATGCACAGGAGTGCAAACAGTACTACGACGTCCAGCATTCTCAAAGCGTGAATGCGTTTAGCGGCGTATTATAATTTCGTATTCGTTTCGTAGATAAATGTGTACATAGCTTGTTATCAAATTGTAAATGGGAGTTTTGTTTGCATTATTCGATGTTTGTGTTTTATGCGTAAGTCATGTTAGTTCCTTATTCCGGACCCTATATTAAGTGTTAATGAATGACATGAGTTCATTTGAAGAAAAGCGCATTTTTATAAAATGTCTATTTATTGTATATAAAAATTACATTAAAATTGTCAATTTTACATTTCTTTTATTTACTAAAGATAAAATTGGTCACTACAAACTAAAGCGATTATACGATCAAATTTATTATGCATTCGTAGGTAATCGCAAAATATATGTACCTTATAATGACTATAAACGTATGGATTTAACAATACATCAAAAACTTATTAATATTTCGAACATTTTACATATTTTTCACCTTTTCGTAGTAAAATGAAAGAAATATTAATAAATTTTTGGATTACTTCAACAACTTCTTTATTCTATTTACAATAACAATACCAGTAGAGTATCTCGCAACGCGAATTCTAAATATGCAATTTTTAAGAACAATTCATAAAGAAAAACTGTTAGAACTTGATATCAAAACATAATCTATATAATTATAATACCTAAAGTATTGTTTATTAATAATACATTTATTGATAGTTTATTCCGAATTCGTGTCGAGTTGTCAGTACAGGCAACGTTATGTTATAGAACGACAAAATCATTTGAGATTGCCATTAATCACGAGCTGCAAATTGTGTATTAATAAAACCTTAAAATCGAGAAACATTATTCACCGCCGATTCCCACATTTTACTAACAACGAAGCGTCAACTCTCAACTGTCTTAAAAATAGAATTAATCGATAAAATAGCTATAACGATTCGTAATTGGTAAGATATAGGGAACGAACATTAATCACAAAGCGTTATCACGCAACCGATTAATTACTTACTATTATTGCGTAGGGCCACAAAACCGACCGGGCTTCACAAACGCCCCGAATAATACACGCGCGTAAGTAGGCCCTTTGTAATACTAATGAGTGTCGTAATAAATACCGGAGCGAGGAGAGCACAGCATGCACTATCACAGCATCGGCAAAGCTGAAAATGCCTCTAACCCACAATGTCTCAGCATATTACAAGACCTCTTTCTTTGGAAGGGACTAGCGATGATATATGTGTTAACGAAAGCCTTAAGATGCTTTCGTCCGAGACGTCTTGTAATATGCGCAGCGGTCTTAATCCAATTCGATTAGAGACACTTGCAACCCAAGAACCGATAAGTTAAGGCCCCAAACAAACAACACGAAGCAATGCCCTCTCCACACAACTGTTTGCGCTTTAATCTAATACATAAGAAAAATTACGGACGCAAGAATTCTGTGCGCTAGCTAGTTCATACATGCTACCCAAATATCACAAAATAATGGAAGCTAAGTCGCATCGAATTGAAAATAGCATGTACACACCAGCCAATACCTGTGAGTAAACTTTCGTTACATAACTACTTCTAGAATATATACTATTATTGAAAGAGCAAGTTGAAGCGAGATCACATAAGCGTTTCAAAGGTCAATTGTCAACGGAGACGTACACTACGTTAACATTGTACGCTCAATACGTCCCTTTACTACGTTAAAACAGCCTGCCATTCATAATTACCGATCGAGAGAACAATAGTAATCATTGTCCCGTATACATCACTATTTTAATGTTTATTGCATAGGTAGCCGCAAGTTCGAACTATCGCATGGTACACACAAATGGATATAAATTGTTCTGTGCGTTCACAGCGAATATACAAATCGGTAACAGTTAGACGTGAGCGAACAACGAATGAAGTTGTTAATCATAAGAGTTTTTGCAATTCGTTTCCGTAAATAGCGGACCTTGCGCTTATTAAATGTAGAATGGACCGGAGCCCTTAAACTATGACTTAGGTTTGATAGACTTAGGGTAGGACAAATCTTAAACGTGAAACTACCTAGAATCCTATCAAGATACATACAGCCTTAACGTTACCTAAATAAAATTAAAAATATCAATCAAAGGGCGTTTGAATTTTTGTGCTATTAAAATATCATTAATATTAAAATGTGTAAATTAAAATAAACACAAAACGAATATAAAATAAAACTCTTTCGAATAAAACTAAAATATAATTTGTACTATTAAAATAAAACGAACAGCAATTTCAAATGAATCTCTACGACTAAAAGAACAAAATGGGAAATTCATACATAAATTTTATGTATAACGTATTTGAAAATGTTTTTCAAAGATACGTTGCTCAATTCGAGCAAAAAAGTTATTTTTTCCTTTAGTTTTATTCAATGGAAGACCAAGTAGGTGGAATATTTCCAATGATAAAACCGTTAAAAAGTTCTTGATTATTTTGGCCTATATGTTTAGCCTATATTTACTGAAGCTCTGTAAGCGTAGCATATAACCATAACGCTCATTAATAAGCAAACATTAGTAAATCCTAATGGCGGATGCGGCGGACACATTTCTGCGTCTGTAAATTGATTACTTTCTTAATATGCAAATAAGTTATCAGCCTTGTGTGCCAGGAATTACACCTTGGAGATTATCAACTGAGCTACAGAGGCGACAGCAACGATAAAATGTCAAATAAAAAATATATTGTGCGGTATGAAATCCTTCGATTTGGATTTCACACCACACGGATTTCTGTATTTCATATTTCCAAATCACGATTTCATTTAAAATTGTATTAAATATAATAAACCGATAAAGTAATTGATTTTAGTAAAAATATAGTTGTATTTATTATTTCCAATTGTATAATATGTACTTAAAAGGTCATTCTTTAAAACCGATTATATCACGTTTATAATGTTTAGCAAAAAGATGCGACTTCAATCGCAATCATTTCATTTCTACAATATTTAACTGAAAACATGATCCACATCTTCCAATAAAAAATTCCAAATCGGTATATGACTAAAACATGTTCACAAACATTGTGAGGTCGGAATAAAGGATCGAAAACCGACTTGGTATTGGGTTTTTAATTCGACCGACCGAATAACCGACTCGCATATGTCGGTAAATATATTCATAACGATAAGTCGCTGTTCTCATTTAGTAAGTTAATATTTCGTTGACACAATTTTATAATTTACACACGCATACGTACACGCATTGACGTATCCAAGGCCGTAGGCACTAGTCCATAGTGAAATTAGAACAAAATATCAAAGTACAGTATTGCAGTGGCGATATTTTTAATTAATACTCAAATTCAAGAGTTAAAATTGATTGTTTATTTTTTAGGCGAAAATCTCCGTAAAAAAAAATTCTTACACTGGATGGAAGCTAGATTGTTTGCCAGTGACAAAAGCTGTATTATATAGTGTACGAAAGATGAAAATAATTTTGGGAAAGTTTGCAAAACTTCTTTCTGCCTACAACCATGTACGTAGACGAGTACGTACCGTAGTGTACGGGTATGTTAGTCAGTGTGCGAGTATCGTAAAGATAGGGTATGCGGTCGTCAGGGTGTCGCCTCTTCCGCCAATTCAGACTCCGGTGGGAGAGAGCCTCTCGCCACCACAGACACTGAACTCACAGTTAATTCTAACGGCTCAAGCCCAGGACATCTGCCCACGCTGCATTCCATATCCGTTCTGAAATGTTTCAAACCATAATATATTTACTGTAAAGATCACAAAACATATAAAATACAAAGATTTTTTAGACCTCTAGAAATGAGAGTGTTTACAACGCCCTGAGAACAATGTATTATTACAGAGACCGGTTAAGGGAAAGGCCGTTTTAGGTTTAGTAAGAGCCTTCCTGTCTCCGAACATTCTAGAAGTGTGTGAGAAGCCTATGTGTGTGAAAGGGAGAGACGCTAATACTGAATCCGGAATATTTTAGAAATATGTGACAAGAATAGCCTATGCGTGATAGACAGAGGTAAACATGTTTATTTACCATATAGAATGTTCTCGATGATGAGTAAAAGGGACGGATGTATGTGTGAAAGAAAGACAGATAAATCATTCTCGAACTTTATAGATGCGATATAGTGCGAGGAAGTTCTCAGCGATTAGTGAGTGAACTTTTGAGTGATAGTTAATAATACTTGTTAATTGTTCAGTGTTTTTATTGTATTTGTGATTCCTCTTTTGTTTAATAAAGTTCTTTCACGTTAAAGGCTAATTTTCTATTCGTCGAACCCTACAGCTCGTAACAATATAAATATTGTATATATATGTAGATAAATAGGTGTCTATTTAGATAACATATACCGGTCATGGTAATTAAATTGGTATATATAATTGTAACAAATACATGTACACGCTTTTAATGAAGGTTTTTATAGTGCTAGAAAGTGAAAAAAAGCTGTTTTCTACTAAAGCGGAAAAAAGTGAACATATAACTTACAAAACACTAGCGGTGGAAGCTTGCATCTTAGTACTCTGCCATTGTTCGCTGGACTCGATCGAGTCGAGCTGGTCTAAGTCAGACTGCGGAGGTGCGCTCTCACTGCAAGACACGGGTGACTCGAGGTTGATCAACGTAGCAGTGGCGACTTCACTCACTTTAACCGCCTCGTCCATCGCCGAACTAGTCGACTGACTGTCCACTGATTTCTGCGAATCTATTAAGCATTCAAAGTCAAAAATTACATTCACATAATTCATAAATGCTTCTGAACGTAACTTGGATCACGTGTTATTGTTAGTGAGATAAATACTTTTTCAAAGTAAAAATTTTCGGCAACAGTTATGATTTACAATGTAAAAACTATCTACGTAGCTGCAAATAAATCTATTATTTACTAAGCAAAAGGGATGGGGCAACAAAATATTATGAGTAAAAGCAACGACCTGGTGCATGCATGTAGGTGAGCCATTTCTTTAGCGGCCTCGCGTCGAGTGCGGACAGGACGCTGTCTTTCAGTGCATCTGCAAATCGCGTGCATTTTACATGCATTTATTTTCCGATTAACATGTAACACGTATACGTAAGACGTGTATAAGCGTATACGTACGTTTCTATCTGCCAGTAATATTTTTAGAGAGTAAATTGGCACTCGATATTTTTTAGAAGACCATTCAAGTATTATGTAAAAACGATGCCGTTTATTCTATTTATCTGTATTTTTATTACTTGTTGGCTTCGCAAACTTACAAAAATTCGTATATTTACAAAAATTCGTATATTTACAAAAATTCTACTAAACTAATACTTGAATGACGATTAAGAAATAGAGTATAGTGACAACAAAAACTATGATTTAATGATTAAACTTTTATAATTTTTAAACTCCAGAGTAAAAATTATAAGTTTAATAAGAGTATAAAAAATATGAAAGTTATCATTATCTAAAGTATATAACTACACTGATACTTACTCGGCAATATCTCACTAAAAAAACTGGAATAATTAAATAGTATATATATTTCATTATAGAAATTTGACACATCAAATATACAAAGAGAAGGGTACACATAATATATAGTTATAGTTCAATTTTAACTTGTATATTTGTTTAAAAACTAGTGTAAAAGAGGTTCTTTTCTCTTTTTAACAGCAAATTTATTAGATTAAGTGATAGGTTTATAGCTGTTATGCAGAGTTTGATGGTACTCACCTTGTTTGTGCCTATGATCGCAGCATTGTGGGTAAGGCGGGTGAGGCCTTAGTGGCTTCACTCGAACACGATAGAACCGGGATCCACGCGGCATTTGGTAACGATTCCCGCTCTAAATATGTGATTTAAATTATTCAATATATAACAGAATAGTGTCTTTATGTAACTCGCTGGGGCAGAGCTGGAGGGCAAAAAAGATCCTGTCTTAGGGGCCTTTTTGCCTCAGCAAGAGTGGAAGTTATAAGGACGTTTATCAAGGTTGAAAACAATTCTTACATTAGATATAGAAAAAAAATAGTTTTTTCAGAAATTGACAATGATATTTTTCTTTATTTGATTTGCCTTCCAAAACCGATTTTCGTTTTATTTTTCCGTGAATCTCAATAAGAATATTGTGCACACAAATTAAATGAAACATCGGTAACTGCGTAGACACTTTCTTAGAAACCAAAGCAGAATGATCGATCGGTCAGATGATCATGCATCTGATATTCCATAGAGCACTAAAGCCTTAGACCAGTCTTTCCCAAAGTGGGCGATAACGCCTCTTTGTGGGCGCTGGAGGTCTAAAGGGTAAGGGGCCCAAAGAAAATTGGGGAGCTTCAAATCGGTTCTTGAGTCAATTGGAACAAACTTGTTAAAAATCATCATATTCACCTAACATTAGATTAGTTTTAAAACAAATGTTTATTTTTGGTTAATTTCTTAACTAACTAAAAAGATACTCTGAATATTGTCAATTATTCTTGCTCTCTTTGGTAAGAAAAGTCTGTTATTGATGTTTTAAGCTTCCCTCCCCCCCCCCATTTTTTCACCTTAGACCATTAACTAAAAATGAGGAGTGTTATGTAGTATCAAAAATGAAATACCTTTTTTGCATAGCAATACTCCTTAGACTCTACAGTGGCTACAGTGTAAAGTCGTCTCTCAATCTCATTCTTTACATGAATGCTGAGATCCAACGCGGGCAGACAGTCACTATGCACGAAGTACATTATTGATGCTTCCTGGAATAACATAAACATAATTTAGATTTAAGTAAATAATTTTAAATCAGAATATAACGTTAATAACATTTACGGAAGCTCTGGGTTCGAATCTCGGTGAAACAAATAAAAAATCTAGTACATGTAAAGTTATCATGACGCTACCATGAAGGACCGCCACGCGCACATTTTGAAAAATAAAAAAAATATCTCCACCCTAAATCTAAATACATATTTTTGCATTTTTGCATTGTAGAACTTTTATTTCTGTTTCATATTAAAGCTAGGACTAAACTCAAGAAATAAAAAAAATTACAGTTCTCACCTGAAGTACTGTATAATTAAGATGTGCCGGATCCCACAATAATAAGACAGTCTGTCCGGGTAGACAGGCAGAAAGACTCAGCACACCAGCAGAAAGTCCCAGAGGTGTATGACATTTCGTACGACTCCTCTTAGATTCCTCCTTTTTGGGCGATGATCTGAAAGAAACATTGCTCATTTAAACAGACAACCTTGAAAAACTATTTATCGAATACAAAAGCATTTATTGATAAGCGTAATTTTAACATACTATCACGCCTAAACCACGAAAGCTATCGTTATAAAATTTTATACTCACTACCAGTTTTTAAATAAATGCAAGCGAGCAAAACGCTAAGGAAAACCAGTAAGTCTATGTAATTATAGATATCGCTAATGCTCATGTATGAGCTAATATATTTAAATTAGCACACAAATTCACTGCCTCAAATAAATTCGAGATGCGGAGGCCAAAACACATGACACAGTCTATTCAGTTTGGAGGCATGTCTACTCATATTTCTGTTTTAAAATTTGGTACTGTGTATGTGAACGAAAATAAATAAAATTAAGATCGGGTAATTTTATTGGAAAATGATTTTCGTAACCGTTCCTGAAAAAACCGGAAAATTTCTGTTTAAATTAACCTTAAACTAAACGAATCAAAAACATTTTCATTTAACATCTTTTTTAAGTATTCAAAATAAGATTTGAAATAAAGTGACTTCTACAAAGAATTACTATAATTTTTGAATAATATTAACCCCGACAACTTTCCGAAGGCAATTATTAGAAAGAGGCACTCTATTTGTTTGCTTACGAAATCTTAGAAGGCAACGCGACACATGCCGGACGCGTGATTTGCATAATATATATGCGGACCTTTGACCTGTTTATTGCTCGCTTTCTCATATAATTATATATACTATAATTTTATTATACATATATGTGCGACAGCATGACAATGAAATGACAATCGCACTTAAAATGTTACTTATTGACGTTCAACTTCAATTACGTCAAATATTTAGTTAATATACTCAATAAACTTAATTTTTAACTAGGTTAGCAATCTCGCACCTTGGACCCTTTACGAATTTGTATTAAAATTTTACTAATCGACATTCAACTTAAATGAGGTGAAATATTTAATCCATTAAATTTTTCAACTAGGTCAGCAATCTCTGTATTTAAATTATATTTCATATATGTAATTTTTTAATTGTAGGATTCTTTGAAAAACTTTATTAAGATGTGTTCTTTAAAACTCTAAGCGTACTGAAAGAAAGTGAAAACGTAACATGCTTACCTACTATAAATCACAGCGTGATGATTTAAAAAACAAATTGATGTTTTTTTTTAATTAGGGTTATTCATAAGAACTTCAAATAAACCTTTTTAATTAGAATATTTTGTCACTTTTCTTCACATTTCAAAAGAAATTGAGATCTTGAATCACATTTTTGTCAACGTAGCTTAGTGATTAATAAAATACTTTCAGATCTTTGTTAAAAGCATAGTTAGAATATCGGAATATGGAATCAATTGAATAAGTAGTTAGGATCTTAATTATCATATTTGAAACGTGTTATTTTTTTGGTTAAACTTAAATTATTTTGCAGTATTTTTTAAAAAAATATAAAAAAAGATACAACAATATTATTGTACATTATTATTATATTATTTTAATAAGATGAAATAATTAGAACATGGTTTTGTACAAAACTATATTTCAACTTTAAAAAAAATTAATTTTTTTTTTATAAGGGTATGCAAAAGAATAGATAAAACAAAAGTGAATATGAAAATGTCTTATTTATTAAAAAGAAAACACAATTTTGAAATCTTATTTTAGTTATACAATGTAGATGAGGCCAAATAAACCGTTTTGAAAAAACTTACTTCACGAGTCCGATTTGAAACACCATAGTTGACGTAGCTATAATTCGCGAACATCATCTACTCAATAAAAGGGACATAAATATTTATGGCCATTATTTTTTTTTATAATTAAGTTAAACCGTACGTCAACTATGAGATTACTATCGACTTTTCGATTGGTTTTTCGGAAAGCTGTCAATCCGAAAGTAGCCAAGTAAGTTTGTGCGTTACCACCAGGGGCGCTGTAAGATTTGCCATACAAATAATTGAACGCTATCGAAAACTACTTTTCCAGACTTGTTTTGTACTATTGTACATTATTTATTAACATTATTATTGACAAAACTGAAGTGATTTAAGTAGCTGGGAATTACAGTACTTGTTTCAATATTAAAAGATACATTAATTCCTTTAACGGAATTGAAATATCTTTTATACAGAGCATAAAAATAGTTTTGCTTAATTTGTCGGCTATACGCCATAACCACTTTGTACTGTGACAGCATGCGATTTTAAAAAAAGCTTACACTAAAAATATCACCAACAAAGACATGAAATATCTTTCATTAAAAAACAATACCCATCACATACATATAAAATTCTTATTAATAATTATATCAGTCATTTTGGAGGTTATATTTATAAAAAAAAATCATTTAATTGAAATGTTCAATCACAAACACAGATAAAAACAAACCAGAAAAAAAAACAAGCGTGTTATGTCAGTAAACATAATGAAAAAAGGTTCATATTAATTTTACCGTTTCTGAGGTATATTAATTAATTTTCAGTATACAAATTAGTATATTTATTATTAAACCCAATTATAAAAATCGAGTTCAGTCGTACATTGTACAAGGTGTCCCGTAAATAATAAATCAGACGTAACCAATATGTAGTTTTACTTGGTTATCTAAAACTAATTTGAATGTTTGAAAAAATTGCACGGTTATTTATTATGTTTTCAATTATTACTCGTTCATATATGCAAATCTGTTTTTGATTAATAGTATCTTGTTTTACAAACATCTAATCTAAACAAATACTTACCCATACATACGTAAACCATACACCCGTGTAGGGTTTAACGGTTTAGAAAAAAATATATTATGAACCAATACCTTCTTAGAAGGGTATCAATTTAAGAAAATTTAAATACTTATTTAAACGTGCAAATAAACAACAAAAACAAAAGAAAGAGATAATGAATACAAGATAGACTAATGCACACAATAAAATAAATATTTCAGGCGGTACCTTTTGAACACACGTTGAAACAAAGAACACTGTGGCATTCATAAGATTTTAGTAATTGTTCGAGCAATTAGCAAAACAAAAGAAAAATAAATGGTCAGAAGAAAAATCTTGCTTCTATAAATAGGAGATAATAAATTTATGATAGGTATGAATGATGAATGTCTTTATTGTCAAATAAACTACAATTAAACATTATATCTTGAATGCCGGGAGTTTAAATTAGTTAATTTTAGGTAAATTGACGCCATCACCGTTTTTAAAAAAAATTGATTATTAGATATTGATTAAATTTTGGATACAATATTTTGAGATCATATATTTTTTATGTCAGTACAAATCATCTTAAAGAAATAGAGTGAGTATATTATATTGTAAAACAATCAGATTTTGGATATATTAAAATTTATTATCTTAAATGTGGACTAATAAAAAACTGAAATATGACGGTAGTTAGAAGAAAAAATATGAAATAAATAAAAAAAAACTGTTTTTCCTAAAACAGCACATTTTTAGAACGTCCAAATTAAACTTTTAGATGATCGAGCAAACTTCTCATTGGTAAACGTTTAATCCATTATTTACGGAACATCTTGTAATACTCACATTAATAGTTATTCCTTATTTCTACTAATTAAGATAATATAAAATTATATGAATCATAAAAATAATTGTAAATGTGTAAAATAAATGAAAATGCTAACATGGCAATCGATTTCTGATAAAAATTAAAATATATGTATATATATGTTAAGTTCACCAAAATCTATCCAAAATCAATATATAGTTCGAAGCAAAGATCTTGAGCACCGTTCCCAAAAAAATAGGATTTTCATTTATTTTAAGATCCGTGCCGCAAACTATAAATCTGATAAAAGCTGATCAGTGTTTCAGTTATGAGTGAACGAATTCTAAAACTAAAGACCTTCATATACAACGAAAAAAAACCTTTGATACTTGTCAACTTTCAAATCTGGAAACTGATAAAATATTTTGAAGAAATAAAACAGTACGTATTTTATGAAAATTCTGTAAAACTAGTCAATTATTACAAAAAAAGTTGTTATAAAAAAAATACCTCAATAAACTTGATGATGAATGGTTTGTCATTCACCTTAAAGTTACTTTACGTGTAAGAAAGAAAGAGACAAAATTGGAATTCAAACTACGCATCGTACGCTACAAGTGTGACAACGTAAGTATCAAATATTTTAGTATCATTGTGTACAAAGAGCCTAAAATACAAAATTTGTGCCTAAATCTCTTCTCACCTGCCTTCGCTGTCATCTTCTCTGCTCTTCTCACTATCTTCTGCTTTCTTCTCTAACTCTTTCTTGAGATCCGCAACTTGTTTTTGAAGCAACGCCTTCTCGTTTTCAAGCGTTGCAAACTGAGAAGACATACATAAAATTTATTTAATTACATTACCAACACCTCTAAATACATAACAATTTTTGAAATATATAAAATTTAGTCTTACCAACACATATAAGCCCAACATAATATGTGAAACGTAAGAAACAGATATATTATGTAGATAATCTATTAAATTAGTTCGGTATATCGACCGTGCGATAAATAATGAAATTTTCGATAGTTACACTATAATTCCATGTAAGTTTTCATAACGGCTAGGGGTAGGCATTTTAAGATCACATATTTTTAAAATATAACGTAGAGTCTATCAAAAAATAGAAGATAACGTAACTCCGTAGCTCATTTCAACATTCAAAGCAAATTGTCCCTGGTTCGATCTTCGAGAAAACAGAATAAAAGTCCGACACTAAAAAAAACACTATTGCCTTTTAATGAGATTAGTAAACCAGACGCCGACCTAACTTTGCAACTTTTTTAGTAAATATTTCTTTCTCTTCAAAATTGATTGGGTACTTTTGATTTAATCTATTTTTCGAAAAAAGTTCATTCAAAGTATACAAACGTTCATTTAATTTTAAAAAATGATCTGTGCTCCCTTGATTTAAGAGTATAGTTAGAGCATACCATAAATCTTTAATTAAATTTGTTATATTATTATAATAAATGAAGAATAGGTTAATACCTGAGCTTTAAGTAGTGTATCATAATCATTAGTCTCCGGGTCTGTAAGCTGTTGTATGGTGTCGCGATATTTGAGACACTCCCGGATGAGATTCTGTTCTCTCTCCTTTATCAGTTCCAACTGACGGTCCTTTTCTGATAGGAGGCGGCGTGTCACGTCGTTCATTGTCACCTAAGTAGACAACACAATACATGTCAATACTTGGACATGACTGCGTGGAAAACACATTTTGCCATGGTATCGCTTATGTGCTGACTAATCTATCTCTGATCAAATTTAATCCAGATTTGTTCATTCGTTATGTCGTGATTAAATCACAAACATCCATTCTAGCATATATTTGTTATGAAGTAGGTTAGTATGATTAAAAATTTCGTCAGTAACATGATTATTATAATTTTGACACTCGACTATCAGATAATACATTCAGGGCTTTATTACAAAACATGGACTAAAGATGTTTCAGTTTTGGTTGCTAGGATACACGTCTAACGTTCATACAAAAATGAGGTTTTTCTCTGGTAACAAACCCGGCCTATCTTTAAACGGCGTTTTGGAATAAGGCAGTCAAAGTTTAAAAGAATTAAAGAAATAAATTTTTCCTAGTATATAAAACCATTTTTTGGTACTTTAGAACCATCAAAAAAGAGCAGAGCTCTCATTATAGGGCCGGCAACTCACCTCCGTCTCGACTGGCGTTATGGATGTCCACGGGTGGCGGTCCACTAACGCTAAATGAGCTTTCTGCCCGTTTGGATCTTATTTTATCTGGAAAAAAAAAGCAAATGTCTCCCTTACCTGTTTCTCAGCTTCATATTTGGCCTTAAGAATTGATATATCTGTATTCATCTTCTCTTCGCATTCGAGTCTACATTTTTCAGTTGCTTCCTTAACCGCCTGTTCTTTTTCCAGTTCAGCATTTTCCTTTGTCTGCATCACAATGGAATTGTGATGGCCAATCTCTATAACATCTGAGCGTTCAATCTTCTCAAGGCTGGACTCAGATGGAGACCTGTCCATGTTATTTGTTAAGGCAACTAGACGAAACCTGAAATTCATATTCAATGCAGTTTATTATAGACCTATAATAAATAATATGTCTGTTTGACATTTGTCATCTATAGGGACATGGACTTTTGGAAATGGAAATTTATATTAAACTAGCTGACCCAGCGAACTTCGTACCGGCAATAGAAGGTAGAATGGGAATCGAATGTCAAATGTTTGACAGGAAAGTAGGTAGAACCATTTATATGGAAAAATGAAATTTGCGTTTATACTATCTTGATTCCCTGGACTACGACAAATATTTCAAAACCAAAATCAGCTAAATCGGCCCAGCCGTTCTCGAGTTTTAGCGAGATGAACAGCAATCGATTTTCATATATATATAAATTAAAAAAAAATCATAAAGTACCACTTTATAATAATTATTTTTCTTATGGATTTCTATTCAGAATTATGAGAGTAGTGAAAGGGTTTCGTTATCGGAGGCGGTCTGTTTATTCCCTCTTACCTTGACCGCATAGACTCCATCTCTGCTTTGTACTCGAGATGCATTTTTTCTTGGACCTCCTTAATTTCTTTGGCCTTTTGAATGTCTGCTTCTTCAAGTTTCTTCTCAAATATTTTAACTTCCTCCCATGTCTGTTCAAGCAATCCCTTCGTGATTTTATGTTCTTCCTCTAGTCTCCCGATATCCTTTTGATGCTGGATTTTCAATTCTTCCTTTTCCCTCTTCAAAGCTTCTATCACCTGCTCTTTTTCATAAAGAGCAGCCTTCATATCACTAAGCTCTAACTCATGGTCCACCAAGAGCCGTTGCTTCTCTTCGCGAAATCTTATTTCCATGCCTTCGTTACTTTTACTCCATTCTTCACTTATTTCTGAATACTTCTCACGCATAAACCGTCTCTGTTCTTCCATGTCATATTTAAGTTTCGCCAATTCCTCTTTGATTAAAACAATATTCACTTTGCATAAAGTGCACAGTTTAGTTAAGAAATCTTGCAATTTTTCGATGTTCATTTTATGTGTATCCATGTTGTCCTAAAATTAATAAATTTTATACCATAATGTTGCAGTATCAGAAAAAAGTAACTTTTAGATAATTTATAATTCTTACTCCAATGAATATAACAAAAACCTCGTAATATTTCTTCTCAATCCAATCGCAACACGAACGGTTTTTGTTATATAATTTACTATATACTACAAAATAATTCATACTTCAATAAAATTATACACTATTTAAGCGCTATAATTACAAAAAAACTTATACTTAAACAAATATCTAACTAAATGGGGCCACGAGGACAGGAACAACAAAAATTAACTACATTTTCAAAATTCACTCAGATAAGATATGACATAAATATAGATTTTCTCGAAACCTTTTTATGAAAATAATTTTGTTTAAAATTTAAAATGGTCGTTAGAATTGTAAGATAATAATTTTGAAGGTTTTTATTTATCTCCTTTGTTTAACCATTTTACTATTGACAGCTAAGCTTAGACAAATTATAATACTATAGTTTAAATTTATTACTAAACTAATATAATAACTGCAAAACCCGTTTCCTATTGATAAATAAAAAAATATCCACAAGTATTGTATTTTTGTCTTATATCAGTTATGGAACTTAATAGATGTTCTATTTCTAGTAAAATGGTTATAAATATATCATAAAAGAATGACTAATATATAAATATTTGAACTGAAAATGAATTCTACATAATAGGAATAAGACAAAGCCATCTTATCTGAGCGTCAAACATAAATGCACCTGTCCGTGGTGACCCCACTCCAAGCTCGCGGCCAGCGACTCGTCGATGTAAAACTCAGAGTTGACAAACTCATCACGGTCACCCATGGTCACTACCTCGGTCACGGTCGCCACAGCCACTGTTTCCGGTGCGCAGGTCGTTGATGTATCCATCTTTTGCTTTGTGCCGCTCTGTCTGCTTAATTTCTCGAAGTCCGTGTCCGATTCGGAGCCTCTGAAATTAAAAATTTAAACTATGTTTCAGGAAAATTGTATAAACCAAAAAATATTTGATTTGCATCAGAATAAAGAGGAATTATGGCAGATTTATACAGGGACAGTAGCTGACGTCAGTGCTGGCGACGAAAACTGACTCATACGATTTACACGCAGTCAGTATTTCGTATTGTATTGAAGTCTACTGACGCGACAGTGCTGACTTCAAATCAATTTATACGATGGCAGTGCCAGGTCAGCACTGACTCGGCAGTGCACTGATGTTAGTTACTGACTCAATGTAAATCTGCCATGACAGCTATCTAGTAGGATTGTTCCCATAAAACATTGTATTCTCGTGTATTGAAATGAAGTCTTTATTGATTCTGAAATAGGTTTAATTAATTTTAATGATAGACAAAATTTCTTAAATTCTTATAAAATTATTATATACAAAAATCTATTAAAAACTTACTTTTCGAGATCAATTTGTGTATCGATGGTTTTTTCTTCAAGCTCCGATGCTGACAACCTAAAATTTAAAAACCTTTATTATTAATAAAATAAAATTCTATAAAATGACTAGTTTTACACAGTTTCGCCTAATTGGAAAAAACAGCTTGATTAAAATTAGCACATCGCGAGAGTATTGAACAATTTCTTCCGATTGAACGTGCTTTGAATATGAGATGCGCAATTCACTTAGCCATGGAGGCTTAATACATACTAGTGGACCCCGCGAACTTCGCATCGCTTCAGAGTGCCGAATAATAACGTGTCACCTAAAACGCATTCCTTAGAAAATGTATGAGGAAACGAATTTGCAATAAAATAATATTGAGACTATAAATTAAGATGTAAGCTATCCTATCTTTCAAGTTGGATCAAACTGCACACGATGTGCAAATTTGATTAAAATCGGTTAAGTAGTTTAGGAGTCCATCGCGGACAAACAACTTGACACGTAATTTATATATATTAAGATTATTTAATGAAATAAATATGTTAAAAAATACAACACATAAAAAATAATGTTAGTAAAGAACAATACATAAAACCATGTAACGCGAGTTATATCACTACATAGTATAAAACAAAGTAGCTTTTTCTTTCCCTATATGCCTTTGTATGCTTAAATCTTTAAAACTACGCAACGGATTTTGATGCGGTTTTTTTTAATAGATAGAGTGATTGAAGAGAAAGGTTTTTACATATGTTTTATACCCGTGCAAAGCCGGGGCGGGTCGCTAGTATTTAATGTAAATAAAAAATTCACACACCTCTGTTGAAAAAAGTTCACCGTGGACTCCATATCATACTTCGGCAGATCCTTAGCAAATTCTGGGAAGATGGTGGATACAAATTCGACGTCCCCATCGCTCAGTTTTGGTAATTTCACGTCAAACGGTTGTGGCGCTTGTGTCGCGAATGGCGAAGGCTCATCAGAAATCCCAGGGAACAAACTCTTGAGAAAGTGACCTTCAAACATGGAATTGAACTCTTGACGTCGATTTACCTCTTCTTCGTGAATCCTGAGGAGCTTTTCAGCAAGATCCACCGCCCACTGAAATTGAAAGATAATTTTAAAACTAACTTTTAATATTTAAAAACATGCATTTAATTATTTCTTGTTGCTACAATCTTTAATTTCAACGTTTCATTTTTAACATTTATAATGTTATAACGAGATTTTACTTTGTCTGTGTGAATATAAACAAGTTGGTAAAATATAGTAAAAAAATATAGACTATGTAATTAGAAAAATCTAGCTATCAGTGAAATAATATTTAGAAGCGGTTTGTCTGGACAAACAATTTTAATAAAATTTTGCATACGAAAGTATAATGCTACATTGTTCAAAACATCACATCCCCTAGCACATCTCCACCGCGAAATCACAAAAGCGTAACCTCAGTAATGTCTTGTCCGTATGAAGGAGAAGCGGAACTGCCTGTTCTAACGCATAGATTCTACTGTAATTGTATCTCTTTCCCGCGCGGTTTCGCAACGCCAGCTACACTTTCTACAGCGGTTTCGCGTCTGAAATTTCGCGGCGGAGGTGCAGTGGCGTAGCTAGGCGTGGGCTAAGTGGGCCTCCGCCTACGACCTCGCACTTAAAGGGGCCTCGCAAGACCTCTTCAAGTACGAAATCAAACTTAAATTCCCCATTTATTTTTTAATTAAATAAAAACCTCAAAAATATAGGCCACACTCGTCACAGTCTGGCAACACAGCTTAGCTTTGCCAAACGTTTCTTTACATGCATAGGTACTTCAAACAAAACAGTGAAGGTGGTAAACATTTTGTTAAAAAGTAAGGATTTCAAAAATTCTAGAAGTAGGTAATTCAGAAATAGTTTATAACCTGCAGGATCTGGATTAAAGTACCATAACATTTTACGCTTCATAAAGACACGGTAAAGCACGTTTGGTAAGGTAGATTTATTGGGTAAATGTTGGAAACGAAAGGAAAGGGGCCTCGCTGATGCGACTTCGCCCACGCCTATAATACTCCACGCTAAGCCACTGCGGAGGTGTGTTATGGGCGTCAAGAGAATAATTCTTAACAGATAAAATAGATTAGATGGGAGATGTTTTAACCTTCATGTGTGCGTCCGAGAAGCGTCTTCGTCTATTGACCTCATGGACGGCGCGTACAAAGACTGCGGGCGCGCGATGAAGCTGCCACACGATGCCGAAGTAACGGGATAACCGGTTCAGACATTGGAAGGACAGCATCGCATGAGCATCCTGCACCGACATCGAGTTCTCGATACGCAGCACCGCCCTAACACACACCAATATTGTTGACACGTAAGTTGGCTGGTCTTTAAGATTCTCCAAGCGCCTTTATACGCTACCTCTCCTACTTCGGTAGGTTGGCAACGAATTTCAAAATAGTGCCAAGAAATAACAACTTTATTTCTTGGCACTAATTTGAAATTCGAACCTTTATTTAAGAAATCTGTCTGCCATGGGACAAATTTCTTCACTGATTATTATATAGCGAGCCTTTTGTTTTGATTTGTAATACCAATATAATGTTCTTATTTACTGAAAACAACAATTTTTTCTGATAACCAGTTTGAGTCCCACAAATTTCACTTGGTTTTCTGGTGATATGTGATGTAAAATGGACCAAAAACCCCAAATAAAAAACGCCTTGTTAAGTTTCTGCGCTATTGTTAAGCGTATTTATTGTATTGTCAAATATACTATTATATTCTTTTATTAATCCTCTGAAGATAAGAACATCAATGAGCAAGCAGCAAATAATAAAAATCAGTGTCAAACAGCAAGACTGATTGAAATGTCTCTTTATGAATCTGACCGATGCGTGTACTTACTCCAAACGCGCCTTTAGCACTTGTGACAATTCCTCTTTAGATTTGGCAATTCTCCGCTTGATATCAACAATCTTCTCATGTCCCACTAAAAGTTTCTCAAGTTGACAACAATGTGATTGAACTAATGTTGGCAGAACTGTTGGGTCATATGCAGAATTAAGACGATCGCGACACTGAAAAATAATCATTTCGGTTAAAAATTATAAATATCTTTCTAATGTTGAAATTAGGCTCCCGGATGCATTGTGTATAGCATATCGCTGTAATGAAATTAATTAATTAGTTTAGAATTTTAGAACGCAATTTAGACATCAAAAAACATGGTTCGATCGTATTTTCCAACATCATCGTCAATAATGAACCAAATATCACATAATTAACACACCTTGTTATGATGAGATAGAAAATCGGAAATCCTAATGAGATTTTTTTTTTTCACTTAAATTATATAATTACCAGCCCTTACATATCGCACTGATCGCCTCCTTGGTCTAGTGGTAAGGGCGTAAGCGTTACAACCGGAAGGTCCTGGGTACGATTCCCAGTGGAGATAAAAAAACTCGGTCTAGCAAGGCATAGAAGGCCACCTACTTGCCCCTAAAGAAAAAATCGATCAGTGAAACAGATGTAAAATGCATCTGCCCCATACCCCACTAGGGACACGGGACTTTGTTTACACATATCGCACTAGCAAGTTTTACTTACTTGAATAATAGAAGCTGCCTGATCTTTCTGATCCTTTTCCAACTTCTTGACATCATTTAAAAGCTGGTCGAGGCCATACAAGCGATCCTCGATGCCCTTAATCTGTTTCAGCCCATACATATTCGCGTATTCTAAAATGTGATAAAGCTGCGCTTCACTTTCCCTCAGGGGATCAGCGTCTATCTGTAAAAAGCAACCCTTGTTTGTCAATGTTTCTTCATAGCCTAATTATATTTTTCCAATTAATGTTAAAAAAATTCATATTAGTAACAAATACATGTTACTTAATAATGTTATTTATGCACAAGAATTATAATTTAAATAGATTTAAACTATTATTTCTAATAATTCGTGGTTTTTAATGCATTTAGTACAATGTATAATATTTTTTTTAAGTACAAAATGACCTGAAGGTTCGACGTGTGTTCCACCAGGGAACCCCTCAATGATTAGATTAGATGTACATATAATAATTAAAGTTTAGGTATTTTAGTACAAATAAAACATTTTTACCAATGCGATCCTTACTACCTGTGGTTATTAAACCCTTGAGCGGTCGTTAAGTCTCATTCAGAATGCATTAAACTTAAATATGAGTGTGTCTTTATTACAATAAAATTTCATTTTCATACGTCTTTAAAATCTTCAATATTAATTTCAGTAGTATGTATTAACATATCGGAGGTGGGCCAGACTTTTCGACTTACAAAAAGATCACGTGTTCAAAATGTTAGAAAAACTTATCTTTTGTATCTAGAATGGCCTGAATTCCAATGCAAGAGAAAAAATCAACAAACATGTTCTATTGTGTCGTATGGAGATAAGACAAGACCTTACCTGAACATTATTATAAATAATTAATAATGTCCAGGTAAAATCTTACGACAATAAGCTTTTACCTGAACCTTGTTTACGAAACCATGGTGCGATGGAAAAAACTTAAAGATGCGTCTACAAAAGTCAAAAGCTTAAGTACGTACGCAATTCGAAAGTGTATACGATTGAATGCTGAAATTAATATTTGTGGTTCTTAAAAGCGGATTTCTTCGATCTAAATATAATAACGAAAATTATAATTTTTACTTCGTTTCCGTAAATTTCTAAATATACTCCTCATACCTTCCTCAGACTCCAACAAACATTTAATTAAAATAATTAAGCGAATTAGTTAATCTTAAGTTTAACATAGAAACACGTTTATCTATTCATTTATATACATGTTACAATGTACTAATGTCACGAAAATACGAGGTAATAAACAGTAATATTGATTAAGACCACGCATAAATCGTGTGATTTATGATATTAGCATTCAGTTAACCTTAAAACACAATTTGATAATTATTCATTACCTTACCGATAAAACTAAAATAATCAGTATTATTTCTATGCAAAATACGTGCACCCGGCGGACATTAACCTAATGATATTGTTATTTAACATAAATTAAAATAAATTGTTTATTTTCAAACTACCACTAGGTAATCAAGCGATAAAGTGTAGTGAAGTCCCGTGTCCCCTAGTGGGGTATGGGGCAGATGCATTTCACATCTGTTTCACTGATCGATTTTTTCTTTAGGGGCAAGTAGGTGATCAGCCTTCTATGTCCTGCCAGACCGAGTTTTTTTTATCTCCGCCGGAAATCGAACCCAGGACCTCTCGGTTGTAACGCTTACGCGCTTACCACTAGACCAAGGAGGCGGTCAATAATATAATAAATAAATCAAACGATACATAAGTCAAAATCAAAACTTGTATGATAATTTTATTTATATAATGAATACTTTGTTAACGGAGCGGTTGATTTTAATTTTATCTTAAAATTTCAACATCTAGATACAGAACATATCAAAAGATCTTTTTAAAAGCAAAACAACAAATAAAGTATTAACGCAAGAGTAGGTGTGGATCATTTATAAATTAAACATAAAAATGTTTCTTTCAATTCATTTTTCTAATAAAAATATTCAATATTAGAAAACTGATTTCTACATATCCTATGATTTTCTTTACATCAATAGAGAAAATGCATCAGATTTTTTCGAAATATTTTTTTCGAATTTAATCTCAGCTTCAGGTTAGGTTAGGTAATAATAACCAATTAACATAGCACAAGTTCTAGATATTAAATTAATTACACATCTAATGACATAAAATTAATTAACTGGACGAGGATAAATTATCACAAATTGTGTTAACTTATTATATACCAACTATTTCAACTTACTTTAACAAGTAAGCATTATAAAAATTAAGTAAGAGCACACAAGTTTTTTTATCACAAATTATCATTTATCGACATTTTTTATCATAATTTCGATACCTGTACCTCAAAGAGCGTATCTAAGACCATTTTGACGAAAATGAGATTTGAATGCAGTCTTACTCAGTTTTTTTTTCTCTATCAATCTGTATATTTAGAATACTCAAAATCGCAAAAAAAAATAGAAATACGACCTATATTTTCTGGTGGTTTAGACAAGAATTACAAAAAAAACAAGCGTAAACGCAATCTATTCAGAATATGAAAATTACAAAGGTGCTATAGATGTTATTTTAAAATCCAGCATAGTCATATAAGACAATTGACAATTGATATTGACAATTTCTGAAAATTAAATTAAGTTTGCTATATGACCTACAACGACGTTTCAAGGCTGTATATGCCACCGCAAATAAAATAATTTGGTTAATATTTACCTTTACTTCATTATCATTGTAAAGTAGTTTTAGGGCGTTATTACGAGATTTATTTTCTTACGGTAAAACACCTAACGAAAAACAAAAAAGCATTGGATAACACCTAAAAAAAAACTAACTAACGCCCTAAGTTCTATGTAAAATAACAAATTTTTTGGGCGTAAACGACATGCTGTTTTTGTTTTCCATGGTGTATAAGGCACCTATTTCTTTTGTTACAGGGTTATTCATAAATATTATTAATCCACATTAAGTAATCAACAATTCTAAGAACTTTTGCCTAATTAAGTTTTTTCATAGCAGTTAAAACAAAAAAATAAAAATTAGTTTTCTTTTTAGTTTTTCGCCTCCTGATAAGTTGACTTGGTCTATACGCCCTTTGAGCCCACAGGTATTGATTTATTCTTTGTTTTAACATAAATCACTAGTCAACAACCGTGATTACTTTGCGTATTATGATAAGAAGGATTAAGTTTTAAGCACTTGATATCAACACCAAAATCGGACATGCATGTTCCTCCGTTTCACTTTTATAAAAATTAATAATTTCTCAAGGAGGTAAATAATTCTTACCAGCGCCAGCGCTTTTTGACAATAGTCCAGTATATCTTGGAGCGACGCTTTGTTCCCCTGAGCGAGGATCCAGTGCAGCAAAGTGGGTTCCTCCTTACTCTCAACAGACGGAGCTTTGAAAATCGCCTCTGCCGATTCCGCGATTTGCTCGCTAGCTTCCACGTTGCTCGTTGATGCATTCTTTTGATCAAAAACTACGAAGAACACAATATATAATATGAACAATCTATTATTATACATAGTATAAAACATAGACCTCCACTGCGCCCGTCATTCTGTTTGCAAATGTAGACAAAATTATTTATGAGGTTTAGGAGTATAATTATGCATAATAAATTTAATAATAATGCTTTATTTGACAAATAACCGGCTAAGTGCGAGTCGCGCACAAAGGGTTCCGTATCATCTATAAAAACGAGCCAACGGGGCAATCTTTGGAACAATGTACATATTGTGGATTTATTCCTCTTTTATATAAATAGAGAAAATGTTTCTTATAAACGGGTAGTTCTTGAACAGCCTCCTGTAATTCAGGTTATTCATTAAAAAATACACTTCAATAAACGTCTTTTAATTAAAAATGCTTTCTATTCTTCGAAATACAATTTGACCAAAACATTGCACTTGTTTATGAAGTTTTATAAGCTACTTATAATAAAATGATGCTTTGTCTTTTTCTCGCTGACGGGCAATTATTTTTGCAAACATGAGACCAAACACTTTGAGCAACGCTCAACATAATATAACAATGGCGGAAGTAGGTAGGTATATATCATATAGGAGCCATCTCATCTCGGAGTCATTTTAAGTTTTCCTAAATACACTATTAGACTTATGTGATCTGCATCAGAAATCGTATTCCTACATGATTTATGTATTATTATCACTACATAGTATAAAACAAAGTCGCTTTTTCTTTCCCTATGGCCTATATTACGGCTTTTGATGCGGTTTTTTTTAATAGATAGAGTGATTGAAGAGAAAGGTTTATATGTATAACTGGCTGACCCGGCAAATGTTATTTTGCCATATTAATTTTTGGGGTGAGCTACCCTTATCACTTAGGGGTATGAAAAATAGATAGTAGCAGATTCTCAGACCTACTGAATATGCATATAAAATTTGGTAAAAATCAGTAAAGCTGTTTCGGAGGAGTAAGGTAACTAACATTGTGACACGAGAATTTTATATATTAGAAATATCCCGTGCGAAGCCGGGGCGGGTCGCTAGTTGATTTTATAAGAATATTATTGTGAATTAGTTTTATCTAATTTAAAACAATAATTACCTCTGTCATGTATGTATATACATATGGTCTAAGATCCCGATATACAACGACCTTCACCGAGATGTTTATTTGATGAAACATGTTTTATATTTAATTTAATATGTCAATAAATATATTGCATATGGGTTATCTAACAAATTTCAGTAGTATTTAATGTGATTGCTCATTATCATTATATTTAAGATCAATGTAATAGACTAAATAATATATATTTAATAGAAACGAGATAAATGATAAATGTACAAATATTTCAAGATAACTTTGTTGACGTACTTATCTTAAAATAACAATAAAATTTAAACTGGTTTTTCTTAATAGGCAGTCTCTAAAAGGATTCCTAATATTTTGAATGAAAAAATATAAGTTTCATGCAAGTTCAAGCTACAAATAACTAGTTAAACTTCGCCGTTTTGTAGTATAGAAAGTAACTATTGCCTTTTGAATCAGGATAAATCTTATCAAATTGAAAAAAAAAAAAATATTTTGATAACTTATTGAAATAGGATATTGGCTGCTTTTCTCCAGTTATATAATTTTTTGCTTTACCTTGTTTAATCTTATCTATGTAGTATATAGTATTTTCTATTAAACGTATTTCCATTATGACTGTTTATCTTATTGTTGTTATCTATAGGTAGAAGTATACATCACTTTTATTTAAAAAACTTACCATCTTCATCGGACAGCTTAAATACCCCAACACCGAAATCCTGGGTGATTCTATTTTCAGAGCTAGTGTCAGACCGTGGCTGACTTTCATAATGGTGTCCTTCGAAGTCTGTATCCTCAAACACATCAAAGGCTGAGAATCGATGCGCTTCGGCGTGCAATTGAAGCGCCGGTAAAATTGGAATCTTGCCCAATGATTCTAGTACTTCATTCAAACTGCAAAGTTTTGATTAATATAAATTATCCTTGATATGAACAAATTGACAGGTACTTAGAAGAATATATTGCAACAGATAGGTATTGTACTAAACTCAGGTGATCCAAATGCATTTAGAAAAATCTAGGTTTAAAAAAACTCAATACCGACTCCTTCAAATTATGAATTGAAGAGAGATTCTATACATACAATAGGATAAGTGATTTAGTTTTTTATGCATAACACATAGAGCTGTTAAGAAAAAAAGTTTTAATAAGGTACTTTTACTTACGTATTTAATAATTCATGATATTCCTCTTTTTTAGTACGGTGTATTTTAAAGGATTCTTTAAAACTGCGAGATCTTTCACAAAATTCGTTAAATATGTCCTCTAAATTTGCGACAACTGCTGCCCAGCCCTTGAAGTGGAAAGATTGTTGTTATTATGAACTCAAGAATTATGGATTAAAATAAATATTGTTATTTAGATTGATTTATACAATCAAAAAAGAACTTAAATTTTGTCATTCTTCCTTGGTTTTCTTGTTTTTGCAAGAAACTAAAAAGGCGCGGTGCGCGTAAGTAACATGGCTTATGTGACAAGTTTATCAAAAATTGGATAAAATGCTTTATTACCTGATGCTGCAAATGCTGTTCATGTACTAGTTGTTCACAATTCCTTGACCCCTCATGAGCTAATTCGCTAAACTCTTTTGCTAATGATGCACATCGAGATACAGTATTAACATTGGGATGTAGAGAACAACATACTTCAACTTCGCTCCTTAATTCAGCCACTGATTTTCCATCATAGGCACTTGAGTCACTACGAAATTCACCTGAGCCCAATTCAACTATAGGACTGAGATCACCAACCACTAAAAATTAAAGTTATTATTATGATTTCATAATCATTTGAAGTTTCTATATTATTCCCTATATATTATGAACTCTGCAGTTTGGATTTAAAATCCTAGACAATTGATAAATTTTCCTTTTAGCTACTGGATTTGCTTGGCTTTACTTACTGGATTGTTTAATATGACTCTCTTTCACTGAAGGCTTGCTAAACATATAAATAGGGTTTGTGTCTGTTCCCGCACTATATGATGACACCATATGATCTGACTGTAGGACTTCTCCACCACTGACAAGAAGCACAAGAGACTGGGCCGGAATTTTTGTTTTTCTTTCTATAGCCACTTTTAAACTGGCCACACTGGAGATATAAGATCAAGGTTTGTTCCAGTTGTACTGGAGTTATTTTATGAACTATTTTAATATAGGACTGACTGTCAAAATTGGTTAAACAAAATAAGTACTGTAAAAAGTTGATATTTTTATTCACATATAAATAGTAACGAAATTGTAATGATTTACTTATAGTTTATTTTGGACTAAATAGAAAATAAATATTTTTTATTTTTTTTATTAAATCACATTTACACAATATTAAAGTTAAGTTACCTTTGTAAAGTGAGATTCATATCATATGTGTTCATTAAACCAGCATCAACATGGAATACATACAACATGATGATTGATAGTTTTGATGTAGCCTTTTGTCCAAAACTTTGCAGTCAAAAAGAAGCTGTAAAACATACCTTATTTTTCTTTTGAGCCTAAACAACATAAATATTTCAAAAAAAAACACATGCCTACTAAGACATGGTTTTTGTTTGTAATGTAATGCAAAAAAAAAGACAACCAGATGCCTACTAAGGCATTTATTTTTATTAGGTGTGCCTTCATTAACATCTTCATAAGGAATAATTATTACTTATTGGATTTTATAAAAAAATACTGGAAATTTCAACTTACATTTAAGTTGGGTATTTAACTACTCTAAATTAAAAAAACTTGAATATACTGCAGTGGTAAATCCATAGAAACAATTGTGTATTGATCTGTTTACAACAAGTAAGTTAACCAAAGTACAACCAGGATGGAAATATTATTATTTTCACTAAATAACTAGATAATATCAATTATCATGATCCAAAAATTGTAACATTCTTAAATAGATGTGCAAAATTTAAACTCTTTTCATGAACCACTAAAGAACTACGAACAACAGAACAAAAGTATGTACATCATAAAAAGATCTACGCAAAACCATCTAAAAAAACAAAGACTCGAATGTATACTTACAGGTAGATAGGTACTTGCACAAAATTACATCTGTGATTTGACAACCATCATTCACTGTGGTCAGCTATATTTGGATCTTCCTTTTAGCGAAGCGCTGACCGACTTTCTGATTTAACATTGTCTTAATAAATTATTCAATATATTAATTCGAATGAAATAAAGCAAGGCTGAAGGATAATAATAACTGTTGTTGGTCTAATTTAAACAGTAAACTCAAAACACCACCATATTTTTTTTATTCCAAGTACCACAGATTACATTTTATATATTAAGTTTTTTGTTACTAGTTACATTTAAAGTATTAAAGTATCTGCAGATCGCACATTATAAGACTTCTATTTATAATATGTATAATTAATTAATTATTGAATCTGGATGCCAGACATTATTGTTTAAGATCAAATAATCATCATAAGACTGGTGAATTTGAGAGGAAACGAAAATGATCTTGGAAATTGGAATACACCAAGACCGACTCTTCTACATGAGAACGTTTATAAAAATATGGACAATTCTGTAAATATTCCACGATAATATTATACGGCGCGCTATAGCGTGACGTCATAAGTATTACGACAGACTCCTGCAGCTCAAGAAAAGAACTCGCTTATTAAACATTAAAGGTGCTTTCAGACATTAAGTCGTGTCAGTGCGATATCGATACCAAACGAGCGAGATCACACTGCGGCACTTGCAAATAATTTTTTTTATGGAATGACAGTATCCATAGCCTACTATTATTGTTGACACAAGCCGCGCTGATAAGTTTGGTAACGTCGCAATATTCAAATGAGTGGTCCTATCTTAGTTCTTACAAAACTATAAATGCGAAAGTTTGTGAGGATGTATGGATGTTTATTACTCTCACGCAAAAACTACAGAACAGATTTTGATGAAAGTGATGTGATGATTTTTAAATAATTATAATAATTTTAAAGAGTTTTATTTATAATGTGATCATATCTAAATAATTTTAAAACAATTCTATTGATTATTGTATTTGAAAGTATTCTAAGTATTATTTGTACTGGCAAGTCACTCGTTTGACGGCGGCCAATCGGAAGCCTCCGTTGATTTCTTTTAGAAACGAGTTCAAGACGGACGGAGGCAAAAATTATTTATTGGAGGTTTAGCTTTAGAACTGAACAGTCGCTCTGATTAAGTTTGTGAGTCTCTGAGTATTGAAAGTTGTTATATCATTGTGCTTTATAGAATTATATCATTACAAAGTGAAGTTGAGGTTTAATTTATCAAATCTCAGAAGTGGGATAAAAATCTACAGTCCACGAGGTAAGCCATAATTGAAATATTACTTATTCTATTGAATATATTTTTTTTTTTTCTATTAAGTGGAAAGTTTAAGAAAAGTGACGAAGTTTTTCCCTTTATCATGCCTTTTTCTTTAAATTATATTGCCCAATTCATTTATAACTGATTCTATGACAATGAATATTTGCTGCCAGGACCATTCGGTCGGGGCTACTCCCTGATAATGTCGCTTGGCAGCAGGTATCTTCTGCTAGCACAACAATCACTTTAGCAACATTTGATCAAGGCAACTCTTTGATAGTGTTGTTCTCGTGAGTTGAAAGTAATTTGTCGGGTGATCCATTTGGTCTAGGCTACCCCTTGATGATGGTGATCCGTGATAAATTTCTGACATCTGCTTGTGCTATTTAGAAGTTATATTTCTATTTTTACTTAGTGGGTTAAGGTATGATAAAGAAGAATTATAAATCTCTATATATTCAAAAAAATAAATAAATAAATAAATTTAAAAAAAAATATTCAACATTTTATTATTTAGCATTGTCTGTAGTTACTACAAATTAAAGGACCTACCTAAAAGTAGCTACTCATTTCCACAAATTCATTGATTTTGTTCATTATTCTTTATGACTAATAACGTAGTAACTCAATGCTCTTTTCAATAAAAATATTCAATTAGCTGCAACGATATGTATTGAAATGAAATCTATTTACTAAATTAAGTATTTAAAAAAAGGTTGGTAGCCTGTTACTGCTATACGTAATTAATTCGAGGATTATTACCATACCTATTTAAGAAAATATAAACGAAGGTAGGTAATGTCGGTGCATGGTACGCCGAAGCGCATACTCGTGTGATATCCTTAAGAAACCCTTTCCGCATAATCGCTCAGTAAAAAAATCAGTTTCTACAGTGGCATACTTTTAAATAACATCATCAAATGTTGAGAGCTTTGTGGCCGAGCGGTCTTGTAAGCTATCGTAATGCCATGGGTACGATATCGATTCACGGTTTAAATGTAATATACAATTAATTTGAAGGTAGTTTTAACTTTTTAAATTTTGCGTGGCTCGCACTATGCTTGAAAACTTAATATCGAATACAAGAATGTACGACCACTGAGACGATGAACTTAGTTAATCATAGGTTTACAGTCATTTAGCCAGTTTGTGACGCAAATTTTACGTCCCCAAAATGATTTTGTGCATATATTTAAAGTTTTATTAGCAGTATTATATAGTTCAGTAGCCCGTACATTAAATTGTTGTACGCAAATTTCGTTAATATATATATATTAAGGATATAAGTGCATGTATGTATGACCCAGTTGAACTACGTATGTTGGACTTATAAAGCTCATGTGCGTCTAGGAACCATCTGTGTTCTGTGTGTGTTTTTTTGATGCGTTATACTAATAACTCTGAGAATAACAAAATAGTCGTTCAAATAGTGATCATTGATATTTGTTTTCTCTTTAATTTTTTGTTATTTTTTTATTTTATTTTTTTGTTTAAAAGTTTTTGCTCCTAATTTGTCGTTGAATTTTGTCATTTAATTTT
The DNA here is from genome assembly GCA_912999735.1 of Aporia crataegi. Taxonomy (NCBI): domain Eukaryota; kingdom Metazoa; phylum Arthropoda; class Insecta; order Lepidoptera; family Pieridae; genus Aporia; species Aporia crataegi. Next base: position 6,698,103 of record OU538736.1, read on the forward strand.
GTATTGATAGTTTATGGATAAGATATGTTATAGTCCTTTCCTGTTGTACAGTACTATTGCATGTTGTGATCTCCTTTAATTGAAGAAACACAATGTTTAAACTCTAACAGTACAATAGCATAGCTTGTAAAGTGTATTCTTTGTTGGAGATCCTAATAAAAATAAAATAAACTAAAGTCCTTGGTAACGATAGATATAGAATAAGTAATGTGCCTGGCTTTGACAAAAAAAGTAAGTCGTTTGAAACTGTTGTTGCCGCGGATCGCGTAAGACCTTGGATAAATACGCGTATTTTAAATCCCCTACCTAAGAAATTTAATGAAAGCTTAATAGTCATCTGATTACGACAGTAAGGATGATATACCTTTGTCCGAGATGCAGCAACAGCTTCATACGATCATAAGTGAATAAAATCACAGGCCTAATGTGATGATTATATATATAAAGAATATTTTCAATATGTTGTGATATTCTTCATAATTGTTTCGTACTGCAAGAAAATATATAATTTATTTTTAGTTAAATGTGTAACCAGAGTACTAAACTATTTTGAGCACCAAAAGTTGCTCTCTTGTGGATGGCCGAATGTGATTTTTAAATAATTATAATAATTTTAGAGTTTTATTGATAATGTGATCATATCTAAATAATTTTAAAACAATTCTATTGATTATTGTATTTGAAAGTATTCTAAGTATTATTTGTACTGGCAAGTCACCCGTTTGACGGCGGCCAATCGGAAGCCTCCGTTGATTTCTTTTAGAAACGAGTTCAAGACGGACGGAGGCAAAAATCATTCATTCGGGGTTTAGCTTTCGAACTGAACAGTCGCGGATTAAGTTTGTGAGTCTCTGAGAATTGAAAGTTGTTATATCATTGTGCTTTATAGAATTATATCATTATAAAGTGAAGTTGAGGTTTAATTTATCAAAGTGATGTTTTGATTTTCCAGTAATGTAGCTTAGGCATCAGAATAACACTTAGGCTATAATTTATAAAGATAATGTTTTATTTGGCCATTATATAACGATAAGTATCAAGTACGCGAGCGAAAACTAGTCTTCCATTTTTCAGAGGACTAAATTCATTTTCTAAATCTAAACTGTAGGTAAATCATTACCGCGCGAGCGCTTGTTGAGGAAGGATCTATGTCAGTTCTCACTTCTCAGTTGATTTCGCTCGCTTCGTTGGATTGAAGCCGTATAGACGCTCTTTGCGTGTGTGCTGGTAGCTAGTGTGTGTATAGTAAACTACGACCGCAGTTTTTGATCGTTGTAAGTATATACATTTAAATTACCTATTAAGTTCATACATTATTGTTATTATATTAGATTTTTAACTCATTATAGTTCTTTTTATTATAGCTGAGCTTTATTAAGAGTCAGAATGGGCGAAAATAAATACAAGTATCAATGCGTCACTAAACGTAACAGAATAAATATCCAATCTCTGGAAAAAGCATGAGAAGCAAGGTAAGGTATTATTCAATTAAACTAGTTCAATTTAATAAAGCTCGATTATCACAGACTGACTTACTGACATAATTTTTCTATTTGGTGATGATTTTTAAAGCCAACATGGCGGATTTTTTGTTATTCCAAATTTTGATCACAGGCATCGTTTCAATCTAAATATCTGAAGTGTATTGAACTCTCCTAATTTAGGTCGCACGTTGTCCGACATCAGCAAGTTATTATGTATTGTTTAATATATAAGCATTAAAGTGTGAATGAGGGGATTGAATAAAGAGACGTCTTAACGTAAACATGTGTTTTATCTGCTACCTTAAATAATAAAGAAACACATTACATAATAGCAGCCTTCACACGTACAGTTCGAACCGTAGGAAACAGCCCACGCCATTCCGATCTGCCGTCCAATCCGTCCGTGTAGACGCGACAAGCGCGTGGTGGTATGAGAGTTCGATGCGGCGCATCGGTGCGTACCTTAGAGCATTTACCCTATGGAGATGTTGTAATATTGAATCGCCGAACTATTTTTTCTGCCATTTTTTGCGGGAGAATAGGTGTAGGCATACATGTATAGCACACTACGGCATTTTGAAAACTACGCACAGAGAAAAGCTTTTTATAATTACAAACGCACAAAACGCACGTGAAAACACAATACACACATTGATAATCACCGTGTATTCATTCAATCACCTCATGTACACAAACAAAGAATGCTAGTGATGTGACACACTCATCAAATGATTACATTAATCTGAATTGAATGAGAAACCTTTATTTATTTAATAATTTAAACTTATAAGAGAGTTTAGTAACTACTAGTTGGGAACAACGTATAATAATAATCTATATTCGTAAGGAAATTGTTGGACGTCTCATCTAAATGAAGCTCACGAAAAATTAGCTTGATAGTAATCAAATTAAAAAATGTTCCAGGGATCCCGGACTATGTATAATGGCAGTAATTTCTGAATTTCAGTCTTTAAGTTTAAAACTCGAGTCGCCCATCGCTATAGGTAACTAATGTAAGTAAAAAAAACTCAAGTGTTTTGTTATTTGTTATATAATAAATGATAATATTATTAACAGAAATAATTAAAAGCTCAAATCCTTTGGATAATTTATATCCAAGCTTTTTTATCATTTAAATAATCCTTTACACTTTAATATGATTTTTCTATAAGTTTTTGTTTAATATAGGATTTGAACTTGTTATTTCCATTATGTTTCCAATACCCTTAATGGAAACTAAAAACTTAAATCTAAACAAGAGTTTTCAGTTTTCTTTTCTTATTAGAACTAGGTACTAGCACTGTTTACATTTTTTGTATAATTATTTAATATAACATTAGAAAGAAATGAGAAAATTAATTTATAAATTGCAACAGATCGTGAGTCACAAAGTTCACATGTATGATTGATATCTATATCAAAATAATCTGATGTTAAACTTTTGAATGTTAAATTACAAAGTAATTGCTTCTGATTATTGATATTGACAAACAAACTTTTGTATTCTGGGTTATTTAAATACAATATATTCAAATATACTAGCAAGATGATACAAAATAAATATATTTAACTGAATCTGTTGGAATCAATCTCTTTGTAATGAACTTAAGTCACGCATATTATTTCCCTAAAAACGAAAGACTCATTCGAGTATGTAAAGTATATTTTATGAATACACTTGCTATTTCTGATAAAACTATAAGAACTGTTGACAAGAAGAATTCTGAAAGAGTTGGATTAATGCAAGAAAATCGAGGGAAACATGGGAACCAGTTCCAGTTAGAGGCCGCTTTGAAAGATGGTGTCAAAGCACATATTAATTCAATCCCTAGAATTGAAAGCCATTATTGCCGTACTCGCACAAAACGTAAATATATTGAGGGAAACATGTCAATTGCTGCTTTGCATCGCCTGTACGTTGCCAAGTGCAAAGGAGAAAATAAGCCACATGTTTCATATAAAATATATATTATAATATATTCATGGAGGACTTGAACATCTCCTTTTGGCAACCTAAAAAGGACCAGTGTGAAGACTGTACAGCTTACCTAAATGCAGATGATAAATTGCTTTTAAAAGAAAAGTACGACTTGCATTTAAAAGAAAAATATCTCGCTAGATCTGAAAAGGAGAGGGACAAACAAAATATTAATGATGATTGTTGTGGACGCCGAGCCATATACCACCTAGCGGCCGCTCCGTGAACCACAGACATATAATTAACCAAACATACATTACATATTACATTTCTCCTGCGCCTTATGCGCAGCCGCCTCACACTTATCCTGCGCCTCATGCGCTGCCGCCTCACATTTCTCCTGCGCCTCACGCGCAGCAACAGTCATCATTTCCTGCAGAACTTTCGCAGCCCTGCGCCACCACCGCCTGCTCACCCCATTTCTCCGCCGCCTACCTTCGCGCAGATGGCTGCCGCTCCGACGGTACCTTGTCGCCCTCGACTGGCGTCTCTGCCAAATCCGCCCTCCGAGCCGCCCAAGCCCAAGTACCCGCCCTTCGTGATTGAGTCACTGCCAAACTGGCTCAACCACATACGGGCGCGCCTTGGGCGCACAATCAACGCCAGGGCCTTTGGTCAGGGTCTTAAGATCACACCCACTGATGAGGAGGACTACCGTGTGGTCCAGCGGTATCTCTCTGAACTCGAGCGGTCAGGAGTCTAGGTTACCTGGTTCTCGTATTCCCTGCCCGCCGAGCGTCAGCTGAAGGTCGCTATCCGCGGCATTCCGGTCGACACCGACCCGGAAATGATTGTCGCCGAGCTACGTGAGCTGGGCTTTGAACCAGAGCACGCCCAGCCCATCCGCGCCAGGAAGGGCAAACCAGGTTGCCTTTTCCTGGCTATCCTTCGCCGCACTCCAGAGTTGACGCCTGCCATTTACAATATTAAGGAGCTACTCTGTATGCCGGGTGTCAAGATCGAGGCCTGGCGGGGCAAGAGGGGCCCAGCCCAATGTCACAGATGCCAGGGGTTCAGACACTCCTCTCACCTGTGCCATCGTCCTGTTGCCTGTGTCCGCTGTGGCCAAGGACACCGCGCAGCTGACTGTACCATGCCCAAGGAGGGCACCCCCCACTGTGTCAACTGCCAGGGAGCGCATTCCGCGAACAACACTTCGTGTCCGGTGTTTCGCGACGAGGCGCGGAATAAACGCGCCGGGACCATTGCCAGGTCGACTCCGGCTCCGCGACCTGCTGCTCCTGCTGCCTCCTCCGCACCATCCGCACCATCTGCCGCTGTCGCTGCTAACTCTGCCGCTGACACTGCGCAAGCTGCGCCCACCACAACGGTGCGACGCGGTAAACGCGGCGGCCGCCGCAAGGCACCCTCTGCTGCAGCCAAAGCAGCAACAAAACCAACACCCGTAGTTCGTCGCGACGCCAGTCGCCCCTCTAGCCGGGGGGCCCTGCCAGGAATACCCTCCTGTCAGATGTGGCGATAGGCGCAGCTGTGGATAGAGCAGTCCGAGAGCTTTTGGGAGCTCTCTACCCGGCCGGTCCCCCTGGGGAGGGTGGACGTAGGTCGCGCAGCCGAGGCGTAAAATTCTGATAATGATTCTACGCCTCATCCACTGGAACATCAACGGCCTCAAAGGGAAGGCCACCTATTTACGACACCTCCTCCGAACGCGGAACATCGATGTCGCCCTGCTCTCGGAAACACAACTTCGCCCCGACGATTTGTCTTATAAAATTCAATAGAAGTCATGGAGGGAGTGAAGCCTCCCGACATAACGCAGTTATTATTACTTTATATACGAACAGAGCACCCTGACATTCTTCGTAAATTTAACGCCCTACATGCCGCGGATTCTCCGCGGTCTCCGTCTCCCGTTAACTCGCAGGAAGCCCCCGCTCCCGCGAAAGCCCCGCGCTACCCCCGTGTCCCACCAATAGCGACACCACGTTCCCGCTCCCGCTCCCCCCTTCAGTGGGAGGAGTGTGTGAGTGAAAATACCACATCCCGAAATGGTCCTACCTCGATTCCTGAAATCCTCCCCCTATCGCGTACATCATCCGCGATGTCCGCCAGATCATTCACCGATCCGGAATCGTCTGAGAACTCAGATGACGGCTTCACTAAAGTTCGGCGTAAGAAACCGAAACGGAATTCTCCAAGCGGCACACCTGCTAAAAAAGTAAAGCATACCCTCCCCCTCCCCTCACCTACTCACCAAGATTCCAGTAAGAATACTGACCAGACTAAGACGGACATCCCCAATAAGAATACTAATTCTAACAAGACCGACAACACTGATAAGACTGACAGTTCCAGTAAGTTCGAAAATTCCAACAAGATGCCAACTGAAGGCACAACACTTAACTCCCTCAAAATTAAAACTCCTTCCCCCGTCTACATCAGAGACAAGAGTGCATGGCCCGCTCTTTCAAAAACGCTGGACACAAAGTCCATCCAATACAAAGCCAAAACGCTAATAGATAACATCTGTGTCCAGGTGTACTCTCCCACCCACCACCGCTTCCTCACCTCCTACCTCCGCTCTGAAGGTATCGGAGGCCACACCTTCCCTCTCCCAGAGGAGAAAGTCCTCCGCGTAGTAATACGCGGTATCCCGAGCGAAATCGCCGCCTCGGATGTCCAAAAGGACTTAATAGAACAGGGATACCCCGAACGCGAGGTATTCCGCATGTTAAATCGCTCCACCAAGGAGGAATATGACATGGTCCTCGCCGTCCTGGACCTTTCTCCGCAGGGCAAGAAAATCTTCAACCTGAGAGAGTGCTGCAAACTCTCAGGTCTGAGGATTGAAACCCCTCACAAGCAAACCTACACCAGGCAGTGTATCATCGACTGGCAAAAACTCGATGAGGCCCTAAAACCCATTGACGCTCCAGACCTCGTTAAAATACCCGACATACTCTACACGACTGACAAAGCGTTAGCCGCGGTCTCCTCGGCCACTAGTCATATCCAGAAGAAGATTACAGAGGCATCCCGGATGATTCCGGACGAGTTCGCTTAACGCTGGGAGCTACCCGAGGATGCCAGGCGACTGCTGACCGAGAAGAACGCGGCTCGTCGCGCATTTGACAGAGCCCCCTCTGACGATAACCGCAGTGCCTACCGCGCCTCACAGCGTAGAGTCAGACAACGAATGCGTGAACTACGCAACGAACGCTGGGAACGACTTACCAGCGAGCTCACCCCATCACACACGGCCTACTGGCACCTTACTCGCGCACTTAAAAACGAGACCATAGCACCCATACCAAAAAGACCAGGTATGCCAGAAGCTTTCGACGACGACGAGAAGGCGGAATGCCTGGCTACTAAACTAGAGGAGCAATGTAGCCCTTACCTCATCCATACCGACCCAGCACACGTAGATCACGTGAACAGCGAAGTAGAGCGCTTCGCGGCACTGCCCCTCCCATCCGAGCCCCTCCCCCACACCACGACAGACGAGGTCACAGCTCTCCTCAGGAGCTCACCCCCTCGTAAATCACCAGGCATAGATACAATTTCCACCAAAGTACTAAAATGCCTGCCCCCTCACCTGATCGAACTACTGGTTGCCATTTTCAACTGTCTCCTAGATAACTGTGCCTTCCCGGCCCAGTGGAAGGAGGCGATTGTAATCGGCATTCACAAGCCAGGCAAACCTCGGAACGACCCGACCAGCTACCGCCCCATCAGTCTTCTAAACACGGCATGTAAATTATACGAGAAGATAATTAAGACTCGCCTCCTTGACTTAGCCCTAGGAAGCAACCTCATCCCTAATGAGTAGTTTGGGTTTAGACCAGCCCACTCTTGCGTTCACCAAGTGCATAGAATCACAGAGCACATTCTGACCGGCTTAGGCAGAGCATCCCCAAAACCAACGTGAGCCCTATTCTTCGACATAGCAAAGGCTTCGACAAGGTCTGGCACGAGGACCTAATATACAAGCTCTACCACCTACAAGTGCCGGCTAGACTCGTGCGCATCATACACGAGTTCTTGTCTGACCGCTCCTTTCGCTATCGAGTAGAGGGAACTCTCTCCTCCCCCCGAACCATAGGAGCTGGAGTCCCACAAGGCTCTGTTCTCTCTCCTCTCCTCTTCACATTATTCACCAGTGACATCCCCAGACCCCCGAACGTCCAACTAGCTCTCTTCGCCGATGACACAGCCCTATATACCTCCCATAGAGATAGGCGACTCATAATAAACAGGCTCTAATCCGCGACCACGAACCTAGGGGAATGGTTTCGGAAATGAGGCATCCAATTAAATCCAGAAAAGAGTGCGGCAGTTCTGTTCTCTCGTTCTCGAGTAAACGACCAGCACATCTCAAATCCCAAACTCCACATCCATAAGGAAATATCCTTATATGAACAACCGATCCCGTGGCGCAAGCATGCAAAATACCTTGGTATAACGCTCGACAGCAAAATAAATTTTTGCCCTTCATACTAAGAACGTCCGCAACAAAGCCGCGTTCATTCTCTCCCGTCTCTACTACCTGCTCTGTAAGAAAAGCAGCCAAATGTCCCTCAGACAAAAGATAACCATCTACAAAACCTGCTTCCACCCAGTCATGACCTACGCTAGCGTAGTGTTTGCACATTGAGCCCCCAGCCACATAAAACAATTGCAGACGATCCAGACGAGATTCATGCGAATCGCGACTGGAGCGCCCCATTACGTGTGTAACGTAGACCTACATCACGACTCAGAAAATGAATGTGGGGACATTAACCCAATGGATGAAATTAGCCTCCCAACGTTACTTTGAACGTTCCAAAAATCATCCTAACCCGTTAGTACGTAAAAGTATAAATTATAACGCCTATCCTGTCAAGGGACCGTGTCGTCGTCGCCCTAAATATTTTCTATTGGATCCGGACGATCCAATCACCCTAGCAAACGCCAGACTGACAGCTGCCCGTGCGGCCCAAACAGACAACAGCCAAAACAGAACTAGAAACCGCTCCCACTGACATAGGCGTGGACCCTTATTCATCAAATACCGGCCAGCCCTTCAGGCAATCCCTGCCTCTACGACGGCCCAAGCCGAGGTTCGAGTCTCACAGGAGACGCCCTTGTGCTAGTCGTAGAAAAACAAAATAAACTCGGCCGAGCTTTCTAGCTCGCCAACAAGTCCGCGTTTGTGCTGTAAAAGCCAGCAGGCTAGCAGCGTAAAACCTTCCAAATAAAAAAAATAAAAAAAAAAAGGAATTCATCAGATGGACTCTGGTTTCGACAGCCGTTCCGTGTGGACGTGCTCCCGTTACTCGCATACTGTTTTCTTGCGCAAGTGTCTTCCGTGCATCGCGCCTGCCGCCCGAGGCTCACCCACGCGTTCACCACGTGTCGTCTACCAACTTTGAAGTTACTACGTTACGTGTATACCATCACCAGAGGTTTTTGAATTGCTGACCGACGAATGAAGGAAGGATTTCAGTGCAGTGTAGTGTCATATACTAGTGAAAGTGATATTAGCCTGTGCTAATAATAATAATTTAGTGTGTTTGTGTATGTGTGCTTCGTCTGTGCCACGTGCCGTTGGGCTGGGTTCGTACTCTTGATTAACGCTTAACTCACATACATTAACTAACCAATTTCAGATAGATAACATTTAAACTCATTTACTCGCGATCTTACTTTTCTTATAATTCTAGTCATTACGAAACAATATGGAGGTCGTCAAACCTCCCGATATTACCAATCTACTACTACATTTCATTAAAACGGAACATCCCGAGATTCTGCGCAGTTTTTATTCCTTGCATACCGCGGATTCTCCACGATCCCCGTCCCCTCTCAAATCGAAAGAAGCTCCTGCCTCCGCCCCCGCGAAACCCTCGCACCCTCCCCGCGTCCCTCTAACAGAGACACCACGTTCCCGCTCCCACTCACTCCTCCCGCTGGAGGAGTATGTGAGTGATAACACCATTTCCCCAATAGGTCCAACCTCTGCCCCTGAAGCCCTTCTATCGCGTTCATCATACGCGATGTCTGTTCGATCATGCACTGACCCTGAATCGTCTGAGAATTCGGAGAACTCAGATGATGGCTTCATTAAGGTTCGGCGTAAGAAGCTGAATCGAAACTCACCATGCAGCACACCTGCTAAAAAGGTGAAGCATACCCTCGCCTCCCCCCTACCCGCTCACCAAGATCCTAATAAGAAATGTAACCGGAATCCCAATAAGACAGGGATTTCCAACAAGACAGACAGTTCCAACAAGACTGACACTCCCAATAAGACCCCAACTGTAGACACATCTTCGAAAACCCTGAAGATCAAAACCCCTCCCCCCGTCTACATCAGAGACAAGAGTGCATGGCCCGCTCTATCAAAAACGCTGGACACAAAGTCCATTCAATACAAAGCTAAAGCCTTAAAAGATAACATCTGTGTCCAGGTGTACTCTCCCTCCCACCAACGCTTCCTCACCTCCTACCTCCGCTCTGAAGGTATCGGAGGCCACACCTATCCTCTCCCAGAGGAGAAAGTCCTCCGAGTAGTAATACGCGGCATCCCGAGCGAAATAGCCGCCTCGGACGTCCAAAAGGACCTAACTGATCAGGGATACACCGTACGCGAGGTATTTCGCATGTTAAATCGCTCCACCAAGGAGGAATACGATATGGTCCTCGCCGTCCTGGACCTTTCCCCTCAGGGTAAGAAAATTTTCAGCCTGAGAGTGAGTTGCAAACTCTCAGGTCTGAGGATAGAAACCCCACATAAACAAACATACACCAGGCAGTGCCATCGCTGCCAACTGTATGGACACGCCTCACGTAACTGCTTTGAAAAAGCCGGATGCGGGAAGTGCCTGGGCGATCATGGGACGGCGGAGTGCAAAAGGTCTCTCCCCAGCGCCGAACCCCCAGCTTGCGTCCTCTGTGGGCAAAAGGGTACTGAGGTTCGAGTCTCACAGGAGACGCCCTTGTGCTAGTCGTAGAAAAACAAAATAAACTCGGCCGAGCTTTCTAGCTCGCCAACAAGTCTGCGTTTGTGCTGTAAAATCCAGCAGGCTAGCAGCGTAAAACCTTTCAAAAAAAAAAAGCAATTTATCATTCCCCTCAATAAGGAGGGCGCGGCGGCCGTGGACATGGCAAAGGCCTTCGACCGTGTCTGGCATGCCGGCCTCGTGCTGAAGCTCGCCGAGTCTCCACTCCCCCGCCGGATCGTCGCGGTGCTGCGCTCCTTCCTGGAGAACCAACAGTTCTTTGTCTCTGTCGGTAAGAAAGCGTGAAGCCTGCGACCCATCACGGCGGGTGTCCCGCAAGGCAGCGTTCTGTCACCCGCCTTGTACACTCTTTACACTGACGATGTTCCATGCGCCGAGGGCTGCTCCATGGCTCTTTACGCCGACGACGCGGCGTATGTCGCCACATCGCTCTCGGCGCGACACGCGGGTGTCAAACTTCAGCGCTGCCTGGACCTCCTGCCAGCCTGGTTGCAGAATTGGAGACTCACAGCTAACCCTGACAAGACCCAGGCGATAGCCTTTGGCCGCAGAAGGCTGCCTGAAGGTCGAGTCTCACCAGAACTGGAGGAGCAGAGGCAACTGGAACAAGAACAAAGGCGTCTGAAGGAGGAACGCCTGGAACAGGAGCGCATCGAACTAGAACGACTCCGAAGGCTGGAAAGAGACCCACCGGCATCACCTTCAGCTGCAAACACTGCCCCTGGCTAGCAATACGACCACGATCAGGGTCACCAGCACTCTCGCACCGCTCGCAACGATCTACTGCGAGCATGACCGCGAGACTACGACTGGTGCAGCTAGAAGCAGCGGAAAAACTAGCTGAACTGAAAAGAAGAGAGCTCGAAGTGGAGGCAGATTTAATAAAGAAACGTCTTGCCGCACAACTGGCGAGTGTCCACGAAGACAGCGTGCATGAATAACCATTGTCGACAAGCTTCAACAAAGTTGATGATTGGTTACGCACCAACCCAGACGAATCACGGGCGTAGCGCGTAGATACTCTGACCACGTCACACCAGGAGGGCACTGCTGCTAGAAAACCACGAACAGAGCGAAGAGCACGTTTCGAAGAACCAAATCCACCTGATCCAGCCAATCTTGGAGCAATCTTGGAGCAATCGAGCAGCCATCTGAAGCAATCGGCAAACTGGGGAGACCCCGGCCACGCTACCCTAGCGAACTACCTGAATTCTCGGGAGCACCGAGCGAGTGCCTACCATTCAAGATGTGCTGCCATGCGAGATGATACTACACTCTACGGTCCCGCTGAGAACTTACAGCGGTTGAGGTGCTGCCTAAAGGGTGAAGCTCATAACATGGTGTCTACACTTCTACATACAGCCACCAGTCCTGACGTCATTATGAAGACTCTGAAGCAGAGCTTTGGAAGACCAGAAGTCATAATAGACAGAGCGATGGAAGAATTAAAGAAACTACCGGAGCCTGGATCATGAGCATCAGAGCTCAACACATTCGCCATCAAACTCCAGAACGTCATATGCGTCTTATCGAACATGGACCGACGACGCTATCTGCGCAACCCACTACTGACACGAGAAGTGCTGGAGAAGCTCAGCCCACACGTCAAAAAACATGAAAACACAGCAGAGCCAGAGATCGTCATGCTATCACGCTTCCTGATGCGAGAGGCAGACAAAGCCCTGCGTCACTCATGTGATCAAAAAAGAGCACCGCGTGGATGTCAGGAGAACTATCTACTGGACCGACTCCTCAACGGAGGTACAGTGGATATGGAACGACGCACGACGGTACACCCCTTTCGTCGCCCACAGACTTGGCGAAATCACCGAAATCACATGCAAGGATGTGTGGCGATGGCTACCGACTGGACAAAATGTAGCTGACCAGGGCCCAAGCTTCTTACATGAGCCCGAAGGGAACTGGCTCGCAGAACGAGATTCCGCCGACATTAATGAAGAAGTGTTGCATACGAGCACACCAAACGAGCGACAAGGCGACTGGCTGTCAGACCCGGCCCGCTTCTCAAAGTATGAGATACTTGGCTTTCATAAACATCTGCCGGCACCGAGCAACACGCATGGAGAACAAGCATATTAAGCAGAAGAACCCAAGAGCAGAAGAATACAATTACAAACTGGCGACATCGTTGTGGTAGCCGACCACACGCTGCCACGAAACGTCTGGCCACTCGGGAAGATCGAGCGCGTTTACACTGGACCAGATGGCGGCGTACGAGTAGCAAACGTTAAGACGAAGACGGGCATCTTCAGACGTCCTGTAAGCAAGCTCGCCGTCTTCGTGGAAGAAGAGACTACGCGAGGCTGCGTCGGGGGCAGAGCTGTTGCGGACGCAGAGCCATATACCACCTATACGAAGATAAAGAGATTGAAAAAGGTTAGCTATAATAATGAACAAGAATTCTGTATATTTGCTAGCCGTGTGTCTAACTTCGTCGGCACGATAAAAGCCCTGAAAAGGCCGTCTCTACTAGAAACGTACGGCCTGGGACGTACCATCTTGGACAAGCTGTCAACGATTTATAGACATAAGTGGTACGATTACTCCAAGGCGAGAAGGGGCGACGACACACCAGAAATAATAAAAATGTGTGATTATTTTGAACGACGAGGCCGATAAGTGTGGCGCTTACGCGTTACCAGAAGCAATTCCGCCGGAGCGCTACGAGCGAAAACCATACAAGAAGGAGCGCGCGTTCATTACAAAACGTGAAAACGCAGTCGATTTCCCATGTCCTGCGTGCAAGGAGGGGCACCAGCTAGCCGAATGTGAACGATCTATACAGGCAGATGTCAACAACAGGTGGGAAATTGTAAAGAAAAGTCGTATGTGTTTTTGCTGTCTGAGAAGCCGCCATCGCCGATTCACGAGCAAAGCCGCGAAGTGCGGGCATAAGGGATGCCGTACAAGAGAGGTGATCCCCGTTCGCTACCTACATCAGTGCAACCGCAAGGGAAATTCGAGGTAGTGACATCAGCCAAGGAGGTCGCCGCTACGGCAAGTGGGAACGAGCGACGTGCCTACCTCAAGATAATACCAGTTTTACTGAGCGGGCCTACTACAAGCGTCGAAGTTTACGCATTGTTAGACGCACGGTGAGCCTCATCGTCGCATCCATAGCCGACGTGATAGGAGCGGACGGGCCGAAGAAAGCAATGTGGCTACAAGGAATAAGCAGTGAAGTGAGACATGAAAACAGCAAGATTATTTCGGTGAAAATACGAGGAAAATACTCGGACAAGGAATACAACTTGGAAGTCGCGCGCACCGTAGAAAGATTAGACTTCACACCGGAGACTGCACCGAGACGAAATAAAGGCCTGCGCACACTTGAGCGACATCATAGAAGAAATTACGTATGAACGAGCGTCGCCGAAAATATTGCTTGGACAAGACTCATGGGAACTCATAGCGTCACGACAGCTGCGTATAGGAAAGAAAAGTCAACCCGTCGCATCATACACTCAACTTGGATGGGTACTGCATGGCTGTCAAAGCTCACACACTTGTACAGCTGCCTTCTGTGGGAACATCCGCCAGCTCAAGAAAAAAGAAGATATTGAAGCTCGTGAAGCAATATTTCAAACTCGAGTCGATTGAAATCTTTGTTAAAATGTTTGAAGTTTAGTGAATAACATTTGCCTTAAAGTACATAAAGTATACATGGATTTAAGGAAATAGGTCTGTATGAATGCCATGACGCTCGCTTTAACAATGACAGGGCAAGAATCTAAGTTCAGAGTATTTACACCAGTAGCGGGGTGCGGAGCGCTGCGCATATTAGAGGGCTAATTTATACTGGCAACTTTTCTGCGGCTTTTCCTCTGAAAATAGAGGTCTTGGCATTCATACAAATGTAGAGATGAATAAAGGATAACTTATACTTTATGCTGATATGTTTTATGATTGTAAATTGCATAGTATAAGAAATATAATAGAAATAAAGTTTGCAAGCTCGGGGGGAAGAGGGAGGCCGGGCATACGCTCGCGCAGCTATAAATATAGCGGGGTCAGCCCGCAGAAGTCAGTCCGCGAAATTTCGATAGGATCGAGAGGAGCCCTAAGAAGAAAGAAGAAACCCTGAGAAGAAGCTCTGGCCTCCCACTCTCCAAGGCGTGCTGCGTTTGAACCACCATACTGTTTTTTTACTTCACGAAGCTACCTATGAGAAGAGCACATTCCCACAGTCCACTGTGCCACCCGACTTGTGCGAGGCGGTTAACGTGTCATCTGAGCTCAGCATCGAAAGTCGTTCCGCACAAAATTGTTATCTGCAATTATAACAGTTACAGTTAAACCTAAATGTTTTACAAAATTAATGACTTCTAAAGTCAGTTTCTTTAAGTCGGATCCTGCTAATGATTTAACAGGAATCAATCTTACAACTTCTTTCATAGCAGAGAAATTTGAAGAAACCATAAAACAGAGTGTTCTCAGTTTTAAGTCTGTAGACTTTGCTAATTAAATTTTAATTTTTAATTACAAGCATAGACAACAATATTTGGTGACTTATGATCAAAAATTCTCGTGTCACAATGTTAGTTACCTTACTCCTTCGAAACGGCATTACTAATTTTTACCAAATTTTATATGCATTTTCAGTAGGTCTGAGAATTGGCTACTATCTATTTTTCATACCCCTAAGTGATAAGGGTAGCCCACCCCAAAAATTAATATGGCAAAACAACGTTTGCCGGGTCAGCTAGTAGAAATATATTTATCTTTCTCAGTAAGATTTCGAAATCTAGTTTTCAAATAATGATAGTTATTACTATCATAAACAGGTGATATATTATAAGATGAAATTTGTTGCAACCATCTTTTATGAGGCAGTCAAAAACATTCTCAAAAGATTATAAGCTACTGTGGAATGATTATAAAATAAAAATGAAAATATAATTGTGAACTGCATGTATTTTTTTTTAAAGAAGCAAATGTACCTGGTCACAAATGAATTCTAAAGTTTCATATTGCTCAAGTTCATTATCTTTTGCAATAGAATAAGCCATGTTTAAAAATTTGGTGGCCTTACTTATTGATTCTGTGAATGATTGCTCAGTGGATGTAGGAACAGATTCATAATCATTGTTTTTAAATCGGCTCAATAGGTTTACAAGTTGAGACCAAAGAGTAAGTTTAATAGAACTGGATAAAATCCATTTCAAATCATTAGAAGTTAATTGATTATCACAAAGATAAGAGAGTTACAACTAAATCAGCATTTATAACTATACTGTTATTAACTTTAATACTGCTATCTGAAGAAGTCTCTAAAGTAAAAATATAATAATACGTACCTTGCTGAACATGGAGTAACCATGGAGACTCTACAAAAGAATTTATCTTACTGACAAAATCATCATAACTTCCAATATTATCTTTGTTCAAAAACTCATCAACTGCCTGGTTATGTCTGTTTGTTATTCTCCCTGCATGTTCACTGGCACTTTTCCGAGGTAGTGGTTTAGGTTTGCTTAAGTATGAGGGCATGTTTTGAAAAATGCTGGGCACAGCACCATCAACTAATTTCAAACGGTCTAAAGGAGCATCTATAACACCCTCTAAAGTAACATTTTTGTAAGTTTTTATCACTTCACTGTCACTAAAGTGCTTAATACACACCACAGAGGAATCAGAAGGGGTCCATTCTTTCCTAGGTATCGCCCTCAACCACTGTCTTCGTAATTCCTCATTCTTAGGAAATGAAAAAGTAGACACTGTTCCTTCGATCTTCACAGTCTTGTCATAGTTGGACTTACATTTTGGTACACAGCATCTCCTTGGCATCTGTAACCAATTGGTGATAAAACAATAAAAAATAAGCTTGAGCCTTTTGGAAGGTTAGAAAGTAAAATTTTCTTGATAGCTAATACTTGAAAGAGAAACTGTGGTTAATATGCCAAGTTACATTAAAACTTACCTTTTCTGAATATTGGGGAGATGTTTAATCAATTCTAAGATAGATAACTTAATTTGGTATCACAAAACAAACGAGAGCGTATTAAGTGTGGCGTTGAAGTAAAAACGACTGTCAGTTGCCATAGGTGATAGGACTGTGCAGTGTGCACAGGATAACTGCGACATTGCCGGTTCAGCATACAGCATGGCTTGTATCTAGGCGAGTTGCTTTTCATAGTATTGTTGACTTTCTGACTTCCTATCTTGGATGATGTCGAAGTGAACCACCATTGTAGCCTTAAATAATAAACGGAGCACTGCTTATAATTTATTGATAGTTTACAGCTATACAAAACGCGGTAACTTTAAGGTTAACACACTGATTATGAGAATTTAGATAAGAGATATTCAACATGTATGGTGATGAGTCGAAGAGGGCTGATGGAATCATGTATTTTTCCTATGACGCAGCTCTTTTTCGAATTCTACAAGATTTCAAATATTCGAATTATTTCTTTTAATTTAGTGCGCAGAAAAAAATTACTAAGGAGCAGTGTGACCATTTCAAAAATGGCGAATCTGCCCGAGATTGGCAAAAAAATCTGCCAAAATCTGCCAAAGCTAACTCCAGAAAATGTCAAAAATGTGCCATCATATTATAGCACCTATGGATATTTGAGAAGGGTATAAATAAATAAAATACTACGTGTTCAAAGAAATTCCTTTATTACTCAACTACTAAAGTATCAAAATTTTCTGCGCACTCTTCATTTTCGTAAATTGATTTTGACGACATATAAAATGCAAACGCTGTGGAAATCCAGGACGAAAACAAAGGATCTTGCTCACACTTAGGTCGGTACGAACGCTCGTATTTTCTCTTCATCATGCACAGAGTACACAAGGCATTGGCACTGCACGCACGCACATGTTAAACGCAAGATAGACAAAACAAAAAACATTAATTTAAACCTCGATCAGTTATTTTATCATTAAGAAAATAAACCTTATTGATGATACATATAAAAACAGAATAAACGGTAAATCATAGGTTTTGACATTTGTCCCACAGATTTTGAATTGCACTACAGAGTACAGTCGGTGTCTCCAATGTAAGTCGGCATTTATCGTGTTGCAAGGGTATTATTAAATACCGTGTTTTTAGGTAAAATTACAGTGAATCAGCTAAAGTGTAGTGTAAATTGACGTGTAATTTTTTAAAAGATAAAAACCACAGAAACCAATAGTTACGGACGTAATATATTACGTCCGTAACCGAACCGAAATTAGATTATAATAATATATTTACTCAAATTTAGTAAAATACAAGTATTTTGTTATTCATGATCGTGACGTGAAATTAGACTAATTTCACATCTTAACGTTTATTTTTAATATGACAGTATGAGAGAAAGGGACACATTAATATTATTATTAACGAATAACGATAGGTACAAACTTAGATTATTTACTTGTTGACAAGGAAATAATCTAAGGGTACAAAAGCTTGTTGCGAATTGCGATAAATACCTAGGGAGGTATATGGCCATATACAGATACAGAATTTTCCTTAAATATAATTACTAGTTAGTTCGCTGTTATTTAGTAATTTCATATTATTACTATAGTATATTATTTAGTAAATTAATTCCAGAAGATATATAAAAAAAAATATATTTAATAGTTTCAATATAAATCTATTTAGAACAAAAAGTTCAAGAATTAAGTGAAATAAGTAATAAAATTTCAAAACTTTTTATTTGTGTAAAAATAGAAATAGGAAAAACATAAGAATCCAAAAATCCCACTTATAACTAGAAACATTTTACATAATAATTTATACATGTAATGAGTTTTATTAGATATAACATAATAAAGAAAATAATATCATGACTTAAGATTCCGAATAACACAATTTTTTTTTTTTTTTTTTGAAATAGGTACCTAGTTAATTGCATAAACCATTCCTGTCTAAAATAGTTGTTAGAATTTAATTTTGCTCTATTTATAAGTAATTACTAATTTTAATAACCAATTTTACATTTCATGAATTATTAAAATATTAAATAACATCTTCTTGCAACAGTAAATAGACATAAGGCTGTGTATTATAGCACCGTTTCTAAAACATAAAACATTATGCAATGAAAATCATAAAAATGAAAAAACATCAGAATATTGTAACAAAAAAATTTGAATTCACTATTGCAGTTAGTTTAAAAGCAATTCAAGGTGAAATGTTTGACCTCTATGTTATCAATAGTAAATAGTATTTATACTTATATTATAATAGCTGTATGTTATAGCACCATTTTTAAAGCATAAAACATTATGTTATGAGCCATAAAAATGGAAAAACATTGGAATATTCCTACCAATATTGGTTTCACTATTGCAGTCAGTTTAACAGCAATTCAAGGTGAAATGTTTGACCTCTATGTAATCAACAGCTTATGATAATATTGAAAACAATAATATTAAATAGAATATACCTAATATAGATTGTGATGATGATTTTAAATGCCAATATAAAATATGTTTCATGTTATTTAGAATTAATACTTTGACAAAAAAAGGAATGCAAATTAAATCTTAGTATAAACTTAACCTTAAAATGACCTTCGGAAATTTCTGCAAGTCACTAGTTAAAGTGGAATGTATCATGTACTCATGATGATTGTTTAAAATTACAAAATCATTTTAAGTCTTTTTTTATAATATTATGTGTTTACCTTAATAACCCTCCCACAAAATCCACTGCCAATGTCTATATCAAAAATGTGAAAAACAACTGTAATTAGCAAAGTGTTGGTTTTTGCCATTTGTAGGAACCAGAATATTTAAAATCATATTCTGCTAATTTTGCATCAGCCTCGGTTGGCCCACGAGAGCCATACACATATGGGACAGGTTTAATATGTTGTTCTTCAAGTTGTTGCAAAACTGGTGTAAATATTCGCCAAGCCTCCTTCAACTCATCATTCCTGACAAAATGCATTTGAGTTCCAGTAAATACATCAAGAATCAGCCTCTCATATGCATCAGGGACATCAGTTTCTTTATAACGCATACTATATGTGAGGTCTAATTCTGTTTCCATTAAATCAAATTTCATGCCTGGTGACTTACTCATCAGTTTTAAGTACAGAGCCTCACCAGGCTGAACTCTTACAACTAGTTCATTTCTTTTAGTGTGCCCTTGAAATATGTCACCAGGGACATCCTTATACTGCACCCTTACTTCTGCCTTTCTTTCATTCAAAGCTTTACCACAACGTAAAATAAAAGGCACTCCTTCCCACCTGGAATTATTTATGTATAGAGCAGCAACAGCATAGGTGGGGGTAACTGAATTTTTTGGTACAGTAGGATCATCAAGATAACCCAACTTTTCTTCTCCATGGCCATTTGGGTTTCCAACATATTGTCCAACTAGTATATCATTTAATTCTATTGGTTTGATGTGTCTGAGAACTTTCACTTTTTCATCTCTGATATCATTCGGGTTTAATGTTACAGGTTTTTCCATAGCAACAAGTGACAGTATTTGTAATAAATGATTTTGCATAACATCACGAACAATTCCAAAGTCATCAAAATATCCTCCTCTGCCTTCAGTTCCAAATGGCTCCTTGAAAGAAATGAGAACTGAAGCAATGTTTTCCCTGTTCCAAGAGGGATTAAATATTTGATTTGCAAAACGAATTGTCATCAAGTTTTGTACCATTTCTTTTCCTAGATAATGATCTATTCTATAAATTTGCTCTTCTCTGAATAAACCAGCTAAGTGATTACTTAATTTGTAAGAGCTCACATCATCCCGCCCAAATGGCTTTTCAATTATCACTCTAGTATAACCTTTAATTGATACACAAGCATGTTTTATGTTCATTGTTACATTTTCAAATATTGTTGGAGGAACAGCTAAATAAAATATTCTATTTGCTACCAGTCCTTTTTCATATTTACTAATATGTTGATTGAGCAATTCATAGTCAATTCTCTTATCATAAGATCCTGCAATATAGCTATTGGCTTCCCAAAATTCTTCGAATTTACTTTCGTCTCCAGGTCTTACTTTCATATACTTTTTAGTTTTTTCCCTCACTTCTTCTATAGTTTGTTTAGTTCGAGCATATCCAATAAACTTTGTATATTTTGGGAGAAGATTGTCCCTATATAAATACCAAATAGTAGGATAAATTTTCTTCTTTGCTAAATCACCTGAAGCTCCGAGTAAAACAAAAGTATGAGGATATTGAAAATCTTCTACGTTCTCCATGATTTTTAACTTTAGTGACTAAACAGGTTATAAGCTTAATCAGGCTTAATGTATTGAAAACAACGTATCTGCACTGCCAACACTACACTAAAACTAGTGATAAGTGATATAATCAGAATTTCAATTCTCAAGGAAAGACAAATAACTAATCGTGACAACAGACAAATTCATATACAGTATACACTGAATAGTGAATAGTGAATACTAATTAGTGCGTTTCAGCAGTGTTGCCAACGGATGAAATAGCAATCCACCAGATAAGGCTCCTTAAACCACCATATAAAAGCACTAACAAAAAGATGTCCCCAGTGTTGCCAACGGATGAAATAGCAATCCGCCAGATAAGGCTCCTCAAACCACCAGAAAATCACTAACAAAAAGATGTCCCCCTCTGAAAACCTCTAAAATTTCCACTAAGATGTATGAATACGATTAAAGCAAAAAAAAAAGAAAAGTAAAAGTACATTTATTATTAAAAATCTTATTATAGTTATTATAATTTTTTTTAGTTTTAGTAATTAAAAAAATCATGTTTCTTAGGATATTATTTATATTATAAACCTTCTTCAGATGAATCTGCATTTTCATTTTCAGCCTCACTGTTATCAGACTGAAATGACTCATTCGTCACCATTTGTATTATAATATTTGAAGGAATTTCATAATTGTTGCAGCGCTTTCCCATTAAATGCATACCGCAGCGTATTTTTAGAATTGATTTCAAAAGAGTTAGCTTCATTCTTTTTCAATAGTCGCCTTATACTAAATATATTTAACGAGGAATCCCCGTGCATGCTTTCCAATGTCTATGGAAATAAATTGATGTTGCCTGCATAGTAAAATAAATACTCCTAAAATATATAGGTGTACATTCTGAAAGTATAAAATATGGCTAAATAGTCATTTCTTATAATTTACGATAATTTTCCTGATCCGCTAAAAAAACCACTAGCAAATTTAGTGGAAAATCCACTAAGTTGGCAACACTGCGTTTCAACAAAATATTATAGTTCCTAATTTCCTATGCCGTTATGTAAGTTGACAGCACGGCAAAAAAGTGTTGCCTTAATACCTTGAATGACATAACTTCGATTCCGGGAGATTTAAGAATTTTTTCCCTTAAAAATATTTTATTTAAAAAAATCTATGTTTATTAACTACTATTTGTTAAATGATATCGTAACTTTCAGCATGTGAAAGATTTTTTTTAAATCAGTCTAGTAACGTTTGACATAATTCTTTATAAACAAAAAAAATTTCCTTTTAATAAAATAAGTATATTCAACAGAAAACCACAATAAAACAAATATTATGTAATAAAATTAAAAACGCCAATATGGAGGGGCCTATCAAACAGTAGCTGGTAATCCTTTTGATTAGTAGACAGGGGAGCCAACTTAACGACATAAGGAACTATTTGATGAAACGCACTATGATTTGTGCAGCTAGTAGAGTCTAGACTGTCTGCAGTCTGCTGTCATGAAAACAGAAAATGTGAATAGTTGAATAGGTACCTACATTAATACCTATTATACCTACCTACGGTTTGTCGTCAATAATTTATTGATAATTAACAGCAATCGAAGCTTCGAACCTTTTTGTTTTTACACAGCCAATTATTATTCGCGCCAGTTATTGAAAGCCGACACTATTCCCACTATATTATTATACTCTTGCGCCACTCGTTCAATCAACAATACAAAAGGATCAAAATATTACTATCAAATACACCTAAGTTCGGAGCGTAGATCATGTACATTACATTAGTTTTTATTTCACTTCAATACATGCACTATTTACGAAGTTATAACAACGAGAAGTTTAAGCCCTTTTTTAATTTCCTAGATTACGCGCGCTTAGACTATGACGTCACACCCCCGTTCAGTCAGTGCGTTGACCATACTAAATTACGCGCGTCTCGTTTCATTTTCTTTGAAATTTATTACAAATATTTACATCGAAATGGTCTTCACAACAGTGCGCTTACAACACAACAGTTTTAGGGCCTATTGAATCAACTCATTTTACGGCTGTCATCCACTTTTTCCTCATTTTTGGTTCCTCAGGCACATAAAAAAAGAGTTTATCAGATGTTTTAACTGTTGAATTTAAGCACCAATGTTGAGATTGTAATAAAAACTCCCAATAATAATTGATATCCCTGGCAACATTTTTAGTAACTGGTATCATTGTTTAATAAGGAAATATGTCATAGTTCACTTCTCACGTTTGTAAAAATATAAAATAAGTTTTTTGCTCTGCTAATAAATATGGTGCCCAATGTGGTGTTTTTCTTAACCATTAATAACACTACATAAAGAATTAAATTCAATACGCTTCCACTGCGCTGCCGAAAAATACATCAATGAAAAGCCTAACGTGCGTTTGATGAACAAAGGAAGAAAACAAGATGGAGTCGATAAAATATAGAATTATTGAACCTTTTTGCGGAAAGGACTTCGCAACATGGGCATTCAGGATGAAAAGCATATTACGAGAAAATGAATGTTTAGCCGCCATACAAAATAAGGATTTTGAGAAGAGAACTGAAAATTCGAAGGTCGAATCAAGAGCGCAAGCCATATTGATTGCTGGCGTGGCGGACTCTCACATCGATTACATGAAAAAAGACTCGGCATATCTTATGTGGAAAAATTTGGAAGATAACTTTATGAAAAAGAGTACAGTTGGATCATTATTTTTAAGAAGAAAGTTGGCACAAATTAAGTATGATGAAAAGAAAACTAGTCTTCTAGAACACTTAGTGGAAATTGAAAGAATTTTTAACGAATTGGAAGGCGCTGAAGTTAAACTAACAGAAGAAGAAAAAATTAATTACCTATTACTATCATTACCAGAAAGTTTTAGTTCCATCATTTCAGCGCTTGAAACACAAAGTGAATTAACTTACCCTTTTACAAAGAGAAGACTACTTGCAGAAGATGAAAAGCGTCAAGGACAACATTCTAAACCAAACGACCAGCCACAAGCAGCATTCAACTGTTATATCTGCGGAAAACCTGGTCACAAAAAGTTCCAGTGTTAGAGAAACAGAGGATGGGGTTACCAAGTAGGAAGAGGACGACAGGATAATATAAGGCAACGAGACAGTGCACAAGAAGACACAAGGCACCGAGGAAGAGGAAATTATTGGAGACAAGGACAAAGAAGAGGACGTGGATATGGCAACCGTGGAAGCAACTGGACTAGAGGACAGAGTGTTGCAAACTTAGCAGGTTATGAGCACAATGTATTCATGAGTAATGTATTGCAAAGTAATATGTCAAATACTAATAATATCAAATTAGAATTTTGTATTGATTCAGGATGTACAGACCATTTAATAAACACTAAAGACCATTTTGTAGATTACATAAAATTAAAGATACCAATTAAAATATCCTCAGCTAAAAATGGTATTAATTTAGAAGCCATAGGAGTAGGCAACTTAAAGGTTATGAGCTTTGTTGGTAAACAACAACACTGTTGCACAATAAGTAATGTATTATATGTACCAGAATTAAGAAAGAATTTATTGAGTGTATCAAAATTGGCAGATGCAGGGTTAAAAGTAGAATTTAATAAAGGAAAGGTGAGAGTGTTTAAACATAACTATGTACTGTTAATAGGAAATAAAATTGAAACATTGTATACTATATATTTGGAAAGTAATGTAAATTTATGTAATTTAACTACTAAAACAAAACAAGATGAGACTGAATTATGGCACAGGCGGTTTGGCCACTTAGGCAAGTCAAATTTAAATTTATTAGTTCAGAAAAATATGTTTAATGGTTTATCAGGATTAAAAGATAAAATAATAGAAAATGACTTATGTGAATCATGTGTATTAGGCAAGCAATGTAGACAGCCTTTTAATAAAATTGGATATCGAGCTCAACAACCTCTAGAACTTGTGCACACTGATGTTTGTGGGCCAATCTCTCCAAGTACATTCGATAATAATAATTATTTTGTTACATTCATTGATGATTACACACATTTTACAATAGTTTACTTAATGAAAAATAAATCTGAGGTATTTGATAAATTTAAACATTATTACTACTTAGCAACAAATCATTTTAATATTAATCTTCATAAATTAAGATTAGACAATGGGCGAGAATATCTGTCTAATAACTTCAAAAACTTTTGTAATAAAAACGGCATAATCATGCAACACACAGTAGCATACAACCCGGAGATGAATGGTGTAGCCGAACGCATGAATAGGACACTGATGGATAAAGCACGAACTATATTAATTGATTCTAAAATGAAAAAAGAGTTTTGGGGTGAAGCAGTATTATTCTCAGCTTATGTGACTAATCGAAGCCCAGTTTCAGGAAGAGAGCAGACTCCAAGTGAACTATGGGAGAACAAGAAACCTGATGTGTCAAATTTAAGAATTTTTGGATGTACTGCATACAATCATGTACCTAAAGAATTAAGAAGAAAGCTTGATAATAAAGGAAGAAAAATGATAATGGTAGGATATGCTATTGGAGGATACAAGCTCTATGATGAAGAAACCGGATCAATTGTAATAGCCAGAAATGTTATCTTTGATGAGAAAAGAAATGAAACAGAGAGGAAGGTATACTTACCCAGACATGATGACAATGAAGATCATGAAGAAATAGAAGGTTCTGAAAAGGAATCAACAGATGAAGAAAATACAGAAGAAACTATAAGTCAAGAAAGTCAGAATGAAAAGAATATTCAAGAACTACAGCAAAATATAACAAGATTAGGTAGAAATGTGCAAAAGCCAAGGAAATTTGAAGACTATGAGGTTTACACAGCATACTGTTTATCAACAGAAGATCCACAAGAATATGAAGATGCTATTAAAGATAAAGATTGGCAAAAGGCTATAAAGAAAGAATTAGATTCACAGAAGGAATTACAAACTTGGGAAGAAACTATATTGCCAAGAAATAACAAGGCTATAGATACGAAATGGATTTTTAGAACTAAACAAAATGGAGTTAAGAAGGCAAGATTAGTAGCAAAAGGTTTTCAGCAACAGAGTTGTGATAGTCATTATGCCCCAGTAGCTAAGATGTCTACCATCAGACTAATGATCAGTATAGCTGTCCAACAAGACTTAACAATACAACAATTTGACGTACCAACAGCATTTTTGAATGGAAAATTGAATACTGATGTTTACATAAAATGTCCTAAAGGTATGAAAATAAAGGAAGGTAAAGTTTTAAAACTAAGAAAAGCTCTATATGGATTAAAAGAAGCACCTAAATGCTGGAATCAAAGATTTCATGATTTCATAACGGAGAAAGGATTTACACAATCTAAATATGATTCTTGTTTATATGGAAAAGGAAAGACTTGGTTACTACTATATGTTGATGACATTTTATATCTTGGAGATGATACAGATCTTATATACACTTTAGAAAAGGAATTTAAAATAAAGAATTTAGGAGAATTGAAGAATTATCTAGGGCTGGAAATAATAAGAAGGGAGGATACACTTGAAATAAGACAAACTGAAATGATTAAGAGATTACTAGAAAAATTTCAAATGCAAGACTGTAAACCCAGCAAGACACCTATGGAAGTAAATTTTAATGCTAATATACCATCACCATCAGATGTGATTGATGTACCCTTTAAACAGTTGATAGGCTCATTATTATACATCGCAATGAATAGTCGACCCGACATTACCTTTGGAGTATCTTACCTAAGCAGATTTTTAGATAAACCAACAAAGGAATTATGGTTAGCAGGTAAAAGAATATTACGTTACCTTAAGGGAACCTGTACTCAGGGGCTGTTATATACAAAGGCAGGTGATTTCTCAAAGCTTGATGCATACTCTGATGCAGATTGGGCTGCAGATAGAACTGATCGCAAAAGCACAAGTGGTTGTGCTATTTATCAAGGAAAGAATTTAATAACTTGGTTTTCAAGAAAGCAGACATGTACAGCACTTTCAACAGCTGAAGCTGAATATGTTGCAGGAGCACTTACAGTGACAGAACTCATTCATATCAAAGGCATACTCTCTGAGTTTTTAGTTAATGATATTATTTCAGCTAATTTGTTAATTGATAATCAAAGCACCATAAAACTAATTCAGAATCAAATGAATACTAAAGCTGCTAAGCATATTGAAATAAAATATCATTACATGAAGGATGTAGTGAATAAGGGTGTTGTGTTTGTCTCATATGTACCTACTGATGAGAATATCTCAGATATATTTACTAAGTCACTATCCATTCAGAAACATACTTACTTTTGTAATAAATTGGGTTTGATTTAAATAATTTTGTTTAAAACTTATAATCATATGTTACAGAGGGATTTATTTATTTAAGTTTTTAGTTAATAGATGCTATTTTATAAGAAGTGAACATTTGCAATAATTTTGTTACAGTTGTCATTTATGAGAGGTCATCTTTTGTTTTTATTTTAAGCAATTTAAGAATGTTAATAACAATTGATAAACATGTCAATAATTCTAAATTCTATAAATTGAGGGGCTGTGTTGAGATTGTAATAAAAACTCCCAATAATAATTGATATCCCTGGCAACATTTTTAGTAACTGGTATCATTGTTTAATAAGGAAATATGTCATAGTTCACTTCTCACGTTTGTAAAAATATAAAATAAGTTTTTTGCTCTGCTAATAAATATGGTGCCCAATGTGGTGTTTTTCTTAACCATTAATAACACTACATAAAGAATTAAATTCAATAACCAAGGCACAATACAGTATTTTTTTTTCTATTTTTACCACAGAGAACTTTATAATTTTGATTTTTACTGCGCAGCGGCGTACGAACGAGAGCGCGCCTGTCGAATGACCAGGGGTGTGACGTTATCGGCTGGTGAGCGCCCGCCCGCGTTTTTAAAAACCTACGGCCGGAAATATGCGCTTTGATCGTAAATAAATAACGTAACGTAAGCCATTTTTTAAGATATGAAAAAAGCAAAAACACAGTTTTTTTCGTAATTTTTAGTAGATTTATTTGACATGTAAAGTAAAAAACTTTTGTCATACTCATTCCTGCACATTTTTATAGCGCAAACCGTCATTTTTATGTATGTCACAGAACGCGTATTTACTGCACAACGACAGTCACTGTACTTAGCGGGCGCGACGACCTTTGGCGCTAACAGTTGACAGTAATTTTAATAGTGTTGTTTTAGTAGTGTAAGAATGGCAAAAAATCAAAAAGGAAGTTATCAAGTCGGTTAAAAATAATCACTAGATCGCGTTAGAGGAATAGGCAATGTGTTCTGTACTTTGCATCTTGTGTCTACTGTCTTTACTTTCAGTTCTTAATTCTTATATATGACGTTTAGATGACGTGACGCTGTTCGCTGAGTGTTTTGGGTTGTCATAATTTGTGTGCGGAAATAAGAAAAATCTTTAATTTAAAGTCGTTTTTATTAAGAACATTAATTGAATCAATCATTTGTTTGAGTTGTTTTTGTGATAAGTACATTATCTTTCCTCAAATACATGAAAACACGAGTGGATGAAAAGCGTTTTGTAGTTATATTTAGTTCAACGACCTTGTTCCTGACAGGTCCATCGATGAACTAAAATTATATATATCTAGTGGTGTTATTGGCGATAAATAAATTTAATAGAAACGATGGACTCCAGAGATCCCGGTGAGTAAATCTGTTTCTATGACGTTTGTTTGAGCATAATATTAGAGAGCATACCATAAATTTAATTATACCACAATTCGCCCTCATTAACATCAAAACATTATTTTTTATACACTTTGTTGCACTGGAGAGCAACGGGCGGTCTTATCGCTAATGAGCGATCTCTTCCAGGCAACCCACATTACTAATAATACAATATGTGTAATTTTTTCATGATAACTTAACAATAATAACAAAAAGTTACAACTGAGTGCTTACCTCAAAACAAGACTATTGAATTGTATAATTAAGAAGGTACCTACTATAGGGAAGAAGCAGTAATTATTATTCTTAGTATTTATTATGTTGATCCTTACAAAAATAAAAATAATAATACTATATAGTTCAATAGTAGTTCATCTATTTCTAACTCTCTAGTTAGAAATGAGGTAAATAGTAATCCTTTATATCAACTTAGTTCAGTAGTTCAAAATATTTATGTAGCAAGTACTTTTCCATAAATCTCAGTGTAAGGAAGGCAGCCTTACAACAATGCAATTAAAATGTACATGTTGTAAATGTATACATCAGCATTAAATTTAAACATAAAAGGATGTAGCTAAAGATGTATGTAGGCATGGGCGCCAGCAGGAGGGTGCCGGGGGATGCACTTGCACCCCTTGGTAATCTCAGGATCAACAGGAATTATTGAAATAAAAAGCCGTACCTATAAAATAAATTCATAATGAATAGTCAGAAATTTGTAAATGTCTCGAACATAAAATAAACCGGGCTTCAGATGTTTCCTACTAAAATTTCAATTTTTTATTAACAATCATATTTGGCGAACTAAAATCTGCACCACCTGGAAATTATTTCTGCCAGCATTCATGTATGTAGGCATCACAGCAGGTGGAGTATGTGGTTACTGGTTACTGCATCACTTTGGGAAATAGGCATAATAATATTACAATAAATAAAGAAATAAAAAAAACAACAAATTAACAACAAATTGTTTAATTATACATATTTTTTACTGCACAGACTTAAAAAAATTGCAAATGTATATTTATGTTTATTTTAAAAACGTTTTTCTAAAGTTATAAATGTTTATTTGCCATGATTTGCTCTTAAATTATTGAACTATTTTTGGTACAATTCTATATAGAAATAATATTTTAGGTCTTTTACTATAAATATATTGTCATCCTAGTTGGTAAGCTTCAGTTAAAATAACAATGTTCAAAAAGTAATTTATTTAATAAAATTATTCATTTTACCAGTTGTATTTTATTAGATTAGAAAATAATATTTTAGTTTCACAGTTTACCTTCAGATGGCATTATTTAAAAGGGTCTAAATTACCTTTTTTAAACTAGATGTCGCTAGTTACTCGTAGAACGTTTATTTTTTGGTTGCATAGCAAATTTATTTGAGTTTAGGTTTTAATTTTTATACCAGCAGTATATTTATCTAAGGTACCTTTAACAGATCTTTTGAATTTGGTTAAGAGTTAAGTACTAAATAAATATGATTGAAAAAAATTAATACTAAGTAGTTACCTACATTGTATATTCATTCTGTAGGCTGCATACTGAATCTTAAATAGGTTTATGGATAACGAGATTGTTTTTAAATGATAGAAGTCCCCTCAGTCAAATTTGTATGGAAACCGTTGGCTACAACTTTTCACACAAGAAAAGAACATGATATATCTATAATAGAAACGATCAGTGAAATTCGGAATTCTTAAAGCAGTTCATATCTTTCTTAATCTTCTTACCATTTTATCAAGTTAAATTTCACTTACATACCTACCACATTAATTTATTCTGTAGTTAATGTATGTAATGTGTGTAATTAATTCTGTAAATGTTTAAATACCTATATTTCCTAACTCAAAAACTACTACATACCGATTTTTTAAATCCTTCCAAGATATTTAAATAGGATTTTTCAGAATTATTTCAGACATTTGCTTGATTCACTGTTTTTGTTCTTTTTATTTACATTAGAAAAAGTGGTAGGTACCATTGTGGTTGCGTTAGCACGTATGTTGCATCGCGACAGGCATCGGGCGGAAGGCGAGGGGTGCGTGCAGTGGACCACTCGTAGCACAAGGTCAAGGAGAATGATTAACAACTAAAATATAGCAAAACAAACGGCGGCGCGAGGAGAGGGGCGCCCAGCGCGGGCCGCGGCAGTTAAAGCAACTCCGCCGCTCGCATCCGTCGCGTCACCGCTGCGGCCCGCGACTTATCTGAAAATCGATGCTCGATCCGCAACCAGCGCAGACCAATAAATAATCCGTAATTTAAAAACCGTAATGACCTACGACAAGGCGAACCCCATACGCTCCGCAGGTTTTCACTGTAAATGCGCAATAAGTTTGACGGTCGTGTAAATCATTCGTCATAAACAGGATCTCTACTTATTGATACTGAAAGTTGAAAATTTACACATAATATAATGTATTTGTATGTACAAAATAATTTTTAAAACGTACATTGAACTTTGGCCAATTTTTTCTAATTACCACCATTTTGCGGTGCTTCGAAAACGAGATATTCTGACGATCAAAAGCAAGCTCCCAAAATCATTGATTAGTAACCTTATCGTAATTTACTTTATTATTGAACTGTACTGGCGATTTGTTTATGCCCTGCTTGTTATCTGACTTGAGTCGTAAAGAGCATTACAAGGTTGGCGGTGTATTGACGCCCGATATAGAATATTTAGATACATCTCTAGCCGGGGATATCTACCTGTTATTTTGCGATTAATATTTTCTTTGGTGATAAGTAATTTCCCCCATTTGATTGACGTCAAGGTGATGTAACCGGTTGCCGAGAGCGTGCCAAAGAGACCGGTAACTCGTTCAAAATATCTATGTAGTTGTACATAATATGAACAAATACTGCACTTTTCTTGTAAAAGACCATTTCGATCGGACGTTTTTGTTTGGTAGAGTTATCAATATAGAGTACCTATCTAAAACATGTTCTTCATACAGCGCGTGGCTTGAGCATTATTAATGTTAACTTCTAAACGAAATAATTTTCTTTTAGGAAATACAGTCCAGTTTAACTCTACAAAAACTCACCTTATAAAATACGGTAATTTGTAGTACCTACGTCATCCGAAACCTATATTATGCAATATATTATGAATGATACAAATAAAGGATAAAGTCGAAATTTGGGCCATTTTGCGTCACTCCTGCGTGTTAACCATTTATAGATTTAAAAAATCGTATTTATTTTATTCATAAGCGAATGGGGGTTCAAAAGTTATCAAAGTAATTCATAACTATTACAGATATCAAAAAACTTTAAACTGATATCGAAAGTACTTTACCTAATGAGTAAAATGACAATAATAACTTTTTAAAAATAAAACGAGAAATATCCAAAAAATTTACATTAAACACTCCCTTACATTTAGTATGAGATAGTAGAAAGTTTCCTTAAGTGGAATAGAAGTTCGTATCGCTTGAGTTGTCCCCTAAAACGTCATTCCATAGAAAATGGTAAATGTATGAGACAACGAATTTTCTTCTTAAATACGTTATCGTTAATTTTTCTATACTTATTTTTAATATTGATATTCTGTGATTAGACGAATCCAACAAAACAGAGATCATTAAAATCTGTCCAGCCATTCTTGAGTTATAAATGGTGTAAATATCCCGATTTTTTACATATAGGTAGGTTAGGAAGTTTCATGTCGCTTGGACTGAAGGTATAGAAGATTGCATATCGTTACTTGTTTCTTCATTCTCAATGTTTAAAGGTTACAAAATGAATTAGATATGGATTTCTATTCAGACATGGGTTTGTAAATGAAATAAATATATTCACAGGACCCTCCATTGAGTTGAATCAAATCTGAATACGTGAGTCTCGACAGACTGCTGTCTAGAATTCGCGTTACAATCTTGGCTTACCTACTCTGCTAAACTCTTGCTAGTCTGAAATAACTTCCAGTTTCTGTAAATGACATTTACAATATATTTTTTACCAAATTCACGACGCATAATTTGCAAATTTAACATATTCTGTAGAGTGTAGAAGGATCCTCTGTTATTCTTTTGGATTATTATTATTAACCTTCGCGCTCCGGAAAGAAAAATATGGCTGTTTGACGCCTATCTCATATATGTCTCCTTAATTAATGAATATCTGTTCATCCTATTTATGGGATATTCTTATTTTTAATCATAGCAATTCGCTTCATTAATAGTAGCTTTATATAAAATATTTCAAAGTCTCAAATCCATGCAATACTTAAATAATTTGGCAAGACTCAAAATACAGACGCGGACGTGAGCTTGTTGCTCGTAAGGTGGTTATTCAAGACTCACGAGCATGCAGTATCATTGTCAAGGTCTTCGAGTTTATTACAATTTGTAATTGCCTTCACTTTTGGCGATACAGGGGCATCACGTATATTTGTATAAAGAGACGTACGTTTTGAGTAAAATATTTTGTTAGATCATTTCTTTTCGCTCTTGGTATGTTAGGCAATATTAATCTTGGACATTAAGCAATGCTTATAATTGATTCAAATTATTCGTAAACTAAACAAAATAAAAACATTTTTGTTATTTTGTTGTCTAGTCCTCAGTTTATCATAATAAATCATTATTGTAATCATAAAATCTATGGTAGGTACTTCTTTCGGCAGCTCCAGCAAAAATAACCTCGAATTATTTTTAAATTTGTTCAGAGATGTGCATCCTTTGGTAACGAATTGAGCAATTGCTACTTCATAATTGTCGATTTTCTGTAATCTGTTCGGGGCTACACTAATTTTAGCAATTCTGTTCTACACTCAAACGCTACATTGTAATGAACAAACCCCACTAAGTATTTTCAAATAAACAGCCAATTTGTTATTAATTAGAAGTATCTGATATCGGCTGTCGCAGCCGGGCGGGGCTAGCGTCATGCCTTGGAAACGTTGGTCACGGCCAAGGTCTCGTTTGTGTAATCGGCTGTAAATAGATAACATTATTGTTTCCACTATATAATCTGTCTAATACGTCGCTTTATGTGTTGATATATGAATTTATAAGATCTTCCGGAGATATTACTTGTTGTGTTAGGATAGTGGATAATTTATTGACAATGTGTATAGATATATGGCTTTCAAAGAATTTAAACGCGTTTAAATTAAAATTAGTTTTAATATTGCGTATCATAGGCAATTTTAGCAAGGAAAAACAATGCGTAATGTTATTCCTTCCTTGTTCCTATTTTTATGCTTTAATATGGCGCCTTAGACGTGTGCCTTTACTCGAGTGCATTGAAAAGAGTTTATAATATGTATTGTTATTCATATAAATCTCGTATTATATTATGCACTGCAAAAACCACAGCAGCGCCGCGGCCTGTTTCATACCAAACTCGTTAAACGTGCCCATTCTAGTTTTGAGTATTTTTCTAAATGGAATGTCTTATTCTTCTGGATATTAAAATTGTTGTAGGTATATGAATGATGTCGCTTTTATTTTTTAATCTATCTTTTATTAATTTTCCTATTAAACAAATCACGCAAATTGTAAATCAGTAGCCTACCGCACGTTGTGTGTGCAACAAACTAAAATATTGATATAGGTAAGTATAATTTGAAAACTAACCTAGACTTCATTTAACGCCAAAGTAACTAAGTAGTGTAATTTGCCGCTTGAATGCCCAATATTTATTTCGAAGCACTCAGTGAGAAACGATCTCTAATTAAATATCGGCAAACAAAAACCACCTGTAGTTAGAAAATCGTCAAGGCCGTGTGTTCCGTTTACCTATATCTCGCGATGCGCCGCCTCCGCCTTGACTCACTGTACCTGCTCGGCCCGCCCCTCAGGTCACGTAGGACGTCGGTACGCAGGGCCAAAAATATGGCGTAATTGTTACCTTGCCCGAGTAACATTTCACAGACACGTTTTTTGCCCTTATCTGTAACTTCGCAGTTAAGATCTGTGTGACTTATCAACAATCAATAAACATGTTCATCGGGAAGAAAACATTTTATTTTTTTTTAAATTTTAGTACTCTGATTATCCTCTCAGCACGTCAACGATTGTTTTGATCTATTCGCTTATTTCTAATATTTGCACATACATAATATTGATATGTTATATGTTAATAATAAGGTCCTTTGTGATTTTTACAAACGAATAAGTAACCTACTTTCTGAGCAAGTTAAGTATAGGTAATAAAGTCTTTATTTCAATCAATTTGGACATAAATATGCTCAATAATAAAACACTCGAATGTGCGCTCATTGATGTAATTATATATTGATTTTACAAATATATAGAAAACACATAACATGTAAAATGTCGATGTATTGTCCTGGCTGCGAGGTCCTATTGTCAATGTTAATTATTGTTGTGTGAAGTCAAGGCCGGTGCAGATCGATAGCGCTCACTGGCGATAATATTATAGTCTGCAATAATGTGCATACTTCGCAGGCATGTACGTGTGCATATGAGATTATCGTCTGTGTCTAGGAAAGTGAATGAAAGTGGAAACATTCCATGCCACAGAGCAAATGAGAACGTATTTAATTTGCAATTATTTCCACTCCTACAAGGTTTTTTGGTTTGAAATTGATAAAAACAACAATGTATCGTAGGTAGGTATATTGTTAACGCGCGATGCATATTTTAGGTTAAATAAAATGACTCGATGGACATTTTACCTAAAATTGGTGTCTTGTAAAATAATTACGGGTGCATAAAATTGTTTTATAAATATATTAGGTACCATTTACTTGCCTAAAAACTCTTTCGGATCTAAAAGTGACTAGTGTTAATATCACCCATATCTATTTCGAAGACACGAGGATCCTAACAAAAACATTGCCTTTTCACAAGCATAAATGAAAATTCTCTTATTCTTTTCCATTATTAAATATCAGTATAAATACTAAATACATAAATGTATATTTTGTATAGAAGTATGAATCGCGTTTCTTTTGACTGTTTAAATGTAATAAACGATGTTTCAAGTTGACGTAAAATGGCAATTTGATAAATGAGTTTTTGCCTAACCTTTAAAATTAGGTTCACATTTTTCTTAGCAGCAAAATACTTTTGAACTCTCGTCAGACTGGTCATAGGTGATTCAGAAGAAGAGATAACCCCAATTGGACCTTTGAAAAAAGTTCTAGTTTGTGTCAAGCACAAACGCAATTTTCTTATCTGGATAATTAACTGTTTTTGAAGTTCGCTTGAAGACAAAAAAAACTTAAATACGTGTCACTGGGTCGTTCATAAAATTCTATTTGTTTAAGAGTTGTATCGACGTTTATAACTCATATAACACAAAAATATGTTTCCGTAGTGTACCACAATTAAAAACATGACTTGCCTAACAATTAGGATGATTTCGTGTTCAATGTTCTTTTTGTGTTTTTAAATGTACCTATATATTATTGCGAATATACTTTAAGATATTATAATACAAAATTGTGCGCATATTTTATCTTTGATATCTAAAAAGGGGCCCTTGTCGCACCCAGTAAGTACAGTCACCATCACTGATAATAAATATTATACTTACGAATTACTCATAATTTTACAATATTTTTAACAATTACAATTAGTCAACAATATAACAAGCAATAAATGCAAGCCATTAAATACAATAATGTTCACACATTTTGATTTTTAGATCACCGTATTCTATTGAAAATAGAAAAATCGTGTGTAAAAAACTATTTGATACGTCAATTTGTTCCCGAAATATATAATTTTAAAAGTAGGACGACGTGACGTCACTTTACAACAGTTCGCGTAGTCCGTCGCGTCGCTGCTAGAGAAGAAAGAGGAAGAGCAGTGTTGTAATGTGACGTCACGATGCTGACACGAGTTGAACTTTAAATGCATGTAAAATCAAAACTACTTGCTCTTTTTAAATAAAACAAGTGTCTTGGTATCCATAAAAGCTCTACTGTGACAAGCGTACCTAGTAACAATCTTCATTCCGAACAAGTAACACTTTCCAACTTTGAAACCTTGTTTTAAAAAGTCGAAGGAATAAAAACAGAATACTGAGAGGTTCTATTGATGACTGTACCTGGTATGTTGTATCTGTGTTAAAGGGAACGCAAATATATTGTATATCAACAAACGCATAGGTAGTTGTGAACTTACAAGCAACTTAAACTCAAGGTTTCACACGTGTAGGTTTTTCGTCTCCGTATGTAAGACGCTACTTTTTTGGTAGCATCAATTGAATTGTAAATTAATCGCCAAAATCTCGCCTTTGTTTGCCTTACAAAAGTAAAACGCAGTACATTATTGAAATTGCAAAACGCTCCTTATCTCGAAATGAATAATGCAATAGCAGAGATAAAAAAATAAGAAATGCGCCGCCGTAATCTACTGAGAAACTTATATTGATCGACTGTGAAACCTACATATCATTTTTATATGTAGGGCCATTACTAATGGCTGATATATGTACATTACCTACTATTGATCGAAATACATACCAAAAGTTGTTGATAGAGGCTAGATTAGGGTGTTCGATCTGTTCATGAGTGACGTAAAACTTAATTACAACGCGCAACCACGATCACGAAGGCCGATCTACCAATAATTGTGATTCCTATTCCATGTCTATACATATTAAACATTTTCAGTTCTATATAATTTCTCAGATAATGAAAAAAGTGGCAACCCGTATTTTTCTACATAAAGTCAGATTTATTCACTTATGATTGTATGCGGACCTTGAGCGCTGGCTTGAGACCTTCATGCCGGTAACCGCGCGGAAGTTTGGTTGCGTTTTTTGTCAGTTTTGTGTTCGCTGAATTTTAGCACGCATTAGTCACAAGTTAACCTTCGGTGCTGTTGCTCGCGGAGCATTGTTGACACGTTGCACTGATATCGCGAGGTGCAATATCAGCCGCTATCGCAATGTCATAACGTCTTTGTCCCTGACGATTTCGCGTAGGTACTTACGTTTTCTTTTTCCGCGGCTTGAGCGCACAGTCCTTACCACTTTATTTATATTATCATTGTGCGATCGCGACTTGTACCGATCGGACATAACGTACTTTTCTGAATTTTTATTTGACCTTATATAGTGTTTCAATTTTACGTAGCTGTATTTGGGTGAACGAGTGTTGTGAAATTATCTCATGGTGACGCGTAGATCTAGTGACGGATAGTTCGGTTCGTTAGTGATGTGAGGATGTTAGTGTGGTCATGTCGAGTGTGGCGAAGAAAGACAAGCCGACGATGTCAGTTACTGCGCTGATGCAGTGGGCCCGGCCTGGGCCGCCGGGGCCTCCGGCGACCCCAACGCCTGCCCCCATGCTGCAATCGCCCGGCACACCAACCAACGTTGATTTTTCCATTGACATGCAATGTAAATATCTAAGTCTTAAAACATTTTTATGAAACTCACAGCTTACAACATTTAAGTTATGCTCTATATAGTATTATAGTCTATGATATCAGATCTACCAGTCAAAATTACATCAAAATCGTCCCACTGCGCTGCTTTGAAGATTTGCTGGAACGGACAGGTAGACAGACAAAAAGTATAAATTGCATTTTATTATTTACATATAACATTTTATCTGCATTTCTTACAATGCTGATTCAGTATGATTACAGAAATAAACTTTAATGTTATACATAGCAAATGCTAAAATATAGTTCACTTATCTCTATCGCTTTAGCCCGGGGAACAATAAATCATCTGTGTTATAATAAATGTGTATATTATTAAAGAAGTGTCTATCAGTGTAAGAATATTCAGAATCGCGTCAATGAATACAGAGATTATTGCGCACAAACAATTTTACCCT
This sequence comes from Aporia crataegi, assembly GCA_912999735.1. Taxonomy (NCBI): domain Eukaryota; kingdom Metazoa; phylum Arthropoda; class Insecta; order Lepidoptera; family Pieridae; genus Aporia; species Aporia crataegi. The sequence continues at coordinate 6,736,202 of OU538736.1, forward strand.
TTTATTTCTGTGATAGAAAATTTAATGCGGCTCCCAGACGACAAGTGTTAGCTGTCTAATTATTTCTAAACGATGACTGATTTATTACTACACTAGTGCACCGCGGTTTCACCCGCGTTAACTTCGTCGTAATATGATGTTATATAGTCTCGATACTTCCATAGAAATTTCCATTCCTCCCATTGCAACCCCATATAAACCCCCCCCCCCCTCCCCGCTTTGTACGTTTTTTTTTACAGTGTACTTTTGTTCTATCATCAATTAAATAAAACTTCTTAAAACTCGACGAAAGAAGTTTTAGGGCACTTTTTTTACACCTTGGGTTACGTTACTTAAGTTTTAGTGATCCCTAATCTTTTCTAGCAAGAAATATGGCCTATGTTACTCACGTTGAATGTAGCTTTCCAATGGTGAAAGAATTTTTAAAATCGGCACAGTAGTTTTTGAGTTTATTCATTACAAACATACACACAAAAATACCTTTCCCCTTTTTACCTATCTTTCCTCTTCATAATATTAGTTCAGATTACAAATAAATTTTATACACGTCAGTCATACGGGGACCTTGTTCAATATTTATTAGATTTTTGCAAGAAATTTTATAGACTGAGCGCGACATCACTTATTTCCATACAAAAAATTTACCACCACCGCGTGCACCGGAACGATGGTTCTTTGATAATTGGTAAGAAATACTAGCTTATTCTTTTAAGATCCCATTTCTCTGAAAATTCATCCAAACAGTTTGGTAGTTTTAGTAAAATCGTTTACAATTTATTTTCGTATTTATAATAAGATTAGTTTCTTAGTCATACTAATTAGAATGCTTTATAAAATATATAATAAAACTAGCTGACCCGGCGAATTTCGTACCGGCAATAAAATTAGTTATATCTCAAAGTGATTAGGCAGCGTTTTCGATGAAAGCTCCTAGGTGGCATGACTTTCTTCTACACTTACAACAATTACCATTATATTTCTAATTTACACAAAACCTTGGCAAATTAAATACCTATATCTTCCTTATGAATTACTCTATTCGTGATAAGTTTATCGCGAACGACTGCTTTTTAAGATGTAGAGCTACAATTTTTTACTTGTCATATGAACGATGCATACATACAAACGTTCATTATTTGTGTACAAATTTGTTTATATATTATTTAAAAGAATATTCGTAAGATATTCATCAAAGTCAGGTTATCAAAAGTGGTTTTTAAGGTACAATTAACGTAATATTTCTCAAATAACTAAATGTCAAGGTAGCTTTTGCGTGATCAAAGAACTCTTGATTTATTTTTGCGTGTACGATAATATTCAGCGTTTGCTCTTTTGTTATAAGACATTTCTTATTTAAATTAATAAACAATAGCTTAACAGCCTTATTATAAAATTGCGTTGACATATACAACTCTCATAAAACTACCCTTATCACTTAGGGGTATGAAAATAGATAGTAGCCGATTCTCAACCTACTGAATTTGTATATAAAATTTGTTAAAAATCAGTAAAGCCGTTTCGGAGGAGTAAGGTAACTAACATTGTGACACGAGAATTTTATTTATATATAATAAGACGAGAATTTTATATATATAAGATTTTACGAAAAATACCTATACAATAAAGAGAAATTGACAGTTAAATATAAGCGTTTTTTGTAATTGTATGGTTATAATTGGGATTATATTTCTAAAAATTTAATAACTATTTCAAAATTTTGGAGCCGCTATGGACTTTAGCATTATTTAATGAACATACATATTTCATTTTGTTTACTTACTCCACTAATTTAGTCCACGATTTCAAAAAACAGTTGTCGCGCATTTTATGAAAATCATACTGATGAATTTCAAATATATTTAAATAAATTGTTATCTATTGCAAAAAACGAGCCTATAATAATAACTATTTTATACTATTCTATGTATAAGACAAATTAGTCAAAGACTTTCAGTTTCGAAGAATAAGAACGTCAAAATTTACAATTTTATGCAAAAATAAGGTTACAATGTATTAGGTCTTAATAAAATTCAACATAATATTATAGATGCGTAATAAAGTCCTTTAAATACATTTTATAAGTAGTTACTCCGACATACACTATACACGTTAACTTCTCCGACCGCCTCCTTGGTCTAGTGCAGAGGTTCCCAAACTTATTTTGTCTAACGCCCACTTTGAAAATCAGTTATTTTATAGCGCCCCCTCCACCCTCATTTTTTCACCTTAAAAACATCAATAACATACTTTTCTTACCAAAGAGAGAAATAATAATACAACTTTACAATAGTAGTAGTAGTAGTTTTTAATAGTTTCTTTTATATTCAAAATTAACCAAAAATAAACATTTGTTTCAAAACTAATCTAATGTGAGGTGAATATGATTATTTTTAACAAGTTTGTTGATATCAGGTTCCTATTGACTCAAGAACCAATTTGAAGCTTTTTTTTTGGGTTAATTTTCTTTGGGCCCCTTACCACCCTTTAGGCCTCCAGCGTCCACAAGGGGGCGTTATCGCCCACTTTGGGAAAGACTGGTCTAGTGGTAAGCGCGTAAGCGTTACAACCACAAAAGCAATTCCTGGTGGAGATTAAAAAAAGACTGGCACGGCATAGAAGGATCACCTACTTGCCTCTAAAGAAAAAATCTATCAGTGAAACAGATGTCAAATGCATCTGCCCCATACCCCACGGGACTTCACTTTACTCCGACATACAAAAATAAAAATACCTTATACATGAAATAGGGGAACAGATCTTCATACGTTTTAGATAAGGAATAAAAACGCATCCTAATCAGTCCTAAAGTAAGTCATCCTTATAACACCCTTCTTTTTGCGTCATTGGTTAAAAAGATGGCTACTCTGTGTATATTCTCGCAACACCTTCTTCGCTCTTGTTTTCTCATCTCATCATGTTTCATCATCTTTGATAGTTCGTGCTTAGTTTTTAGTGAGTCAATTATCTTCGTAGAAGCATAGAAGCTGTATATTAATACAGGAGGCTTATATTTTTAAATAGGTAGTTGTTATGTTTAAAATGGCCTCTGAGTATTCAGATATCGGTGTATAAGTCAATCTTGTTTTTTGTCAATATATTATAATGTTCAATTCGTATTCGTCATGCAGGTGATGTTTTTGGACACCAACATATAATGACATCATTTTTTGTTACCTATCTACATTTTTTAGCTACGAGCACAGTGAAAACAATACGTTAGTTAACTTCATCTACATGTACATATATTTACATTACTTTTAATTAATAAACGACGTTTTAAATTTACAATCCTTTATCATTTGTCAGAATGTTCATTCCTAGCGCAATAATTTGTTAGGTCATACAGCAAAAACAATATTTTATAAGTAGTTTGTAGCACAAGGCTACATAATGTTTAGGCATATTAATGAATACATAGTTGGTGATGGTATACCTCAATCATCACTACATTCCTAGTATAAAACAAAGTCGCTTTTTCTTTCCCTATATCCCTTTGTATGCTTAAATCTTTAAAACTACGCAACGGATTTTGATGCGGTTTTTTTTAATAGATAGAGTGATTAAAGAGAAAGGTTTTTATATATGTTTTATACCCGTGCAAAGCCGGGGCGGGTCGCTAGTATACTATAATATATACTACCTAATAGGTGTTGGCTGCGCAATATTAGGATACAAAAGGTCATATACCTATCAAACTACTCTAGAATCATAATTTAATCACATAACGCCTTCTAAATTAATATTCTATTCAATATAAAGGGCGAAACTTTGTAAAGTGCGGGATTCATAAACAAAGCTTTATTGAAATCAATCACAACGTAAATATTGTTTTCACTTTTGTTGGCAATCTGCCTCCACTTCAATTTGAACAATTGTTTGGATATTAATAATACAGTAAGGATTCATTTCCATTGAATAATGTTCATCATTTATCTGAATTTTTTTATTTGGATGGATATTTCGATCGTTTCCATATCCCAGTTGGTCACGCAGGATATTTTCAGTTTTTCAAGGAATTTTCACCGTCCTAATGATTTTTCTTCTGTTCTGAAAAAAAAAAACAATACCCTAAATACAAACCCTGCAAACTCAAATTACTAAAAATAAAAAGGTGTTGTCCCATCTTCTTGCGCATGACAATTATTCAAAACTGTAAATCTATATTTCTGCTAAAATTTACCCAGTTCGTTCTTCGGTGATGTTCTGTCGTTGTCCCGCGGGATTTAGTAACAAATATACATAATTCGAAAAATTGCGCTTCGAAGCTTAATATTCAAATTTAATAAAATCGTTGTTGTAAACATGTTTTGATTAAATCATAAGGTTCGGTCAATACAGTCAAGGTCAAAGATTTATAATATGCAAGTATGTATCTTGATTTGATATATATATGTATTATGTATTCTCTATTGAAAATGGAAAAATCGTGTGAAAAAATTTATTTGTTAGGTACCTACGTCAATTTGTTCCCGAGGTACAGAATTTTAAAAGTAGGACGAGGTGACGTCATTTTACAATAGCTCGCGCAGTCCGTAGCGTCTCTGCTCGAGAAGAGAGAGAGAGAGAGCGAAGTGTTGTACTGTGACGTCAAGCTGCTGACACGAGCAGACGAACTGCATATAAAATCAAAACTATTTGCTCTTTTTGAATAAAACAAAAACTAGTGTATTTGTATACATAAAAACTCTACTATGACAAGTTTCAAGCGATTTTGGATTCCTAGTAACATTCTCCATTGTCCACTTCTAAATGCAAACAAATATACTCACATTATTGGAATCATAAATATTTAGACCAGAGGCATTAATATGTATACAATGGAAACCACAAATTTATGTTATCTTCAAAGGATACATAAATTACAATTATTATTGTCTCAAAATTAAGATCGTGTGTACATTTAGCACTTTAGCCATATAGATAGTTTAGTATCTTTGTATAGTCTTTTTCTAACACTGGGTACGCTCGACTGTGCAACAAACTGACTTTTTGTGATATCAAAAGAAATGTGCGGGAATATACTTACTGTTTTTTTTAATTTCGGTCTTATAATGTAAACATTCACTTAAAATAACTACCTTTTATGACAATACAAATTGTTTCTTCGAACTATTCAAATAAATGTTGTTTTGACAGGACTTATGTCATTAGTGTCTGAAAACAATGTTAATATCTTCGCATGCAAAAACCGCTTGCAGTCAATCTCGAATCGAGTTCACAATGCTCGAACGAATCTCCATGCCTATAAACGAATTTCTATTTTCCTCATGAACCTGATTATTTAAATTTTGAGTCTCACTTCTGACGAGTCATATATTATCTGGCATTTTTAGAAACATCTTATGAGATCTTCAGGAACATCTTCAGGTCTTCTTGCTGGTTGATCCATTGCTGGGCTATTCCAGCATTATGAATGGATTATGATTATCTTGAATTATTTTGATAAGTCCACCATTTATACAGTTGTTTCAATGTGAATGAGGTACGGATACATATCATTACACTTGTCTGTTTACCAAGTAATGTAATTTTTTTGTGTAAGTACTTATTTTAGTTTAACACGTTCCCATATGGATTTATAGTAATTTAGGTGGTTACATTTTGTTGCAACTTGTGGTGTATATCTTTCAACTTGACTGTACCATGCGGTAATAATAATATTTTTATTAATTATTTCATTAATTTACTCGTATTATTTTCGAGTTCGTAATGAAATCTGAAACTTGAGTTTCAAATAAATTTGAAATTACAGTATATTCCAATTTTTCTATGACAAACGTGACATGTGTCTCAACTCTCAACGAAAATTTTATTATCCTATTATTATTGAATCTTTCTCAAAACGACATTATCACGTTTTACTTTTCTTTGTGTATAATCAGTCATTACGTGCATTTGCAGATAAGTTTTATTTTTATCCATTTATCACTTCTTTATAATTGGCCGATGTATGCAAATCTACATTTAATGATGATACAAATTGTGTAGGCAAAGTCAAATTTATTTATTTCACATTATTACATTTACAATAGTTATGTAGTACACATTTAATTTGAAACTTAGTAAAAATTTAATCTCTCTTGCCTCTTAATCTGTTCAAACTGTTCTTTACATTTTTAATCTTAAATTCTAAATTTTCAAGATGATCAAGAATGCGTCCAAATCCAAGAAGAATATCCACCAACTAATATAGATTGAGGGGAACTAGAGCAATTCATATTAATGCCATTGTATGAGATCTATTTTTAAAATGTAACTGTATTAGATATTCTGAAATACATTTTCCAACTTGCGACGAAAAAGTATAAATCATATTTGACGTTTCTGTTTAGATCGTGACACAGACATCTGTCTGCTGTTAGACACATGAGCTCCTAAACCGAACCTAAAATCGGTTTTATTTATTTATGAGATTATTGTGTGTGTAATATTTGTGATCGTCAGATTTTTTTAATTGTCTTCAATTTCACTTGTTTAATAAAAAAATCATTCTCCTTTAAAACCCAGAACTTAGCTTACAGAATAACAGAGCTTAGGTAACTCAATTACAATTTATTATGGTTTATAAACACATACTGTTTGATATCTTGTTTATCACGATTCCTCTAATTATTCATGTAGCATTGAGTCAATTAATTATGTAATTACAAATACAAGTACTTTCATCCACTGATTATGCTATGTTATACCTTAATGTGTATTTATTTTAAAGGTATATCGTTATAAATTAATTTTTTTTATAATTTAGCTTATAGTTAATATAACAGTACTATTTTATAAAATACACAGAAAGAATCACTTTATGCTATAAGATCCTTTCGGTTTTAAAGGTTATGCCATCATCCTGCAGCTGAGCAACAGTGATTCACACTCCATTCGGAAAGTTCTTATTAAATAACGAAATTTTCTTCTTGAATAAATTGTAGAAATTAATCTAAGAATAGAAAGTTTCTGAAAGTGACCTTAATTTTTACTTTTATTACAGTATGTATACCTTCTTAATGTTAGTACAATTTTGACTGTTGACAATCAAATCAACGACAGTTGTCAAGTTCTGTGCCCGTTTTCAACTCAGTTTTCTAAAATAGTATCTAAGGGTCTTGATATTTTTAAGTGAAGGTGCCCTTTGTATTGAATTTTCATTAGAGGTTTCTGTTTGTACACTTTTTGCCATTTCTGTCCCTTATAATGAACCGGTTTTGTCTGCTTTTTCTGAACACCCCAGATCCTTTTAGTTTTATTTTTAAAGCTACATTCGCATCACATTTCGCTCTCAATGAGCATGCAATGTTTGGTTGAGTGGAACTTTTAAGATTAAAATAATTTTAATCACATTGTAAATGGCAGGCTTGGGACAGATTTCTTGATCTGTTTGATCGTTTTTATACGTATTTGTAACTTTCAAAAAAATACTATGTTTGGGTGTTTATAAAAACTCAAAAGCTTAGATACTTTCACCTGTTCATTCTGTATAAGTTACTTAAAAATTAGATTATTTCGAATTTACAAGATAAATGCTTGTTCAATTTAACGATAGCATAATTTAGTGCATTGGACGTCGCGACGTCAATAAAGGATGCGATTAACTGATCTTGATGACCTGAATATGGCTTTATAGAAAAATGAGGGTTCAGGCTTTGTCTTAAAGGTGGTTTTTGATTGCAGGGCTGAACCTGGAGTCAGGGTTTATGTCGCCAATGTCACCGCCGGAGATGAAACCAGACACAGCCATGCTGGATGGAGGCATGAGAGACGACGCCACTTCTCCGCCAGCTTTAAGGAATTATCCACCAAATCATCCGCTTAGTGGATCGAAGCATCTCTGTTCGATATGTGGCGACAGGGCGTCAGGCAAACACTACGGCGTTTACAGGTAGCTAATATAATATCATATTACACCACAGAATTGACGTATTATTGAGCTCAAACTCTGATTTTAAAAGTTAAAGGTTTGGAAGGCACACGAGGCACATTTTGCCTGAAAAATTTACCCATCGTTATCTATAATTAATATTATAAAGTTGAGTTTGCAAAAACGGGACAAAATATTTTGAGCAAGTTAGTTGAGCACCGTTTAAAGTCAGGGATCCCTCTTGTTTGTCGGTAATCTATAAGATATATAATTTGTAGAATGATGTATGTGATATAAAAACGCCTACGCAGCAAATAGACTAACATTATTTCGTTTTCAATTACTTTCATCGCATGGCAGATGTTCCATAAATGTGGATTGCAATCCATCACAAGCTATAAATAGGCCTATCCATTACAAGATAGGCGCCTACGGAATCTCCACGTATATAAACTATTTCCCACTTGCTACAGCCATGACTTGTAACAACAGTCAAAACCTAAATGCCTCCGGTCTACGTTTTTCTACCGACTATAAAATAAATAAAAGGTAGAGGTTTTTTGTATGTTTGTGATGCGATTGTTAGGGAAATTATGATCAGATTTTGAAGATCCTTTTAGTTCATGCTGTCCTATGTCCCACTCAAAATCAAAAATGATTACCGCCGAAGCGGTTTTAAGCGAGCCAAGGACGATAATTATCAATAATCACGTGTCGCATACGACGTTTTGCAACACAATTGTGAATAAAAAAATAAAAAAATCCCCTTAGTTGACTAATTAAATTTAACTGATCTGAAAATGACAACGACAGACTACTTTAATAAAAATAGAATGATGTTGCTTACCTATAAAATAAACATAACATTTCATTAATTTATTAAATTATGAATAAAAGACTTAGGAGGCGTCCATAAATTACGTGAGGTGTTTAAGGGGGGGAGGGGGTCGAGTCAAATCTCATCTAATCTTGTGTTGGAGGGAGGAGGGGTCTCGGCAAATATCACGCAATTTTTTTTCTGATTGAACTAGTCGTAAATAAAAGCACGAAGCAATTTTTTTTTTCTTAAGAAACCCACATTTTGAAATTGATATTGGGGGTTGGGGGAGGGGATTGAATAAAATCTCACGACATCTCACCAGAGGGGGAGGGAGGTACAGAAAATTTAAAAAAAACACTTCACGTAATTTATGGACGCCCCCTAATATTTATTAAACATGTATAAGTTTTACACGAAATTTCATTAAATAAGCAATTAAGACACTAATTTTTACTACCAATTGAACGCAATTATCCAATGTGATTAATTTGTATCGAAATTCTTTTATAGAGAAAAATACATTTTGTTTGTAGATTTCCCATCTTGGTATAAGCGCCTTGTGTGTTGAAAAAATTAGTTAAGAATTGTACTTGTCTAACTCTATAAAGCTGTTTTCGATAATTCAAATATTACCACAAACATACCAACCCACTCTCTAACTTTGGATAATTTAAAATTATTTAGTGAAAAATATGAAAATTTGCGACAGTCAGTATTCAAAATAATAAATGTTCCTTACGTGCGATGTCAAGTTATCAAGATTTAAAGATTAGTACTGTCTGGAAACAGTACACTATAGAATATACATACTCAAGAGTATATAAGAGCCGTCTAGACTCCTAGACGGGTATGTTTTAAAATAATTGAATCTATATGAGATTGTAGACAGGTGAGTTGCATTTGCCACTTCGTTGGTTAATTGATTCGATTTATTAAAGTTAGGAAAACAGGTCCACTTTTATGTTCTTCGCGAGATACCATTTACCCATGAGAAGGCAAAAAAATCGTAGTTCACATCACTGAAATCATAAATCACTTTCGTTTTTGAATGAAATAACTTTCATAAAAGCACGAAAGTGAATCAGCGATATTTAGCCATCTTTCAAGTTCATACTATTACATTTTTCTAATATAATATTTAGCGACGTTTCTAATTTTTACGAATGATAATAGATACAGAAACAGTTATACGATATGAATTTGAAACTACGACTTCTAATAATAACGACTGGTAGGTACCTATTTCTTATAAAATAAAATTCTTCTCACATTCTCACGTAAAAATGGATTCTGCCAATGTCAAGTAGTTGTGACAGTGTCAAGTTTAAGGTTTTAAATTAAGTGATAAAGAAGAAACACGTGATATTAATATTCATTGAGATTAATTATGTAAAGCATGCTACACAAAAAGCATAAATAATCGAGACGACAATCACAATAAAATATATAATTTAATGAAATATATTATTAAAGCTTAGTTTAGGCTTAATGACGACTTGTATTTTTTATGTATAACCCGGGCGCAAGTGAAGAGGTCCCTTCGAGTCATAGGATTGTAGAAATTATCTAGGATGTATGGTATCGCTTGAAATCCGAAAGCGTGGGAGGCATTCCGTGTACACTGTGTACTAGATTTATACATTATTGAAACAATTTACAATTCTATTGATCGTCGGACGCTTGTAATATCATGCTAGACATTTTCACCTTGAGATTTCTTATATCTGGTAGATAATAGAAGCGGGGATGTCATTTTATATTCAGCGTCGTCTTTCTCATGCCATGCGAAAAGTCGCAAGTTAGTGATAGTTAAAAATTTATATCATGTAGGTGATCCTTAGTGAAAGAGGTGAACACAATATGTCTATTTCACTGCTCTTTACAGGCAAGCTGCTTTCTGCACTTACTAATTACCCAAACGAAACAGTTTGCTACCCCAATACATAGAATATCGCAACACGCATTGAATCTGTTGCCACGGAGAAGTTTTAATGGATTAACTGAGTGCAAATTATACTTTCTCATACTATGATGTATGGAGGGTTCTTGCGACTCATTCGGTCTTCATTAGGTCGGGGTTGATTAGTCGCATGACAGATTGTCCCCTATTGCTAACAACCACATCAAAGGATCATCTTACTGGTATTTTTGAAGTGAAAACTTTTTTAGCCGCGTTGAGCACTTTTTGGTAGAGGAAAAGCTTATGGGTTCGCGGCACCGACATGCTATTGTTAATTGTATATCTATTTGTATATATATCTATAAAACTTACTGCATGAATTTTATTTATCAACACTATTATCTTTTTATTTATAGTTGGTAAGTTCACTTATAATACAAAATTTATTTTTCACTGTCTAGTGCGTTTTGAGTCGGTTTTATTTATTCCTTATGTAAATTACTCCTAAAATTCGTCAATCTATTCATAGTCTACATAGTTTTCAGACTGCTGACAAAAACTAGGCATACAAATTGAATTACAAACTATAAAAACAAAGTAATTGAAATATTCTAATACTAATCTCTCTCTAATGGAAATATAAAAAAATATGCTTAAAGTGCATTGAAATGTAGGTATTTAAATTAATTTTTTGGCTGTTTTTGAAGATTCACCATTATATTGATGTGATTCACACATAATATAATCTACTATTTTGATGTTTGTCTTAACGTAACTGTAGTTTAGACTTAGAAGTGTTATAAACAGCTTTTTAGTCTTAATTAGAATTAAATATTCATAATGTATTTACATCGTACATACGTAGGTATAGGATTCCAAGGCAACTCGATTGTTTATTTGGTATCTTTCGATGGCGACTTCATCTCATTGGAATTCATAATGATGTCAACTTGTCGGTCTGGTATAACATCAGAAATTATTATTTATATAAATTAATAAAAATAAGTGTCGGTTTGTTATATCAAAATAATCTTTTACTTAGTAACCATAAAATAATATGATACCTACATATGAATTTAGTCTGTCTATCAATCGGTTTATTGCGATGCTAAACTTAAAAACGTCTGGAAGGTTTTGATGGGGTTTTCACTGTCAGAGTTGAGATAAATAAGGAAAAAGAGGCTAATTTAAACCCATTTCGTCCTTCACTAAAGCCAAGAGCAGCATAGTGCGAACACATCTAAATTATTAATGTATATCGTATTTTTGTTTCGTCTTTTCCAGTTGTGAAGGCTGCAAGGGTTTCTTTAAAAGAACAGTGCGGAAAGACTTGACATACGCGTGTCGGGAGGAAAGGAATTGTATCATAGATAAACGACAAAGGAATCGCTGTCAGTTCTGTAGATATCAGAAATGTCTCGCATGTGGTATGAAGAGGGAAGCCGTGCAAGAAGAAAGACAGAGGGCCGCCAGGGGAGCAGAGGATGCGCATCCAAGCAGTTCTGTACAGGTATATTAGCTTTCAGTTTAAACATTATTTTTTTTAATATTCACTAGATCTTCTGTATCGTTATGGAAAGCAGTGTTAACCATCGTTAACCTTAAAATTCGTTTCAAAAGGTCGCAGCTTTATCTAACGCTTGTAAATGATACTTTAAAAAATCGTATCAAGCAACTCAGTCTTACGTTATATTGAATAAGTCTAGATGGTAACAATAAAAGTATCTTAAGCTCTTTCTACATGTTCCAACTTGTATATTTACTACTGAGGCTATGACGCTACATCGTTGCGTAGAGCCCAATGGGATGTAGCTTGTCGAGTACAATCTACAGTAGGATTTTGGCACTTTTATAATTTTGTTTTGTTACGTACAGTTCAGATTTTAATCTTTGGGAAACTGAACAGAAAATCTGGGCTGATCAACTTACCCGTTGATTAAAAAATGTAATAAAAATGACACAATTGTGAAGCAATCCTGTTTCTTAAGTCTCAAAGTAATCAAACCTTAGAAATATGACTTAAATTTCTGGATATCTTAGAAATCCGACGTTTACTACAAAGTTGACAGTACATAAAATCGCAACATAAAAGCAATTTATCTGAGCTTAACGCTAAATTTGCTTCATTAAGTAATAATTAAATCTGAATGTCTCGACTGGAGTTGATACGTTTTATTGCACGCTTTTAAGCTTAATTGTTTGGAATAATTCCACACCAGAGCTTTAATCCATATTATACCCAAAAGTAATGTCTTGTTCTGTCACTTTCACACTAACGTGAGATTGTTGTGTGAACGCGTGACTTAATCATCAACGATTAAAGACTTTTTAAAATATATTGCCTTATGTAAGTACAATAATTCTTCTTTAATCACAAGTACATAATATGTGTAGTTTTAAAATTAAAAAAAAAAAGTCTGTTCTGAAGTATTAGAATCATATGAGACGTTCCGTTCTTCTATAATAAAAGCAAAAGTATTTAGTGCATTCAAGCATAAGCGATCGACAAGGCGAATATTAACGTAGGTATGTATAATCATTTCTCGAGCCAAGGCCAAATATTGAAAGGTTGTGGACATGCGGACAATAATTTAAAATGTCCAACATTATTCTTATTGATATTTTCCTGTTCGCAAAGGGCTCAATTTTCTTGGAATTAAATATAGTATGAGGACTGTCTCAACTTCTTGCCTTAATTTTGTGTTTGGTTGTCCGTTTTCGTTGCCGGTAGTCCTGAATACAGCTGGACCGTATGTTCTTTATATGTTGCTGAAACGAAGCGAATTCAATCATGAGCAATTTTACATAAATGGAGAAGTTTACATTTTTTTTAATGGATAAATTATAAAAATTAAGCTAAAATAAAACAAACACATGAAAGAATTATTAAAATATCTCTAGAAATGAAAAAGTTATAGGACTGAATTTCCACTTGGAAGAATAATTTTGTTACACGCGGATAGGTCAAATGACGTCACAGGCGAATCAGAAATACGTAAACTTAAACTGCCTTATTCCAAAATGCGGTTTAAAGATAGGCCGGGTTTGTTACCAGAGAAAAACCTCATTTTTGTATGAATGTTAAACGTGTAACCTAGCAACCAATACTGAAACATCTTTAGTCCATGTTTTAAGGCCCCAAGTGCTTTATTACAAAACATGAAGTAAAGATATTACAGTAGTAGTTGCTATGATACTGAACCAAAACAAATCATGTTTGTATGAACATTAGACTTGTATCCTAGCAAGGCCCCAATAATCTATTTCTAAGTCATTTATCGATCGATTTCAAAAAAAAAATCAGTGATTGATTAGTTTTGATCGATATTTTAATACCATTATGTTAAGTATAATATTAACAACGTCATAAAGCTTCTCCATTCTATATTTTATTTTTTGTTGAAATTTGTTAAAATTGAAGTGGCGCATAGGACAGACTTTTCTGCGCCAAGGCGCGGAGGCAATTATTCTTCAGTTGTTGCATTGACATTTCATACACTCTGGTTTTGAATTCGCGAAATTTAATTAAACTTTATACATAAAATACGTAAGTAAGTGGGACAGTCACAATAATATAATACTCTAATCCTCTGTAGTTTGTCATGTCTTTACGTCTGTCGAAATAATTTTCAAATAATCATGTACTTGAGGCAGCTTAGCTTGTTTTGGCAACCAACACCGTTAATAATTTTTCGTCAGCTGCCATTTCCGGGGCCCTGTTCTGGTCAAGGACGATGTTGTTTCAAAGTTATCATATAGATTAAACAAACTATTTACGACAATGCTTTACAACATGAAATAAAGTAGGCTCAAAATTAAGTATTGAATTTTTTTAATAATTATTATTTTACCGGTTCATGCCTGCGACTTCGTCTACTCTTTCAGCCGTCTTTATACCTACTTAATTTATTACATAGTGAATAAAATAAATGTCTTTAAGACAACCTTAGTTTATGAGGAGTTTGATGCGATAGCGAAAAATATTTTTATTGTAGAAAATGTTAAAGCAATCCTAGCTTAACTTTTTTTTCTATATATTTTAAAGTGTTCATAGTGTTTTGTGGATTATATGCAACGTTACGTGGTTAGTTAAATATTCTTCTCAATATTTCGTTAAATGATATCCGAGAAGTGTGATTCGGGCACAAATCGGCACAATAAAGGAAATTTTGAGTTGAGTTTAAAACAGTGAATGAATTATTCCAGGAGCTATCGATTGAGAGGTTATTGGAGATGGAATCTCTGGTAGCTGATCCCAGTGAAGAGTTCCAGTTCCTTAGAGTGGGTCCTGACACCAACGTACCGCCACGATATAAAGCACCAGTTTCCAGTCTATGTCAAATTGGTAAATATAACAATTTTTAACAAAATACCTATTAATTTTTCAATGAAAAAATAACCGATTTCAATGAGATTAATATTTTACCTGCCCAATATATTAATTCTACTTATACGATGTCAAAGTGAAAAATATTGTCTGTTGATGAGCAATGTTTCATTGAAATCTTTAAGTTCCCGGGTTTGATTCTCGTGGAATTAGAAAATCTTAATGACAAGTATATTTTGAGAGTAAAATCAACAAGAGAGTAACGAAAAGAGGTTGAACCTTCTTCTTGTTATTTGAGTTTCACGCCTTAAAGCGCCTTGAACCTTAAAATAACGAGAGAAAAGAGGACACGGGAAGAAATCTCGTAACTTCTTGGGACTGGGATGCATGGAGCCTATTTTTGCTCCTATTTCACTGATCATCTTCTTCTATCTCTACCCAACTGAAACGTTTGTTTCCCCAGAATTCGAAAATAATATCTTCGGCGCAACACGCAGACGCGTGATGAAGTGTCTAAGTTGCCACTGAGACGGAGAACACAAGAGTCTGACATATTAATTCTGCACAGACAAGGTCATCATTATTAAAGATTTACATGTGAAAGAGCAGATGTACTTAAGGGAGCAAATGATTAATTAATTATTAATTTACAATTTAGATTGCCCAGGCATTAAAATTACATATCGTATAAAATGGGACTTATACTTTGCAGGTAATAAGCAGATAGCGGCTTTAGTAGTGTGGGCACGTGAAATACCCCACTTCAGTCAACTGGAGATGGAAGACCAGGTCCTGCTCATCAAGTCCTCTTGGAACGAACTTCTTTTGTTCGCCATCGCTTGGAGGTCCATAGAGTATTTGGAGGATGAGAGAGAGAATATGGATGGAACCAGGACCGCCTCACCACCGCAACTTATGTGCCTCATGCCAGGTAATAAATCCTCTGAAATCCAAACGGAGCTACACCTTGTCTTATTTTTTACCGACTTCTAAAAAAGGAGGAGGTACTAAATTCGACGCTATGTTTTTTTATGTTTGTTACCTCAGAATTGTAGACTGGGAGAACCGATTTCGATGATTCTTTTTTTGTTTGAAAGCTGGTGCTTCCCGTGTGTTCCTATTTTTCATCAAAATCTATTCAATAGTTTTAAGAGTTACACTTTGAAGTCGGTTTTTTTTTTTGTTAAACACTAACTATTAACACTAATATTGGGTTTAGTAAAACACCCTTATTAAAGATACTTTCTAAACATAACTTAACATAATCTTTTATTTCGGGAGACAATACAATATCAAAATTAATTTATACCGCCTCTTACATAATCCTTCACAATTAAACTTGTATTTTTTGTGCATTCTGTTTAACCTGCATTAGTTTTGTGTGTGATATTTTCATGTATTCTACAAAAAATAGAATATGTCCTACTTGGAATGCTCGATCGTTTTTGCCATTCTCTTTAGAATTAATTCGAACACGATGTTCGTTTTACAGGCATGACCTTACACCGTAACTCCGCGCTCCAAGCAGGCGTGGGTCAAATATTCGATCGCGTCTTGTCTGAGCTGTCTCTCAAGATGCGGGCCTTACGGATGGACCAGGCCGAGTACGTCGCACTCAAAGCCATCGTCCTACTCAATCCAGGTGAGATTTTTAATACGACTTTATTTACACCATTTATAACTCAAGAACGGTTGAACCGATTTTAATGGTCTCTGTTTTTGGATGTGTCTAATCCGAGAATAGCTAAATAACTGTTAAAAATAAATAAAATATTCACTTAAAAATATTTTAGTGAGAAAATTCGTTTCTTCATACATTTTCATTGGAATGACGTTTTGGGTGGCACGTTATTATTCGGAACTATGAAGTGATGGTGTATTATATTTGTCTATTTAACTGTTGATTACACACAACCGATGACATCAGAAAATAATGTTAAGTCTTACTTAGTCCAATGATTCATCATTATATGCAGCAGTATGTCTGTTGAAACGTTTTGTTTTTGTTTGATCTTCTATTTTTAACTATTCATAATTAATTTGAATAGGTATTTTTTTGACACGTGTACATACATACATACTTTAGGGTTAAATTGTCCTGGTTATGAGCAGAGGAGCACAGCGAGATTGGCACGGCATCATGATCATTAAACAGACTTTGAGTTTGTCTAAAACCTTAAAAAAATCTACTAACAAATAAGCAACGATAAAAATTTTCTTTATATGAGGCAAGACATCCCAATATATATAAAAAATATTCAATGACACATTTCTAAGACTTAGAATACATAAGTTATAATGTAAATTAGAACATACAAAAAGAGCTTCATATATACTGAAAATAGGGTATCATAAAATACAGAATAAAGTTTACAATATTATAAAATACTACTTGGATTGTATTAAGATTGTTTTTTTTATTAATCCAAGGTATAATATTTATCTTTGTAACAAAATATATTATATGTTTACAGATGTGAAAGGACTGAAGAATCGTCAAGAAGTCGACGTGCTACGGGAAAAGGTAAATTTAAAATCACTAATGATTTCCGAAATAATAATAAAACTATACTTGTGTACTTTCATTAATTCTTCTTACTGAACATGATTTTAATAGATTTTAAATAGAAGGTTCCAGATGAGGTTCGATGTTGTATGCCAGTCACTAAGGTTATCCTTGGGCTCTCATTTTGATTTCTAAAGATGTGATTACTTTTTGTAAACGTTTAAATTTTAATCTGGATGTACGGTCTTTGAGTCGGTTCTTTTATTAAACGTTATAATAATAGTATTGGTCTTAATTTATTTTCCAGATGTTCTCCTGTCTGGACGAATACTGCCGGCGGTCCCACAGTACTGAGGAAGGTCGTTTCGCCTCCTTACTCCTTCGCCTGCCAGCACTCCGCTCCATCTCGCTGAAGAGCTTCGAGCACCTGTTCTTCTTCCATCTGGTGGCGGAAGGCAGCATCAGCAGTTTCATTAGAGAGGCCTTGAGGATGCATGCGCCGCCCATAGACGCCAATTCTATGATGTAGGCAACTATCACTTATTTATAAACTTTCTGACCCCTTATTATTGCTGCAAAGAAAGCAACCATGTGTTATTAAAAATATATGAAAAATCAATTTTTTTTATGTGACTTTACGTTATTATATAAAAACAAAATCAGTTGATCCATTACTTACTTGTCGTATGTAATGGATGTTGTACGTATAAAATTGAGTTCACAATTTGGGCCAGAAGTATCATATCATATTGGAATTATCTATGTAGGTAAATATGTACATATTTCACTTAACAGATTTTTGCGTATGAAATTATTTTTTTACTTTTATTTATATATTTTATTCTACACCAATATTACTTTATATACTAAGCGTGGTCGATACGTTTGGTCATCGACATATATAAAAAAATATCTTATATTCGACGAAAAGTACGAACTATTTAAAACCGTTCGAGAATTGAATTGTGGTTTTCTATATATACATTATTAATTATATATATAGAAATAAAAGATAATTATGTAATAAATATTATATATATTAAATTAAAACCATTTAAAAGTAGACAACAGTATAAAATATGTAACATGATAATAAAATTTAGCAACAAATAATAAATTACAATTTTAGGAAATTTTTAGGGTTATGCAAACAAATTTTAAAATAATAATGAATATAATTTAGACACTGATTAAAATTGAATAAAGGCTCTCTGCTTTATTTGATTAATTAGTTGAGCAACAAATAATAAAGTTTATCTGTCCACGGCAGGGCTATTTGTACAAAATATTCAATATATTCTAAGTGATGATTTCTTTAATAAATGTTTAATTAAAATTTTAAAGGTCACACTCAATTACAAGATCGTAATATTTATATTGGGATTTAATTTTAAGTTAATATTAGTTTGTGTCACATCGTGTGACAACCAAAGCTAGATTTCGTCATTGAATCCTTTCTATATTTATTTTTCTGATTTATCGCATTTAGGTCTTGGTAGGAACATTTACTACTTATACAAGTTTATTTCTAAGTGTAGGGTTTTATTTTAAGGTGTATAAGGTATCATACGCGCAGTTCAATGGCATCATTCCGTATAAAAAAGCGCCTTTTTATGTAGTATTCATATTAGAGGTTTTTTTAAAAAGGCTCCGCTGCTAAGAAATTCACGAATTTGCGCGATGCGTCGGAGTTCATGGGTTCGAATACCGGGGAATAATAGAATCGAGAATTAATTATCAGTTACTTTTAATATGTGACTCATATTGGTATCATTGCGTTTTTTTGTTTTAAAACTTTTATAAAATTATGATTTTATTATGATAATTCAATTTTGAATTGCTTAATTTGAACCAAAAAGACGTATCTACCAATGTTTTCGGAGAATATACGTCATATGCGTTTCGAACATCATTAGATAGTAAATGGGGCCGTATATATCTTAGGATTAGGAGGAATGTCTTGAAAAAATATTAAATGACTATTTGCTTTACAAATTTAATAAAATGTACACAATCTATTTAAATTATTTCCACAAAATAATAGGCATTTATTTTTAATTAAATTACTGTAAATCATGGGTGCGGCTCCATAGCGTCCATACATATTAATATTATGGTTTCTAATCGCCTTTAATCATTACTTTTATTTCTTAAAACTTATTTTTGTATCTTGAATCGATTTGTGAGTGGTGCTTTAATGCAATAGAAATATAATTTTAAAATGTATTTAATATTATCATTGATAAGTTTTGAATGCTTGTAAATATAACTGTAAAACAGATCAAAGGCCTATTACGATCTGTGCTCAGTTTGTCATAAACGTAAGGACAGCAATTAAAAATATTGTAATAAACAGTATTAGAAAGTAATTTCTATCACATACACTTTGTACAAAGTTGCACATTGAAATTATGTAGATGACAGCTCAATTAGTTGTTTTAATAACTACATTTTTTTAGATAAAACGTTTTTCTATGGTTATTTACTTATGATTCGAAGCGATTTCCGATCGAAGACTTGCGATATGTCATACATTTCGTCCACTATAATTTAGTTGTGTATACACAGTATCTCCATTTTCAAATTTAAAAAAAAGTAATGTTTCCGAATTTGTTTTCGATCGGAAACTTTCGAATTATTGTGAATAACTAGCTATTAAGGGCTAATTTTGAAAACGGTTTATCAGAAGTTAAGTCGAAATAAGCTCTTCAGGTTGATATTCAATATAAATAGTTAATGTTTGGAATTACTGTTAAAATGTTAATGAATTGATTTAATTCTATGAAAGGTTGGAATGTGTTAGAAAGGTGTTGCAGCGGTTGTGAGATGATTTATACTGACGTTCACTATATCTGATTAAATTTAAGTTATATTTTTTGTATAGACGTAGCTTTAAGATTAACGGTGAATAAATAAATCATCTGAACATGTTTTTATTTAAAAACCTTTAAATCTAACTAAATCGGCGCGTCAACGAGAGCAACTTCGAATACTGTTATAATGATGAACAATTATTATTTCCTTATTAATAACTAGCTGTACCCGCGACTTCGTCTGCATTACAGTTTTTTGGACAGGAGTTTTATTTTTTACGTCAAGTCATATCTCCTAGCTATATAGGTTCGAATTGTAGTTAATTAATTTTAGCAACATACCTTCAATATTAACATACACAGGCTCCGAAGAGTAATCACCATAGTTTCTTTGTATGTTTTCTTCTTTCCTTGCCTTCGTGCAAGGACTCAGATCAGCTAATTTTGCCGTGTCATATGCAGTGACCATAATACAGGAGCTGTGCAAGTCAGTATGCATATAACCATGCATCTTGAGGAAAGCCAGGGCTTTCGCTATGTCTAAAGTGTAATGGACTGCCGTCTGCACGCTTAGAACATGCGCCTGAGAAAAAAAAACATTCCAAACAAAATAAAGTTTATAGTGGTAAGTCGCAGCGCAGACGACACAATTTTTATGCGGTCGAGTTTACATGGCGCACAAAAACTTGAATGGGAGATATTATAAATTATTTTATACAATAGGTACGAATAATTTTTAATAAAAAAAATTATATAAGTACTACCAAGTCCACAAAATTAAAAAAAAATACCTACAAATTATAAAGGTAAAAGTTAATTTAAATCATTTTTGAAATTATTGAGCGAATAAAAATGCAAAAAGCCAACATCACGCGGTGTTCCCAGGCGGTCACCCATCCAAGTACTGACCGCGCCCGACGTTGCTTAACTTCGGTGATCGGACGAGAACCGGTGTATTCAACGTGGTATGGACGTTGGCGAAAATAATATCAAATATCATGATTATTTTGTACCTGTTCATGCAATATTCTGTAGAGTGAATCTTTCATTTGTTCACACACAATGTGTACATCGTTATTCACGTCTCGATAAAGAGCCATCAAGAGTATTACGTTCGGATGGCGATATTTCCTGTAAATCACATTTAATATTTAGATTAATTGCTATATTTATGTAAAAGTAACGCTTTTGTAACTGAGGAACTTGGCTAGTATACATACTAAATACTTCATAAAACTTGAATCATTTAAAATTTAGTGTAACATTAATCTTGGCGTCCACCAGGCGGGGCGCATCGCAACGCAAAAATCCGCTTTCTTTACATTTTGTATTAACATGTTAGGTTAAGATGCGGCCCGGCCCGGCCCACCCCACCTGTAGTAGCCCGTATTATACATACGACTGACTGTTAAAAATCCGCCGATGCGGCGCAAGAACGCAAAAATGCGCGTCGCACCGTTGCGGCCCGCCCCAAGTGGACGTCTAGCTTTATACGACAACATGTTACCTAAATAAATTTAGCTTTCAAAACGAAAAATACTATTTCCTTAACATGTTAATACACAATGACCAATGACTATTAGATATTTATGACCACATTGAAGTACCTATGCTGTATGGCCTGTGGTGGCTATCTTACTTTGAGATCTGTGACAAATATATAATTCCATAATTAAAAACGACTTCCTTTTAGGAAAAGACTTCTAGTATTACGAAAATGTATAAAAAACAACGACATAAGAAGTACCTACCTATCTACCTTCATGCCAAATTTCATTAAAATCGGATCAGTGGTTTAGGCGTGAAAGCGTAGCAGACAGACAGTTACTTTCGAATTTATAATATTAGTATGGATTACAATTTCAACTTACAAACAGTTTCATGGTTTTGTAGTATTCTAGGTTACCCTTCTCCATTTCGTTCGCCAAAGGACTTAAGTGCGTTCAGTGTAAGCAAAGGTTAGGCTTACCCAGGGAAAAAAAAGAATTATGAAAGGACACTACTTTTTCGGAAATTTATAATCAATCATTACAAAATCATACATTGCAAACCACAAATTCTTTCATGGGTCTGTAAAATCATGGTCTGAATATTGCGTTATTATACTTCGCCACCACCTCCATGATTCTCCATAGGGGGTAAAAAAGGGTTTAGTGAAAACCCTTGGTGCTTGTGAAGGTTGTGCTAGTAGTTCGAAGACGAAAACTTTTTAGATGTAGGTACGCTAGGACGCGCCGTTTAACACCGACTACAGAAGAGGGTTGTTTTTAATAAGCTTGATGCCGGTTGCACACCAAAAACTAAACTATGTCAAAACTAAACTAAGCAAGCTAGGCTTAGCTAAGCTAAACTAAGCTAGAAATAAATGGTGTGCACACCAAGAGCTAAGTCAAAGCTCAGGCAGTGTTGCGAAGTTCAATTAGACGGACGATGCTCGCCATAAATATAATCGATGAAGAAAGTTCTGATGATGAATACTTTACACATAGAAAAAGAAGATTAATACTGTGTTATTATTATTTAAGAAAAAGACATACCAGACCTTGGATGTCAACACATTCAATCTCGGCACACAAGTGGAGAGTTTCGAATTTTATTTTACGAGTTAAATGATGAACATTTTCAGTTATATTATCGTGTTACAAGAGATCATTTGATTCATTTCATTTGGTTCATTTTATGATCTTTTATCATTGATTATCGGAGCTATTACTAAACAAGATACTAACTATCGGAAGGCTATAACCCCAGAAGAAAGATTAGCTATTTGTTTGAGGTAAGCCAAATAATTTAAATTTAAAAAAATGTTTATTTATATGTTTAATTGGTAAATGCCAAAAGGTTATATTACAAATTATCGACAAAGGACACTGGACAGCACTGGCGAAGGATGTGCGGGGAAGGCGGGTAGGGCTTAGCTTATTTCATGTAGCTGCGCATCGGCATACACAACTAACTTAGCTTCGCATATTTTAGTTAGCTCACATAGCTTACTTCGCATAGCTTGCGGTGTGCACACAAGTATGGAAAACTGCGTCAGCTATGCGAGCTAAGCTAAAGTAACTTAGCTTAGCTCTTGGTGTGCAACCCCCATGATGCATCTGTTGCATTGTAGATTCTAAACTAATTTCGATATGGTTGATGGTGTAAAGCCAGCTGCTTTCGTGACTAAGTGGTTTACGCGTCTGCGTGTTGCACCGGAGGTTCAAATCCCGGGGAAACAAATGTTTCGGTTGGGTTGGCATAGAAGGCTGATCACCTTGCCTCTATAAAAAATAATCAGTGAAACAGATATAGAAATGTGTCTAGAGGTAATGAGAATTCACTTAATGATGCTGTAAATCATATTTATTAAATAAAAATATAAATGGATACACATCAGACAGATTGTAAGGCACAGCCAAGCAGTTACGAGTTCTCTGAAGAAAAATATATCAAATAAATGTACAAAATGTAATTTTTAATCTACTAGAAATACACATTTTCTCTTATTTATTAAAGTGGGTGGCCTCCATCGATTCGTATGCTTCTAATTTGATGTTTATCCTGAAACAAAATAAAGATTGTAAAACAATGAAATAAACAAAAATATAAATTTGATTGCGAAGGCAAAATTTAAAATGTATTTTATAGAAATATAAATGTTTGATTGAACAAAAAGCTTTACTCGCGATTTTGTCCAGCTGGACATTCTTTTATAACATCCATTATTTCTACGGCTGCTATTTATATTATAATGTCGTTTTATCAGTCGGTTCCAGAGATAAACAAACAATTGTATATCATTATTATATTAGTATGACCGGCATGAATGAGCTTGAATGAATGCTTTATATGGTATACAGGGTCTTGTGTAAAAGGAATATATACTTTTCAAAGCTCGCCTGCATCTCCTTAGCCTTGCTGGGATGGCAGACGATAGCCAATTTGCTTCTGTCCAGCTCGAAAAGCGAAGGGAACCAACGGGCCGCGGCCTCACGCGCCTCTTCCTCCGTCACTGTAGCTATTGCGCGTATCAAATCCCTAACAAATAATTTTTATTAAGATAAAATCTTTTAAAAATCTGTTTAAGAAACTAAACCGAAATGCAAAAATTAATAAATAAAACAGAAATAAATTGAATTTCACTCATTTTTTTAGTCTATAGCAATTTACCAGACAAATGAATGCTAAATAGTACCTGTTATAAGTGGGTCCAACCCGTTTTACGTAATTCGTTAGCGACTGTTTGACAACATCGGCGGGATATTTCTCGTTTTCCACGACTTCAAAGAGCGCTGCGCTCTTTGCTGATGCAAACAGTTCTTCGTTAAACTTTCCACTTGCGAGGAAGTCCTCCTGGAAAATAGATTCGGTTAAACCAAATGTATAACACATCGACGCCAATTTCTGATGTTCACAAACTAAACTAAATTTAGTTAAGGAATGTCAATATCAATTCTAGTCCTGTCATTTCTATATTTAGTTCGAATGAAAAGCAGAATAGCGTTTTTTAAATCACTTAAATTACTTAACTTAAATTAGAGAAGTTTAGTTTAAATTTAGAGAATTGTAATTCAGAATTCGCACAATTATATAGTCTATTCCTCTCCGACATCAGCGAAGCTCTGAGCTTGAGATGAGAAGTTAAAAGGAAACGGACTGTTCTATGTCCACTCTTAACTACTCAAACTAAAAACTAAACTAAACTTATAAATGACACGTGGTTAAATACGACTTGCTATCAAACCGTATTTAACGACGTGTGCCACTAGAATTAAATCGAATCATTCATATGAACAATTTTTAATTATTTTCAATACATTTCCTCTGCTATAGTGAATAAAATCTTGTGTTCAGGCAAAATATTGCCGTCTACATGAAGCCAAAGTGCTACTCTATTTACAAGATAATTTGTTTAACTTGGTTTATTTAACACGTTATCATTATTTCTCACAAGAATTCACTCAGAAAGGAAGTTAATATTCATGAAGAGTTAGAATCGGCCGATTGATTCAGAGGTTTTCCCCTACAGTCAGTATTACCTCTTTTTATAAGTAATTTGTTCACGCCAAAGCGTGACGATTGACAGCTGACAGCTGATAAAAGCAATAGAGAATGGGAGGCGGAACCTCTCTTACACTCATGCGCTGCAGTGGGATTGCTAGTCTATGCGCCTACCAACTGCCGGCGCTAGTAGTCTTCCGAAAGTTCTTGAAGCGAGCGCACGTCGCCCTATAGTTCATACTTATTCAGCTCCCTATCCCACAAAAATCCTACACAAACACAAAAAAGTGACAATAGTGAAGTGTCAGTGTCTTCGAAGCTGCAGCGTGTCAACTCATCATCGCTCTTACGCCAGCGCTCCATCCTTTAAAGGTCAATTATTTCTACGATCCAAGTGCTCAATAGACCATAATTATTAATAATAATATAGCATAGATGTTTTTTCGAAATCAAGCGTTTGTGAAAAAGATTCTTATACTCACCAAAATAGTTTTGGCCTTAGTGTATGCAGCGAGTGCGTTCGTGGCACGATACAAAGACAGGACTAATGAAGCCTCTGACGGTAAACAGCGGATTGCGTAACCATATGACAGACCGCCACCACGAATCTCACGCCACATCGGACCCTGAAATAAAAATATCCACCTCTAGTTTAACATCGTGAGTTAATAAATAACAATTGTACTCTGATACCACTCACGGTCATCAATATTAGATTATGTTTAATCTTCACATGTAAATAAAATTGGAGTATGTAATATTGCCAACCGCCTCCTTGGTCTAGTGGTAAGCACGTAAGTATTACAACCGAGTAGTCCTGAGGTCGATTCCCGGTGGAGATAAAAAAATGGTCTGGCAGGGCATAGAAGGCTGATCACCTACTTGCCCTTAAAGAAAAAATCGATCAGTGAAACAGATGTGAAATGCATCTGCCCCATACCCCACTAGGGAACACGAGACACTTTTTTTAATGTAATATTTGCTTTTTGTTGTTTAAATGGTAAATCATTTGAACAGTTTTGATACGTTAACCCGTTTTTCCCTGTCTTCCACCAACCAGTTCTCGTATCAGGTATAAGTGAAAAAAAATGCCCCGTGGCTAAGTGATTCACGCATTTGCTTGTTGCGCAAGAGGTCCTGGCTTTGAAAACCGTTTCGGTTGGGTAGACACTAAAGACTGATCACCTTCTTGCCTTTAAATAAATTAATCAGCGAAAAAGACGCAGAAATATGTCTGTCTTATCCACTAGGGGATTTCACTTTAAGGCAAAAAGGTTTTAAGCATTGTAAAACTCTTGTACTTCGAGCTGGGTGAAGTAATTGAGTGCGACGAGCAAGGGTGCATCTGTGAGAGACGATCCGGCCGGACCCGGACTGCTTTGCGCCAAAAAGCAACTCTCCACTCCTCCCACTCCCACCACGAAACCACCTCCCCATCCAGATATTAGCTCCCACTCGTTGTATAGCTTCGGCCTGAAATTTTATATTTCTGTCATTACTTTTTAGTAAACGCTCTTACTCATAAACGTTCCTCAACTAAAATCTTTAAACAAGGACCTCAGCGAGAGAGCGATAGAGCATTTGAGACATTGTTTTAAGTTAAGCAAAGTTTATAAGTAAGGGTATTTAAAGTAGAAGACGCAAAAGGAGAGGTATTATTGAAAGAGTGGTACCGTAAAAACTGTCAGATTGATGTTTGCCTGCTTATTTTTTGTGCTTTCTGTGCCGACAAAGACGAAACATTTGTTCCCCGGGATTCAAATACAGAATTTAATTCTATACGAATAAACGATTTTTATTTTGCAACTACCAGACCCAGCTCCGTACCGCCAACAAAATAAAGTAGATCTATAAAAGAAATTTAGAAAGAGCTTTTAGGTGGCTTGACTTTTTCCGACACTTCCAATAATGACCATCATATTTCAATCAATTTATACAAAACCTTGACAATTTATATACCTTAACCTTCCTCGTGAATCACTCTATTGGTGAAACATCCGATCCGTTCAGTGGTGTTTAAATTTAACGCGAACAGACAGACGCGGCGAATGACTTTGTTTTAAAATATTTTTGTAAAACTTACGCGACTGGCACAATCTCATTCGGTCTCGCAAACTGTTTCCAAGGTTCCGTGCTCAGCTGGTACCTTTCAAAATCACTTGCGAGATGAAGCCAGGGTTTCTCAGTGATACTTTTCAAGGTCCTTCTTGCTTCATCGAGGGCATTTTGAGCAGAGTCACCGCCAGCATTGAGCTGTTCCACGAGTTCCTTGAGGAACTTTTGCTGGCGTAATACTGTTGCCCAGTGGACATTTGTATTTTTGCTGTAGAGAGAGTCTCTCAGGATATCGTATACCATTTTGTGACCGGAGCGGCGGACCTGCAATTAATTTATTACTTAACATTCAAATTGTAACATTTGTATAAATTACACTTTGAAACATAATATTAAATTCGTGGCGATTTAATTTTGGTTTGATTTGACTTTGATTTAATTTTATGTAATACTGGGTAGTCACAGGCTCCTGGGTTACAGTTTATTTTATAACAAGAGCAGTATTTATGTAATGTTTTTAAATAAACTATTATTTTTATTTATTTAAATTATTGATATTGACATGTCGAAATGTATGCTCAATACATTTATATATACCACCCATCACTTGGAGGCGAAATACACTTCGAACCTCTGATACGAGGCGATTTATGTTCACATGAATATTACAATCTTATCTTTTAAGACTTGATACGCCATTTTAACTAAAAATAATTCAAAGCTGAGTATAAGTGATGAATGCAAGAAAATGAACTAATATGTCGTCTAAATATAATTTTAATATCTGTACCTAGCTAAACATTTGAAATAATAATTACTATTGCATATTGTCGGATTATTGAAAATTTGCTTCTTTATTTTTCATATATTACCACTTTAAATGTTTACGTTTTTCTTATATCTTTGTATTAGTGTCTAATGTCTTATAATATTTTTGTGAAATTGTTAAGGATAAGTCTATTGTATTATTTTCTGTTTTTTTCTTTGATGTTTTATTTCTAGTTGTAATAAATAAATATCGATTTGATTATATAATATAGAATAAATGATTTAGGAGGATAATAAATATGTATAACAATTTCATAAAAGATCTTAGTGTAGCGATGTTTATATGTTAAGGAAGAGTAATTTTTTAATTTGGTTATGAATACGTCGTACTCGCGTAAAATGCCGAAAATCGCTCGCGAAATCTTTTCAATTAACTTGAAAGCGCGTTTAGTATATTTTTTCACTTTGCGCAGATATTTGAACTTTTTCTTCGCATACCTGTGCAACATCGTTGATCAGCCTCTGTGCGAACACCAGCAGTCTTTCCTTTGTCAGTTCGGCTGAATACAATACTTCATATAGGTGGTTCACTACTTCCACGTAGTCTGATGGTTCACACTGAAATAATTTTTTTCTATATAAGTAGTTTACATTATCTCTTCATACTAAAAATACCGCTTAAATAACTCAATTTACAGTTGTTATCATTTCATCGAGTTTCTCGCTGCTGATTTGTTATTACCTACATAAAATTATTTTTATATACAGGCTGTCCAGTAAATAGCACGACATACTGCAGGGGGTGATAGTTATGGTCAATACCTACCAAAACAATACAATACATGTTCAGCCAAATCTTAAAGATTTACAGATTTACAAAATTTTATTTAGAAAATTGTTCTGTAAAAATTTAAACAGAAAATATTATTTCTTGAAAACATTTTTGTTTTTGATAGAAAAAAGACTTATCAATGAGTAAAGTAACTATTCACGAATAATTTGATGTAAAAAAAATACTAAATTAATTAATTTTAAACAAAAAAATAAAACCGACCTCAAAACGCACTGAAAAGTAAAAAATAAATTTTGTATTATAAATGAACCAACTATAAATAAAAGACGTAAATAGTGTTGATAAATAAAATTCATCTAAAATTCAACAAGTGCATAAAACTGTCATGTTGCTCTTTAAAACGCGGCGCCAAGCCATTCAATTACTTTTTTTATTAAAGTCCAGGAATATTCATTCAGTCTTTTTATTTATATATTTGGCTTCGCCTTTCAAAAAGCAAAATGAAAGTTTTATGCCCTTGTAGAATTTTACATGAATTTTATTTATCAACACTATTTACGTCTTTTATTTATAGTAAGTTCATTTATAATACAAAATTTATTTTTTACTTTTCAGTGCGTTTTGAGGTCGGTTTTTTTGAGTGGCTCTTCTAAACCGTATAGTTGGTTATCATACCATCAAAACTAAACTGATATGGACGCTCTGACTTTACGCTTACCTTATACACTAAAAACTAATTTAATTAATTTAATTTAATAACTTAAAATTTAATGAAAATAAGAAGACGCAAAACTGGATCGTTTAATACTAAAAATTTAAGTAATATCGTTCATATAAATTAAGTTTTCATGGTGTTTTATAGTAAGAAAGTGAACGCACATTGTGATTTACCATAAGAACTGTATTCTCTCTATCTCTAGAAGTATTTCTTTTACCTTATTGATTTTACTATCATATATGAGCCTTTTAATGTTTTATAAAATGATAAATAAGTCATCGATATAAACTGATATTACATCGAGATATAGAGATCTAAACTGGACGCGTAAACAATAACGTATGACATCTTTTTCTCTGTTGACAAGTTTTGCTCCATAACATCAAATATATGGCTTAGATTTTCATAAAATTCCGTCAAAAGCTTGAAAACTTGACTCTTTATAAAATGAATTTATTATAATTAGTATATATTTAATATAACATGGACATCTCTATTGCTAAAGCGAACTAATTGAAGATTTTTCAATTTTTTATTTATAACCTCAATATCTCTGAAACTATAAGTCAAATTATCTTGATTCTTATTTTCTCTTGTTGCAAATTTAATATTAAATTGAATAACTCTAATTCATCGATAAGGATTCATAAATCATGGAGTAATAAGCAAATAAGCACGACATGGTCGCGCGGAATTCAGCGATTTCTCGCCCGATTGTGAAACTATTCTTTCAATATCCTGAAAACTATTGATCGTAAAAATTCTTTTAAAAAAATGGGACCACTTCGACGAGTTACCCTATCGTTTGACACCTCACTCATACAAATCGGTCTACAGATGGCGACGTACGAGCGGAACATCGAAAAAAAAAATACACGTCGAATTGATAACCTCCTTTTTGGTTTTTTTGAAGGTCGGTTAAAAAGAAATTTTTCATTACGAGATGCTTAAAAATCTGTTTCAAGGTAGAGATTTTTCCATATTTCGGAAAATTTTATAAAACTGTAAATCTGAAAGATTTTGCTGAACATATATTGTGTTGTTTTGGTAGTTATTGACCCTAGCTATCACCCCCTGCAGTATGTCGTGCTATTTACTGGACACCCTGTATATCTGCTTTTGTACTAAATTTTAAACTAATAATATAAGTGTATAAATAAATAGATCTTATTGGACTTAACCGCCTCTATGGCAAAGTGGTTATGTTTTCAAATATTAGAAAAATAAAAACTTTGAAAAGTAAGTTTATTAACTGCCTGAAAATACCAGTGAAACTCAGAAATGTGTCCTCCCCCCTCGCCCCACTAGGAAACAAGATTTCACTTTAGCGGTACTTACGCTAACTTCAATATGAACAAAGTTGCCATACTGTCCAATGGAGAAGTTGCCAGATTTACCGAATCCAATATCATTATTGAAGGTGACAGTGAGCTGTTCCGTTTTGGAGATGACTTCTTCGTGAGGGATGAGTTTGTCTCCGCGTCGTACGGGACACTCGGCCAAGGCGTCCAGGTGTAGAGGAAGCCATTTGCGGGCGTTTTCATCTAAATCACTCGTGTCTAGCACCAGATTTATCTGAATTTTTTATAATTATTAGGACAACTCACATACATTGCTTATGTTATGGTAATAAGAAACAAAGAAGGTACCACAATAAATACATACATAAGTTTTATAAACCACCAAGACTCGGATACAAACATTCGTGCTCATCACACAGATGAATGCACCTACCGGGATTCGAACCCAGGACCTTTTGGCACAGAAGGCAGAAGCACTACCAATTGTGCCAACACACTTTGTAGCACTGGAGGCAACGGGCGGCCTTATCGCTAATCAGCGATCTCTTCCAGGCAACCCAAAGAGGAAAATAATAATAATAATAAGAGGAAAGTAATAAAGGGAATAATAAATCTTTAATAGCAACAAAATTCAAATTAAAAGCCTAAGCTGTATCAGCTGTTGCATGAATCACGAACATTTATAGAAATAGGATAAGACAGATCTACAACGGTTGCTAAGTATCATCTCGGATAACGCCAGCTTTCAATAAACGAATATAAAAATATTTTGTTGATAATAACATAATTAACCATTTTCGAAATAAAAAAAGAAGCTATGTTCTAGTAATCGTCGCTAGTATAGAGTTAAAGACCATCAAGATTACTTACGGATATCAAAGATATGTTATATTAAAATATTTATACACAAAAGCCGTCTCCTTATGAACTCTGTATCTGCGCAGGAGTTGAAGCTATGAGTTACAGAATTTCCTTTTTATACACAAAAAAACTTACATAAACAAAGTATGTCTTCAGGCTGTGAACTCTGGTGTACAAAGGTACTTGTTTGAGGTCGAAATATGGGCATGGGTCGGAGTCTGTGGCCCACGTGGACAGCTTGTGGCATTTGAGGTTATCACAAGATGGTACTTGCACTGATGCTAATGTACCAGCTGGAGGTGGCCGCTGAAAAGTAGAGGAAATCTAATTACATTCTAAGCTACTTCGGTCACTATTATCTCTCCCCAGCTCGTTTCATCAGGGTGAAGTCGCACGTTAAACATTCCGTAACTTTTTTCGCGAAGTTTAACATTTAAAATTCCAGAGATAAGCGCATTTACAGACACCTGACATCTGACAGACGAAGTCGCATCGACAACTTAGAAGTTAGAGACTCTTTATCTACCAAAATCCTGTCAAAATTATTTCAGCCATTTCTGAGACAACCTAGAACAAATAGACAGTCAGGCAAAGTTTTAACATTTATTATTATCACCCTATATTCTTTATGAATTCAGTGTAGTATTTGGGCTGTCACTTTATTTGAATCGATTTATTTTACCTCATTAAAGTCCATGGCCTCTTTGAGCTCTTTAGCTTTTTGGGCGAGTCCATTTGGCCCAAGTTTCGCTCTCTGCTCTCCTAGCCGCTGGTTTTCTTCCTCAGCCATTCTTTAACATTATAATTGATAGTTTAAATAATAATAAAAATAAAAATTGTTTATTACATTAAAGATAGTTTTTCTTAACTAGTAGTTAACTTTTAACCTTTTATACTTGTGCCAGAAGTCAACACTCTTCCTTATCATAACTTCTTTTAATGTTTTGAAACTTAAATTTGAAATTAACAAAAATAAAATAAAGATAATAATATAAGACAGCAAATACGTGTGTGTGTGTGTGTGTGTTCAACTTCTTATTCTGCCTCCACAATCGAAAGTGAATTTTAATATTAAGTTTTAATATTTTTGAATAATTCCTACATGATTCTAACTACGTGATCCATTAATGATATAAACTTTGTTATAAAAAAACAAATTTCCGATCGAGAAATCTGGTCTCTCCTTAAGATCAACTCTGATCATGAAAACAACAACATATTTAGTATTGTAAAATGCTTTAAAAATTTCACTAATCTAATCAGTTGAAAAAAAATACAACTACAACCGATCACTGCATCATTTATATTTTTTATTTTAGGTCAGTCATATATAAAAATCAATTGTTGTTCGTTAGTTTCGCTAAAACTCGAGAACCGCTGAGCCGATTTAGCTGATTTTGGTTTTGAAATGTTTGTCGTAGTCCAGGGAAGGTTTAAACGGTGAGAAAATATGGAAAAACTGCGAGGAAAATAGTAAAAACAACAATTTCATTCGCCCATATAACCTGTTCTACCTACTTTCCTGTCAAACATTTAACGTTCGATTCCCATTCTAGCTTTTATTAGCGGTACGAAGTTCGCCGGATCAGCCAGAATATATATAATTTATGTAAATTAGCTTTACTAACTTTGTTTGCAGTTCTACGCTCGGAGATCCAATAATAATGATGACATCGTCGGTGAAGAATTGATTGAGCAAATTCAACCAATATTCCGAATTCTCGTCTAACAGCTCATGCATTGTTTCTTGAGGATTCATTCTTAAACGAAACTGAAAGAAAATATAAATAAAATAATATTTTCTCGACACAATATTTCAATATTGCAAAAGGCTAGGCCCCATCCAGGCCCCCCAGATGGCATTTCGTTCGTGCTCAGCTGCGTTCCGCTTGATGTCGGTTTTTGGACGAACACAAAGGAATTTGCTTGGCGCTCGCAGCGCGCTCGTTCGAGGCTTGTAAGTCGGTCCACACTAGACCGATTGTGTTCGGCTCGTGCTCCGCTCGTGCTCAGCTCTCCTAGCGTAGACGCAGCTTATGATAAAAAGTTCTAATATATACCTAGATACAGACAAGATGAGCTAATAAAATTTTGTTAAAAACTTACATCTTCTTCACCCTGGGAATACAACGCATCCGCAATACATCTAAAGGCCAGAACATGATGTGGATCCGATTCAAGACTAGCCATGCTTTCCCTCAACTGCTTCCGGAGCAATCGTTTTATTCTATCCACGTCTATGACTTCGACACCCGCTCGAAGGCTCTTCAAACACGCCTGGGCGCCCGCACGCGCCGATTCTAGTTTCTCCACAGGCACATTATCCAGTTGTATTTTTATAAGTGATGCTATGTTTTCGGTTATGTTGTATGAGACCTGTAAACAATTATTTATGCTTTTTATCTGTGCAAAACAAATCCTAATATCTATTGCGTCTTATCATTGATTTTGGTTATTTTTCAATTCGCTTAATGAGTTGTTGAGAATCGATAAATATACGTTGAAGCATAGAAAGCTATAAATATCATACGTCTCCACACAAGGCGTCCTCCCGTTCTACGAGGCAACGTTGCAGCGGCGCAGAAGCAGTATCGCAGAGGTAACGTAGAAGTACCGCACATCCATTTAAATCCTTAATTCCCGAATTCTCTGTTAGAAGCGGACCGCGCCAACCGAATAATACCTGCATTTAAAAACATGTTATACTTAAATTTAAAGGCTCGTCCAGAGCACATTTGTATTGCAACGTGGTATCAGCATCGATGTTAAATGACGTACTGAACAGTGTAAAGCAACGTTGTGTCGATATATGTGATTTCCGACATTTTGTTCGAGAATGGCAGTGAAACAGAACAATTAGTGTTTGAAACAAGTGACTTTAGTAAAATCATGTTAACTCGTGGTACAGTGCCCGAGTCGTCGTTGAGCGACATTTATTGTGACTTGTGCTCTTAGTGCGGACGAGACCTAGCAGTAATCTAACAAATTTTAATGGAAAATATTAGATTATGGATGGGGTGGGGGTGAAACTAATTTGTCAAGTTATGAAATTCAAATATGCACTATCTTATTACCTGTCCACAATCTTCAATGTCAGCTGGCCACTGTTCCTTGAATTCACCATAGTTAGGTGGAGGAGGTATGGTCTGCCATGGCCTCACCCATTCCTCCTTTGCTTCTTTTTCTCTCTAAATCACAAAAAAGAACTATTTAATTTTTATTTTTTTGACAAATCACATTTTTGGTACATATTTCAAAATTTTAAAAAATAATTAAATTATTCAAAGATAAAAAATAATTCTTAGAGTAAGTATCTTAAGCTACAATCATGACAGATGTACTTTTTATTGTAAATGCTTTAGCTCACCTGAGCAATGATGTCATCTTCCACAATAGATAATGCTTTGAACACATCATCAGCTTCTATTTGACCAGTTAAGATCACTGTCAGATTCTCCAGTCTATAAAACTTTTTATGAAAATCTCTAACCTGAAATAAGACAAGTATAGCCAATATGTTTGTTTAAAAATTACATGGCATTACATTTTTTGCCAACCTTTAAAAACTAAGAAGTTTCAACTATAAAATAAATCTTTCTGTGGGTAGTTTATAATAAAGTACATCAATGTTCTAGTTTAATGCAGCTTCTTACTTTAACATTGGTTGTTGATTCTCTCAAGTTTTCCATAATACCTCCTGTCTCCGCTGAATAGCCACTATTAGGGTACATTGCACGCAATAACTTCAGATCACACCTAAAAAGTATTTAACTCATTAAGTACTTGTTATGTTTTATGAGAAATAAAATGTAGTACAAATTTAATATAAAGTTACTTATATTTAATCACATTTATATTATATACCTGCTATCAGCCGAGTTCTCCCTTCCCTGCATTTCACAGTATACAACACCAGCATTTTTACCATCACCATCAATATGGTGAACTTCAGTAATGAATCCTTGGTCTGTGAGAGTAGGCCTTAGGATATGATCAAGATATATAGGAAGCAAAGTCAGCATCCCTGCATCACCGGCAGTTTCAATAGAATAGCATGTATGATCTGTATCAGTCCAAGCATTAGTGCCATGGGCCATACATCGATTAGCCAACAAGTCAAGTATCCCTTTGTATGGATACCGTTTAGAGCCTAAGAAAATAAGATGTTCCAATGTATGTGGCAAGCCGTCATCGTCATGTGCCTCGGTTGCTAAAACATATAATATGTAAATGATTAACCTTTATTCAACATAGACAAACGATTAAACCAAAAGAAATTATACATACCAAGGCATAAAAATCCATTTACAGTTGGACCCTCAACATTCGCTATAATTACAGTTAATCCAGTTGTAATAGACACATATTTGTTTACCGGTATGACATCGGATGCCTTTGTAGAAGACACGAGTTTAAAGTGAGACATTTTTAAGGCTTAAAATTTATTCGTATCTTATTTGAAAACAAATAGTAATTTTAACAATTACTTAGAATTTCTGGTGGTAATAATTTAGAATATTTCGTTCCAAAAACGAATTTTAAAACTGAAATACAACAATTACTGTGAATTGACTATAATTCTTAGCACACATTATTTTCAAATTTCAATTAGGTACACATATTTTAATGATCTGTAAATTGTAATTTATACTGTTCACTTTGTTGTTATTTGACAATTGACAAATTTGTGACGACTCATTTATAACGTCTGTCCGCAGGGTTACCCTATTTCTATAATAATTTCGGAAATCTGACAACCTTTGACAATAACGAACTTTTCTCCCCTATTTCAACCACGGTCTTTTTTCGCAATAAAAGCTCTAAAATAATATATCTATGTCAAATTTCATCAAAATCGGTTCAGTGCTCTTACAACAGGATAATGCTAGACCGCATACGGCGAAAGTTACACGGGATAAGATTAAAGAACTTGATGGAATTGAACTCCTACCACATCCAGCATTTAGTCCGGACCTTGCACCATCTGATTACTATTTATTCAGATCCATGGCGAAGTTCCTGCGTGGAAAAAGATTCGAGTCAAGAGAAGATGTTGAAAATGCAGTGCGGAAATTCTTTGCATCTAAGCCCAAGGAATGGTTTTACCAAGGACTCAAGGAGCTGGCTGAACGTTGGGTTAGGACTGTAGAATACGATGGGCTATATTTTGAATACTAAGGTTTTCTTTTTGTATGATTAATTATTAATCAAAGTGAATATTAAAAACCGACATTATTTATGAGACACCCTCTGTAATAATAATAATAATAGTTAGTTCAAGTTGCAACTTGCAACTATTTCTCTTGGCGTATATTAATTTACATCGTAGTACTTTCAGGTGCCCATACTTAATTATTTATTTTAAATGTCCGATGGCGATGGAAAAAAGAAACTCTGGAGCACAGAGCCGAAAAAGAAAGCTGGAGAAGGAAGAATTGTGGCGAATCTCTTTAGTAAAGAAACTTTTTGCTAAACGGTTTTTTTTTTAATTTTTTTAAGAACATCAATTCAAAATTCAAATCATATAGAATGTCATCGTCAAATATTTAGACTCTGATATTTTTCATTTAATTCATATAAGTACATTACTTCTCGATGTCCGGACAATAGTGAAATATTCTCAATATTTTATATAATATATTTACAATGTAATTTGCTTTGTCCTCGAGTATTGTTGAAATATACTTTCAAATACCAAGATAGAATGGAGTCGCAGCAACAATACTATGAGTATAAAAAGCAACTCGAACTCTTTAGAATCACTGAAAAAGAATACAAGTTCTATTGAAAGGTTTATTGTTCGACCCGGTCCATCTTCGGACGAACACCTGGAGACAGAGACATATATAAGAACCAAGATAATTCTACAGTAGAACTCGTCCCATCAACGCCACTGCCGCTGCTGTCTTTGTCGTCGGTAGATGAAGAAGACACAGAACCTCCTTGTGCCGAAGCGTCTCCGAAGAATATACTTCGAGAAGATATAATGAATGATCTCGCGTTATGGCCACAGGTGTTATCCGATAAACAGAGGATATTTTTGATGGAGCGTGGGCCAGTAGTCAGTACATACTGGTAAAATTGGGTTCATATCCTTTGAATAGTTGGAAAAGATCTTTTTAAAATGCTTATTATACTAAAAAGATGTTAAATAATGAAACCGTTTTAAGAAACTGGCTGGTTTACTCTAAATCAACTGATTCTGTATATTGTTTTTATTGTAAACTTTTTTGTGCTGATGTCACTCTTTTCAATGGTGAAATAGGTTACAAAGATTGGCAGCATTTGTCTATTGCTGTCAGTGAGTTCAGAGTTGTAATTACTACGTATAGAGAGGCTATAGATAAGTCACACCACTATCTTTTTTCTTTGCAGTGGATCGATTTTTACACGTTTTTAACACGCAAGCCGGCATTTTAGACTATTGTTAGTCACAGTTTCGGCATACAGGCAATCGCTTGAGCGTTAGGCGAGTGACTAAACCAGGTGTTGCCAATTGGCAAAAACGCACGGCGAAAAAATCTGGTTCGTTGTGTCCGTTCTATACGCTAGTAATAATAGTTCAATGATTGCTGTAGACCGTCACGAAAAGAGCTTAGGGCACCTATCATATCTTAAGAAACAAATCACATTGAAAACTGTTATTTTAAAAGAAAAGTCGGTAGATTTCTTGAACCAAAATGAAATTGAACGGGAAAAAGTTGGGTTGCAGTACTCGAACGAATAATTAACATAATTCATTTTTAACTGACCTTCAAAAAAAAAAACAAAAAGGAGGTTATAAGTACCTACCTCTAATTTTGTTGTGTTAATGTGCTTGCGGAACACATTGCCCTTATTCAAAAATCTGAGTCACACCTAACTCATTATCTTGGCCGTAACATTCAGAATGAATTACTACAATTATTAGGAGAAAGAATAAAAAAATCTATTATTTTGGAATTGATACGATCCAAATATTTTTCAATTATTTTAGATTGCACTCCAGATATTGCACACGAAGAAAAAATATCGGTTGTCGTACGGTACGTTCTTTTAAATGCAAGCAACAACAAGGCTGAAGTAAAAGAACACTTTCTGTGTTTTTTTTTCCTATTACAGACACTACTGGCCTGGATTTAACTCAATTTTTGTTAAATTTTTTAATCTCAAATGAAACTGACACAAAATATGCGTGGTCAACGTTACGATAATGATGCAAACATGAAAGGGAAAAATATAGGTCTTCAAAAACGAGTTTTAGATATAAACCCGCGCGCATTTTATATATGTACCATGTGCGGCACACGGCCTAAATTTGGTAGTAAATGACGCTGCTAAGAGTTCACTAGAAACAGTAAATTTCTTTTTAATTATTGTGCAAGAAATTTATGTTTATTTTTTCTGCGTCAACGGCACGTTGGCAAATACTTGCTAAAGAAGTGCCAATTTTAAGTCTAAAACCACTCTCAAAATATACTCGATGGGAAAGCAGGGTTGAAACAGTAAAAGCTCTACGTTTTGAACTGGGAAAAGTATATGTCTTGTTTACCATATATTCCGATAGGAGCAAAGATGCGGAGTCAAGAAATATGGCAAATTCAATACTGGCAAAAATTAAGTCGTTTAAATTCATCTGCTCTCTGCTTATTTGTTTTGAAATTTTAAGCAAGATAAATATAGTTAGCATTTAGCAAGTCTGACTCTTGGGGCCGAAACACATAACGCAAACTGCTTATTTTTGCGGCGCCGCAACGCCAAAATCGGCAGTTGCGTTGCCGCGTTGCGGCGTCGCGAAACAGGGCATTATGGTAGGGCAACCATTTTCTCGTGATTTTTGAGTGTGGATAGACGTCTCTCTGCGATGGATCGTAATAAACTTATTGCTTATTTGTTATTAAGAAGACATTATTCTATCTTAAAAATACGGCAAAGAAGATACTGGATACATCCATTAAGTAAGGGTATGAATCCAAATGGCGAGTTCTTTTCTAAAAAATACGAAGCATTAAAGATAGACGAAAAAAAATTTGTTGCCTACTTTAGAATGAGTATATCATCATTTGAAGAGCTATTAAGTTGGCGTCCTAAGTTGGCAATTAAACAAAATATGAATGTTCGTATACCTACTCAGTTCAAAATACAAATAATACCTTAATACATTTGATTCAAACTATTTAACATGTTGTGAACTGCGAATAAACAATTTAAATGGCAATTTGGTTTTATTTATAGTATTTGTTTACCTTTTTGAATAAGAGCGCGAGAAAAAAATATAATTTTAACTTAGAGAAAATCTTTTGCATAGGGCATTAAAATAAATGGTGTATTTCATATGATTAAAAAAAAAAGATACATGCTACTTACATTAAACTACAATTTAAACCGCGGATCAGATTTTTACGTTTTTACTACAGTAAAAATTGTAGTTTTATTGTGAATAGTGATCGCGTAAACCTAAGACCAATGATATTAAATAAAACAAGTAGCCTAAGACTATATGTTACTACTTACCCAGTTTTGATTTTTCGGTTGAGTTTTTTTCCTTGTAATCAACATAAACGATCTCACAAATGCTTTTCCATGCTTCTTGTTTTATAAATTTGTCTTTATAGGTTTCGTCACTAGTATCCCACAAACAACGGTGTTCCTGAACCGAAGATATAAACAGATCGACGTCAACGTCAGACATTTTAATTTTAAAACTGCTTCTCGGTTGACACGTGTTGTTTGCAAGAGTGTTAGAAACAAACTGCATCCTTGTCAACAAGTATGACGTCATAACGCTGGAATTCACGTCGTGCGTTGCGGCGCCGCACCGCTATAGCGCACTGCCGATTTCAGCGGCGCGGCGCCGCAACGCGCTTATGTGTTTCGGCCCTTGAAGAGTCAGACTTTGTATTGTCAGAAGCGGTGAAAATGAGAGAAAGAACTTTTGAGAAGCTCCTTAAAAGCGCGAAAACTGTAGCGGAAGAAGTCGAGGCAATAACAGAATTTTCAAATCCATTCAGCCGTTTGAATCGCAAACTTTCGCAATTATAATATTTTAGTAGGATTGTTTTATTTATTTTCGAGTTATTAATAATTATTCGCCTATCGCTTATACCGTACTATTAACGTCGTCACGAGTTCAGAATTCAGATTAATTTTATTTTAATATTATGTACCAACATAATATAAATGAATAAAAAATATTATTCTGACGTAGCAACTAGCAAGTAGGAACGACGACGACAATGCCGCAGCGCTCCGGCTGGCCACCCTCTCCCTCGCCTGACTGCCCGACTCCTCCAGCCTGCATTAACAGCCTGCCAGTCAGTTATTAATTAATTTATTACATAATATTCACTTATACTTAAAAGTATAATTATTAATATTGTAAGAGAAATATAAACAGCGCGCGCGGTGCCGCCTGCCGGCCTGAGCCGGCCGTCGCGCGCCGTGTGTTCTACAACATGTCACATTCGACGTGATAAAATGATCCGTAAACCTAATATATCCGCGTGATGAATTGATTAATTGTGACATCGGAATCTTGGCGTTCAACGGGAGAGATAATTTTGACGATTGCGTTTCGATTTAATGGATAAATTATCAATTTAAAGTGGACTTCGCGCGCAGGAATCGTCCA
Source organism: Aporia crataegi (assembly GCA_912999735.1). Lineage (NCBI taxonomy): Eukaryota > Metazoa > Arthropoda > Insecta > Lepidoptera > Pieridae > Aporia > Aporia crataegi. The sequence goes on from OU538736.1 coordinate 6,777,512, forward strand.
TTACAAACTTTAAACGTTCATACCGAGGTATACGCGTCGTGTACGAGCTAATTGGTGATCTTGTACCGTCTCCCGTCTCAAACGGTCCCTAATCGTTATTGTTTTAATTAGATTCTATACAATATCAATGCATAAAATACTATTAAACTGAAGCGTGTTAGTGAAAAGTTTCGACGTTCAACACGGGGAAACGTATCTCGACGCCGAAGCTCTCGTCGCGGTATACTGGTCTGTGTAACAGTGGCTCACTAGCGCCGCACGCACATCATATCTACCTAAGTACGTACGTTAAAAGTAATAATTATTATCAAAACATACGTATATTTTATTATAATATTTTTCATTCACTGTATAAAACGTGTTAAGTGTTGTTGTTGTTGTCTGCGTGTGTGTCATCATCATCCCTACCCCCTGCTAATTTCAAATACAAATAATATCGATAATTAATAGACGACAATATTATGGCAGACACAGCGATCGCATCTGAGACACCGGCACAGGCTACGCCCGCGAAGAAGGCACCGAAGACGGCGGCGGCTGCCTCCAAGAAGCCCAAAGCTAGACCCACTCATCCGAAAACCTCCGAGATGGTAAACACGGCGATCAAGGAGCTGAAGGAGAGGAACGGCTCCTCACTGCAGGCTATCAAGAAATACATTGCCTCGAACTACAGCCTCGACGCCGAGAGATTGGCTCCGTTCATAAGGAAGTACCTTAAAGGCGCCGTCGCCTCCGGCACTCTGATACAAACGAAGGGCAAGGGAGCGTCGGGCTCATTCAAAATAGACAGCAAGTCTGCCGCGGGAGGTGGCGGCGGCGCCAAGAAAAAGCCGGCCGCCTCGTCCACATCCGGCGGCGGCAGGGGGGCTGGTAGTGGTGTTGCAGCTGCGCATTCATCCGCTACCGCAGCCGCCGCTAAGACACCGAAGAAACCGGCCGCACCGGTGAAGAAGACCGCCGCGAACGCTGGCGCCAGGAGCAAGAAAGCCGCAGCCGCCGCCGCAGCGGCCGCCGATGCCGCGTCGCCTTCGAAGGGCGGCAGCGGAAGAGGAGCCACCGCTAAAGACAAGAGGGCCATCGCCACAGCGGCCGCGAAGAAAAAGCCGGCAACCGCTGCGGCGTCGAAGAAGGGCCGCGGTGCGGCCGCCGCATCCGGCAAGAGCGCGGCCGCCGCCGCCGCGCCAAAGGCGAAGAGAAGCGCCAAACCACCCACCAAAAAACCAAAAGCACCTAAACCTAAGAAGGCCGCGGCCGCTGCTCCCAAATCGAAGGCTAAAGCCGCCAAGAAAGCGTCGGCCGCTTCCAAAAAGTGAACACAATAATTATTATAATATTAATTAATCTACTACCGCACGTGAGAAGTTAGTTCGCCACCGACCCACCCTCCCGTCTGAGCTGTGCTGCCCCAGGCCGCCCAGCGACGCGACGGCCAGTGAGGAGAGAGCGACGAACGCAGAACACAAGTGGTGGTCGTTGATTGATGATTATTGATATTATTATTGTATTACAAAGTAACGTAAAACATACATTGCTATGCAAACAACAAACAAACAAAAAAGCCCTTCTCAGGGCTAACACATGTTTCTATGTTATTATCGTTCGATATGAGCGAGCGAGCATATCAAACGTATGAGAAAACGTCAAGAGATGAATAAAATAATATTACATAGGTATACTTAAAACTAGCCGGTGCCGGCGACTTCGTCTGCGCATTTATTATTCGATTCGAGTAGCTTATTTTCTTTTTCAAGCTCCTTTATAATACATGTATGTATGTATGCAAATATACACCATACCAAAATAGCGCACATAAGGGTATAGTCCTTTCTGACTTTTTTTTTAAACTCCTCACTAAAATTATATTGCTTATCACCATAAAGATCATACAATTTCAGTCTACTTTTATGTATGCCTGCTGTTGCCCACTCACAAAACTTTGTGGTGTCTGAGACCATGATAGACTTGGATGTAAAAATGAAATTGAATACATTACTAAATTTATTAAAAAATGTCTCGTATAGGTAATTTGAATTATTATTGTCATACCTCAATGGAAGTAGAGATGACAAATTTAATCTCAGTTTTTCCAGTCTATCCATAGTCATTGGTAGGTATATAATTAATTTTTCTCTTAACAGGGTTTTTTGTTTTAATTTCTAGTTTAATAAATTGGCCAAGATGGTCAGAAGGAAGGTTACAAATTAATTTCCTATTAATAATATTAGCATTTGCATAAATATTGTCTATACATTTGGCTGAAGTGGCAGTTATTCGAGTTGCTCCATAAATTGAGGCATTAAGCCAAAAGATTTAAATAAATAAATTATTTTGGTAGTTACAGAATTATTTTCTAATATATTTACATTAAAATCACCACATGCAATAATATTTTTATTCGATTTAGTTATTTTATGTAAAATTTCTTCCATAATTTTTTCAAAAATTTCAAACGAAGCAGAAGGTGGGCTATATATGCTTACAACTATGAACCGCTCCAACTCTACACATGCTATTTCAATATGTCTTTCTACAGAGAGATGAACTATATCTAGGCTATATATTATAGTGTATTTGTTTATTAGTTAATATTAAAGAACCACCACACTCAGCCCACACTCTGCAGAAAGAACTACCAACTTTGTGATTACTGAAATTAAACATGACCTCATGACTTTTAATAAAATGTTCAGTAATGCACATGATATCAATGTTGTTTGAGTTCATAAATAATTCCAGCTCTAATATTTTACTTTTAATTCCTTGGATATTTTGATGTACCTTAAATTTTATTTATTGTGTATTTTAAATTTTTACTATTTATTGACTGTTTATTTTCTGTATTTTTAAAAAAACTATTATTTGACTTTTTAAATGCTAGACTTCCTCTATTGTCCCGTCATATGATTTAAATGATACTGCTCATGCTCAATGAAAGCAGTATGGTTAGCCAAGTTTTTGGCTGTTATTGTAAAATAATATGATAGCGAAATAGCTACCTGTCGCTTATAAAAACTAGGAAGGTAATATCTACCTTCAGTCAAATGTTAGAGTCAATTAAATGAAATAATTTATTATTGCATGATGAAAGTTATTTTCTGCTTGTGACAAGCTGTTGCTGTAGGGGAATGTAAACATAATAATATGTAACATGTAGTCTATAAACAGAGTAAAACTCTGTTTATAGGCTATATTTAAATAACATAATTTAATGACGATATCAACGCGGGTAAAACCGCGGGACGCAGCTAGTAAAAATATAAAATTGCGTCAGGTAAGTAGCACTGAAAATAAGTACTTGTAATTTAGGAAAAAAATGATGCTAAAATGACAGTAAAAGAAACATCTTTTTTTGTTTTATCCTATGAAAAATTTCAGTACATAATAATTTATTATATTCTTTAATCTTTACTCATGACGACAAGTATTTTGTGTACATACCTAATGCATTAGATATTATTATTGTTTGTTTATTTATTTTTTGAAGACTGAAAAACACTACTTAAGTGTAAAGTTTGTCAGGAGAAGCAACAAAACTGTTAACCAAGTACCTAGGTACCTACATAATAATTATAATATTATAATATATTTTTTAATTAATGTTTGGTCTTTTCTAGATAATTATTATAGATAATTATTATTCCCTTTATTTCATTATTTTATAAATGAAATAGGTGCATTTATATGGGGCAAAACAATTTTTGCCCGGTCAACTAGGCAAGTTAAAATTCAAATTTAAAAATGTTTCAACATTAATTAAATTATTATTTAAAAAAAATAAAAGGACAAAAAAATGCTGATCTTGTACCGTCTCCCCCGCCGTTCCCTTCCCACTCGAGCCGCGATCCGCGAATAGCGTCGCGGTTCGGTCGCCGCTAAATTTGCCGCTCGTTAGACCACATCGACCGTTCGAACACCTCACGATCTCTATATTAAAAAATGAAAACGAGGTAGAAAACAACACATAAAAAGGCCGGTTTAATCGATGGCGGTACCAGTTGTTTAGTGATCGTCGTACGGTTCGGACGTGTGCGTTCAGCGTTATATAATAATATACATTTTTTTCGTGAGGTGAAACGATGACCGGCCGCGGTAAAGGAGGAAAGGGATTGGGAAAAGGTGGTGCAAAGCGTCACAGGAAAGTACTCCGTGACAACATCCAGGGCATCACGAAGCCGGCCATACGTCGTCTCGCGCGCAGAGGTGGCGTGAAGCGTATCTCCGGGCTTATATACGAGGAGACCCGCGGTGTTCTCAAAGTGTTCCTCGAGAACGTCATCAGAGATGCGGTCACTTACACCGAGCACGCAAAGAGGAAGACCGTCACAGCGATGGACGTCGTCTACGCTCTGAAGCGACAGGGACGTACGCTCTACGGTTTCGGCGGTTAAGAAGACCGGTGTCAGACTACGTCCGCCGCCGCATAAATCCGAGATGACATGTGAATGAATAAAAAGGCCCTTTTCAGGGCCGCAAATGTTTCGAAAGCTCTCTGAAGCTCCTTTTCATTACGATTAAGAAAACGTCACTAAATAATATTATATACTTAACAATATTTAGATACTGTCACAGACCTCCCTCGAAACAGGCGGATGACGTTTTTTATCACTAACTTTCTCTAACAAAGGCACCCCTTAGACCATTTATTTTCCTTTCAAATAATGCATACAGTTCTAGTTTTTACACATTCGGGTAGATCTTTCTATTATCTAGCTTATGGTACATAACACGTTACACACAAATGGAGGCTACATACAATATTCTTTGTTAAAGGACATGCAACGGCCATTTACTAATTACTCTTTAGTTATATAAAGAGTAATTATGTAGCCCCTGCTGCATCATACAATCTGAAACAGTCATAAACACAAAGAACAATACAAATGAGTCGTAAAAACCGTATGAACCTACATTACACAAAAAACATTAATAAAACCTTAATAGACAAAGTAATATTTTTAAACCTATATACTGCCTATCACCTAAATATCATAAATTAATCGATATAATAAAAAGTTTATTTTACCATACATTTTACATACTCGTTGCGGGACGCCCTCACACCGCGCCCGCTATTGGTTAATGATTAAAACGATGTTCGTTAAGCCACATCGTCGGATTTGACCCATACTAAAATTACATATATCAAAACTTTATCTATATTTGGTTTTCGCACACTTCCGCTCGTACGTCGCCTTCTGTAGACCGATTTGGATGAGTGAGGTGTCAAACGATAGGGTAACTCGTCGAAGTGGTCCCATTTTTTTTTAGAATTTTTAAAATCAATAGTTTTCAGGATATTGAAAGAATAGTTTCACAATCGGGCGAGAAATCGCTGAATTTCGCGCGACCACGTCGTGCTTATTTGCTTATAACTCTATGATTTATGAATCCTTATCGATGAATTAGATGTTATTCGATTAAGTATTAAATTTGCAACAAGAAAAAATATAATTTGACTTATAGTTTTAGAGATATTATAATATCAAAAATTGAAAAATCTTCAATTAGTTCGCTTTAACAATATATATGTCCATGTTATGTTAAATATATACTAATTATAATAAATTCATTTTATTAAGAGTCATATTATTGTCAAGCTTTTGACGAAATTTTATGAAGATCTAAGCCATATATTTGATGTTATGGAGCAAAACTTGTCAACAGAGAAAAACATGTCATACCTATATCTCGATGTAATATCAGTTTATATCGATGACTTATATATCATTTTATAAAACATTAAAAGGGTCATATTACATATATGATAGTAAAATCAATAAGGTAGAAGAAATACTTCTAGAGATAGAGAGAATATATGTGTAGTACCTAACTGAGTTCCTACGGTAAATCCATGGTAAATCACAATGTGCGTTCACTTGCTTACTATAAAACACAATTAATATGAACGATATTACTTAAATTTTTAGTATTAAACGATTCAGTTTTGCGTCTTCTTATTTTTATTATTTTAAATTATTAAATTAAATTAGTTTTTAGTGTATAAGGTGAGCGTAAAGTCAGAGCGTCCATGTTAGTTTCGTTTTGATGGTATGATAACCAACTATACGATTTAGAAGAGCCACTCAAAAGTATAAAATAAATTAATTTTAAACAAATAAATAAAACCGACCTCAATAACGAACTAAAAAGTGAAAAATAATTATTTAATTTAAATAAGCCTACTATTAAAAACACGTAGATAGGGTTGATTAATAATATTCATACCTATATCTAAAATACCATAAAAAAATTATAAAATTATTTTTGAATGTCGGTGCCAAGTAATCCTATGTTTTAAATTCAATTATTAGCAATATAAGTAAATTATCAATCTAATCAAATCAAATGAAATGAATAGTGGCAGAAATAAATTGAATATGGAATTCAAATTTAAAATATAAAATCTAAGTATCCTGTAATAATATAAATGAAAATGTCTTAAAACAAAATCTGCCGAAAAACATTAAATTACACAAAATCTACCATACAAAAAGAGTAGCTGAAATCAAAACACTTACATTCCCTCCTGTCAAGACACCAAACACCAACCACCAACCACTCAAACACAGATTCACTTTTGCACACTAGATTGATAACGATATCTACTTATTGGTAACTATGATAATTACATATATTAATAAAATATAACACAGGCTAACTATTTCTTCGATAATACTAACAACGCCTAAGATGACTAACTAACTTGTGAACACACAACACTACTAAAATAACTATATATATATATAACTCAGCTCAGACCAAAAGAAAGGTATTTAAATGCGCTTGTAATTATATAGAATGCCCTCGAAAGACTGCCAGAGTAGGTAATAGCCTGAGAGACTGATCAAGACTGAATGCAATAAATACAATTTCTTGAGAATATCAGGGCGTGAGAATATTCGAAGAAACAAAAATAATGTTTTTATCCTTCAGTGTTCCAGCCGCTTTCTATAGTAAGGAACACCTGCACGGTCATAAAACTCAATGCTTTGTCAAAAACAAAGACATTTCGCCGGCAATCTCATTGTGCCTCACTAATAACGTTACACATGTTCGCAAATATTGATAAATATAAAATTTTATTGCAGTTAACAAAAGCATAGAGCCATTACTAGACAATAGACGGCAAATTGAAAGTTTTATTTTTATGGCGACCGGCCTCAGATGCCTACAATTACGTAAAATTAGATGTAAGTATATTATGTTGAATTAAATAACTTGATAGAATTGCGCAAATTTTGAGTATTCAAGGACTTAAATTAAAAATACCCAAGTACATATTATCATCATCATAATCACTACATAGTATAAAACAGTCGCTTTCTCTGTCCCTATATCCCTATGTATGCTTAAATCTTTAAAACGTATTTAAGGTTTATATGTATAATAATACCCGTGCGAAGCCGGGCGGTCGCTAGTATAAAATATATTAGAAATACATTAAATTAATTAAATTAAACATTATGCACATTGCACACTAGAATACACACATACATACCTGACTTATTAATAATTGATATTTAATAATTGTAGTCAAAAGCATGATTCATGTCAGTTTTCAATAAAAAACACATCATCTGTCCGTTCGTTTAGGTCTTAGAAGCTACGATATGGCGTCGTCACTAACAGTGACATGTCTAGCTTTTAATATGTAACAACTTTTATTGCGGCGGAGATTAAATATTGATTCTGTTTTTAATATAATAGCGTAAAAAACTCATATTTCTATTTAAAATTGCGCTCACTTAAGTAAATTTATCTCCAAATTTTGTTTCTTCCTGACCTGCTCTATACTGACGCCTCGAAGTTTTTTAAGTTGGACATACCTACTCAACATCCCACCTGCCTTGACTCCGACAATTGTGTTTGTCGAAAGCCACATTTAGACTATAGGCGGTATGTAATAATATTAAATATTTCGAGTAGTAGATACAGCTAGATATATATTAGAGCATGAAAATAGTATCATAGGCCGGGAGGTAGGACAGATTTTACTGAATTATTTGTTAGTTGTTACAGTGTGGCGGTTCTTCAGGGGTTTTACGCAATAACAAAAAGAAAAAAGTATGGTCATAGCGCTGGTACCGGCGCGGCGGCCCAATCGCGTGGGCGTTAGTCGAAGTCGTCGGATTAATTATGAGTGTGAAACGATTTGTTCCACAAAAATTCTAGTATTTTCCGATAGTCCATAAAAAAGAAGAGGCGGTAGTGTCATGCCATACTTCTCCGGTGTGACTTACAGCCCGCCATATCGACGCGAATGCGTTAATTTAAAAAAAATTCAACCATTTGTACCAGGATAATTTTTGCACAGTTAATCATCGTCATGCAGCCATTTACGAAAATCTCCTTGCCATACTTTTCCAACGGTTCCCAATGGTCGCCATAACACCACAAAGGAGTAAATTGCTTTTTTTGCAGCGTCTGCTTGTCGTCTTTATATACAAAGTGCAACTAAATAAATAAATAGCTCACAGCCCTTACATGCAGCTACTAAATTCGATGTAGAAGGATAATATCAAAGAATAATTAACAGTTCAGGAAGTTCTTGTATTACAAAAATACATACAATTGTATTAATACGTCTTAAATGGCAAAACCATACAAAAAAGTACTCTTCACGACCACCACAATATTTTAAAATAAATTACTGACCTTACCTTATTTCATTAAAAAATCCACTAGACCTAAAATAGTATTACATTTATAATCAAAACATCTGTTTAAAAATATATCTTTTGTCAGTCTGTCTGTTTGTTCAAGGTGCTAAGCTGATAATTGATATCATTAATTTATTTACTAGGTACATTATACCTTATTTGTGTGTACCAAATTAAAATTTCGACCTATACAAACTAATAACGCTCAATAATATAATTGCTCAATTTTTAATAAAATTTTATTACATACGAAATTAATTTTTATACATACAAAAGCTGCATGTATATCAATATCTACTGATTTAAAAAAAATTAAGTTTAAACAATAGTCAAAAGTAGCGGATTGAAGACATTATAGTAATATAATTATTGTTAGAATGGGTCTCTCGCCAATTTACTACAAGACGTATAAGGCTACTTTAACAGAGGCCATTTCCTCTTTCTTTGCAATTCAATTTGTTTGAAGCCTAGTCTCTAGAACTCTTAGTAAATAAAACTGTATTTATAAAGAACCATTTATTAAGCCACTACTACTAAAGCACAAGTCAAATCCAACACCAATTCAAAAACATACATGCATTACATACTAAGTATCTATATCTTATTTACAAACGTTGCTAAGATCTTTGCTCAGTGTTTTGTCCCTTTTGAGCAACAAAAATAACAAGTCAGCGAAAGAGTGACAGAGAGTAGAGACATTAAAGTTTATTAGGTAATGTAACAAATTATTCCAGAAACCGACTGACATGCCAATTCTGTACCTTATAATAGAAAGTTCAATGTAAAGGATTGTATTTAGAATTATCATAAAAATTGGCATTGTTGAAATTTGTTTTTGCAAAATGTTTTACATTATAATACATATTATAACAGCAATATATTGGCATTATAATATATTTCCTTAGAAAAGTGACAGAATTTCATAGAGAAACTTCCAGTTTTTCCATCAATAGACATTAAATTAGAAAAATATAAACAAGTTAAAAGTAGTGAAAAGTCATGCAAATTAGTCTGTTGTACACATAATCAAATACATATCTAAATAGAGTGCCAACAGACGGTATTTTAAAAGGATTTACTTATGTTAATAACCAAATTGCTACATAAAAAAAAAAATGCAGTGTAGCTGATTGCCCAGAGTATTAAATCGCAAATACATTTTTTTCTCTCCCGGGATTCAAACACAGGTGCTACAATTTTAACACATGAATATAATATCAGTGAAATGATGCAACAGATATATTATGTATTTGCTGAAACCGTGCAAGCAAATAAACCATGCAAGGAATCAAATGGACTGACCACTCTTCCAGCTTGCACCGGGCGACACAGGTGAGGCCCTATATGGCCTGTAACTGCAGGGCTTGTAATTTAGCTGTGGGAGGGACTTTCGCATTGTATCCACGCTGTGGGACGCCGGCTTTACGGCGCGTACGACATTCGTTGCTCTATAAAAAACACAAAACAAAAAAACCAAACAAAAAAGTCAACATCATGCGGTGTTTTGATATTTATTTAAAAATAAAATGCAAAAAGCCGCCAACATCACGCGGTGTTCCCAGGCGGTCACCCATCCAAGTACTGACCGCGCCCGACGTTGCTTAACTTCGGTGATCGGACGAGAACCGGTGTATTCAACGTGGTATGGACGTTGGCGATAGAGAAACTAAACTTTACAAACACAACTTACCTTCAACTTTGTCAATTTCAGGCGATTTTTGTTTCAAATCTGTTGACTCCTCCTTAAACCTATTAGTCTCAAATTAGCCTGATAGCCAGGCGTTCTTTCTCAACTTGGTACTCCTAGCTATAGGTGTATTCGGGAGACTATAATTTTTAATATCAAAGCTATAAGACGCGCGTTCGCCATTTTGAGTCTTAATCATATTACGAATAGTCGAAATTACAATCAGGCACTGTTATTTGTAAAGGTTTGTACGATTTCGGTGTGAAACTTCGACTCAGCTTAGCAGTTGCTGGCTCTGTACTTCGGTCCTTAATACTCTGATCGGTAAGTTCAATGTTGTGTGGACTTAGAATGCTGCAATATTGAGTAGAATCGCTTCTGTGTAGATCAGGAGTCGCTTCTTTATTCTGTTTGCGAAACTTTGCTACTGGGGTTGAACAGTTGCTGGAATAACCCTGCAAAACATGAAATTATTTTTAGACTATATACTAAATTCTAGGCCAATGTTACATGACATTTAGGTCTCTGGATTTGAGATTAAAATGATTGGCGTAAACTTTAAACATGCAAAAGATATCCTTTTTTAATCGCGACGCAAAAATAAGGGTAACACCCATAAGCTTGACTTGCCTGTATGTGTGTCTGTGGCGCAGCTACTAAACAAATGCACCGATGATAAATTTATCATTGAAAGCGTGATCGGGATGGAATTTAGCTACAATTTATAAAAACACCTATTCATCAGTTTGCACCGCGATAGACCAAGGAGGTCTAGTGGTAAGCACGTTAGCGTTACAGCCGAGAGGTCCAGGGTTCGATCCCCGGTGGAGATAAAAAAAAACTCGGTCTGGCAGGACATAGAAGGCTGATCACCCACTTGTCCCTAAAGAAAAAAATCGATCAGTGAAACAGATGTGAAATGCATCTGCCCCATACGGCATACAATTTTTGGGGTGGGCTACCCTTATCACTTAGGGGTATGAAAAATAAACTTTTCTAAATGTATTCGTTTGACATATATAACTGTCAGTTGTTTAATGTTTAACAATCATAATTTCTCATTTCTTAGTACACATTCCGTTTGGTATTTTTAATTATACCAATTATTCGAATTCAGCTAGTTTGCAATAAAACAATTTTAAAGGAACGTATTAAAAATAATGTTTTAATTTAAACGAGCCTGCTAAAAATAAAAGATGAATATAGTTAACCGCTTGACACCTTATTAAACGAAATGGGTAATCGGAATCATAAATATTCTTTAGGTTTATTGAAGGTCAGTTAAAAAGCCATTCGGTGTTCCCAACGCCAGATTAAATATGGTATAGGTCTGTTTGGTTTATTATAATAATTAGTAAAGAAATTATATATTTTTTATTTATCAATCAATCAATACATAGTATAAAACGAAGTCGCTTTTTCTTCCCCTATATCCCTTTGTATGCTTAAATCTTTAAAACTACGCAACGGATTTTGATGCGGTTTTTTTAAATAGATATAGTGATTAAAGAGGAAGGTTTTGTACCCGGGGCGGGTCGCTAGTTACACTATAAAGATACTGAATGATAAGTAGGTATATATTATTAACAATATCTGTAAGAAATTAAATTGCAAAATATATAATTTTTATAATAATTTTCTAGCGGTATACCTATCTTACTAGAATTTTTACTGCCCGACTCCTCCAGCCTGCATTAACAGACTGCCAGTCGGTTAATAATTAATTTATTACATATTCACTTATACTTAAATATCATATAATTATTAATATTGAAGGAGAAAAATTCTCTTAATCTAAACGTAGCGCGCGCGGTGCCGCCTGCCGGCCTGAGCCGGCCGTCGCGCGCCGTGTGTTCTACAACATGTCACATTCGACGTGATAAAATGATCCGTAAACCTAATATATCCGCGTGATGAATTGATTAATTGTGACATCGGAATCTTGGCGTTCAACGGGAGAGATAATTTTGACGATTGCGTTTCGATTTAATGGATAAATTATCAATTTAAAGTGGACTTCGCGCGCAGGAATCGTCCATTACAAACTTTAAACGTTCATACCGAGGTATACGCGTCGTGTACGAGCTAATTGGTGATCTTGTACCGTCTCCCGTCTCAAACGGTCCCTAATCGTTATTGTTTTAATTAGATTCTATACAATATCAATGCATAAAATACTATTAAACTGAAGCGTGTTAGTGAAAAGTTTCGACGTTCAACACGGGGAAACGTATCTCGACGCCGAAGCTCTCGTCGCGGTATACTGGTCTGTGTAACAGTGGCTCACTAGCGCCGCACGCCCATAATATCTACCTAAGTACGTACGTTAAAAGTAATAATTATTATCAAAACATACGTATATTTTATTATAATATTTTTCATTCACTGTATAAAACGTGTTAAGTGTTGTTGTTGTTGTTGTGTGCGTGTGTATCATCATACCTACCACCTCTAATTTCAAATACAAATAATAATATCGATAATTAGTAGACGACAATATTATGGCAGACACAGCGATCGCGCCTGAGACACCGGCACCGGCTACGCCCGCGAAGAAGGCACCGAAGGCAGCGGCCGCCTCCAAGAAGCCCAAGGCTAGACCCACTCATCCGAAAACCTCCGAGATGGTAAACACGGCGATTAAGGAGCTGAAGGAGAGGAGCGGCTCCTCACTGCAGGCGATCAAGAAATACATTGCCTCCAACTACAGCCTCGACGCCGAGAGATTGGCTCCGTTCATAAGGAAGTACCTTAAAGGCGCCGTCGCCTCCGGCACTCTGATACAAACGAAGGGCAAGGGAGCGTCGGGCTCATTCAAAATAGACAGCAAGTCTGCCGCGGGAGGTGGCGGCGGCGCCAAGAAGAAGCCGGCCGCCTCGTCCACATCCGGCGGCGGCAGGGGGGCTGGTAGTGGTGTTGCAGCTGCGCATTCATCCGCTACCGCAGCCGCCGCTAAGACACCGAAGAAACCGGCCGCACCGGTGAAGAAGACCGCCGCGAACGCTGGCGCCAGGAGCAAGAAAGCCGCAGCCGCCGCCGCAGCGGCCGCCGATGCCGCGTCGCCTTCGAAGGGCGGCAGCGGAAGAGGAGCCACCGCTAAAGACAAGAGGGCCATCGCCACAGCGGCCGCGAAGAAAAAGCCGGCAACCGCTGCGGCGTCGAAGAAGGGCCGCGGTGCGGCCGCCGCATCCGGCAAGAGCGCTGCCGCCGCCGCCGCGCCAAAGGCGAAGAGAAGCGCCAAACCACCCACCAAAAAACCGAAAGCACCTAAACCTAAGAAGGCCGCGGCCGCTGCTCCCAAATCGAAGGCTAACGCCGCTAAGAAAGCGTCGGCCGCTTCCAAAAAGTGAACACAATATTTATTATAATATTAATTAATCTACTACTGCCGCACGTGAGAAGTTCGCCACCGTCCCGTCCCCGGCTGTGCTGTGCTGCCCCGGGCCGCCCAGCGACGCGACGGCCAGTGAGGAGAGAGCGACGAACGCAGAACATATGTGGTGGTCGTTGATTGATATTATTGTATTACATAGTAACGTAATACATACATTACTAAACAAACAAAAAAGCCCTTCTCAGGGCTAACACATGTTTCTATGTTATTATCGTTCGATATGAGCGAGCGAGCATATCAAACGTATAAGAAAACGTCAAGAGATGAATAAAATAATATTACATAGGTATACTTAAAACTAGCCGGTGCCGGCGACTTCGTCTGCGCATTTATTATTCGATTCGAGTAGCTTATTTTCTTTTTCAAGCTCCTTTATAATACATGTATGTATGTATGCAAATATACACCATACCAAAATAGCGCACATAAGGGTATAGTCCTTTCTGACTTTTTTTTTTAAACTCCTCACTAAAATTATATTGCTTATCACCATAAAGATCATACAATTTCAGTCTACTTTTATGTATGCCTGCTGTTGCCCACTCACAAAACTTTGTGGTGTCTGAGACCATGATAGACTTGGATGTAAAAATGAAATTGAATACATTACTAAATTTATTAAAAAATGTCTCGTATAGGTAATTTGAATTATTATTGTCATACCTCAATGGAAGTAGAGATGACAAATTTAATCTCAGTTTTTCCAGTCTATCCATAGTCATTGGTAGGTATATAATTAATTTTTCTCTTAACAGGGTTTTTTGTTTTAATTTCTAGTTTAATAAATTGGCCAAGATGGTCAGAAGGAAGGTTACAAATTAATTTCCTATTAATAATATTAGCATTTGCATAAATATTGTCTATACATTTGGCTGAAGTGGCAGTTATTCGAGTTGCTCCATAAATTGAGGCATTAAGCCAAAAGATTTAAATAAATAAATTATTTTGGTAGTTACAGAATTATTTTCTAATATATTTACATTAAAATCACCACATGCAATAATATTTTTATTCGATTTAGTTATTTTATGTAAAATTTCTTCCATAATTTTTTCAAAAATTTCAAACGAAGCAGAAGGTGGGCTATATATGCTTACAACTATGAACCGCTCCAACTCTACACATGCTATTTCAATATGTCTTTCTACAGAGAGATGAACTATATCTAGGCTATATATTATAGTGTATTTGTTTATTAGTTAATATTAAAGAACCACCACACTCAGCCCACACTCTGCAGAAAGAACTACCAACTTTGTGATTACTGAAATTAAACATGACCTCATGACTTTTAATAAAATGTTCAGTAATGCACATGATATCAATGTTGTTTGAGTTCATAAATAATTCCAGCTCTAATATTTTACTTTTAATTCCTTGGATATTTTGATGTACCTTAAATTTTATTTATTGTGTATTTTAAATTTTTACTATTTATTGACTGTTTATTTTCTGTATTTTTAAAAAAACTATTATTTGACTTTTTAAATGCTAGACTTCCTCTATTGTCCCGTCATATGATTTAAATGATACTGCTCATGCTCAATGAAAGCAGTATGGTTAGCCAAGTTTTTGGCTGTTATTGTAAAATAATATGATAGCGAAATAGCTACCTGTCGCTTATAAAAACTAGGAAGGTAATATCTACCTTCAGTCAAATGTTAGAGTCAATTAAATGAAATAATTTATTATTGCATGATGAAAGTTATTTTCTGCTTGTGACAAGCTGTTGCTGTAGGGGAATGTAAACATAATAATATGTAACATGTAGTCTATAAACAGAGTAAAACTCTGTTTATAGGCTATATTTAAATAACATAATTTAATGACGATATCAACGCGGGTAAAACCGCGGGACGCAGCTAGTAAAAATATAAAATTGCGTCAGGTAAGTAGCACTGAAAATAAGTACTTGTAATTTAGGAAAAAAACGATGCTAAAATGACAGTAAAAGAAACATCTTTTTTTGTTTTATCCTATGAAAAATTTCAGTACATAATAATTTATTATATTCTTTAATCTTTACTCATGACGACAAGTATTTTGTGTATATACCTAATGCATTAGATATTATTATTGTTTGTTTATTTATTTTTTGAAGACTGAAAAACACTACTTAAGTGTAAAGTTTGTCAGGAGAAGCAACAAAACTGTTAACCAAGTACCTAGGTACCTACATAATAATTATAATATTATAATATATTTTTTAATTAATGTTTGGTCTTTTCTAGATAATTATTATAGATAATTATTATTCCCTTTATTTCATTATTTTATAAATGAAATAGGTGCATTTATATGGGGCAAAACAATTTTTGCCCGGTCAACTAGGCAAGTTAAAATTCAAATTTAAAAATGTTTCAACATTAATTAAATTATTATTTAAAAAAAATAAAAGGACAAAAAAATGCTGATCTTGTACCGTCTCCCCCGCCGTTCCCTTCCCACTCGAGCCGCGATCCGCGAATAGCGTCGCGGTTCGGTCGCCGCTAAATTTGCCGCTCGTTAGACCACATCGACCGTTCGAACACCTCACGATCTCTATATTAAAAAATGAAAACGACGCCAAAAAATAATATCACCGCGTCGTCGTCGTTTAGTATTATCTTCATAAAATTTATTATTTCATTAGATAAACGAAATGTCCGGACGTGGCAAGGGCGGTAAGGTGAAGGGGAAGGCGAAGTCGCGTTCGAACCGCGCCGGTCTGCAGTTTCCGGTCGGTCGTATCCATAGGCTGCTGAGGAAGGGCAACTACGCGGAGAGAGTAGGTGCTGGCGCTCCGGTGTACCTTGCGGCCGTAATGGAATATCTGGCGGCCGAGGTGCTCGAGTTGGCCGGTAACGCGGCGCGTGATAACAAGAAGACTAGGATCATACCGCGACACCTGCAGTTGGCGATACGGAACGACGAGGAGCTGAACAAACTGCTCTCCGGCGTGACAATCGCTCAGGGTGGTGTGCTGCCCAACATTCAGGCGGTGCTGTTGCCGAAGAAGACTGAAAAGAAGACGTAAATCAAGTGGAATCGATGAAATCACGCGTTGTTATTCGTACCTAATGACGTGTACCCCCAAAAGGCCCTTTTCAGGGCCGCAATATGCTTCTTGTTTTTTGATGATAAATAAAATGATTTATCTGCGACAATATGAACGTCTCTCGACTATAATAAATAGCACGTGTGTATTTTTAGAAGATAAAGTAAATATATCTTTTAGTCAAGCTTTTCACAGAATTTCATGAAAATCTAAACCATGTATTTGATGTCATGGAGCAAAACTTATCAACAGAAAAACAAAAACGTATACGCGTCCAGTTTAGATCTTATATTGATGAAATATTAGTTTGTATCAAATTTATAAATCATTAAAAGGGTCATATAATAATATGATACCCAGTAAAATGTATAAGGTAGAAAAGATAGTTCTGGAGATAGAGAGAATAAAGTGACTGAATTCGTGCGATAAATCACAACGCTCACTTGCTTATTATAAAGCACCACCAAACACAATTTATATGAACGGTATTACTTTAATTTTTAGTTTTTTAAAAACTCAGTTTTGTGTCTTGTTACCGTTAAAAAGTCAGAGCTTGCACGTCAAAAGATTGTAAATTAGTAAGTTGTGCGAGAAGCTCTAAAAAATATGCATTTAAAACAATAAATAAATAAGATACTGTTCATTTTTCTAAAATACTGTTTAATATCCTTATAGACCTGAATACACTTTATTTCTTGTAAACAAAACACACCGATATAAATGATTTATGACTCGTTCGCACGTTTGTAATGGTTCAACTATAATAATAATAATAATTATAATATTGTAATTATTATGATAAATAATTAAAGTAAAAGACGCGGGGCGAGAGGTGAGAGAAGAGTTGCGGCAGCGTGGAGGGCGGGGGAGGGAGCTGGCTGACGGTGCCCGCCGCTCTCCGTTGCTATTGGCCGTCGCTAAAAGCACATAAGCGTTATACCACAATGGCTGCATGGAACCCCTTAAAGTGATATGGACAGACTGTACAAAAAATTTTTCACCAGTCTCTACAATATCTAAGGCGGTTACTACGCGTTAACGTGTCTAGATAGACGAATTTTTCTATATCTGTAATTATCTATCATCTCTAATATCTACGATGCCACCCAAGACTAGCGGCAAAGCGGCGAAAAAGTCTGGCAAAGCTCAGAAGAACATATCGAAATCTGACAAGAAAAAGAAGAAGCACAAGAGGAAGGAGAGCTACGCCATCTACATCTACAAAGTGCTGAAGCAGGTGCACCCGGACACCGGTATATCATCGAAGGCAATGTCAATCATGAACTCGTTCGTGAACGACATCTTCGAGAGGATCGCAGCGGAAGCCTCCCGTCTCGCCCACTACAACAAGCGCTCGACGATCACGTCTCGCGAGGTGCAGACCTCTGTGAGGCTCTTGCTGCCCGGCGAGCTCGCCAAGCACGCAGTCAGCGAGGGCACGAAGGCCGTCACCAAGTACACTAGCTCCAAGTGAGCGGCGGGCGCTGCACGCTCGTCGATGACAGACTGACAACGGCGTGGTTGAATCGCTCGCTAATAGTAAAAACGGCCCTTTTCAGGGCCAAAATATAGTTCTGAACAGTGTCGTCTCGACAAATGAAAAAATAAATATCACAACGATCTATAAACGTCATAATAATAATTAACAATAAACACTGGAAAGGTCCCCATTGATTATTATCTATTATTAAGCACAATAATATCTACATAATTAATATGCGCATTGTACAACTATCAATTTATACTAACGACACGCCCCGGCTTTGCACGGGTATAAGACAGAGTGATTGAAGAGGAAGGTTTTTATATTATTATATCTATTTAAAGAAACCGCATCTAAATCCGTTGCATAGTTTTAAAGATTTAAGCATAAAAAGCGCAGAATTACTAGGTATATGTAACAAAACTTTCATATTTTGCGCTTTATGAGCTCCAAACAAATTATTTAGTCCTGGTTAGCTTCAAATTTTGCCTTGCGCAGCTCGACAATGTATCAGAGTAGACTTAAATAAAACGATCCTATTTAAAACAGTTTCTTTAAAATTATAGTACTATTTAATAGGTAAAATTTTGGTAAAAATGAAGAAAAAAAAATATTAAAACAAATCTGGACGCCTGGAATATTTTTTGGCCAACTTATTATATTTTCTAAATGACCAGACACACCCATTTGGTTTGTCTAACCCTAGACCAAACATTCTGTATAATAATTATTTTTACAATAGTAATACCAATAATAATTAGATTTTTCCTTTATCCAATAAACACTATTGATACACAGACCACAGTACAAACCCTCCCGTCGCCTCCCGCATCGAACCGCGTTATAAATAGAACCCTCTAGACGGGTTTTACTTCAGCGCCCGGACCAGATGGAATCCCCAACAGAGCGCTCCGCCACCTCCCTATGCGTTGGATCGTGGCGTTGACGCGTCTCTTCACGGCGGTACTCCGGTTCGGCCACTTCCCGACTTCATGGAAGACCGGCAAGGTGATCGTATTACCAAAGCCCGGCAAGGACCCTTTGAAGCCCGAGAGCTACCGGCCCATCACCTTGCTGTCGACCCAGTCCAAGCTGTTCGAGACCCTGCTGCTGCGACACTTTGTCGCGTACGTACAGCCCAGGCGAGAGCAGTTTGGCTTCAGGGCGGAACACAGCACGACACTGCAGTTAACGCACGTGCTGCACACAGTGACCGCGGCCCTCAACAAGAAGGAGGGCGCGGCGGCCGTGCTGTTGGACATGGCTAAGGCCTTCGACCGTGTCTGGCATGCCGGCCTCGTGCTGAAGCTCGCCGAGTCTCCACTCCCCCGCCGGATCGTCGCGGTGCTACGCTCCTTCCTGGAGAACCGACAGTTCTTTGTCTCTGTCGGTAAGGAAGCGTCAAGCCTGCGACCCATCACGGCGGGTGTCCCGCAAGGCAGCGTTTTGTCACCCGCCTTGTACACTCTCTACACTGACGATGTTCCATGCGCCGAGGGCTGCTCCGTGGCTCTTTACGCCGACGACACGGCGTATGTCGCCACATCGCTCACGGCGCGACACGCGGGTGTCAAACTTCAGCGCTGCCTGGACCTCCTGCCAGCCTGGTTGCAGAATTGGAGACTCGCAGCTAACCCTGATAAGACCCAGGCGATAGCCTTTGGCCGCAGAAGGCTGCCGACCGCTCCTCTCCGCTTTCTGGACCGAGACCTGCCGTGGTTGAGTGCCGTCACCTACTTGGGGGTGACTATCGACTCGGGCCTCACCATGCGGCAGCACGTCGGTCGGATCACGGGGAGAGCTAAGTATGTTGCGGGTGCTCTTCGCCCGCTCTTCAAGTCGCGCCTTCCGCTCCGCACGAAACTCGCACTGTATAAGACGTACGTGCGCCCCCACCTCACATATGCGGCGCCAGCGTGGTTCGCTCTTGCTGCTGAAACCCACCGCCGACGATTGCGCGCTGTGCAGAGCCAGACGCTCCGGCGCATCGTCGGTGCGCCGCGCTACGTGAGGAACGCCACAATTGCGAGGGACCTGCGGATGGAGTGCATCGACGAGTTCGTCACACGGCTCGCGAAACGGATGTTTGAGAGGGCGGACGCCTCTCGATTCCCCCACCTCCATCGCATAGCGCCGTGGCACTCCAGGCCACCTGACCAGAGACGACCGTACCCGCGTGAGCTCTTGAGCGTGGGTACTTTGGATTTGACACCGGGGCCGAGCAACCGCCGGCCCCCCCCCGGACTTGACACCCCGGATTTGGCACCAGGGTCGAGTGAGATTACTCCTCGGCCCCTCCCCATCTTGACTAGGGCGGACACCTCAGCTTCGTCCGCTGGTCGCCTCACTGGGCCTCTCCCGGATTACCCGGGAGTCTCACCTGGCGGGGCTTGACCGCGAGCTGCGGGCCCGCCCCTCACACTCTTGGACTTACATCTCGGGCCGAGTGAGTAATCTCCTCGGCCCCCTACCCAGGGCTATATTAGGCCCGCCCAAATAACCGCCCTGTATCAACAGGGCGCGGACCACAGTCTTTTTGAAGGGCCTCAGGGCCGATCAAATTAGAGCACGGGCCCCGCGGGGCCGGTGACCACATACTATCGTAGAAAACAACACATAAAAAGGCCGGTTTAATCGATGGCGGTACCAGTTGTTTAGTGATCGTCGTACGGTTCGGACGTGTGCGTTCAGCGTTATATAATAATATACATTTTTTTCGTGAGGTGAAACGATGACCGGCCGCGGTAAAGGAGGAAAGGGATTGGGAAAAGGTGGTGCAAAGCGTCACAGGAAAGTGCTCCGTGACAACATCCAGGGCATCACGAAGCCGGCCATACGTCGTCTCGCGCGCAGAGGTGGCGTGATGATGATAATATGTGGTCACAGGCCCCGCGGGGCCCGTGCTCTATTTTGATCGGCCCTGAGGCCCTTCAAAAAGACTGTGGTCCGCGCCCTGTTGATACAGGGCGGTTATTTGGGCGGGCCTAATATAGCCCTGGGTAGAGGGCCGAGGAGATCACTCACTCGGCCCGAGATGTAAGTCCAAGGATGTGAGGGGCGGGCCCGCAGCTCGCGGTCAAGCCCCGCCAGGTGAGACTCCCGGGTAATCCGGGAGAGGCCCAGTGAGGCGACCAGCGGACGAAGCTGAGGTGTCCGCCCTAGTCAAGATGGGGAGGGGCCGAGGAGTAATCTCACTCGACCCTGGTGCCAAATCCGGGGTGTCAAGTCCGGGGGGGGGCCGGCGGTTGCTCGGCCCCGGTGTCAAATCCAAAGTACCCACGCTCAAGAGCTCACGCGGGTACGGTCGTCTCTGGTCAGGTGGCCTGGAGTGCCACGGCGCTATGCGATGGAGGTGGGGGAATCGAGAGGCGTCCGCCCTCTCAAACATCCGTTTCGCGAGCCGTGTGACGAACTCGTCGATGCACTCCATCCGCAGGTCCCTCGCAATTGTGGCGTTCCTCACGTAGCGCGGCGCACCGACGATGCGCCGGAGCGTCTGGCTCTGCACAGCGCGCAATCGTCGGCGGTGGGTTTCAGCAGCAAGAGCAAACCACGCTGGCGCCGCATATGTGAGGTGGGGGCGCACGTACGTCTTATACAGTGCGAGTTTCGTGCGGAGCGGAAGGCGCGACTTGAAGAGCGGGCGAAGAGCACCCGCAACATACTTAGCTCTCCCCGTGATCCGACCGACGTGCTGCCGCATGGTGAGGCCCGAGTCGATAGTCACCCCCAAGTAGGTGACGGCACTCAACCACGGCAGGTCTCGGTCCAGAAAGCGGAGAGGAGCGGTCGGCAGCCTTCTGCGGCCAAAGGCTATCGCCTGGGTCTTATCAGGGTTAGCTGCGAGTCTCCAATTCTGCAACCAGGCTGGCAGGAGGTCCAGGCAGCGCTGAAGTTTGACACCCGCGTGTCGCGCCGTGAGCGATGTGGCGACATACGCCGTGTCGTCGGCGTAAAGAGCCACGGAGCAGCCCTCGGCGCATGGAACATCGTCAGTGTAGAGAGTGTACAAGGCGGGTGACAAAACGCTGCCTTGCGGGACACCCGCCGTGATGGGTCGCAGGCTTGACGCTTCCTTACCGACAGAGACAAAGAACTGTCGGTTCTCCAGGAAGGAGCGTAGCACCGCGACGATCCGGCGGGGGAGTGGAGACTCGGCGAGCTTCAGCACGAGGCCGGCATGCCAGACACGGTCGAAGGCCTTAGCCATGTCCAACAGCACGGCCGCCGCGCCCTCCTTCTTGTTGAGGGCCGCGGTCACTGTGTGCAGCACGTGCGTTAACTGCAGTGTCGTGCTGTGTTCCGCCCTGAAGCCAAACTGCTCTCGCCTGGGCTGTACGTACGCGACAAAGTGTCGCAGCAGCAGGGTCTCGAACAGCTTGGACTGGGTCGACAGCAAGGTGATGGGCCGGTAGCTCTCGGGCTTCAAAGGGTCCTTGCCGGGCTTTGGTAATACGATCACCTTGCCGGTCTTCCATGAAGTCGGGAAGTGGCCGAACCGGAGTACCGCCGTGAAGAGACGCGTCAACGCCACGATCCAACGCATAGGGAGGTGGCGGAGCGCTCTGTTGGGGATTCCATCTGGTCCGGGCGCCTTCTTCAGTTTCAGGGCGGATATATTCTTCCGCACTTGGGATGGCGAGAAGAATATCGGGTCGAGGTCGGGAGGTATCGGGCCGGAGGGCTGCGCAGCAAGCGCGTTTTCAACCTCTACCACGCGGCTAGGGGACGCCGCGGGGTTTGGTGTGAACTGCTGCTCCAGGTGCGCAGCGAATAGTTCAGCCCGATCCTTGTCGTCGTAAATAAGGGTGCCATGCTGGTCACGAAGAGGCCGCGTTGGCTCCCGGGTCTTATAGAGGCTCCTGCAAATGCGGTGAAGGCGAACCGGGTCCGTGGTGGCGTCGCCAAGAGTGTACTCCCATGTCCGCTTCTCGTGGTTCGCGAGCTCGTCCTTTACACGGGAAGCGAGGCGATTCAGCTGAGCTTTGAGCACCGGGCAGCGATTGTGCTGCCAGCGCCTCCTGAGGCTCCGCTTCAGCTGGATCATCCTCTTGACATGGGGTGGGAGGTCGGAGATAACTACCTCCGGTGGACGCTCTGTGGTGGCCTCGGACAAGGCCCGTTGGAGCTCTGCCGTGATGTGCGCGGCCGTGGAGTCAATGGCACTCGGTGATGCAGGTGCGGGAGGTGGAGGGGCGTCCGCGAGGAGACGCGAAAACGCCGTCCAGTCGGTCATCCGAGCGGAACGCGTCGGCGCGGAGGGACGGTCATCCGCTATGACGCAGAGCACCGGTAGATGATCCGAAAGGAACTCATCCACAACTACCTCCTGCAGAATGGGGAGGTCGATCCCGCGGTGCACCACTAGGTCGAGGATATCTGGTAGGTGATTGGCATGTGCTGGATAGTGCGTGGGGGAGTCGGGACCCTCGACTGAGTACCCCAGCATCTCGGCGTGGTGGAGAAGTAAGCGGCCACGTGGATTGATGGAAGCCGAGTGCCATGCAGTATGCTTGGCGTTCCAATCAC
Organism: Aporia crataegi; assembly: GCA_912999735.1. Taxonomy (NCBI): domain Eukaryota; kingdom Metazoa; phylum Arthropoda; class Insecta; order Lepidoptera; family Pieridae; genus Aporia; species Aporia crataegi. The sequence continues at coordinate 6,801,302 of OU538736.1, forward strand.
CTGCGGCTATCGTCGGCTGGCCCGAGCAGACGATCGCTTCCACCTCGGAAAAACTGAGTCGTTCATTGGGAGGGGCGTAGATGGCATAGAGATTTGTGGGCCGCCCTCCAACAGTAATCTCTACCCCGAGAGAGTGGAGGCCAATGGAGTCACGGGCTGCGATGGTCCTGTGCGGGATGGAGCGGCGTATGAGAACCGCTAACCCCCGATAGGCGCGCCCTTGAGGCGAGATGTGGTCCACCCGGTAGACACAATAGCCCGCAGCGCTGAGGCGGAAGTCGGGGCGGAGTTGTGTTTCCGAGAGCAGGGCGACATCGATGTTCTGCGCTCGGAGGAGGTGACGTAAATAGGCGGCCTTCCCCTTGAGGCCGTTGACGTTCCAGTGGATGAGGCGTAGAATCATTGTGAGAATTTTACGCCTCGACTGCGCGACCTACGTCCACCCTCCCCAGGGGGACCGGCCGGGTAGAGAGCTCCCAAAAGCTCTCGGACTGCTCTATCGACAGCTGCGCCGATCGCCACATCTGACAGGAGGGTATTCCTGGCAGGGCCCCCCCGGCTAGAGGGGCGACTGGCGTCGCGACGAACAACTGGTGTTGGTTTTGGTTTTGCTGCAGATTTGGCTGCAGCAGAGGGCGCCTTGCGGCGGCCGCCGCGTTTACCGCGTCGCACCGTTGTGGTGGGCGCAGCTTGCGCGGTGTCAGCGGCAGAGTTAGCGGCGACAGCGGCAGATGGTGCGGATGGTGCGGAGGAGGCAGCAGGAGCAGCAGGAGCAGCAGGTCGCGGAGCCGGAGTCGACCTGGCAATGGTCCCGGCGCGTTTATTCCGCGCCTCGTCGCGAAACACCGGACACGAGGTGTTGTTCGCGGAGTGCGCCCCCTGGCAGTTGACGCAGTGGGGGGTGCCCTCCTTGGGCATGGTGCAGTCAGCTGCGCGGTGTCCTTGGCCACAGCGTACACAGGCAACAGGACGATGGCACAGGTGAGAGGAGTGCCTGAACCCCTGGCACCTGTGACATTGGGCGGGGCCCCTCTTGCCCCGCCAGGCCTCGATCTTGACACCCGGCATACAGAGTAACTCCGTGATATTATAGATGGCAGGTGTCAAATCTGGAGTGCGGCGAAGGATAGCCAGGAAAAGGCAACCTGGTTTGCCCTTCCTGGCGCGGATGGGCTGGGCGTGCTCTGGTTCAAAGCCCAGCTCACGCAGCTCGGCGACAATCAATTCCGGGTCGGTGTCGACCGGAATGCCGCGGATAGCGACCTTCAGCTGACGCTCGGCGGGCAGGGAATACGAAAACCAGGTAACCTGGACTCCTGACCGCTCGAGTTCAGAGAGGTACCGCTGGACCACACGGTACTCCTCCTCGTCAGTGGGTGTTATCTTGAGACCCTGACCAAAGGCCCTGGCGTTGATTGTGCGCCCAAGGCGCGCCCGCATCTCCCGCACGTGGTTGAGCCAGTTAGGCAAAGACTCAATCACGAAGGGCGGGTACTTGGGCTTGGGCGGCTCGGAGGGCGGATTTGGCAGAGGCGCCAGACGAGGGCGACAAGGTACCGTCGGGGCGGCAGCCATCTGCGCGAAGGTAGGCGGCAGAGAGATGGGGTGAGCAGGCGGTGGTGGCGCAGGTTGCTGCGCGGGCTGCGAAAGTTCTGCAGGAAACGATTGTTGCTGCGCGTGAGGCGCAGGAGAAATGTGAGGCGGCTGCGCAGCCGCACGATCAGGCAGCGGGGACTGCTCGGAGGGCTGAAGCGGTGCAGCTGAAGAAAGCGCAACGTTTGGGGCAAGGTTGCGCGGCGAAGGCGTAGGCGCTGCGGAGCGCAGCACGAGCGACGAAGCAGTGGAGATCGGAGCTGTGGCAGAGGCGGCAGCGGCCAGCGCGCGATTGCGGCGTGGGTCACGTTGCGCCAGAGGGCGCTGCTGAAGCAGTGGAGGTGTAGGCAGTGGCGGCGGTGGCGGTGGCGGCGAGGCCGCAGTGCACGGCCGCTTGGTTGCACGGGCGTTGTCAGCGGAGTCATCGGCTGGGCGGCGAACAGCCAAGCGTCGGGTGTGCTGCTCGACAAAGCTGTGTTCAGCCAGTGACAGCGGGGATGTCAAGGCGCCATCACGGTGGAGGCGGCCTCTGACCGAACTTAAGTAATCGATCATGGCCCGCGCGAGGCCAGCAGACGCGAATCGGTTGATGAGCGTCTGCGCTACAAAGAGCGCATCCGCCTCATACTCCGACCGCGGAGAAACCGGCTCAAGCGGGCGCAAGTCCCCCTCGAGGAACGTCAGCAACTCATTGGGGTCTTTGGAGAGATCACCAGGTGCGACGGTACGAATGAAAAAAGATGGCTCTCCCGCGCTAAAAGCGAAACTCGCGGTGTCCGCTGGTACTTTAGTCGCGGGAAAGGGCGGAGGGGTAGCGCGCAGGGAAGATGCGCGGTGCGGTGTGGAGGAGGCGAAGTGAGGGTAGCCCCCGCCCCCTGGCGTAGTAGTGGTAACCGCGGTGCGGGGGGTTGGGGGGTGCATCTCTTCGCGGCTAGAATGCCTCGGCGAAGAATGCGCCCTTGCGCGGCTTTTCGCATCACTGACACTAACACTAGGACGCGGCGAAGAAGAGCGCGGATGGGATCGCGACGAGCCAGCTCGGGCCAGCATGCCTCGACCGCTAGGGCGGGAGGCACCAGCGCGCGGGCTGGTTTCGCGAGAGCGTTGCTTCATTTCGAAGCAGGGAGTCTGCCAGGCACAGCCGAGACGTGTTCAGCGTCCTCCGCACATGAGCATCACCCGGTGAGACCCGCTGGTGGGAGGCCGGGGTAGGCACAGCACGGAATCAGCCTAGCACGTCGGCGATAAATAGACACAGGCGGCTCCCGCCAACGGCGATCTTGCACAACTTTACGATTAAAGTAGTAAAAGACTCGGAACGTAGGACGGCTCGTGTGCACACTGGGTAGCAGACGGCGATACAGGTGGCGTGAAGCGTATCTCCGGGCTTATATACGAGGAGACCCGCGGTGTTCTCAAAGTGTTCCTCGAGAACGTCATCAGAGATGCGGTCACTTACACCGAGCACGCAAAGAGGAAGACCGTCACAGCGATGGACGTCGTCTACGCTCTGAAGCGACAGGGACGTACGCTCTACGGTTTCGGCGGTTAAGAAGACCGGTGTCAGACTACGTCCGCCGCCGCATAAATCCGAGATGACATGTGAATGAATAAAAAGGCCCTTTTCAGGGCCGCAAATGTTTCGAAAGCTCTCTGAAGCTCCTTTTCATTACGATTAAGAAAACGTCACTAAATAATATTATATACTTAACAATATTTAGATACTGTTACAGACCTCCCTCGAAACGGGCGGATGACGTTTTTTATCACTAACTTTCTCTAACAAAGGCACCCCTTAGACCATTTATTTTCCTTTCAAATAATGCATACAATAGGCATGATGACTAATTTTTAAAATCTATGATATTCAGAAGTATCTATTAAATCAAAAATATATCATATTTCTGTAGAAAATAAAGGTTTTCATGCAATAAAATGAAATTTAAATTTTAAGTTTTTCAGTGTCATGGCGTCTATAAATACGTCACGGCTCTGTAAACTTCAGTACGTCAATAGTAAACATTAGATGCTTGTGTTAAATCAAGTTATTTTGCATATTAAATATGAATTCAAAAGTGTATAAGTGGTGTGTGGTCCCTCAGTGCAATAATACATCTATAAAAACTCCGAACAAGTTATTTGTTTACGTCCCAAATAACAAAACAATGAGAAATAAATGGTTGACTCTTGCACGGCGAGATCCAACAGGTTTAAGTCTAAATACTTCAATTTATTTCTGTGAAGATCATTTTGATGTAAGTTTGTACATATTTTATAAATTCTACAATGATGTGTGACCTTAATTGAGGTCTAAAAGTTCATAAGTTCAATATATTCTGAGATTACAGTTTATCTCTTGAATAACCAGTAATCTTTATTTCAATGAGTGCTTTATTCATTTTCCAGTTACCAAATGATATGGACAATTATATGGAATACCATGTAATGGGATTGGTGTCGCAGGTTCGCATGAAACCAGGCTGTATTCCCACAAAATTTGAATGCCAGATAGATAGAAGAAAACGAACAGCTAATACGAAAGATCGACCGTACATTGTCAAGAAACAAAGACGGGCACTAATTGAAGAATTTGAAAAAAATTTGGAGAATAAAATCATTACTAAAAAACATTTAGAACTTGGAGAAGCTTCATCCAGCGGTTCAGGTACCTACTCATCTGTTTATATTTCAATAACAATATTAAAGATTAATTTCATTTACTATTTATCATAATTAATCAATTCAGACAATAACCATTAAAATCATTGTCTGTTATCATACATACCTAATATTTAACTCGCTAAAGCATTTATTATGGAAAAATTAAATTATAAAATATCTAAAATACTTTGTCAACTTTGTTTGATTCATTGTTTGTAAAAAAAAAATGCAGATTGTATTTACCTAGGTTACTAGGTATGTTATTGTCCTGCATTTTATTTGTGTCTAATAATTTCCTATTTTTACTTTTTAGTTTTGCATGACAACATAGAAGAAAATTTAACAAAAAACAGTGCCTTGAGAACTACTGATAAGTCTATTCAAGTATTTATTACTCACAAGTTCAGAAGTAAAGCCATTCAAACAGAAAATAAATTAATAAATCAGATGACATCACCCTTGAAACCTCATACCCATTCTGTTTCTACATCACCATTAAAAGTTACAAGAGGCAATTTCACGTCGCCATGGACATCCACATTACATAAACCTTCAAGGCAAATATATCCCCCTGAAAATCAATCTGATAGTGATACTTCTTTTACACCATCTGTAATGCACAGAGAATCATCACCATCAACAATATATCTCCAAATTGAATCTATATCAGACTGCAGTGAGATGATACAAGATGATAAAAAACAGGAGGCATCTAAAATTCTGGAATGTACCTTGCTTAAAATTACAAAGAGCCCGCGTTTTTACATTGGAGTTCCCAAAAGCTGTTATTACTTAATTCATTTAATAGAAAAACATACTAATATTCCTGCTAACAATATACTCATGTGTCTAAAGAAAATTAGATTAAATAACCCATTTAGAGAGCTTGCTGATGACTTTACAATGACTCCAAGTTATGCTAGCAAAATATACCTTTATTAGCAAGTGTCATGCGTCCTTTCCTTGTTAATTTAAATAAACATTCTATAAAAAGTAATTTACCTATGGCTTTTAGGCATAAATATATAATATAATATAAGACGGCTGTCAACTTTTGTCAGAAGCACTAGTGCTCTCCAATAATTTCGTGATTTGCTAAGAAAAACTGTGATTTAAGTACTAACAATACTACCAAAGTGCAGCTAAAGTGTCCATCTCGTGGTGATAGTGTTATCCAGCGCTGAAAATCGTTATTAAGCCTGGAAAATAGCGATCAAAAACTGGAAATCGATTAGTGAAAACAATTCTACCTCCATAAAATTCACTAATCATCAACTGACAAACAATCGCTATTTGACATTTGACAGTGACAATAGCTGTCAGTGTCACGTCACGCCGAGATAGTGTTGCCAGAGTTCAGAAAAACTAGACCAAAAAAATAATTCTACAAAAAAGGGAAAAATGGACAAACAGATGGAATTATTTCTACTAAAAATAGATAAGAAGATTGACACGATGATGCATGAATTAAAAGAAGATCTGACCAGTTCAATAACGGCAAGTATTATAGCATCAATAGAAGAAAAGCTGAACCCACTGGTTAAAGAGAACCTTAAACTTAACAGCGAAGTGTCGACACTGAAAATGAAAGTCAATAAGTTAGAAAGGGAAGCTAAGAAAAATAATATACTACTGCATGGCGTAGAAGAAACCGAAGAACATAACAAGGAACTTATGAGTTTGGTCGTGGATTTTATAAACAAAATAGTAACTGAGAAAGGAATACGAGAATTTGATATGTGGGAAATCAGTGAGGTTCAAAGATTGGGGAAAAAAGAGGACAAAAAAAGGAGACCGATATTGGTAAAACTTACTTTGGCTTGGAGAAAACTTGAAATACTTAGAAATAACAAATATTTTCCAGCATCTACATATGCCACTGAAGATTTTCCCAAAGAAGTCTTGGAAATAAGAAAAGAGCTAAAACTGCAACAACAACAAGAAAGGAAAAATGGAAACTTAGCAATCATCCGTTATGATAAATTAATAATTAAAGGGAAAATAAACCAAGACAAAGGAATTGAAAAGAGGAAACGGGCCCCGTCAAACTCACCACCTCAGTCTAACAGCGATAATAGCCCGCAACCAAAAGCTCCAAGTAAAATAAACAAAACAAACGCTTTTGAATATATGAACCGCTCCAGAAACAACTCACAAACTGGAAACAACAAGCAATAGCAATCAATCAAAAACTACCTACAACAGCCGAAGAAAGGTAAACACAATAAAACAAACAACAACAAAAAACCACATTCCCCAAGCCGGCTGGTCCCCGTGGGGAATTATGACCACTACCCTCCATCCATTACAAGGAAGACAAAGAATAAATTTTTACAAATAGGCACATATAATGTGAGATCCCTGTCCTCAATTGAAAGATATCTTCAACTTACGAATGCTCTTGGATATATCAACTTCGACATATTGGGTCTTTGTGAAGTCAGAAGAACAGGTTGCAATATAGAAGAATACAAAGACTACATTCTAAGCTACATGGGAGAAACCAAGGGGAGACACGGGGTGGGCTTTTTATTGAAGAAAAAATTTAAAAGTAAAATAAACAACTTCATAGGACTGTCAGAAAGGGTGGCTTTGCTGCAATTAGAACTAGAAGACTTGCATCTCTCACTTATACAAGTCTATGCACCCACAGAAAAAGCGGGCGAAGAAGAGATACAGAAATTCTACACTACCATCACAGAAGCACTCTCCAAATCTGACGACAAAGTGATACTAATGGGCGATTTTAACGCTAAAATAGGACACCCCAAAGAAGGCGAGAACTTAATAATGGGTCAGCACGGATATGGCGAACGAAACGACCGGGGCGACTTACTGATAGACTTTGCTTACGAACACAAGCTTTCTATAATGAACACATATTTCAAGAAAAGAAAAACCAAACGATGGACCTGGATTTCACCGGATCAGAAAATAACAAATGAAATAGATTTCATACTAACAAGCGACCCCCAACTTATCACAAACACGGAAGTACTCAATAATATAAAATTCCCTTCCGACCATAGACTTCTAAGAGCCTCCCTCGATTTAAAACAGCCAAAGAAAAATAGGAAAACCTATAAACCCTCAGCTACAATTCTAAAAACTGACAACGAAATTAAAAGTTACGTGAATAGCCTACGATCACATCTAGAAACAAATTGTAAAGAGACCCTGAGCATCCAAAACTACTACAATACCTTAGAAGAATCCGTGTTGCACAGTTTACGCACAAGTAACCAAAAGAAAATACAACAAAAAATATTTAGTAAAGAAACTGAAGAACTAATAAAGAAACGCACTGAACTAATAAAAACAAAACCCAAAGATAAAATCATAAGAAAGGAGCTAAGCGAAGTATTCAAAGCAACCAACAAATCTATTAGCCAAGACTACAATAAGCATAGACAGGAGATAATCACAAGAAACCTTAAGAATCATAGAAGTACAAAAAGGGCCTTTAAGGACCTGAAACTACAAAAAACATGGATACAGAAGTTAGAAGGCAATACAGGGGAAACAAAAACGAGAAAAGATATTATTAGCCATGCTACAAATTTTTACAGAGAAATGTACAAGAGAAAGATACACAATGAAACCCCGCTAACACAAGATCATAGTGTTTCTAGAACAACAGTAAACCCAATAACTGAAAGAGAAGTATATGACCACATAAGAAAGCTAATAGATGAGAAAAGCCCAGGACCCGACGGTATAACCAACGAAGCCATCAAATTAGGGGCACATGTTCTACTCCACCATTTCACCAAGCTATTCAACATGGTATTAGATGCTGAGATAATGCCACAACAATGGTGCACTTCAGAAATCACACTAATTTATAAAAAAGGAAATCCATTAGACATAGGCAACTACAGGCCTATTAGTCTAATGGCAAGCGCATACAAATTGTTCGCATCTATCATCCTAAGCAGAATAGCACCTACAATTGATGACTCACAACCAATAGAACAAGCAGGTTTCCGTTCGGGTTTCAGTACAACTGATCACCTACAGGTACTGGAACAAACAATGGAGAAATACAAAGAATTTAACAAGCCGCTATACCTAGCATACATTGATTACAGTAAGGCTTTCGATACAATCAGTCACAACTCAATCTGGGAAGCACTGAAACTCTCCAACATCGATGGAAAATACATAAACATTCTGAAGAACATATATGTTAACAGCACTAGTAAGGTAAAACTAGAAACAAGAGGGGACCCAATCAAGATTGAAAGAGGAGTGAGACAAGGAGACCCCATCTCACCAAAACTCTTCATAGCTGTTTTAGAAACTATCTTTAAGAAGCTGGACTGGACTCACAAAGGTATTAAAATAGGCACAAGATACCTTAACCATCTAAGGTTCGCAGACGATATTGTCATACTGGCTGAAACACCACACACTCTAGAGGAAATGATAGGTTCATTGGCCACGGAAAGCTCCAAGGTAGGTCTGGAAATGAATACAAATAAGACTAGAGTAATGACAAATAGCCATGAAAAACCAATATGGGTCAAGGGAAATCGCATAGAATATGTAAAAACTTACATATACCTAGGAAAACAAGTTACATTCAGCAAAACAAATAACGAAGAGGAAATACAAAGGAGAGTAAACATCGCATGGCAAAAATATTGGTCACTAAAAGAAATCTTAAAAGGCCACTACTCTTTGAATCTCAAGAAAGTAGTAATGGACACTTGTATACTACCAGGTCTATTGTACGGCTGCCAAACATGGGTTCACACTGACAGAACCAAGCAGAAAATTACAACCACCCAGAGGGCAATGGAGAGGAGCATGCTAGGAATAAGGAAGATTCACAAGGTTCGAAGTACAAAAATTAGGAAAAAGACTATGCTGACAGATGCCTTAACACAAGCACTAGCACTAAAGTGGCGATGGGCAGGACATATCGCAAGGCTCACAGACAACAGATGGACGATACAAGTCACTAACTGGAAAGGACCACCAGGGAAAAGAAAGATTGGAAGACCATACAAACGATGGGCAGACGACATAGCTCAGACTGCTGGCAAAAACTGGATGACCCTTGCCAAAGATCTGGAGAATTGGAAGAGGATGGAGGAGGCCTTTACCCGATATGGGACTACATCTCAAAACGATACCTAAACAAAACTAACATAATAAATTAAGACAAACCCTAACACAACTAACACTTTTTTTCATTTAAAAAGTAGTACTAAATGTAAAATTCTATATATTGTGAGATAAGAAATAAAAGGCTTATTATTATTATATTATTATTATTATTATTATATAATATAATACAAAAGCCTTCAAAGGCCTTGCATCAGTCTCTGACATGGTCAGAATATAAAAAGGCCAATACTATTAAGTATCTTGTATCATGCACTCCCAACGGTTTAGTTAATTATATTTCACCTGGTTTTGGAGGTCGAATCACAGACACATGTTTAGTGGAATCTTGTAACTTTATAAAGTGCTTGCAATCAGGCATGTGTGTGATGGCTGACAGGGGTTTTAAGCATGTGGAGCAATATTTACGCAGAGAGGGAGTGCAACTAGTAAGACCTCCAAGTGTTACAACAGGGGCAAAACTTTCTAAAGCTGAAGCAAGGGAAACCAAACAAATTGCTAGTTTGAGGATCCATGTAGAGCGAGTGATTCGGCGATTGAGAGAATTTAACATGTTAAGGTCACATGCATGTCTAAATCACAATCTTATCAAAGTACTTGATGATGTTATTACCATTGCCTGTGGTTTAATTAATTTGCAAGATTCTTTGATTAAATAAAACTAGATTAATTTAAAGCACACAGTTTTATTTTAAAATCCCAATAATTAAATTGCACTTTGATATAATATAGGATACACATTGTCTTTCCATGAAGAAATTAGCACTTTGACAAAATCAGATACATATTGTGCATCAAATTTAACTTGTATTATATTAACCTTTTTATTTTCACTAAAGTTGTAATCAGCTACACAGTAATAGCCATTTTTACAGCCTGTCAAAGGCATTTGTAGCTGCATCTGCGCATAGTATTTTTTAGTGGGTTTCCCATTAATAACATAATTGTTATATGTTTTTACACTTGTGGGGCACTTAATTTCGATTATATTGTCATCACAAATCCCATCAGGTGACGTTGCTATAATGGGATAGTTTTTACAAAGCATTAGCCCACATTTTTTAATTTTTTTTCCCAGTATGCTGCTCACTGTTTGCCTCACTTCATTCTCCAACATTCTACCGCGCTTCATGGCCCATGTATCTGGAATTTTCCCTCCCATTATCAATGAAATCAAGGTGCCATCAGTGGTTTTGCACCTACTGAATTCAAAAGCTCGTGAAGCTGTCACTCTGCCATACCTCAATTCATACCAAAGTGAGCTTTTATGTTGTTCTCTAGTTGCTTCCTCAACTTTTAGAATATCATCATTAGTTAACACAACTTTTTCAAAAAAGGTGTCACAGGATTTTTCTTTGTATTTCTGTACCAGTTTATGCATTGATAATCTTTCTAATGTATCAGGAAAATAGTCTGCTTGATACTTAAGTACCTCACAGTCACTAAGTTTATGTTTCTTCCCTTCTATAAATTTTGTAAACACACCACTATTTGATGGCAAGCTTGGTTTTCCATTAGATAATTGTTTCGAAGTTATATATTTTATTGTGGTACCAACCCCTGACAGCTTTGATTTTCTCCAGTAGCACTCCACAGATGTACAGGAAGGCTCCTCACTTCGGCGATGGACCCACATGAGAAAAGCTACAGCATGTTTGCAGCCTCCTTGTGAAGCAACACAGCCATGGCATTGCACAGATTTCACTACTTCATCCTCTTCGTCGACTATAAGTGTTACTACGTACAATTTTGCGTGGACCTTATGCTCAGGGCAAAGTTTTGCCTTGACGGTGCACAGATTAGCTTCGCGTTTCAGCTGCACATAACTTACAGCGTCATCGCCATAAGATGGCCTTGAGGATCTAAAACAAATAAATTTATATGTAAGGAATATCATATAATATGGTATAGTTGTTTAAAACTATTTTTTTATAACATAATAAAAACAATACATTTTATAACCTAAACCTAACACCCATACATACGGCACATATACCTACGTAGGTAGCCATTTTAAACGCTAAATATGGTTATGTTATGAAGATTTAATGTACTTACATAGAAGTTTTGATGCTTCTAAATTCTGCCGAACAGAAGTCTTTGTTTGAAGCTAGGAACTCTGCCACCATCAATGAATCAACTCTAGGCAAATTAGCAGAATTTGCCTTGTTAAATCCTTGTTCCATGGCTGATGTCTGTTGTGGAAATGGTAAACAGGTAAACTACGACTATAAAATGTATTTTAGCGAAAGGTAAAGCGAAAACAATAGTTTTTTTGTTAGAATTGCAGTGATCGCGCGTAAGCTCAAACGAAACAAGATGACGTTACTGAGACGTGACGTAATTTGCTCTGATTGGTGTTTAAGCAATCATGGCTGATTGTTGTATTTTATAGATTTATTTTAACAAATAAATCATAAATCTCGTCATTATTAAGAGAATAAATACATTTTTCAAAATCCTTGAATCTTGTTTCATTAGATCAGTTAAATATTTTGGCGATACTTGACTACTGTCATCATGCCTATTATAGTTTTTACACATTCGGGTAGATCTTTCTATTATCTAGCTTATGGTACATAACACGTTACACACAAATGGAGGCTACATACAATATTCTTTGTTAAAGGACATGCAACGGCCATTTACTAATTACTCTTTAGTTATATAAAGAGTAATTATGTAGCCCCTGCTGCATCATACAATCTGAAACAGTCATAAACACAAAGAACAATACAAATGAGTCGTAAAAACCGTATGAACCTACATTACACAAAAAACATTAATAAAACCCTAATAGACAAAGTAATATTTTTAAACCTATATACTGCCTATCATCTAAATATCATAAATTAATCGATATAATAAAAAGTTTATTTTACCATACATTTTACATACTCGTTGCGGGACGCCCTCACACCGCGCCCGCTATTGGTTAATGATTAAAACGATGTTCGTTAAGCCACATCGTTGGATTTGACCCATACTAAAATTACATATATCAAAACTTTATCTATATTTGGTTTTCGCACACTTCCGCTCGTACGTCGCCTTCTGTAGACCGATTTGGATGAGTGAGGTGTCAAACGATAGGGTAACTCGTCGAAGTGGTCTCATTTTTTTTTAGAATTTTTACAATCAATAGTTTTCAGGATATTGAAAGAATAGTTTCACAATCGGGCGAGAAATCGCTGAATTTCGCGCGACCACGTCGTGCTTATTTGCTTATAACTCTATGATTTATGAATCCTTATCGATGAATTAGATGTTATTCGATTAAGTATTAAATTTGCAACAAGAAAAAATATAATTTGACTTATAGTTTTAGAGATATTATAATATCAAAAATTGAAAAATCTTCAATTAGTTCGCTTTAACAATATATATGTCCATGTTATGTTAAATATATACTAATTATAATAAATTCATTTTATTAAGAGCCGTATTATTGTCAAGCTTTTGACGAAATTTTATGAAGATCTAAGCCATATATTTGATGTTATGGAGCAAAACTTGTCAACAGAGAAAAACATGTCATACCTATATCTCGATGTAATATCAGTTTATACTTTATATCGATGACTTATATATCATTTTATAAAACATTAAAAGGGTCATATTACATATATGATAGTAAAATCAATAAGGTAGAAGAAATACTTCTAGAGATAGAGAGAATATATGTGTAGTACCTAACTGAGTTCCTACGGTAAATCCATGGTAAATCACAATGTGCGTTCACTTGCTTACTATAAAACACAATTAATATGAACGATATTACTTAAATTTTTAGTATTAAACGATTCAGTTTTGCGTCTTCTTATTTTCATTATTTTAAATTATTAAATTAAATTAATTTTTAGTGTATAAGGTAAGCGTAAAGTCAGAGCGTCCATGTTAGTTTCGTTTTGATGGTATGATAACCAACTATACGATTTAGAAGAGCCACTCAAAAGTATAAAATAAATTAATTTTAAACAAATAAATAAAACCGACCTCAATAACGAACTAAAAAGTGAAAAATAATTATTTAATTTAAATAAGCCTACTATTAAAAACACGTAGATAGGGTTGATTAATAATATTCATACCTATATCTAAAATACCATAAAAAAATTATAAAATTATTTTTGAATGTCGGTGCCAAGTAATCCTATGTTTTAAATTCAATTATTAGCAATATAAGTAAATTATCAATCTAATCAAATCAAATGAAATGAATAGTGGCAGAAATAAATTGAATATGGAATTCAAATTTAAAATATAAAATCTAAGTATCCTGTAATAATATAAATGAAAATGTCTTAAAACAAAATCTGCCGAAAAACATTAAATTACACAAAATCTACCATACAAAAAGAGTAGCTGAAATCAAAACACTTACATTCCCTCCTGTCAAGACACCAAACACCAACCACCAACCACTCAAACACAGATTCACTTTTGCACACTAGATTGATAACGATATCTACTTATTGGTAACTATGATAATTACATATGTTAATAAAATATAACACAGGCTAACTATTTCTTCGATAATACTAACAACGCCTAAGATGACTAACTAACTTGTGAACACACAACACTACTAAAATAACTATATATATATAACTCAGCTCAGACCAAAAGAAAGGTATTTAAATGCGCTTGTAATTATATGGAATGCCCTCGAAAGACTGCCAGAGTAGGTAATAGCCTGAGAGACTGATCAACACTGAATGCAATAAATACAATTTCTTGGGAATATCAGGGCGTGAGAATATTCGAAGAAACAAAAGTAATGTTTTTATCCTTCAGTGTTCCAGCCGCTTTCTATAGTAAGGAACACCTGCACGGTCATAAAACTCAATGCTTTGTCAAAAACAAAGACATTTCGCCGGCAATCTCATTGTGCCTCACTAATAACGTTACACATGTTCGCAAATATTGATAAATATAAAATTTTATTGCAGTTAACAAAAGCATAGAGCCATTACTAGACAATAGACGGCAAATTGAAAGTTTTATTTTTATGGCGACCGGCCTCAGATGCCTACAATTACGTAAAATTAGATGTAAGTATATTATGTTGAATTAAATAACTTGATAGAATTGCGCAAATTTTGAGTATTCAAGGACTTAAATTAAAAATACCCAAGTACATATTATCATCATCATAATCACTACATAGTATAAAACAGTCGCTTTCTCTGTCCCTATATCCCTATGTATGCTTAAATCTTTAAAACGTATTTAAGGTTTATATGTATAATAATACCCGTGCGAAGCCGGGCGGTCGCTAGTATAAAATATATTAGAAATACATTAAATTAATTAAATTAAACATTATGCACATTGCACACTAGAATACACACATACATACCTGACTTATTAATAATTGATATTTAATAATTGTAGTCAAAAGCATGATTCATGTCAGTTTTCAATAAAAAACACATCATCTGTCCGTTCGTTTAGGTCTTAGAAGCTACGATATGGCGTCGTCACTAACAGTGACATGTCTAGCTTTTAATATGTAACAACTTTTATTGCGGCGGAGATTAAATATTGATTCTGTTTTTAATATAATAGCGTAAAAAACTCATATTTCTATTTAAAATTGCGCTCACTTAAGTAAATTTATCTCCAAATTTTGTTTCTTCCTGACCTGCTCTATACTGACGCCTCGAAGTTTTTTAAGTTGGACATACCTACTCAACATCCCACCTGCCTTGACTCCGACAATTGTGTTTGTCGAAAGCCACATTTAGACTATAGGCGGTATGTAATAATATTAAATATTTCGAGTAGTAGATACAGCTAGATATATATTAGAGCATGAAAATAGTATCATAGGCCGGGAGGTAGGACAGATTTTACTGAATTATTTGTTAGTTGTTACAGTGTGGCGGTTCTTCAGGGGTTTTACGCAATAACAAAAAGAAAAAAGTATGGTCATAGCGCTGGTACCGGCGCGGCGGCCCAATCGCGTGGGCGTTAGTCGAAGTCGTCGGATTAATTATGAGTGTGAAACGATTTGTTCCACAAAAATTCTAGTATTTTCCGATAGTCCATAAAAAAGAAGAGGCGGTAGTGTCATGCCATACTTCTCCGGTGTGACTTACAGCCCGCCATATCGACGCGAATGCGTTAATTTAAAAAAAATTCAACCATTTGTACCAGGATAATTTTTGCACAGTTAATCATCGTCATGCAGCCATTTACGAAAATCTCCTTGCCATACTTTTCCAACGGTTCCCAATGGTCGCCATAACACCACAAAGGAGTAAATTGCTTTTTTTGCAGCGTCTGCTTGTCGTCTTTATATACAAAGTGCAACTAAATAAATAAATAGCTCACAGCCCTTACATGCAGCTACTAAATTCGATGTAGAAGGATAATATCAAAGAATAATTAACAGTTCAGGAAGTTCTTGTATTACAAAAATACATACAATTGTATTAATACGTCTTAAATGGCAAAACCATACAAAAAAGTACTCTTCACGACCACCACAATATTTTAAAATAAATTACTGACCTTACCTTATTTCATTAAAAAATCCACTAGACCTAAAATAGTATTACATTTATAATCAAAACATCTGTTTAAAAATATATCTTTTGTCAGTCTGTCTGTTTGTTCAAGGTGCTAAGCTGATAATTGATATCATTAATTTATTTACTAGGTACATTATACCTTATTTGTGTGTACCAAATTAAAATTTCGACCTATACAAACTAATAACGCTCAATAATATAATTGCTCAATTTTTAATAAAATTTTATTACATACGAAATTAATTTTTATACATACAAAAGCTGCATGTATATCAATATCTACTGATTTAAAAAAAATTAAGTTTAAACAATAGTCAAAAGTAGCGGATTGAAGACATTATAGTAATATAATTATTGTTAGAATGGGTCTCTCGCCAATTTACTACAAGACGTATAAGGCTACTTTAACAGAGGCCATTTCCTCTTTCTTTGCAATTCAATTTGTTTGAAGCCTAGTCTCTAGAACTCTTAGTAAATAAAACTGTATTTATAAAGAACCATTTATTAAGCCACTACTACTAAAGCACAAGTCAAATCCAACACCAATTCAAAAACATACATGCATTACATACTAAGTATCTATATCTTATTTACAAACGTTGCTAAGATCTTTGCTCAGTGTTTTGTCCCTTTTGAGCAACAAAAATAACAAGTCAGCGAAAGAGTGACAGAGAGTAGAGACATTAAAGTTTATTAGGTAATGTAACAAATTATTCCAGAAACCGACTGACATGCCAATTCTGTACCTTATAATAGAAAGTTCAATGTAAAGGATTGTATTTAGAATTATCATAAAAATTGGCATTGTTGAAATTTGTTTTTGCAAAATGTTTTACATTATAATACATATTATAACAGCAATATATTGGCATTATAATATATTTCCTTAGAAAAGTGACAGAATTTCATAGAGAAACTTCCAGTTTTTCCATCAATAGACATTAAATTAGAAAAATATAAACAAGTTAAAAGTAGTGAAAAGTCATGCAAATTAGTCTGTTGTACACATAATCAAATACATATCTAAATAGAGTGCCAACAGACGGTATTTTAAAAGGATTTACTTATGTTAATAACCAAATTGCTACATAAAAAAAAAAATGCAGTGTAGCTGATTGCCCAGAGTATTAAATCGCAAATACATTTTTTTCTCTCCCGGGATTCAAACACAGGTGCTACAATTTTAACACATGAATATAATATCAGTGAAATGATGCAACAGATATATTATGTATTTGCTGAAACCGTGCAAGCAAATAAACCATGCAAGGAATCAAATGGACTGACCACTCTTCCAGCTTGCACCGGGCGACACAGGTGAGGCCCTATATGGCCTGTAACTGCAGGGCTTGTAATTTAGCTGTGGGAGGGACTTTCGCATTGTATCCACGCTGTGGGACGCCGGCTTTACGGCGCGTACGACATTCGTTGCTCTATAAAAAACACAAAACAAAAAAACCAAACAAAAAAGTCAACATCATGCGGTGTTTTGATATTTATTTAAAAATAAAATGCAAAAAGCCGCCAACATCACGCGGTGTTCCCAGGCGGTCACCCATCCAAGTACTGACCGCGCCCGACGTTGCTTAACTTCGGTGATCGGACGAGAACCGGTGTATTCAACGTGGTATGGACGTTGGCGATAGAGAAACTAAACTTTACAAACACAACTTACCTTCAACTTTGTCAATTTCAGGCGATTTTTGTTTCAAATCTGTTGACTCCTCCTTAAACCTATTAGTCTCAAATTAGCCTGATAGCCAGGCGTTCTTTCTCAACTTGGTACTCCTAGCTATAGGTGTATTCGGGAGACTATAATTTTTAATATCAAAGCTATAAGACGCGCGTTCGCCATTTTGAGTCTTAATCATATTACGAATAGTCGAAATTACAATCAGGCACTGTTATTTGTAAAGGTTTGTACGATTTCGGTGTGAAACTTCGACTCAGCTTAGCAGTTGCTGGCTCTGTACTTCGGTCCTTAATACTCTGATCGGTAAGTTCAATGTTGTGTGGACTTAGAATGCTGCAATATTGAGTAGAATCGCTTCTGTGTAGATCAGGAGTCGCTTCTTTATTCTGTTTGCGAAACTTTGCTACTGGGGTTGAACAGTTGCTGGAATAACCCTGCAAAACATGAAATTATTTTTAGACTATATACTAAATTCTAGGCCAATGTTACATGACATTTAGGTCTCTGGATTTGAGATTAAAATGATTGGCGTAAACTTTAAACATGCAAAAGATATCCTTTTTTAATCGCGACGCAAAAATAAGGGTAACACCCATAAGCTTGACTTGCCTGTATGTGTGTCTGTGGCGCAGCTACTAAACAAATGCACCGATGATAAATTTATCATTGAAAGCGTGATCGGGATGGAATTTAGCTACAATTTATAAAAACACCTATTCATCAGTTTGCACCGCGATAGACCAAGGAGGTCTAGTGGTAAGCACGTTAGCGTTACAGCCGAGAGGTCCAGGGTTCGATCCCCGGTGGAGATAAAAAAAAACTCGGTCTGGCAGGACATAGAAGGCTGATCACCCACTTGTCCCTAAAGAAAAAAATCGATCAGTGAAACAGATGTGAAATGCATCTGCCCCATACGGCATACAATTTTTGGGGTGGGCTACCCTTATCACTTAGGGGTATGAAAAATAAACTTTTCTAAATGTATTCGTTTGACATATATAACTGTCAGTTGTTTAATGTTTAACAATCATAATTTCTCATTTCTTAGTACACATTCCGTTTGGTATTTTTAATTATACCAATTATTCGAATTCAGCTAGTTTGCAATAAAACAATTTTAAAGGAACGTATTAAAAATAATGTTTTAATTTAAACGAGCCTGCTAAAAATAAAAGATGAATATAGTTAACCGCTTGACACCTTATTAAACGAAATGGGTAATCGGAATCATAAATATTCTTTAGGTTTATTGAAGGTCAGTTAAAAAGCCATTCGGTGTTCCCAACGCCAGATTAAATATGGTATAGGTCTGTTTGGTTTATTATAATAATTAGTAAAAAAATTATATATTTTTTATTTATCAATCAATCAATACATAGTATAAAACGAAGTCGCTTTTTCTTCCCCTATATCCCTTTGTATGCTTAAATCTTTAAAACTACGCAACGGATTTTGATGCGGTTTTTTTTAATAGATATAGTGATTAAAGAGGAAGGTTTTGTACCCGGGGCGGGTCGCTAGTTACACTATAAAGATACTGAATGATAAGTAGGTATATATTATTAACAATATCTGTAAGAAATTAAATTGCAAAATATATAATTTTTATAATAATTTTCTAGCGGTATACCTATCTTACTAGAATTTTTACTGCCCGACTCCTCCAGCCTGCATTAACAGACTGCCAGTCGGTTAATAATTAATTTATTACATATTCACTTATACTTAAATATCATATAATTATTAATATTGAAGGAGAAAATTCTCTTAATCTAAACGTAGCGCGCGCGGTGCCGCCTGCCGGCCTGAGCCGGCCGTCGCGCGCCGTGTGTTCTACAACATGTCACATTCGACGTGATAAAATGATCCGTAAACCTAATATATCCGCGTGATGAATTGATTAATTGTGACATCGGAATCTTGGCGTTCAACGGGAGAGATAATTTTGACGATTGCGTTTCGATTTAATGGATAAATTATCAATTTAAAGTGGACTTCGCGCGCAGGAATCGTCCATTACAAACTTTAAACGTTTATACCGAGGTATACGCGTCGTGTACGAGCTAATTGGTGATCTTGTACCGTCTCCCGTCTCAAACGGTCCCTAATCGTTATTGTTTTAATTAGATTCTATACAATATCAATGCATAAAATACTATTAAACTGAAGCGTGTTAGTGAAAAGTTTCGACGTTCAACACGGGGAAACGTATCTCGACGCCGAAGCTCTCGTCGCGGTATACTGGTCTGTGTAACAGAGGCTCACTAGCGCCGCACGTACCTATCTATCTAAGTACGTACGTTAAGAGTAATAATTATTAATACATACATACATTTTTTTTAATTATAATATTATTCATTCACTTTACAAAACGCGTGTAGTGTTGTTGTTGTTGTGTGCGTGTGTATCATCATACCTACCACCTCTAATTTCAAATACAAATAATAATATCGATAATTAGTAGACGACTATATTATGGCAGACACAGCGATCGCGCCTGAGACACCGGCACCGGCTACGCCCGCGAAGAAGGCACCGAAGGCAGCGGCCGCCTCCAAGAAGCCCAAGGCTAGACCCACTCATCCGAAAACCTCCGAGATGGTAAACACGGCGATTAAGGAGCTGAAGGAGAGGAGCGGCTCCTCACTGCAGGCGATCAAGAAATACATTGCCTCCAACTACAGCCTCGACGCCGAGAGATTGGCTCCGTTCATAAGGAAGTACCTTAAAGGCGCCGTCGCCTCCGGCACTCTGATACAAACGAAGGGCAAGGGAGCGTCGGGCTCATTCAAAATAGACAGCAAGTCTGCCGCGGGAGGTGGCGGCGGCGCCAAGAAGAAGCCGGCCGCCTCGTCCACATCCGGCGGCGGCAGGGGGGCTGGTAGTGGTGTTGCAGCTGCGCATTCATCCGCTACCGCAGCCGCCGCTAAGACACCGAAGAAACCGGCCGCACCGGTGAAGAAGACCGCCGCGAACGCTGGCGCCAGGAGCAAGAAAGCCGCAGCCGCCGCCGCAGCGGCCGCCGATGCCGCGTCGCCTTCGAAGGGCGGTAGCGGAAGAGGAGCCACCGCTAAAGACAAGAGGGCCATCGCCACAGCGGCCGCGAAGAAAAAGCCGGCAACCGCTGCGGCGTCGAAGAAGGGCCGCGGTGCGGCCGCCGCATCCGGCAAGAGCGCGGCCGCCGCCGCCGCGCCAAAGGCGAAGAGAAGCGCCAAACCACCCACCAAAAAACCGAAAGCACCTAAACCTAAGAAGGCCGCGGCCGCTGCTCCCAAATCGAAGGCTAACGCCGCCAAGAAAGCGTCGGCCGCTTCCAAAAAGTGAACACAATAATTATTATAATATTAATTAATCTACTACTGCCGCACGTGAGAAGTTCGCCACCGTCCCGTCCCCGGCTGTGCTGTGCTGCCCCGGGCCGCCCAGCGACGCGACGGCCAGTGAGGAGAGAGCGACGAACGCAGAACATATGTGGTGGTCGTTGATTGATATTATTGTATTACATAGTAACGTAATACATACATTACTAAACAAACAAAAAAGCCCTTCTCAGGGCTAACACATGTTTCTATGTTATTATCGTTCGATATGAGCGAGCGAGCATATCAAACGTATGAGAAAACGTCAAGAGATGAATAAAATAATATTACATAGGTATACTTAAAACTAGCCGGTGCCGGCGACTTCGTCTGCGCATTTATTATTCGATTCGAGTAGCTTATTTTCTTTTTCAAGCTCCTTTATAATACATGTATGTATGTATGCAAATATACACCATACCAAAATAGCGCACATAAGGGTATAGTCCTTTCTGACTTTTTTTTTTAAACTCCTCACTAAAATTATATTGCTTATCACCATAAAGATCATACAATTTCAGTCTACTTTTATGTATGCCTGCTGTTGCCCACTCACAAAACTTTGTGGTGTCTGAGACCATGATAGACTTGGATGTAAAAATGAAATTGAATACATTACTAAATTTATTAAAAAATGTCTCGTATAGGTAATTTGAATTATTATTGTCATACCTCAATGGAAGTAGAGATGACAAATTTAATCTCAGTTTTTCCAGTCTATCCATAGTCATTGGTAGGTATATAATTAATTTTTCTCTTAACAGGGTTTTTTGTTTTAATTTCTAGTTTAATAAATTGGCCAAGATGGTCAGAAGGAAGGTTACAAATTAATTTCCTATTAATAATATTAGCATTTGCATAAATATTGTCTATACATTTGGCTGAAGTGGCAGTTATTCGAGTTGCTCCATAAATTGAGGCATTAAGCCAAAAGATTTAAATAAATAAATTATTTTGGTAGTTACAGAATTATTTTCTAATATATTTACATTAAAATCACCACATGCAATAATATTTTTATTCGATTTAGTTATTTTATGTAAAATTTCTTCCATAATTTTTTCAAAAATTTCAAACGAAGCAGAAGGTGGGCTATATATGCTTACAACTATGAACCGCTCCAACTCTACACATGCTATTTCAATATGTCTTTCTACAGAGAGATGAACTATATCTAGGCTATATATTATAGTGTATTTGTTTATTAGTTAATATTAAAGAACCACCACACTCAGCCCACACTCTGCAGAAAGAACTACCAACTTTGTGATTACTGAA
The DNA here is from genome assembly GCA_912999735.1 of Aporia crataegi. Classification (NCBI taxonomy): domain Eukaryota; kingdom Metazoa; phylum Arthropoda; class Insecta; order Lepidoptera; family Pieridae; genus Aporia; species Aporia crataegi. The sequence continues at coordinate 6,823,558 of OU538736.1, forward strand.
ATTAAACATGACCTCATGACTTTTAATAAAATGTTCAGTAATGCACATGATACTACATGTTGTTTGAGTTGATAAATAATTCCAGCTCTAATATTTTACTTTTAATTCCTTGGATATTTTGATGTACCTTAAATTTTATTTATTGTGTATTTAAAATTTTTACTATTTATTGAATGTTTATTTTCTGTATTTTTTAAAAAACTATTATTTGACTTTTTAAATGCTAGACTTCCTCTATTGTCCCGTCATATGATTTAAATGATACTGCTCATGCTCAATGAAAGCAGTATGGTTAGCCAAGTTTTTGGCAGTTATTGTAAAATAATATGATAGTGAAATAGCTACCTGTCGCTTATAAAAACTAGGAAGGTAATATCTACCTTCAGTCAAATGTTAGAGTCAATTAAATGAAATAATTTATTATTGCATGATAAAGTTATTTTCTGCTTGTGACAAGCTGTTGCTGTAGGGGAATGTAAACATAATAATATGTAACATAAAATGTAGCCTAATATAGTCTATAAACAGAGTAAAACTCTGTTTATAGGCTATATTTAAATAACATAATTTAATGACGATATCAACGCGGGTAAAACCGCGGGACACAGCTAGTAAAAATATAAAATTGCGTCAGGTAAGTAGAACTGAAAATAAGTACTTGTAATTTAGGAAAAAAATGATGCTAAAATGACAGTAAAAGAAACATCTTTTTTTGTTTTATCCTATGAAAAATTTCAGTACATAATAATTTATTATATTCTTTACTCATGACGACAAGTATTTTGTGTACATACCTAATGCATTAGATATTATTATTGATTATTTATTTATTTTTTGAAGACTGAAAAACACTACTTAGTGTAAAGTTTGTCAGGAGAAGCAACAAAACTGTTAACCAAGTACCTAGGTACCTACATAATAATTATAATATTATAATATATTTTTTAATTAATGTTTGGTCTTTTCTAGATAATTATTATAGATAATTATTATTCCCTTTATTTCATTATTTTATAAATGAAATAGGTGCATTTATATGGAGCAAAACAATTTTTGCCCGGTCAACTAGGCAAGTTAAAATTCAAATTTAAAAATGTTTCAACATTAATTAAATTATTATTTAAAAAAAAATAAAAGGACAAAAAAATGCTGATCTTGTACCGTCTCCCCCGCCGTTCCCTTCCCACTCGAGCCGCGATCCGCGAATAGCGTCGCGGTTCGGTCGCCGCTAAATTTGCCGCTCGTTAGACCACATCGACCGTTCGAACACCTCACGATCTCTATATTAAAAAATGAAAACGACGCCAAAAAATAATATCACCGCGTCGTCGTCGTTTAGTATTATCTTCATAAAATTTATTATTTCATTAGATAAACGAAATGTCCGGACGTGGCAAGGGCGGTAAGGTGAAGGGGAAGGCGAAGTCGCGTTCGAACCGCGCCGGTCTGCAGTTTCCGGTCGATCGTATCCATAGGCTGCTGAGGAAGGGCAACTACGCGGAGAGAGTAGGTGCTGGCGCTCCGGTGTACCTTGCGGCCGTAATGGAATATCTGGCGGCCGAGGTGCTAGAGTTGGCCGGTAACGCGGCGCGTGACAACAAGAAGACTAGGATCATACCGCGACACCTGCAGTTGGCGATACGGAACGACGAGGAGCTGAACAAACTGCTCTCCGGCGTGAGCCAACTCTGGTTTCGACAGTCGTTCCGTGCGGACGTGCTCTCGTTACTCGCATACTGTTTTCTTGCGCAAGTGTCTTCCGTGCATCGCGCTTGCCGCCCGAGGCTCACCCACGCGTTCACCACGTGTCGTCTACCAACTTTGAAGTTACTACATTACGAGGATACCTGTGCCGGGTGCACGTGCCACGTGTATACCATCACCAGAGGTTTTGAATTGCTGACCGACGAACAAAGGAAGGATTTCAGTGCAGTGTAGTGTCTTATGCTAGTGAAAGTGATATTAGCCTCTGCTAATAATAATAATTTAGTGTGTTTGTGTATGTGTGCTTCGTCTGTGCCACGTGCCGTTGGGCTGGGTTCGTACTCTTGTTTAACGCTAACTCACATACATTAACTAAGCAATTTCAGATAGTTTCATAACATTTAAACTCATTTACTCGCGATCTTACTTTTCTTATAATTCTTTACATCACTAAACAACATGGAGGTCGTCAAACCTCCCGACATTACCAACTTACTAATACATTATATTAAAACGGAACATCCCGAGATTCTGCGCAGTTTTTATTCCTTACATACCGCGGATTCTCCACGGTCCCCGTCCCCTCTCAAATCGAAAGCAGCCCCGGTCCCCGCCCCCGCGAAACCCTTGCCCCCCCCGCGTCCCTCTAACAGAGACACCACGCTCCCGCTCACCCCTCCAGCGGGAGGAGCATGTGAGTGATAACACCATTTCCCCAATGGGTCCTACCCCTGCCCCTGTAGCCCTTCTATCGCGTTCATCATCCGCGATGTCTGTTCGATCATGCACTGACCCTGAATCGTCTGAATCGTCTGAGAATTCGGAGAACTCAGATGATGGCTTCATAAAGGTTCGGCGTAAGAAGCTGAATTAAAACTCCCCATGCAGCACACCTGCTAAAAAGGTGAAGCATACCCTCGCCTCCCCCCTACCCGCTCACAAAGATCCTAACAAGAATTGTAACACGAATCCCAATAAGACTGGGATTTCTAACAAGACAGACAGTTCCAACAAGACAGACAGTTCCAACTGTAGACATCCTGAAAATTAAAACCCCTCCCCCCGTCTACATCAGAGACAAGAGTGCATGGCCCGCTCTATCAAAAACGCTGGACACAAAGTCCATTCAATACAAAGCTAAAGCCTTAAAAGATAACATCTGTGTCCAGGTGTACTCTCCCTCCCACCACCGCTTCCTCACCTCCTACCTCCGCTCTGAAGGTATCGGAGGCCACACCTTTCCTCTCCCTGAAGAGAAAGTCCTCCGAGTAGTAATACGCGGCATCCCGAGCGAAATAGCCGCCTCGGACGTCCAAAAGGACCTAACTGATCAGGGATACCCCGTACGCGAAGTATTTCGCATGTTAAATCGCTCCACCAAGGAGGAATACGATATGGTCTTCGCCGTCCTGGACCTTTCCCCTCAGGGTAAGAAAATTTTCAACCTGAGAGAGTGTTGCAAACTCTCAGGTCTGAGGATAGAAACCCCACATAAGCAAACATACACCAGGCAGTGCCATCGCTGCCAACTGTATGGACACGCCTCACGTAACTGCTTTGCAAAAGCCAGATGCGTGAAGTGCCTGGGCGATCATGGGACGGCGGAGTGCAAAAGGTCTCTCCCCAGCGCCGAACCCCCAGCTTGCGTCCTCTGTGGGCAAAAGGGTCATCCCGCAAACTACCGCGGGTGCCCCAGAGCCCCCAAAGGGCGAGGGCAAACGGGCGGGCGCAAAGAGGGACCCCGCGTGCCCCGCAGCACCAGAGTTGACCCGGCACCTTTTAAACCGGCCCCGCCCCCCGCAATCAACGCTTGGGCAAAACCCCTTGCGCTAGGTCCCCACCCATTACCAGCGAAAACAATCGTCAAATCCCCCACACCCACTGCTGTACCCCCAAGTAAGAACCCAGTGATCCCGGCGCTCATGGACCTCTCCATAGAAAAGCCCCCGTTCCTGCCCAGATCCTCCCCACAAACCGCGGCCCCAAAAAAGACTGCAAACCCTCAGCCTCCTAGTGAATTAGCAAACGAGGCTCGCATGGCACTAAACCTAGCCATTGACGTCTTAAACGTCTTAGATATTGACGCGCTCATAGAGTTTGGTAGAGCGTATTCGGCTACTGATGACCCCAATGTCAGAGCAGCCGTAGTTATCGAGCACGCCGGGCTCCTCAGCTCCATCCGGCGATTTGTAAGGCCCAACACAACAAAATAGCTACAACCACGGCTAGGGTCAAAACAAGATCACTGTCCTTAGTGACATTCAACGCCAATGGCCTGAAACGTCAGGCAGATTTAGTTAGGGACTTCCTTACGCGCCGTCACGTAGATATCTTTCTAGTACAGGAATCTTTCCTCAAACCCAGCGTTCGCACGCCTAAATTCGCGAATTACGTAGCCGTAAGAAACGACCGCCCCACAGCGAAAGGTGGAACGCTCATCTATTACAGACGGACGCTTCACTGCTCGCCCCTAGATCCACCCCCTCTAACTAACATTGAATGTTCTGTAATCCGCGTGGCCATGACTGGGCACCAGCCAATCATAATTGTCTCAGTCTACCTGTCCCCCTCCAAAACAATCATGGAGAGTGATCTCAGAACCCTGTTTGCTCTGGGGCCCTCGGTGATCCTTGCCGGAGATCTTAATAGTAAGCACGGGGACTGGAACAGCTCTGTCACAAACTCAAACGGACGGACACTAGGTAATCTTTTAGATACATTAGAATGTAATGTCATAGCCCCCATATACCCCACACGGGTTGGAACGACACAGGTAGGCCTTTGTAAAGACGTCATTGACGTAGCGGTTCTACGAAACGTAACGCTACAGCTACGCAACGTGGAATCGCTATATGAACTAGATTCTGACCATTTCCCAGTAATCTTTGAATTCGGTCCTCCAAATACTATCGAAAAAAGATATAAGTCAATCATCAACTGGCAGAAACTCGATGAGGCCCTAAAACCCATTGACGCTCCAGACCTCGTTAAAATACCCGACATACTCGACACGACTGACAAAGCGTTAGCCGCGGTCTCCTCGGTCACTAGTCATATCCAGAAGAAGATTACAGAGGCATCCCGGATGATTCCGGACGAGTTTGCTCAACGCTGGGAGCTACCCGAGGATGCCAGGCGACTACTGACCGAGAAGAACGCGGCTCGTCGCGCATTTGACAGAGCCCCCTCTGACGATAACCGCAGTGCCTACCGCGCCTCACAGCGTAGAGTCAGACAACGAATGCGTGAACTACGCAACAAACGCTGGGAACGACTTACCAGCGAGCTCACCCCATCACACACGGCCTACTGGCACCTTACTCGCGCACTTAAAAACGAGACCATAGCTCCCATGCCGCCCCTCAAAAGACCAGGTATGCCAGAAGCTTTCGACGGCGATGAGAAGGCGGAATGCCTGGCTACTAAACTAGAGGAGCAATGTAGCCCTTACCTCATCCATACCGACCCAGCACATGTAGATCACGTGAACAGCGAAGTAAAGCGCTTCGCGGCACTGCCCCTCCCGTCCGAGCCCCTCCCCCACACCACGACAGACGAGGTCACAGCTCTCCTCAGGAGCTCACCCCCTCGTAAATCACCAGGCATAGATACAATTTCCACCAAAGTACTAAAATGCCTGCCCCCTCACCTGATCGAACTACTGGTTGCCATTTTCAACTGTCTCCTAGATAACTGTGCTTTCCCAGCCCAGTGGAAGGAGGCGATTGTAATCGGCATTCACAAGCCAGGCAAACCTCGTAACGACCCGACCAGCTACCGCCCCATCAGTCTTCTAAACACGACATGTAAATTATATGAGAAGATAATTAAGACACGCCTCCTTGACTTTGCCCTAGGAAGCAACCTCATCCCTAATGAGCAGTTTGGGTTTAGACCAGCCCATTCTTGCGTTCACCAAGTGCATAGAATCACAGAGCACATTCTGACCGGCTTAGGCAGAGCATCCCCGAAACCAACGGGAGCCAGATTTGCTATGTCGAAGAATATCGACATAGCAAAGGCTTTCGACAAGGTCTGGCACGAGGGCCTAATATACAAGCTCTACCACCTACAAGTGCCGGCAAGACTCGTGCGCATCATACACGAGTTCTTGTCTGACCGCTCCTTTCGCTATCGAGTAGAGGGAACTCTCTCCTCCCCCCGACCCATAAGAGCTGGAGTCCCACAAGGCTCTGTTCTCTCTCCTCTCCTCTTCACATTATTCACCAGTGACATCCCCAGACCCCCGAACGTCCAACTAGCCCTCTTCGCCGATGACACAGCCCTATATACCTCCCATAGAGATAGGCGACTCATAATAAATAGGCTCCAATCCGCGACCACGAACCTAGGGGAATTGGCTCGGAAATGGGGCATCCAATTAAATCCAGAAAAGAGTGCGGCAGTTCTGTTCTCTCGTTCTCGAGTAAACGACCAGCACATCTCAAATCCTAAACTCCACCTCCATAAGGAAATATCCTTATATGGACAACCGATCCCGTGGCGCAAGCATGCAAAATACCTCGGTATAACGCTCGACAGCAAAATGAATTTTGCCCGTCATACTAAGAACGTCCGCAACAAAGCCGCGTTCATTCTCTCCCGTCTCTACTACCTGCTCTGTAAGAAAAGCAGCCAAATGTCCCTCAGACACAAGATAACCATCTACAAAACCTGCATCCGCCCAGTCATGACCTACGCTAGCGTAGTGTTCGCACATTGCGCCCCCAGCCACATAAAACAATTGCAGACGATCCAAACGAGATTCATGCGAATCGCGACTGGAGCGCCCCTTTACGTGCGTAACGTAGACCTACACCACGACTTAGAACTCCCCACATTAACCCAATGGATGAAACTAGCCTCCCAACGTTACTTTGAACGTTCCAAAAATCATCCTAACCCGTTAGTACGTAAAAGTATAAATTATAACGCCTATCCTGTCAAGGGACCGTGTCGTCGTCGCCCTAAACACTTTCTACTGGATCCGGATGATCCAATCACCCTAGCAAACGCCAGACTGACAGCTGCCCGTGCGGCCCAAACAGACAACAGCCAAAACAGAGCTAGAAACCGCTCCCACCGACATAGGCGTGGACCCTTATTCATCAAATACCGGCCAGCCCTTCAGGCAATCCCTGCCTCTACGACGGCCCAAGCCGAGCTTCGAGTCTCACAGGAGACGCCCTTGTGCTAGTCGTAGAAAAAACAAAATAAACTCGGCCGAGCTTTGTAGCTCGCCAACAAGTCCGCGTTTGTGCTGTAAAAGCCAGCAGGCTAGCACCGTAAAACCTTCCGAAAAAAAAATAATTTGGTTTTCTCTCTCCTCCCCCCGACCCATAAGAGCTGGAGTCCCACAAGGCTCTGTTCTCTCTCTCTCTTTTTAGAAAACTTTCTTCCATTATACACACTACACGTTTCACGTTAAGTGTAATCGGATATTAAGAATAATTTATATTATTTCAAAGAAAATGAAACGAGACGCGCGTAATTTAGCGTGACGCGTAGCGGCTGAACGGGGATGTGACGTCATAGTCTAAGCGCGCGTAATCTAGGAAATTAAAAAAGGGCTTAAACTTCTCGTCGTTATAAATTCGCAAATACTGCATGTATTGAAGTGAAATAAAAACTAATGTAATGTACATGATCTACGCTCCGAACTTAGGTGTATATGATAGTAATATTTTGACCTTTTTGTATTGTTGATTATAGAAATACAAATATGTACTTAAAGATTACATTATAATAAATAAATGTTATATATAAAATTTTCGTGTCACAATGTTAGTTACCTTACTCCTCCGAAACGGCTTTACTGATTTTTACCAAATTTTATATGCATATTCAGTAGGTCTGAGAATCGACTACTATCTATTTTTAACCGACCTTCAAAAAAACCAAAAAGGAGGTAACCAATTCGACGCGTATTTTTTTTTCCGATGTTCCGCTCGTACGTCGCCTTCTGTAGACCGATTTGGATGAGTGAGGTGTCAAACGATAGGGTAACTATAGTTTTAGAGATATTATAATATCAAAAATTGAAAAATCTTCAATTAGTTCGCTTTAGCAATAGATATGTCCATGTTATGTTAAATATATACTAATTATAATAAATTCATTTTATTAAGAGTCATATTGTCAAGCTTTTGACGAAATTTTATGAAGATCTAAGCCATATATTTGATGTTATGGAGCAAAACTTGTCAACAGAGAAAAACATGCCCTACCTTCGTTTACAATAACAATAATTTTAACAAAAAAAAAAACCGAATTCGAATTGAAACTCTAAAACTACTGAACAGATTTTGATGAAATAAATGGGACCACACGGGAAGCAATAGCTTTCGAACAAAAAAGTTCTGAGGTAACAAACATAAAAAAAACATACGCGTCGAATTGAGAACCTCCTCCTTTTTTGAAGTCGGTTAAAAATAACAAACAAGGCTTGAATTTAGGCTTTATATACATATTAGCTATACCCGCGACTTCGCCCGTATTAGACAGTTTTTGGACAGGAGTTATTTTTTAAGTCAAGTCCTAACTCCTAGCTATATAGGTTGGTACTTACAGTAAAAGTGTTCTTATCCTTTTTGTTTGAAGACGACCAGCTAGCTTCTGACGGTAAAGGCAAAGAGCAATTTTTATTGGTCGTATCAATTCATAATTTGGTATCCGGTGACCTGACATGACTGATCAATAAACATAATAATACAATAGTTAGTAGGTAAGCCAGCACTTACTGCAGAGGTACCCGTGTTTGAGCACATTGAAATGGTCACAATAAATTTAATATGTACCCCCTTAGTGAAATTAGATAGTCCCCTAGGTCCTTTCTCAACTTACTATCTATGTTTGTGTCAAATTTCATTAAAATCGGTTCAGTGGTTAAGGTGTGTAAGTATAACAGAGATAAATTACCATGTTATTATAAATTATGTATTAACATATTATTATAAAGTACCAACTACCTAGAAAACTAGAAGAAACAGAACAAAGTATTGTTCAGGTGCAAACACAATCTTGTATTCAAGAATTGCTTACGCCTGTAGTTTTTAACTAGCTAATAATTGTATGTACATATAACAGGATTAATAAAATTTTAGGCGCCAAAACTTTTTAAAATTAGAAACCGAACCTTTCCGATATGATTCATATTAAAGTAATTTGTTAATTTGTTATACTATAGTTCTAAAATATAATAGTAATGGTTTTAACACTATCAACGAGGTTTCTACAGCGCCCCCAGCTGCTGCAGTCCAAACTCATAAAAAAGAAATAAGACCAAATAAAAAAAGAGTTTTTAGTAAAAAAGTCAAATAGGTAAGTAACAAACCAGTTTATCGATTTCATCATTACATCAAATGCAATCTTAATATATTTAAATATTTAAAGTTCAAAAATAATAATTGTTGCTTATCACAGGCTATCGATAGAATTTTTAATATCAATTATGCAATTATCTAATAATTATTTCGGAGATTTAATACCCATACGCTGATTAATTTTTAATAGATATAATATGTAGCTAATTAAACATATATAAATAGAAGTAGGTATAACTCAGTTGCTTAATCAACTTTAAAGACCAAATGTTCAGTGACATTGTGTATTTATTGGCAAAAGTCATAATACCTACTAAATGTACTTTTAGAAGATACAATCAAATGTAAATTATCAATTTCAGTCCAACGAGTTAACCATAAACAACATTCTCGCTATTTTATAATTAATTTTATTTAGAATTCATAGTTAATCTTTCGTAATGCTTTCGTAAATTTTAAGTGGTCGCGTGGCGCAGATTCTAGCTCTGTTTCACTAATTATTTTCTCATGATTTTCTCAGTGATAGTATTTTGTGCGTCAGTGCGCGCTGTGCGACAGCCTTATGTTTTTTCCAAACGAAAAAAAAAAAAATCTAAATTGAACCCATAACCTTCCGCTAGACACGCATTAAGTGACAGACGCGTGATAAACTCATTAGTTAAAAGTTATGGTTTTTATTTACAAAACGATTTAGGACTAATGATATTTTAATAACTGTTTCTACAAGGCCAATGTTTATTATTAGATGTCCTTCTGACAAAATCACGCCAGAATCCAAGTATATTTTCACATCCATAATTATAGTAGGTATAAAAGGAAATTACTTAGTAGACAATTAAGAGGGGACACTAGAGGTCCTACCTGGCGTGTAAGAAGAAGCATCGGTATCTATGAAACAAGGGCAATGTTTTACGATACAACCAGTCGACTTGGATGGAATTATTTGTACATTAGATAGATTTATATAGCTAAATTAGATAGGTTAGGGTTAGAAAGCTACTTGAACTCGCAGCCGATGTGTAGAAAGTTGATTTGTTTCACACACGCCTGCAACGAGTGGTGTGGGGTGGTGCCTTGTGAAAATATCAGATTTCGCAAAAGTAGAAAGTAAGTAATTATAACACTATCTTTCCATAAAACCTAGCTTTGTTATCGACAATTATTTAGCGCAACAAAAAATTTATAAACCGAATGATTACCTCCATTTGTCAGGTGATAACATTATACTATGATAATACACGTTAACTTTCGCAAAGCTGATTGTTTTTCGTTCACACATGAATGATAACTTCATTTCTATCTCCCACAAGCTGCCATTGATTGCGATACGCACCCCACCGCTACAGCTTTCCGATTTCGTTTTTCGACAATCGGCATTCTCGTGGTAGCACGCGTTGTGGGTGAAGTTTTTACATTACCTACAAGTTTTACGTGAAGGATTAAAATAAAGGTAAGATTTTCCTATTAATAATTCAATTATTTTTATATTACGTTCAATAATAAGTTAAATAATACTTATGAATAAACCTGCGATGACATTAAATTTTATTTTGTTATCGCGCGTAATTCATTAATAATAATTAATATTAGGTATGTAACGTAAACTTATTTCTTAAATTTTAAATAATAATTGTAATAATTCGTTCCACACTAATAAATTGCGTTTAATAATAAAATAATAATAAAATAATATCTAAATAATTCTTGAAGTTACATAAATTTTTTGAAAGCTTATTATAAACTAAGTTAGTGAATGCCGTGTTTATTCATTTTATTTTATTTATTTTTTAATTATACTTTGTAGTCCTAAAAATATTTTAAATATTTTGACTTGTAACTTGTAGGTACTTATTGATAAGCCTTCTTAAATGTTTTGATGAAGATTTGTAACAAAATCCTGTGTCGATTAATTAATTCTTCATCATCGTCAGCCTGCACTGCTGAATAAAAGCCCCAAAGATCTCCAGATTATTTAAATAAAATAGGTTTATTACAGCAAAATAGTATTTCGAATTATTTCAATGTAAGACCCAAATTTCGCTCAGTAATGGTGATGAGGATATGGTTTCATAAGACTCGAAACTTATGAAAGAACTCAAGGGCGGGAATGTACATTCAAAACGTAATTTTCTTTGGCGGTTTATATTTCAAAATCTATTATTTATTCTTATTATACATACATATTTTTTAATTACCAATGGACTTTAACCTAAAAATCGCTTTACAATATAAGATCGATGTATGTATACACAAAAATGCATTACAAAAATTTATTGCATAATTTTATGAAATTTTTTCTCTGCAGTAAAAAATTACAGCAACATTGTATGATTTTAAGGTCCTCCTTTATCCTGTTTTAAAATAATTGTTTAATATATTTAAATTATTTTAGAACAGATTTCGTATGTTTACATTATATTTTCATCGATGATAAAAGTATATTATCCGATTATTTCAAAATCGGTAAATTATCGTAATTGACGTAACTACCTACTGATAAAATGTTATTAGTTCATTATAATTGTTATATAATTACATAGGAAATAATATTAAGTAATACCAGAGAGATAATTCATTACAATATATATGAAATTAAAAAGATAAAATTGAGTTCAAATTAATTCAATACAGTGATTTTCAGTTTGCAGTAATTAAGCAAAAATAAAACATTTAACTCTCAGTCTTGTGTTGAAAAAAATAAATAAACATAGATAAGTACTTACTTGCCTATAACTTGTTCATCAACAAACTGGATATTCTTACAATTTGTTTTCAAAAAATTAACTACCATGTCGCCTCACCTTAACTTTAAATTTAATTGATAAAATGCATTGATGTATTAAAAATTAAAGTTTTTAATACATCAATGAACAATGTATAAACATTCATTTTTCCTACCTAAAATAATAAAACAGTTATTGGATATAAAGTATAGCGACATAGTATCAGTGTATAGTACCAGTCATGACTTGGTCAGTATTTTGGGGACGCACCCTTGGCTATGAATTACGACGATATGTTTTTTTTTTTTTTTTTGTTCCCTAGTTGGCCTACTCCCCGGCATGCCTTTTATGTTTGGCATCTGTTATTTCTTTGTAATGCAGGCTTATCTATTAGCCAGCAACGAAATTCTAATCCACACAGAAAATTACTAGGGCAAAATGGAGTGATATTAAAAAAATTTTTTATTAATCTTCGACTGTTTTATCGTCGTTTACATATTATACAACGTGGTTGTGATTATATACCTACTTATCGCCTATTTAATATAGAACAATCATAGATACAGACATCTTAGTTACAGTCTGATCTGTTCAATGTTCATAATTGGATCCATGGGTTAATAAAAGTCTACGCGATGATTCGATTATTTCTTACATAATTACAGTAATTCAAGAATTTCTAAAGTTTACAAGTAAAGTTTTTATATGTCATTTTATAAAATGAAACACGAACTGTCAAGTGGTTGGGAAATAAAACTTGATAAAACCATATTGGTTACGAGACATGACCATTCTTTTTAATTACAAGACCAAGGTGAGACTTCAAAATAAGCATTTACCTACGGTTTATGCACAGAGTTTACCTAATAAGTAGTAGGTACTAATATTTTTGTACTAAACAAACTTTGAAACAGCTTTTATTTTTAATTTATTTGAATATCAAAAATATTTTATCTGTCACTTGATTGTTTAAAAAACAATAAGTTTATCTTATCTTCACACCAAATTTGTTAAAATTGTTTTAATAACAACAAATCAATGCATATTTTATCTAATAAATCAAAATTGTATTATGCTTTTTCTGAATTCGTTTTAATGATTTGTACTTATCACAAATTTATTTCATAGTGAAAAAGTCAAGTACCTATCCAAGCAACATTCATTCATTTTGGAATCAAGTCAAATTTTAGAATTTTATTTATGTTTTTAAACATATACTATACTATACATATATTCAACCAGTTAAGGAGACTATGTTTTTTTAATTTGCGTTTTAACCTAAGTAGGTACTTATTTGGAAAATTGCCAAACAACTCTTGCAGTGTCTTTGGAGTCCCGCAAACTACGAATAAATAGACATATTATTTATTCGTATTATTTGTTTATCTATTTTCGACGTGTTCTTAAAAATGTCGGGGGAAGAGGTAGGTACAAAATTGTCTTTAATTTCATTTTTTTATATGAAACTTAGGTACTTACATTTTAATGTACCTGTAGCATTATTATTAATAAAACCCATTACTTACATTTACAAGTAATTACCCAGAAGCGATACTTTAAAATATACACAAAAGATATGGTCAATTAAACATAGGTAGATACTAATATTGTTTCACTCCGTGACCGTGTGGATTCCGTCTGTGGCATCCGCATACAAACCTATAATCTTAATAAGAAATTAACAAAAGATGACAGAAAAAACACAATGAAACCTTTTAAAAAATACTAAAGTAAGTTACAGCACAATGCAACCATACTTGGTAACAAACGGCTTATGCATGCGACATGTCAGTATAATTTCATGTTAAGTTTTCGTTAAATATTTTTGTTTTGAAAATGGTCAAAGCAAGCTAAATCTATCATAATTAATTATATTTATTTATTTATTTATCAACACTTCGTTGCAATAGCAATAAAATACAGATAATAACTTAAGCTAATTGGAGTGCAACGGGCGGCCTTATCGCTAATCAGCGATCTCTTCCAGGCAACCCAACAAGGAAAATAATAAAAGTAATGAAGGGAGAGTGTATGAAGTGCGAAAACTACTAACTAAATCCTTAACAATAACAAATAAAAATTCAAACTAAAATGCCTAAGCGGTATCAGCTGTTGCATGAATCACCAACATTTATAGAAGTAGGATAAGACAACGACAAGAAGTGCCTGTGGAGGAGAAATTTGAAGGAAGACAAGGTGGGAGCCAAACGAATGGAAACAGGAAGTGAGTTTCAGAGCCTTACCGCGGTGACCCTGTAAGACTTGCCGAAAAAGGAAGAGTTGTGGGGTGGAAATTCGAGGATGCATCCATCAGCGGACCGTAAATTGTAGCTGTAAGGACCCGTAAATTTGAAAACACTTTTGAGATAAGAAGGAGTTTTAGGAATGAAGAGGAAGGAGGATTATAATATACAAAGCAATGACCAGTTCTTAGGGTATCAGTCAACTCAAGAACTCTTTTTTAGCGCATTTGAACTAATAGGATGTCTCCATCCCAAATACCATAATAACTATAAAAACTTCGGAAAATAAGTTTTTATGACTCCTTCAAAATGGATTCACTGATTTTTCTCAAGCGAGGTCCGCATGTGCATTTATAAATTTTATATTTAATAGACAACTAAGTAAGTTTGAACTTAGCAGTAAAACTTGTGAACTTTATAAAACTAATTACTATATTTTGCTCAAGAAACCCATAAGAAGATATGTTGTTGATTGCATCAGACTATTTCATAAGTTCACCAAGGTCCCTATTATTTCCACAATTATGATTTTACTATTGTTTATTAGTACCTCTTACAAATTGCAAAACTTTTGCAATGAAAAACTTGTCTGTATTTAGCTTACTTTACAGACTCTAAAATTAATTACTAAGTATGCACATACATATGTGTACTCTAATTAGGTATCATGACTATATACGTGTTACAATGTCAAGTATTAATGATTATACAAAACCATTACCTCATAGAAATTACACTTGATGATCAAGTAAGGTCAGATGAAATATTACAAAGGATTTACTTTTTATGTAAGTATACAGAACTCTTTGTTTGGTTTAGGCATAAAAAGAGTTACATAACGCAGAAGCTTCATGATATTATCATATTTTTACAGCAACGTGCTTGGCAACGTGTCATTCCTTACGTATAGCAGGTATGGGTACTTAATTTTATCTTTTATCTGTTTTCTACTGGTATATTATTTTATTAATCCTGCTAAGGTTCCTGCGCGTAATCTATGCTTTGTGCTGTGAAGTAGAATATAAATACAACACTATGCATACGGAACACATAAATAGTAACTCACACACACATATATTTAAATATTTAAGTGTCATCAGAAATCCTCAAATCGTTTTTCACTTTAAGCGACAAGGAACTACATTAATTTCTACATTTGCAGATAGGTTGGTTATGTGTGTATTGCGAAATTAATTAAGAATAAAGATGGGAAGTGTGTGTTCTTCCATTTCACTATTGAAATTCATTGTAGAAATTAAGCTTAATGGAGTTAAATTTCAACAGGCCCTGAATTGGAAGATCTGGAAACAAAAAAGGGGCTTAGAAAGGATACAAGATTTACATGCCTCCTTGCTGAAAATTAAAAATAATCTATAACCTAATCTAAAGTAGGATATTTTCCTGCTACTTTATTATATTTCACTTTTTTGAACGAAAAACAGTCTGACGAAAACATTAAGCGCTCCCGAAGTAGACCATATATCTACTCATCTTTTTATTTCCAAATTAATTGTGGAACGATTTTTATATATTATGTCTAGGATTAATAATTGTACGTACAATTATAAACTACGTAGTTTAGGTATTTGGTAGCATTATTATCTGATGGTATGTGCGCTCTTCCCTAAAACAAGCTCTCTGAACTTAAAAAGGAAGACCTTCAATTTGTAGTTACTAAAAAAATGCTAAATAATTAAAAAAATGAATTTGAAATTTGAATTTGACTCATATCTCAAGCCAATCATTTTCTTTTTTCTATTCGTATGCAAAACAGGAATTTTTGTAATTTAATGCAAAACTCAAGTTTAAATTTTTTAAATTTTGTTATTTTATTTTTCACAGCCAGTTTAATAGCCCGAATTCTGCGCGTTAAAGATAATTTAGCAAAGGTTTTTAATGCCAAGAATTTATTATACATTTTGCTTTGCTTTTTCCTTATAGAGCGATTTTCAAATTGTATAGGTCTTTATTTTTTAAAAAAATTGTTTATAATCAGAGTAGTATATACAAATAACAAAAAAATCTGTGGTTAATCAATCAATCAGAAGTTTCACAGATTATTTTATTTTATTGTTAGTTAATATTTTTTTTACACCTCGACATAAAAAGAGGAACTGCTACAGTATGTATGTACCTATATCTGTCTGTGGTATGTGGTAAGGAGCTGGACTGATTTTGATGCTGTTTTTTTTGTTTGAAAGCTAACGTGTTCGACACACTCAGCTACAATTTGCGAAGTTCCCTTCATCCATATATAAGTATTCTTATTAATTTAATCAATCTTGATTGGTATTCACATGTCATAGGTGGTAAAAATTACCTAATACCAACTTTTAAGTAATAATACTTTAAGAGATATTCCATAATGTATTAAATGGTTCTCTTTTGTCAAAGTCGGATTTTTTGCTTAAAATTATCCACGTACTTCTTTCTGTGTTTCTTATAATATATTTTTTTATAAGTTGCAGCCGTAAAAAAGTCATATTAAATGCATATTTAAATTCAGTAAAGACCTTGTATATTTTGGTTGCATTTATAAATTCCAAGTTCAAACACTTAACATTGGTCATGACACATAAATTATCTGCAATGAACAAAGACATCTTTGTGTCAAAGAGAAAGACGTGTGCATACCAATTAGGAAGGTCCTTACTAATCAATAATCCATGCTTAGCCACAACTGAAGTAGCTACCTACAGCTGATCTTCAAAAATGTAATTTTATACCTAGTTAACTTGTAAGTACAGAATTAATGGTAATAATTAATATATAAAATGATTATATATGCAATTAATGTGCATAATTGCATACAGAAATGAGTGAATTGAAAAATTATATACTACGTATTTCGAGCGATTTAATATACGTATGTATGTTAAACCATGTCGATCTGTTATTAACCAACCTTCAAAAAAAAAACAAAAAGGAGGTTATCAATTCGACGTGTAATTTTTTTGATGTACATACCTTTCCTAGGTCGCCGTCCGTGAACCGACTTGGATGATTGAGGTGTTACACGATAGGGTAACTCGTCGAAGTGATCCATTTTTGAGTTTTTACAATCAATGGTTTTCAGGATATTGAAAGAATAGTTTCACAATCGGGCGAGAAATCGCTGAAATTTGCGCGACCGCTTCGTACTTATTTGCTTATAACTCTATGAAATATGAACCCTTATCGATGAATTAGATGTCTTTAGATTCAGTATTTGTAACAAAAATAAATAAGAATAAAGATAATTAGATTTATAATTTTAGAGATATTGAGGCTAATACATAAAAAAATTAAAAACATGTTATTGTTTACGCGTCCAGTTTAGATCTCTATATCTCGATGAAATATCAGTATATCGATGACTCATATATCATTTTATAAAGCATTAGTAAAATCATATAAGATAGTAAAATAAATAAGGTCAAAGAGATAGTTCTAGAGATAGAGACAATATAGTAACTGAATTCGTGCGACAAATCACAACGTGCGCTTGGTTATTATAACCATGAAAACATAATTTAAGTATAATATGAACAATATAACTAAAATTTTTAGTATTTAACAATTATTCAGTTTTGCGTCTTCTTGTTACTATTAAAAATATCTATGATACTGATCTTGATACTTGAATAGTTTTTAGTATATTTTACAACCGTTGAAATTTTCGCGACCTCGTTGTACTTATTTGCATTTTAAATGAGATGTTTTTAAATTCATTATTTAATTTCTAATAATAATAATTAAGAATTATTATAACTAGACTAAAAGTTTTAGAGATGTAGAGGTAACAACAAACAATAATTTTCAATGACTTCAATTTGGAACTTCAAAGGCACAGGAGATATTAAATTAAGTTAATCTGTAATACTTTCATTTAACTAATTACCTGGTATATTGTAAAGATCTTGACGTAATTTATTAAAAATCTAAACCATAATTTTAAGGTAAAGGAGGAAACGTTCTAAATGAGGAAAAGCGGATCATACACGCGTAGGTACCTACGCTATACCGCGTCTAATTTAAGTCCCTATTTCTCAATAAAATAAGAACTTACATGAATGGTTGACACATAATTTAATAAGGCATTAATCTCGGTCTTATATTGTAGTAAATTCCATAAGATCCAATGTACAGTGCTGGAAATACAGACAATTAAGTAAATGAATTGGGAGTAAAATGAGAGTGTGCATGTCATAGTTTCATTTTACTACATACAAGTATGCATGTATGGTAACAAACTAGACGGTTTAGACGAGCCACTCAAAAGTATAAAATAAATTCATTTTAAATAAAACAATATAACCGACCAATTTATGTATTAAAGTACATACGAAGTATGAACATTTCCACATAGCACCATACGAACAAGTCTTAATCTACATATTTAGTTTGCGTATTTGGTCAAGGTAAATAGAACAACCACAAACTATGTTCGCATCCTGTCAATTTACGTATAATATGAATTCATAAAAACTTACGTAAGCTGCAAAAAAATTTTCATTCCCGGACTGTTAATGAGGCAGAAATATCAAAAGCAATATCTTAGAATAAGAATAGAAAGATAGACAGTCAAAAAATTGTTGCGAAAGAACAACACACTTTTCCGTTATGGAAAAAAAATTATCTACCTAAGTACCTACCTATTTTATTTCTACCGTGGAAATCTAATGAGGAAGATGCAGTAAGTTAAAAAAATGAACGTAGTTATTATAAATTTTCCTCTTAACCTGCTGTACGTTTTGTTAATTTTTTGTTACACAGACAAAAAACCTGAGTACATCCTATAGTATTATTTGTCGAAAAGCATCTTTTTTTCATTGTTTAGATAAATAAGTGCATTTAGATAAAAAAGTTGTGAGCAGCAACTAGATATTTGCTTTGGGCGACTTTGGTTTCGCTCTCTACCGCATGATATTACGAAAGGTCGTTGACATTCACTTTCTTTTTGAACGTCCACCATCGCGTGAGGTAACATTTCGTTTTGATAAAACGCGATAACTTATTTTTCGTGATATTGTGAAGGCAATTTTATCACGTTTAACCTTACCAAATCGAGTCTGTATCTAAATTGAACCCGAATTAATTTTAATGAGTTTTGGGTCGAGGGGTCGATTGCCGCCAAAAAAATTAGCTTATTTTGACTGGACTCACTTTTAAAAATATTTTGTTTCAGATTTGGTTAGCAAAATGCTTGAATAGTTCCTAAAGCCATCGTAAGTAAACAATTTTTTGTGACACCAAATACTCTGAAGCTACGAAGATGTCAAACGACGAAGTTGACAATAACATGAACAAGACTGACAAGAATAATAAATTAGATGTAAGTAGGTGTTCTAATATTTTCTTGTATATTTTCTTATTTATTAATAAGTGAATTATTACTTATATATTAAGTAAAGACGCTGAAACATCATGAGATAACAGGCATATTATGTAGAACCCAAACATAAGAAAACATTTGTCAACCTATCTTGGCCTAAATTTCTATCCTATAAATGCAGATAGATCATCACAAACAAGTTCAAATAAATACAGATTTAATTTTAGCAATCGATTCTTTTTTTAAATTCTTAAGTATTATTGTTATTATATTATACCACATTAAGAGACACTCAGCAATTATAAATATGCTGTGCAATATAATAAATAATAGAGGCCTCATGCCTAAGCGATCTTATAAGCGTACCGCGAAGCCTGAGGTACCGGGTTCGATCCCCGGTCCCGAATACAATTTATTTTATCTTGCCGGACGGGGTGTCATAAGTGGTACGGAGGAGTGGTTGAATTTCTACAGGCTTGCCTGCAGAAATTCAACCAAACCAACAAAAAATTGTGGGTTGTCTGGAAGAGATCGCTGATTAGCGATTGCATTCCAGTGCAATAAAGTCTGCAAAAAAAAATATTACGTTATTTTAAACGAAACTTTTTCTAATCCAAAAGATATAATTAATATACATACTTTTGTACTCTTACTTGTATCATACTTTTGTATTTGTACTTGATTTATAAGACTGTCAGTAGGTACTCGTAAGAGGTAATTGCAGAACGTAATAACTAAGTTCTAAGACTTATGAAAGTTGCGGCTTCTTGGTAATAGAAAGTGCAATAAGTCCCCGATGAAAGTTTAGTGTTGAACTGAAATATTATTTGAAATCAATTTACTCTACATAATTTCTAGTTATAAAAATAATAATAGCCTTTATTGAAAAATCTTACATAATCAACACAAACTGTATTATAGTTATCTGACACCGGTTCGCGAAGATTGTCTCGCTTACCAGCATAGGCCTCTATCTATTATATAGTGCTTTCCATAGTGCACGGTTTTTCGCTTTGTTTCTCCGAGCAGTACCCGCAAATCATTTTATATTGACATCCCATCTACGACGCTGTCTACCTATTCTTATTTTGTACTGTCAAGGGCACCGTTCATTTATGTCCTTAGACCATTTTTTGTTCTAGACCTAATCATATAACCTGACTATCCATTTTAGTTTTTTGATACAGTAGGTAACATCAGTAGTTACTGATGTTACCTACTGTACTAACTCTAACTTTAACTAACTGGTTTGTGTCAAAAGTTAGTTAAAGATAAACCGATTTCACTATTTACATTAAAAGTAATTAATTCATTATTTTTTATTAAGTAATATAGAACATTTACGCCTTTAAGACGATACTTTAAGTCGATCATTTAAGGAAAAAATAGTTTTGTTTTAAATGCTACCATTACTCAAATATGCCAGCCATACAGTATTTTTTTACTATTTAGTCACTACCTACTAAATAGTAGGTAGGAATCTATTGGTCGCGTTAACTATCAATCAATTAACCCAGATTTAGAATATATAGGACAAGTCGACTTTCTGTAATTTTTTCACCAAACTGATTTTACACTGACTGATAATTTTAAGGTTTCCTGTATTACGAGAAAAAGGCTTGAAAGGGTTCTAATAGGACAAACATGTCTTCGAAATCGCAAACAAAAGCTCATTGGTATACTTAGTGATAGTTTCATTAGCTATTATATAATTAAAAATTGAAACACAATTACCTACATAAAAAATATAATAATAATATAATTGTGATATAACATTATCTTATCAACCTGATAGAATCCCTTTATGAAACAAACGTTTGAGCGACTAATAATGTCAATAATTCTTACAGATAGCATATGCACGTAGGGATATTGAAAAGGGGAATCGTGCAAACAGTTCAAGTATCCCGTGGGGGAAGGTATTCGTCATGGTGGTGGCTTTGGCTGTGCTGGTCGCAGCGGTAGCAGTGACATTTGTGTTCGTGAACTGGCAGACCGGCCTGATAGTGTTGGCTGTGTCTGTCCCGGTATATTTGATATTATACTTCTGGAGATTTTTGTGTATCGCAATGAGAACTGCGCCCAGAGATATGAAGTATGTACTATGTGTATTATGGATTCTTTTGTAAAAATATTGAGAACTATATTTATATCTGTAATAATAATAAAAAATAATACCTACAAGAATTATTGTAGGACTAGATTGAAGCGAGTCCTACTACAGTTGTTGTAGATTAGATTGCTTTCATAGTCAAAAGGTACCTTTATGTTGAGTTTATTGTTTAGATATATTGATTGATATTAGTGAATGGTGTCCAGTAGTGTCCGCGCTTAAAATATAAGAAATGCATCAATAAAATCGTCGACGCAATTTTACTCATTCTAAAAAAATTGAAATTTTTAATATTTTTTTTGGTAATGTGGGGAATTATGGTTATGTTAAATTAAACCTGAGACTGATTCGGCATTAGAACTTTAATTATAGAAGTTGTACATCAATTAACCTTTTTCTACTTCATACAATATGACATCCTAGACTTAAAACCAAAGGTAGGTATTCCTAGACTATATGTTCCGGTGTTGCCGCCTGTCTTGTGTTGCCACCTGCCACTTACTACATAAAGTGCACTACCACAGTAACATTTAACGGATTTGGATTAAACTTTACAAATTAAAAAGCTGCCGTATTAGACTAACTAATTTAGCTATGGCAGGTTGCTTATGAAAATCAAGAATATACATATAAACATTTTAAACCTCTGTTTCAGAGCATTATATTGCTATATAAAAATATTAAGGCTTACGAATAATTTCTCAAAGCGAGATTGGTCAATGCCGGATATCTTTCATGAGAATGTCAAAAGACATCCGAACAAACCATGCTTCTTGTTCGAAGATGAAACGTGGACTTTCAAACAGGTATTAAATAACAGAGAAATTAATTAATTATAAAGTATGAATTGCTTTTAGGCTGTATGAGGTAGGTAATATCTAAAGTAAGCGTGAATTGACTATTTTGATTATTTTATCAACTCAAATACAAAATAACCATAAAAATATCACACACAGATATATTTTTATGTAAAAGACTATTTCTTTATTACGAATTTTCTCTGAAGATAGTAGATGAAAAACAAATAGTTATCTAGGGTTTCTAGTGATCTACAGGTTACCTATAAATATGCATTACTAAAGCTATTGAGTTAAACCAGAAAAGGTGCAATAAATAAAGAGAACATTAAGTTATTGGACAGTTCTAACTATGCGTTATTTCAGGTTGAAGATTTTAGTCTTCGTGTATCTGCTGTTCTAAAAGCGCAAGGTGTTAAACAGGGGGATACAGTAGGTGTAATGACCAGCAATTATCCCGAAATGCCATCAATTTGGCTCGGAATCGCCAGAATAGGCGGTGTATCCCCACTTATTAACACAAATCAGACCGGAAACACACTACTTCACTCAATAAATGTAGCGAAATGCGATGTACTTATATATGGAAGTGAATTTGAAACTGGTGAGAATATTTTTTTGTTTGTCTCGTGTGACTGAGAAAACCTACTCTTTCATATATCACAGATAATAAACATTTAAAAGTAACCAAGTTGACAAAGATGTAAACGAAGCAACGTTTTTATTGCGTATTGTATTGGTAATTGCGGTCTTACTTATGAGAAATAGCGTCAAGCCACTCGCATAACATAATGAAAAGTTTTAAAACAATTAGGTACTTTTGTATAACGACAAATACTCAAAAATTTAATTGTGTGGCAAGAGGCCTTTTGTGGCTGTTTCACTCACTTCTGTAATATTTTTTACAGCCGTACAGGAAGTGAAAAAGGAGTTACTCCCATCGTTACGTTTATTTAAATTCACACGACGACCTCTGAATACAAGTGATAGTGTTAAAGAAGCTGAATCTGATAGTGATTTCACACATTTGCTGGAGACTACAGCACCTGCTGCTTGGACTAAAACCGACAGTGACGGCTTCAATGGACGATTACTTTATATCTATACTTCTGGAACAACAGGATTGCCTAAGGCTGCTGTAATTTCTTCATCTAGGTAAGGAAACTTTAAATGTAGAGATAAAAGTATTTCATATTTCTAATATGATTAGGTATATGTTTTGCTGAAACATCAACGAGAAGAGAGGTACAAATTGTTTAATTCTGAGGCCTGAGTTAAACTTGTCATCATTACCTTATCACATTTAATTGACACATTGCAATGTGCATTAAGATTATTTTTCTAATGTGTTTTTCTTAATACTTGTTAAAACTCACCTTGTAAATTGTAATACATTTATGAAAACAAACGTAGACAATGGCATGACAAATGCTTTTGACCCCGAGTATGTGCGAGCAAAGATGACGTTCGATATGTTTTTCATACAGGCTTTTTTTATATTATTATACTAACTTATCAACTGATTTGAGTTCAAACAGGATTTAAAGTCGATTAAATTTTCTTCGTTTATCTTCAGAAATTTTCCCACTTGATTGTGTTTTTAGTAAGTATTTTTCTTTAGTTATTAATAATCTCTTGTTCCGTGTTTGGTGGTTTTTAATGCGTAAGGGCAGGATAAGAATAGTAGATTGTTTACCAAGGCAGCAAACCACTATTTTAAGGCGAGAGTTTAACAAAAGCGTTTCGCGCGTTTTTACTTTGACAGAAACTTTTTTTTTACAATCCTCGTGATTTATCTCTTTGGTGATTGAAACATTTACTTACAATATCAACCTTCCAAATTCAAATCACTTTTACTTCCTAAGAGATCAAAAAGCTATTTTGCTCTCATAAGGCAACCAACTATAGCTCTTTTTGTATAGGTGGTAAAACTTTTTTTTTTCTGCGGTGTTTGAATCTCCATTTCTCGCTCTCAGTTTATAAACTTATATTTATTTAAAATCCTGTGACTCCTGGGTAGGACAAAGGACGTCTATACGATGCTCCACCTTCTCGACCTTTCTTGCCTTGCTCCATGCAAGGCAAGGCGCGTATGGTTGTAATATATATAGCTGTAAAAGGAGTTCCTTTATCCACCAGAATGTGCTTCATGGCTGCTGGTGTACATTTTCTTGGAAGTTTGAACAAGAATGACGTAATTTACTGTCCTATGCCTCTTTACCACTCTGCTGGAGGTGTGATCACTGTCGGTCAGGCCTTTATCTTCGGCTGCACTGTTGCTTTAAGGATGAAGTTCTCAGCCACCTCATACTTCCCTGACTGCATTAAATATAAAGCTACGGTAAGTTATAAAATGAAATAGTGTAACTCTATACTCTATAGGTAATAGCAAGAGCCAAAATTATTTAATATATATTTAAATAACAATAAATTTCCGAAAAGCCAATAAGTTTATCATCTTTTTTTTGATATTTTTGAAACTGTCAGAACACGGTTTGTAATAAGAAATAAAAGGAATGCTTGGGAAAATTATAAAAAAAAATCATGTAAAAAGTTAGTTTTCTCCATTAGTACCTACATGCCACAAGGGAAGCTAGCTATATTAATTTCTAATTTATTTCAGGCTGCACATTACATAGGGGAGATGTGCCGTTACATATTGGCGACTCCAGCCGCGGCAACAGACAGACAACACACTGTTCGCACAGTCTATGGAAACGGCATGAGACCCACGGTAATTATATATTATTTTAATATTTTAGTATTTTTGACATCGATATAATAAATAATATTCATTATTGTAAAAACATATTTAAATAAGCGATTTCGGTGGCGTGGACATGCAATATACAGCCACTCGGAAATTCTTTCGCAGCGAGAGAAATTCCAAAATAAAGAACTGTCCAGTATTTTCCGAGTTTAACCATTACAAAAATAATAAAGAGATATATAAAAAAAAAATCACTCATAATATTAATACTTAAAAATTTAGTATTTATTCCGGTTAAGTTAATAAAAAAAAGAATTGCTCTAAAAACACTTAAGAATATATTATGTAAATATTCAATTAGTAAATGTAACTAAGTTTAAAAAAATGTTAATTGTTACATTTACTTAATTTAACTTTAATTAAAATAATAATAATAAATTCTTGATGAAATTTTCACTTTCATTTTTACAGGTTTGGAATGAATTTATGCAACGATTTGGAATTAAAAAAATTGTAGAGTTTTATGGAGCTACAGAGGGAAATGCAAATATATGTAAGTTGAAATTTTAGTCGTATTAAGGAAAAATATATGATTAAGCCAAATTAACATTTGATTGATAATTTTGTAAAGGAACCGCTTATATTCGATGTTTAGATTGACACACATTCCCAGGTCTTAATAAAGTGTAAGTCTATTTAAAAAATAATTTAAAAAAAATAGCAAAATATGCCGTCTGCAACGTTGCTGCAATTATACTACATATTTATAGTTAATAAACGATAAATTCATTTCATATAGTTAAGCTGGTTCAGGAAAATATAAATAATTATTACCACTCGCATAATTATCAGACTACTTACAACTATGTAACTATCCAATTACACATGATTAACTTTACAATTTAAATGTACATTCCAGTTTCGTTTTAAATCTATTGGTTTTAAGCTGTTCCAAAGCTAAATGGACTCAAAACCAGGGAAGTTGTGCGTCTAAAATCTACTCCACTGAATTTTCTGGATTCGAATGCCAGGAAACAAAAACAAAATGTTTTAAGTTGGAGAGTGTACAGAAGCTTTTGAAACGCACAACAAGTATTTTAGATGTTTATTAAGTTCTTGTTGTTTTTAAATAAAACAACTTATTTCTAAAGCATACAACAAAATTTTATTTAAACAAAAACACACAAAGCTTTCCACTAGTAAAAAAGCCATAGAGCAGAACACACATTATATAAGGCGTGAATTTATATTACAACACTTTTAATATATAATTATTTTCAGTAAACATTGACAATAAGCCGGGCGCTATAGGTTTTGTCAGCCGGATCATTCCAGCTGTGTATCCAATTGCCATTATAAAAGTGGACGAAGACACTGGTGAACCTATTAGGAACTCAAAGGGTCTTTGTCAGGTAGATTATTGGATCTTTGTCAAGATAATTCAAATCAATTTTAATCCTATCAAATACAATTGTTAAGCGTTTGAACGCTTCTTAATTACTTATTGTAGCTAAATCTAAAGCGGTTGATATACTTGATTATATATTAGTTAAATCATATATGTATACTTGATTGTATATATGATTTTACTCGATATTTTACTGACTTCAAAAAAGGAGGTAGTCAGTTCGACGACTATGTTATTTATATGTTACGTATCTTTTGTTTGTTACCTCAGAACTTATGTAGAAGGAATACCAAATTCGAGCAACTATATTTTATTAACCTATTACCATAATATTTGAAAAATAAAAATGAAAATAAAATTTAAATATAAAAACATAATAAAAGAGGTTTATAAAACATAGCTGCTAGGTACTTAATTTTGTTTAAATATAATTGAAACCAATTTTTTTCAGGTAGCAAAAGCAAATGAGCCGGGCGTATTTATTGGGAAAATTAAACCAAATAATCCATCGAGAGCTTTCTTGGGATATGTTAGTAAAGAGGACTCAGATAAGAAGATAGTGAGGGATGTGTTCAGTCATGGCGATTCTGCATTTATTTCAGGTAGTTTATAGACTTTTTGACTGGTCCAGACACGGTTCTTACACGCTAATGAATAATGATAGATAGTTCGGCCGGTTAATGTTGTGCGCGTGCCGGTCTCTATCAGTTTGAGCGGACATTCAATAATCATTCTTTGAAGAAGATACTCTATAGTTGGGTAATAAACGTTGGATATTTTGATAGGTATCCAATAGTAGTTGTGAGTTTGAAGTAAATAAGAAAGTCGTTAAGCGAAGTGTATATAGGTTTCGTGAGATTATACTTTTGTAAAATGGTAAATTGTTAAATTTATTGCACAAATTTAATAATTTTCAGTTACGTCAAAATGTCGGATTAAATTAAAACTTATCGAAGAACCAATGACAATATAATAATTAAAAGACTGCCCAGAAATGTAATAAAAGTTTAGTGTGTTTATTATATTATTAAATCATTGAACAATGAACCTGCACTTGTATAAGATTCTTGTGCAATTAATTATTTTAGATGCATAATAATAACTAAAAGGTTGAAAAGAAGTTGTAGTACTTATGTAAAAATAATTAATTTTTAGGTGACATATTAATATCAGATGAGCTCGGTTACCTTTACTTCAGAGATCGCACTGGAGACACTTTCCGGTGGCGCGGGGAAAACGTCAGTACCACAGAGGTAGAAGCTGCGATTTCCAGAGTTGCTGACCAGAGAGACGCTGTTGTTTATGGAGTAGAGGTATTTAATAGACCCTTTTAAATTATAAAATAATTATTCCGCGGTAATAGATAGTGTTCTTGTCTTCTGCGTCAAAAGGTCCTGGGTTTAAATCCGGTAGGTGCATTTATTTGTTTTGTTTCTGAGTCTTAATTATTTATAAAACAGATAAATGTTTTTATTATAAACTTATACATATATATGTATTTATTGTGGTAACATCGTTGTTTCTGATTACAATAACAAAAGTGCTTCAGCTAGGTATTTTGGGATACTTTGGAATCAGAGCAATGTATGTGAGAGTAGCTTCAATTATTATTATTACTTTTCATATAGAGTAGGTGTTTCGTAGGTAAACTTTTCAGAAGTTTATTTAGAATTTATTATATTTATTAACGGTAGGTACTACTGTAAAATAAGTCTAATTTTTTTAAAAAATTGGCTTCACAATCACATATAACAAACATACAAAAAACATCCCCAATTCAACATCTCCTTTTTTTAAATCTGTTGGAAATTTACACTTCGTAAATTTTTAAAATTTTCGAATTGTGAAGCCTTACGTAGACTATAAATAATATTTCTTTAAAATTTTAGATCCCCAATAACGAAGGTCGAGCGGGTATGTGCGGTATCGTAGATAGTGATGGCACATTAGACTTAGACAAACTCGCCAGAGACATGGCAAAGGACTTGCCGAAATACGCCAGGCCCGTCTTCTTGCGAGTCATGAAATCTTTAGATATGACTGGTGAGTTATAAATTCCGATGAACAAAGAAGGATTGATACTTCTACCCGTTTGATTTTTTTTGTAATGATGTTATTTAACCACAGACACACTGAAGATTCTGAATTATTTAAATATTGTCTCCTAAAAAAGTCCATATTCTTTTCATTATTATACTACTGGACTTGTCAGTTCCTTTCCTCAGGCACATTAAAGTGTCTATTCAACTTAATTTTTTCTGTGTTATTAATACTTTATTTATTTCTTATTTTAGCAACTTTCAAGATTAGAAAAGTGGATCTGCAAAAGGAAGGTTATAACCCATCGACTATTACAGACAAACTTTATTTCATTGATCCAAAACAAAATAAATACGTCAATTTAGGGCCTGAAGAGTACGAAAAAATTATTTCCGGGCAAATAAGACTGTGAAACTGTTTTTAAAACATTCATGTCAATTAGCTTAAAATTGGTTCCTCGAGTTATTCTAAATATTACCTATAGTTAGGTGTAAAATTTGCTCAAAATGAAACTTAGGACATGGTATCTCAAATTTATAATTATTAACACAAAAATATTCCTTTAGCTTTCAAATTTCAATATTGTGAATGACGTATTAGTACTTATGTATTATAATTCAAATCATCATTATTAGCTATCCTACATTTTGTGTGTGTGTAGCCATAATAAAGCCTAAAGTGTGACTATTGTACATCTACTATATAGGCAATTAATTGATGATTTTTAAAATCGCCATAAGTGCCTAAATGTAAGAAGATATACTTAATCTTGGGAATAAAATGTTTTTTTTTTCTAGCTGTATAAATTGTGATTAGAAATAATATAAAATAGATTACATGCTGGAGAAAGAATAATATGTAAAATTTAACAACTGACTGATCATTATGTAGATAAGCGAGTTAAATAAAAAGATTATTATAAGTATAGTGTTTACAGTAAATATATATTTTATTGTATTTTATACCGTAGAAACATGGGCAATATAAAAATAAATGTATTTTTTCTATTTAAAACGATAAAGTGAAGTTAAGATTAGACAATAGACATAAAACAAAAAATAAAATTTAAAAAAAAAGTGTACCAGTGCTTTTTATTTTTATTTCTTTTCAGTAATCTGATGGTCATAGATTGCTTAGTAATATTATAATTTTGTGAAGGAGTAAAGTGAAAGAAGCTGTTTGTAGCTGTATAAATTTATAAAATTACGCGATATTTTCATATTGAACGTTGTATCCTAGCAACCAATATTGTAACATTTTTAGTCTATATTTATTTTGTAATAAAGCCAAAATTATTTGTAAAAGCAAAAATCACTAAATTCCGAACTCAAATAGAAAACCTTAATTTAGAATTATGAGTTCCTTTTCCAAATCTCAGATTTTTTCTATAGCTTTATTTTTTAACAGTCCTGAGTCGAAATATTAAATATTAAAATATTCTTGCGACTTTCAGTAGAGAATTTTGACCACATCACAAAAAGTTACGTTTCACTGATCACTTTCCTTTAAACGTGCACATTGCCGAACAATTTTTGCTTATAATCTACCAATTTACATATTATAAAACCTCTGAAATACACGTTTAGAAAATAATTTAAAACATCGCTCGCTTTTTGTTGCGATAGCGCCAAAATTCAAAATCTCAAATTTGTAGCGAGTTCAATAAAACACTAATTTCATAATAATATGACATGTAGACATGTAGTCCTAATACATAAACGATTTATTACAAATGTTTTCCTTTTTTCTAACTCTATTTTTTACGGAAGCAATGTTGTATCTACATTAATACAATGTCAGAATACCAGACTTCATAATATTTAAGCATTTGTCAGTTTACAGTTTACACTACGCGGCTACAAAAGTACAAACCTGCACCTACTTACTTGTTATATATTCTGTTTCTGGTTTCACATTTCAGTTTTCACTAGTCTGTGCATTTCACAACTTCGTTTCAAGTCTTTCAACTTTCACATTATATTTAATGTTAATTGTTATAATATGACAGCTATTGGCTACAAATATAATATTTTTTTCTATTTAAGTTAAATTTCTTCAAGCAATAAGCAAAACAATACGGCCGAAATAAAGATCACAGACTTTAGTTTACTTTTAAGATCAATAGAAATTATTAAGAAAAATCGCCGATTTAAGAAAGTGGTTACTTAAATTTTGTTTTTGAAAATTTAAAGTGGCTTAAATAATACGAAATATGTAAGAGTGCTACTAACAAGTCTAAACGCGACTCTATGTCGCTGTACTCGAGTTTTAGTAACGTCTTTAACATTATTAAATGCAGAAACGTAATTCGTTGATAGCTGTAACTTGGAAGACATAAATAAGCATTGATTTCCTGCAATCACGGCGATCCGGCGATTCAGATACTTCCGCGGTTCAGTTAGCCGTGTGTCGTGGCGAAAATTGGTCGCGATGTTTTTGGCGCTCGGTGCTGCTATAGCGTTCCTCGCTGTGTGCCAATATGTTGGATTGTTACTTTCAACTGTAGTTTTCATTAGCTCTGGATTGCTTTTCCTCTTGATATTTCATTCAAGGTGGTGTTATATCGCTTTGAAAACTGCACCAAGAGATCTAAGGTAATGCTACTTTGTAAATATTTGCATACTAGTAAATTACTTAATAAAAATTTATATACTTACATTTAAAACAGAAGTAGGTAATTGGTTTTACTTAGAAAATGAATATAATTTTTATGCTTTTATTTACTTTATAATATTTTTAATTGGTTTTGTCTCACCTAACTGAATATTTAACCTACTATATATTTACTGCAAGCTGTCTGACCATACATTTTGATTTAGTAAATAGTTAAAATTTTATATCAAAAATTACTAAATAAGTTTTTTCATCCTTGAATCTGAAAATTAATGTGTCCGTGTGAATTGGTTGAAATGAAGAGTAGGTCTTATTTTTTACTACAATGTTTTAGGGCTCTCTGGTGCTATGCTAAAATTCTAATGTTAGCATGGAAGAGCACAAGACAAAATGCAACTGTTCCTGATATATTTCATGAAGTTGTTCAGAGAAATCCTAATAAGAAATGCTTTTTGTTCCAAGATGAAGAGTGGACTTTTAAAGAGGTTGGTTACTTTTTGAATTCATAATTTGAAACTAATATACGAGGCGGGATCAAAAAATAGTGAGAATGAGATAGAATATAACGCACCCTTAGTAATACAAGGGCATAATACAAAAAAGTAGTTTTTTGGGAGATTGCGTTTAAAGATTCTGGATTGGTACATTCCACCTTACTTTTTCAATAAAATGCTTATTATTCAAGTTATAAATGTGAAATTTTGCATATTTATTCTTTGATAACTACACTGTAAGTAGCCATGAATAAAAATGAATGCCTTTATCATTTAAAATAACACTACACAAATTTTGACTTGAGTCCTTATATTACTAAAGGTGCGATAATGACTATTGATAACTTAATAATTTATTTTTCGACACAGTCTCAAAGTCTCTCTACACACAGAGTCCAGCGCTTTACCAAGGCTTCAATCCCTTCCAAAAAAAGAGTTTTGTCTTGGTCCTGCAAAAATAATATTTCCTGTTTATAGCTCATCATAGCTGCAAGTTAAATATTTAAGTACTAGTGAAAAAATCAGTCCCAATAATATAATTCCTTATTAAAATATTTAATCTATATCTAAAAAATAAAATTTCAAGCTTAAGAAAGTTTCATCAAAATAACAAACCGCTTCCATAGCTAAGAAGATCATGTATCTGTTTATTGCCCTAGAGGACCTTGGTTTAATCCTGATGAAGCAAATTTGTCTATTTTGGCACAAAAAATAAACTTGCCATTAAATAAAAAGATCAATAATGAAACAGATGTAGAAATGTGTCTGCCCTTCAAAGGATTAAGAGATTTCACACATCTAACATGCATTTTTTATAGGTGGAAGATTATAGTCTTCGTGTGACAGCAGTTTTAAAAAACCAAGGCATCAAGAAAGGCAGTATAGTTGGTCTCTTTACCAAAAATAGTCCACAAATGCCAGGAATATGGTTGGGCGCCTCTCGTCTAGGTGCAATTTGCCCCCTCATAAACACAAACCAACGTGGAAACGCGTTAACCCACTCAATTAATGTGGCTAAATGCGATGCCCTCATATTTTCGGATGAATACCTGTCAGGTGAGTTTGTTAGCATATTTGTATTTATTACATAGGCATGCAGTTGGTGTGCTGAAACGGATCTAACACGATCTTCATTTCAAATTCCTTTAAATATTTTTCAGCACATTATAAGCTCCACATTTACTGCAAAAATGGCCTTTTTATCATGTCGTAAATGTAAAAAATGCAAATTTGTTTTACGCAACTGGTGTCGACATTATTTATTCAGACGTAAATTAAACGTAGATAGCCCCATTGTTCTTTGTTGTAACCGTTTTTAAATTTAAGAAAATACCGAATTTTAAAAATAGTAAAATAGTTTATTTCTGTATTGCATTTTCAATCAACAGACTGAAGCTATTTGTAGGAATTAACTAATTATTTCTGTTAAATTTTATTCACCTCATGCTATGATTTCATTTTGTTATTCGTTTAAATTTATATAATCTTTAATTGGTGTGTATAACAAAAATGTTTTTTGATTTTACTTTAAATAAACATGTTAATTTGGTATAAGTTGAATATACAAAAATTTCAACAAATTATTATACATAAATATTCAATGTACTTTGTGGATATAACACTTTGTATACTATGTAAAAAAAGCTGTACAGGTATCCTAATATGTATTAGGTATCTTCAATAATCGGTTATTGTTTTTATTTAAATTGTTCATTATTGTTCAAATTCTGACACAGACAAACTATCAGAGACAGGCCACAGATAACATCATTCTTTTACAGATCACTTTAAAGAAAACTAGCAACCCTTTACCGTTATTTTTTTCAGCCGTGCAAGATGTCTCCAGCCAGTTAGATCCCAAGTTGAAACTCTTTAGATTGACTCACCGTCCATTGAACTCGCCCAAATCAGAGAAGGCCAGTGGTGATGGTATTCCTAACTTAACTGACCTTCTGGAGGTCACCGACCCAGCTCCATGGACCAAGGCAGATAGTTTCGGATTCCGAGGGAAAATGCTATATATATACACTTCTGGCACAACTGGACTACCAAAGGCAGCAGTTATAACGACTTCGAGGTGAGTTTTTTCTGTTCTAGAAAAATAACTAAAATATATTCACATTTTCGTAGTAATAAATTTATCTTAATGTACAAAAAACAAAAATACGTTAGTATGAAGATAAAAATCTTACGACATAAATTACATGAGTCTAGTGTAGTGTGAGTGGCGGCCGTCACTTCTAATTTTCTAGACACAGTTAAAATATTGGTAAAGATTGAAAGAAAATAATATTTTTCATACAAACTTATTAGAAATACGTGTCCATATTGAATTCACTTCTACTTATTATCGTGGTTGGATACTAGAAATTATACTTTAAAATTTGCTTACATGCTAACTGAATTTCATTTAAATTATACTTTGTCATGATAATATGTATTAACGAAATAAAAAATGATTTGTGAAATATCTATAGCAATGGTTAAGTTTTATTTGGTGGTTCTTGGAGAATGAGGAGTTCATAGATGATATTGTATATAGTAGTATATGACATTGCAGTATTCTTTAAGTTATATTTAATTTTTTTTTACCGCCAACGAACCCGAAATTCCTCTAGATCTGGCACCAAAAGTGCCAAGTTGACAGCAATAGTTAGTAGGTACATGTTGCTACAATTATTATAATAAAATAATATGTAAAGAACTTTGTACCCCTTTTTACGAAATTTGCGCAGACGGAGGAGTATGAAATTTCCCACACTTATACTTTATATATAAAAGGAGTGGAGAATGCTAATATTTTTTAAATTATTCATAAAAAATACATTAAATCAATGAAATAAACATTACGCACACTTGCTTGGATAAGACACAGCGTACCTACAAATACCTGACTTTTGAATTGTAATCGACCAATGGGCGATCACTAGGTATTATAAAACTAGGTGTTTCATTCTATGTTAATAGTTTTTCATATATGGGCACAGTTAAAATAAACAGTAATAAAAATATTTTGACGAGACTGCGAGCACTGTGCTGATCGCCGCATTCGCTGCTTTCACTTTTGACCCTTACAACTTTCTTACTCACTGGGTTATTACTTTATTGTAGGTACTTAGCTTTCTTAATATTGTGCCGGCAATAATAAACAGCTACTGAGAAATATAAAACCATAGCCATCACTGGATTCTGAGCCTCTGGACTTCCTGGATATTCATAATAGACATCATTCTCGCCTAACAAACGTCAAATTGTGAATTTCCTAGTTGTAGCCTTATCTTTACGAAATTGGATAATTATTCATTCAAAAATACGGACATTAATTAACTTATCATGAATACTTATAAATTTGCCTATTATGTACTTACATAACTTAGCAATGGTCAAAGTACACGTTTAACTAATAAACCAAATGGTGTTAAAGCAAATATGAAATAAAAATTTTGTTATCTGTGTGTATGAATAATAATTTTAGCCGATCTTCAAAAATCAAGAGGAGGCGGTTATCAATTTGTTTTATGAAATGTAGCTAAAAACATCCGATCATCATTTTCTCTTCTGAAAATGCCTCTGATCTCTTCATACAAAAATACATTCAACATCCTTATTTTTCTCTTTTCACATTGATTTTTCGCGGTGAACTGCAAAATTAATTAAATCCAATTTAATATTTTTTATATTTTTATATTGTATTTTAATTTTTTGAAACATAGAAAACAATAGAATAGCTTATTTGTTTATATGCTTGCAGCGCGTTTTTTTTCCTGTTAAATTACGCATCACCAGAGCTACGGAACCTTGACCTAGGAAAAATAAATATTCTCTCTCGTTTTCCTTAAACACCACATTGTTTTTTGCTTAAAAGACCGTACGTATTCAAAGACGTATGTTAAGTTACAACCTTGAACTCAAAAACTTCATAGAAATTAAGCTGTTTTAATTTGTTTAAAAAAAACGATCACATTCTTAAGATCAAGTTTTTTTTAATTTAAAATTCTGATGAAAGATGATATTTTAAAATTTAAATGATAAAAATTAAGGTGTAGCTTATCTCACTATATATACCTACTACAGTTTTTATATTGTAAAAAATAATATAAAAGAATCATCACAGAAGAGACATAAAAGAGTTTATTTCGCAACAAGTGACCAAATTATTTTCGACTCATATTTCAAATGCTTTTCCAGATTTTTATTCATGGCAGCTGGTCTGCATCACATGCGTCTGAATTCATCTGACGTCGTCTATTGTCCACTACCACTGTACCATACGGCTGGAGGAGTGGTGAGCGTGGGTCAAGCGCTTATCTTTGGGTGTACAGTTATATTGAAGCCCAAGTTCTCCGCATCGCAATATTTTCCGGACTGCGCTAAATATGGCGCTACGGTAATCTATCACTTTCGTTAAGTATATATATTCCTATGTATCTTATTTGTACATCAACATTAAGCAAATTAATAGTTGTAAGAAAAGTAATTGTAACATACGATACACTATGAAAGTCGTTTTTACCAAAAACGGTAATTAATTGAGACCGATAGAACTCTTTTTTAGAGGTCTTATGGCTGTGGTATTACGTAATTAATGTTACTAATATTAACTATTAAATCTGTTTACCGCGAAGTCTTAATACAACGTAATTAATTACCTGTTACATGCATAATGTATTATTGTATGCTATAAATTTATGTGAATTGTTATAAGAAATATTTAATCTTTTATAACCTTTATTTATTGTCATAGAAGAAACACGGAACAGGTTCAAAGTTCGAACCCTGGCCCCGTAGACAAGAACGTCACGCTTGTTTCTCAACACCCACTGACGTTGGACACGCCAAATGTCATTTGAATACATATGCTAATGACGTTTGATGTCATTGATTAGTAATTTCTATACCATTCCAGAGTTAATGGGTATCGATGATAAAAGTGTGTGACGTTTTTGTCCAGAGCCCCTGGTGAAATAAAAACAATGTTAGATTTAACCAGGTGAACCTACTAGACATACATACACCTGTAGACCGTAATATATAAGATTCCAGTCAAACACTACCTTATATACAACAAATAAAACACTAAAGGAAAGAGATGATCGCATTATTTATCTAATTATCTATCTATTGTAGTACAGGGTTTCCTAGTGCAGGCACCAGTCTCCACCTTAGCCTAGTTTATATTTTAACTGTAAGCGCAAAACTTAAGCAACAACTTTGGTGGAGAAATAAACTTTCTTTTTTTATATCTAGTGTTCATTGTGACTTTAACAAGGTATTTTTTTTTAATAAAATAGTATTTCAACATAGATAAAATTGTTTGTAGATGGTAATCTGGATCTACCGATGCGATACAAAAAATTATTTCACTGATAGAAAGCTAGAATGGAAAATTAACTTAATGTTTGTATATTTCTAGGCAGCTCACTATATTGGCGAGATGTGTCGGTACATACTTGCCACGCCGCCGTCGCCGGCTGACAAGCAACACAACGTAAGAGTCATCTTTGGCAATGGACTTAGGCCACAGGTATTTCTTTATATACAATGCCTTCCTAAACATAAATCTTACTTTTTATATATTTTACAAAGTTTTCGTTGCTTAATAAGCATATAAAACTCACTTATATATTTTTTTTACACACTTTGTTGCACTGGAGTGCAACGGGCGGCCTTATCGCTACTCAGCGATCTCTTCCAGGCAACCCGCAATTTTTGTTGGTTTCATCCATACCACTTATGACACCCCGTTCAGCAAGTGGTAGCCTTGCCAGAGACCGAATACAAATACAAATTAAATTATAAATTGTATTCGGGACCGGGGATCGAACCCGGTACCTCAGGCTTCGCGGTACGCTTATAAGACCGCTTAGCCATGAGGCCTCTATATTTGTTATTATTATGTTTACATATTTGTTATCTCCATATTTGTTTATTTTAAATAATTAAAAGTGTATAATATTGGTAAACTTGTCTGAATTTAATGTTAAAAGTATTGTTTCTGTTTTTGGTATGAAAAAATCTGTTATTTATAATAAATTACTGAATTTATGTGATAAATCATAAAATATACGCGAAAAGGAATACATTTTAAAAACATAAATGACCCAATAAGCAAAAACACTACCAAACAAATTGTTCTTATGAATAACAATTGTGTTGTGACTAACTCGTGATAATTACTTCGTTAATTATTAATTAAGGTTGAGAACAAAGTCCTTTTTCATTTAGGAGACAAAACAGATATATCACAAAAGACATTATTATAATAAACTAACAAAATATGCCCTAAACAAAATCACAAAAAATGAGATCATGGAAGTCACACACGCAAATACGGATGAAAAACAAAATAATACAAACAAACAAACATATTGTCACTGATGACTATGTTCATGGAGAAGACAATGTTTCCTTTTTAAGTATTTAAGACAATTTTATTGTTACTATCCTATTGAAATTAAGTTTGCATGTTTGGATGCTTCGATACTCCATCTCTCTAGAACGGCTGGATAGTTCAGGATAGTATTTGGTTAACCGACTTAAAAAAAAGAGGTTCTCAATTCGACTATATTTTTTTAAAATGTTTGTTACCTCAGAAGTCGACTGGGTGAACCGATTTCGATGATTATTTTTTTTGTTTCAAAGCTGATGCTTCCCGTGTGATCCTATTTAAGTTCCATCAAAATCTGTTCTGTAGTTTTAGAGTTACACTATAAAGTCGGTTTTTTTTTTGTTCCAATTATAAATAGTCAGTAGCACATTGCTTATTCGAACCGCTTTGTTATTTTGTCAACGCAATTATAATCGAGGCGTTATGAAAGGTGACCCGGTTCTTGACCTCGCATAATATCATGAATGTTGTTGAACTTGTTGCGATAGAGAAAATTACTTCAAAAACTAATTTTACAGGAAATCGAGTTAATTTTTAATATAAGGACAACAATCTCTGACGTATTTTTTAAAGTATTATTTTTATTTTAACTTAAAAAAACTCCAGATGTTGCAATGTATAGTTTTAGTTCTATAGACATAATTCTACACTGAAGTATTGCATTATTTATATTCTATTAGCTTAATAAAATATGAACAATCGTCCGAGATTGCCGTGTTTAAGGAAAAACATTCGACATTCGACGACCGGTTAGTTACAATTATGTAAATATGCGTAAATAACGACGTCATAATACCTACCTGATACCAGTTATTAAATTATATATTATATGTATATACAATTTCTAGAAAACCTATAAATAAATAAAAAACAGCATCAAATTTAAGTACAAGTAAATGTTAATTGGGACCGCCTCCTTGGTCTAATGGTAAGCGCATAAGCGTTACAACCGAGAGGTCCTGGGTTCGATTCCCGGCGGAGATAAAAATAAAAAAACTCGGTCTGGCAGGACAGAAGGCCTACTTGCCCCTAAAGAAAAAATCGATCAGTGAAACATGTGAAATGCATCTGCCCCATACCCCACTAGGGGACACGGAATTTCACTACTAAGTGTTAATTGGAGCTGTTGTATTTTCCAGATTTGGACTGAGTTTGTGACTCGATTTAACATCAAGTACGTGACCGAATTTTACGGAGCCACTGAGGGGAATGCTAATATTGGTGAGTTGGCCCGTTAACACTTTCACTGCCGCCCATAGTGCGGCCGACTATAGTAGCGGTGCCGCACACTCGGATCCGAGAGAGCGTCCTGTTCATTTTGTATGAGCCAGTAAAATAGACGGCACCGCTACTATGGTCCCGCGCCACTCAGATCCGAGTGGGCGGCAGTGAAAGTGTTAATGTTATTTTAAGCTTTCTGGATTTAAATTCAAGGTTAACAAATTTTAATGTGGAAAAAAAGCATGTGTGCAATTCACACAAGTGAAACTTTCAAAAGTTTTGGTTTCAAGATAATGAAATGAGAAACACTGTATAATGCTTCCTATCTCATTTTCTCCCACGTTAAATCTTATGTGTTTATGTGTCCGTCTCTTTTTACTGTCGCTTTTTTGTTTCATCGACTTTTAAATCACAACGATGCTAAAGAAGTTTTCACTTCAAACACAATAAACGGGTTTTGTGAAGGCAGGTACATTTTTATGCTTTTGTTTGATTAAATTTAATAATTTTAGTTTCTTGAAGCAATTATTTATATATGTATACACTGTTTGTTTCACTTACAGTGAAAGTCCCTTCAAAATCAGTCCAGCCGTTTCAGAGATTATCCAGAACAAACACAGACAGACAAACAAATTGTAAAAAAAAACTATTTAGGTAAATGTACCGTGTATATAATCCATATGCATTTGTAATGCAGTTATTTTAATATTACAAACAGACTCCAATTTTATTTATCTGTATAGATTGCAATTATGAAAGGAAAAATTGCACTTGCAGTATTTTAAAGGTTTTCAGTATTTTTTTTTTAGCGCCACAAAAATAGAAATTTGTGTTACATAATAGATTTTTTTACAGCTAATACAGACGGTACGCCGGGGGCCATTGGCTTCGTTTCCCGCATTTTCCCAAGTGTTTATCCCATCGCTATAATAAAAGTCGACCAAGAAACTGGCGAGCCAATCAGAGATTCACAAGGATTGTGTCAGGTGAGATGAAATTTTACAAAATTTTCATGAAAATCATATTTGTTATTGGTTTTCATTATCTGTTCTTGTAGCGATGTGATTAATTAACAAGGTGTTTAGAAAAGACGTTGGATTTAATATAAATATGACTTCACATTACTTTTCTTACTTTTAATATTGTGACTAGTGGACCCCGCGAACTTCGTATCGCGTCAAAGTTCCGAATAATAAAGTGTCACCTATAACGTCATTCCATAGAAAATGTATGAGGAAATTGTTTCTCTTTTATTTTTTCGAAATTTTTCCAAATTTTTCTCTCCGTAAGAACCATTCTTGTACTTCAAGGAATATTATAAAAAAAGGATTGGCCAAATTGGTCCAGGCGTTGCTGAGTTATGCGCTTTTACCAACACATTTTGCGATTCATTTTTATATTATAGATTAATTATTACATAATATACAGTGCATGCATAAAAAAATAAAATAAAATATTACTATGAAAAATCATCAGATTTAAATTCCAATCATAATAAGTTATTTCAACCTACCTAACTTACTAACTGCCTTACCTTTACTGTACCTTAATTCATTTAGTCTTAAGATTCATTATTATTACTTCGTTCTGAATTAATATTCGTCCTTATTTTGTGCAATTTTTTGTTTTAATAAATATTGTTTTGAAGTAAATATTTTTTCTTGTTTAATATTCCTTTTAACATTAACATTATCGTTGTAATATTATTGTATCGATAGTGGTTTATATTTGTCGATCCTACAATCCCCTAAAAGTGTCTTATCCTTGCAAACAATCTTGGGTGTGTGAGAAAGGAGTGAGTATAAGAGAGGTGTGTGTGCGTGTGTGTGTGTGTGTGTGTGTGAGAGAGAGTGAGTGAGAGAGGAGTGTTTTGAAAACTGAAATAAAAATGGATTCAAAATTCAAAATTATTATGCTTATCCAAAAATGTTGATTTTCTGCTTATAACATAATATATTTGTATAAAAAGATTGCAGGGCCCAATGAGCCGGGCGTATTCATTGGAAAGATATCGCCTGATAACCCCTCACGAGAATATCATGGGTACGTGGACAAAGCAGCCTCAGACAAGAAAGTTGTTAAGAATGTCTTTATGCACGGGGACTCCGCTTTTATATCGGGTGAGTGTGTCGCCTTTGAAATATATTTTGATTAATTCATTAGTAACTACATCTACATATTATATTGAATCTTGAAAAGAGCTACCCGAATCAACACGGATATATCTATACAGATAAATAAATTGGAGTGTCTGCTTGTAATATTAAAATAATCGCTTTTTACTAAATACAAATGGATGTATACACGGTAAATATACCAAATTAATATTTTTTTACAATTTTTGTCTGTCTGTTTGTTCCGGCTAATTTCTGAAACGGCTGGACCGATTTTGACGGGACTTTTAATGGCAGATATAATAAGGAGTAACTTAGGCTACTTTTATTTTAGAAATTAATATAAATAAATAATTAAAAAATAACTATTATTTTGCTGTTCGCTATTTTACTCTGTTTATAGGCTATTATAACATCACATTACGACGAAATTAACGCGGGTGAAACCGCGGGACACAGCTAGTATTATATAGTTTCTTAGGGGCCCGCTCTGTTTTTTCAGGATTTGTCCTACGTTGCCCACGGCGTATTATTGACTGTGTCCTCTGAATACAGATTATATTATAATAGAAAAATAAACAGTATGAATTTGAAATGTTAATGCGGCTTAATTTTGAAAACAGATGGCGCTGATGTACTTTAAATCGCGCTATAAATTTTTTCCACAGTTAATTTACATATAATTCATAGATATTAGTGATTTTTACTGTGCCTAATATTAATAATAATTGCATTATTCATTGTAAATTATGGCACTAGTACAATCATATTCGATAACATGTTGACAGGTGACATCTTGGTAGCGGATGAATTCGGTTACCTTTACTTCAGGGATCGTACGGGTGACACGTTCAGATGGCGCGGGGAAAACGTCAGTACTAGCGAAGTGGAAGCTGCGATATCACGCGTCGCAAGCCATAGAGACGCAGTTGTCTATGGCGTCCTGGTTAGTTATACACAGATCATACATATAATATATAGCATATAGCTCATAGCACAACAATATCGCGCACCATATATTTAGTATGGACACGTTCACACTGTACTATACTATAATATATTATTGGCTTGCTATACGTTATAAAATTGAGCGATACGCTGAGTTCATGCTGTGCTATATCGCGCGCCGCCCTCTTTCTCCTCCTTCACCCCCGGCCGTCCCGTAAGCGAAGCTTGCTATATATTATAAATACTTGCGATTATATCGCATAATGTGAACGCCATGCTTTATAGTATAGCATTATGTCCTTGCTATACTATATTTGCTATACTTTATAGCACAATTACGTAAATAGAGACCGAATGGACCGATTTTGATTTCTATCATTTGCTTTTTCTATAGAATTCAGTAATTGAATTTATTTTCACCTATGATATGAATTATTTATTCGATAATTTTACTAGTTTATTTTTATATATGCTAAATGTGTGAGTGTGAATTCCCGTGTCTCCTAGTGGGGTATGGGGTAGGTGCATTTCACATCTTTTTCACTGATCAATTTTTTCTTCAGGGGCAAGTCAGCCTTCTATGCGCGGCCTGATTGAGTTTTTTTTATCTCCAACGGGAATCAAACCCACGACCTCCCGCTTGAAACGCTTACGCGCTTACCACTAGACCAGAAGCGGTCATGCTGAATGCTTGCCATATATTTGTACTGTATATTGTACCTACCCGCGAAATTGCTCGCGTGTCTCTAATAATTGTTTTTCTTTATACGTTTTCTTTGTATGTTCGACCGAATTTTATAATTCGAAGTATTTTTCCTTACAAAATAATTCTTTCTAACTTTTTTAAATTTTTTACTCCGGTTTTTGTTAAAATAATTTAATGTTAGCGAGAGTTCACCAACCAATGGGTTATAGTTATTACAAAATTCAATATTTGCATCAACTAAAAAATATTTTTTTAGGTTCCCAACACAGAGGGCAGGGCTGGCATGTGCGGTATCGTAGATCCAGACGGAAGTCTAGATCTAGACAAACTCGCCCAAGACCTAGCGCGTGACCTTCCGGCTTACGCAAGACCAGTCTTTGTCAGAGTCATGTCGAGTATGGATATGACAGGTAGGAATTTCAAAGTAACATTCGTCATTACATCTAAAAAATCTATTCGAATCTTTTCTTAACTTGAATGTTGTTCTGAATAACCTCAGAACTTTGTCATGTATGAACTGATTTGACAAATTCTTTAAAAATTGAGCTAATAATAATTTTAACAAAAAAAACCGACTTCAAATTGTAACTAAAAGTAAACAGATTTTAATGAAATTTTAATGGGATTACACGGCAAGCACCAGCTTTTAAACAAAAAAAGAATCATCAATCGGTTCACCCAGTCGAAAGTTCTGAGGTAACAAACATAAAAAAACATACGCGTCGAATTGAAAACCTCCTTTTTTGAAGTAATAATACCAATTTTATTGTCTTTATCAAGTTGTTTAAGTAAGTTGATTTTTTTTATTGCTACTTTTTTCAAGAAAAAGTGACGAGTGTAATTTTTTATTACATATAGTATTCAAAATAATTTGTATGCAAAATTTATCAATACATATCACAAAATGAAGTAAATGTTCACACATACAAACTTTGATATCGTAATATATATATATATATATAATATTATTAACAACATATTAATGTTTAATGTATTTTTATCACAATTTTTGTTATTAAACAAAATGAATTTCTCTTTTTAGGAACGTTCAAAATGAAGAAAACAGATTTACAAAAAGAAGGATTCGATCCCAGCTTAACAAAAGGTGACAAAGTTTATTATTTGGACATGAAACAAAATAAATACATACTTCTAGGACAACGAGAATACGACAATATAAATAATGGAAAAATAAGATTGTGATTCTACGGGACATTGTTAAATAGCAATTTAATTGCGTTTTTACTGTAAAATGACAATTCAGTTTGTGATTGGTAATAATATATGACGTCATAATACTTAGCTGTGATTGGCTAATACACTTGCCAACCATATGTGTGAATTCAATCCGCCCGAATTGAATCCCAAAATTATACGATATTTGTATATTTTGCATTATTTGATGTTTGCATTAGTTTTATTTTATTTCTAATACTCTATCTTGAATCTGCATTATATATAATTGTGAAATAAGTATGTATAAAACGTCTGCAGTCGCTTACAATACAAATACTTTTAAAAAGTATTTTAAAATTAATTACAGTTTTGTATTTATTTCATATTTTGATATAGATGAATAGTTGTTCTATAATAATATTGACTAGCAATTCAATAATTTCAAATCCAGTACGTCATCAGTTTACTTCGATTTATTTACTGTTCGAAAACCTTCAATGCAGTGCCCATGGGCACTATAGCGTGTGAGTTTTCTAACAAATGTATACGTATACGATATCAAACTTTACCAAATTTATGGTTAAGTACTTGTTTGAGATAAATTTATTTCTATAAAATTCTGTCAAAACAAAGAGTTCTTGTAAAATGTAATATTTTAATAATATGCATAAAAATATTCCTTTTATTTGTAATATTTTTGAGGAAATACTCGAATAATAATAATTTATTGGTAAATATGTATATATAATGGTTATCTTCTTAATCATATTTTTATATGTTGGATGTACAAAATGTGTACCTTGAGTGTACTGTGTATTGTTCCCTTGACTCGAAGCATTTAATGTGCTAATTTGGGCTTGTATCCTCTGATCACGGGATCCGCTTTTCACGCATATCTATTCTGA
Organism: Aporia crataegi; assembly: GCA_912999735.1. NCBI lineage: Eukaryota > Metazoa > Arthropoda > Insecta > Lepidoptera > Pieridae > Aporia > Aporia crataegi. Next base: position 6,868,497 of record OU538736.1, read on the forward strand.
TCACACTCGTATAAAAAAGAGTACCAATTTTAAGTATGATAGGGTTTAAAACAATCTTTTTGTATGTTAATTACATATTTTTAAACGTGTAAGATCAGAGAAATTAAGAACTCATTTTGTTAGAATCGGGTCACGTTATCCACTCCACTATCCGTATTTAAAAGCTATAAGGGACCATCCATAAATTACGTCACATGTTTAGGGTAGGGAGGAGGTTGACGAAGTGTGACATTATGTGAAAAGGGGGTGGGAAGGGTCCTAAATTTCGTGACGTCACATTACCTAATCTACGTGTTAAAACACGAACTTTGCACTATTAACGAAATACTAAAAAACAAATCAAAAACGTAAAATTTCAAAATATGTGACGTCACATTAGGGAGGGGGGAGTCTCACAAATGTGACCAGCTGTAACAAGGGGAGGCGTCAAAAAATTATGAAATTCGTGTTACGTTATTTATGGTGGCCCTTAGTAATATCAGTCGCTATTTGTTTATATTTTGTTTTGGTTGGAATATCTGCAAGTTAACATTCTTGATCATATGATATCGTATCTGATAAAGATTTGTTATAATATACTATCTTATACGGCAGATTGAATGAATGAATTACAATTTCTTTAACTTTCTTTGTAAATGATCTAAATTTTATGAATATTTTATTTATTAATATAAAGATTGTTTTTTTTTATTGATAATGCGTTTATCCATAAGTAATTTCCATTAAACGATTACAAAACTTGCGTGTGTGTGCGTGTGATTTTTGGCTTTGATGGGATTAGGTGCTAATAGTGTCTAAGATAGGAAATTGCATCATATTTTGTGTGCACATGCCAAGCCACTTGTGTGCAACTTTAAGTTTTCAATGATTTTTCATTGTTTTAAATCGAATTTCAAATGTTTTTCTTTTTTAAAGTCATTTCAAGTTACTGGTTAATCATTTATAACAAGGGTTAAAGATAAGAAATGTTCAAGTAATCGTGATGACATGCCAGATATGAAGAATAATGTTCTGTTTTCACTACTTGAAAGTAGCAAAGAGAATTCAATTGCCCTTACTAATAAATCCTTTAATATGTCACCTTAATTAATAGAAGAAGTTTAGTTTTAAAAAAATCCTAAAATTTGTTGTCTGTTTTTCCAGTCTATAATAATTGTAAGACTGACGTGAACATCTATTTTACTAAGTTAAGGTTAAGGGTATTGTTAAATTTAAGTAATAAAGTTTATATTTTTAAACCGTGTTTTTTTTTTGTTCAAATTAAATTTTCTCTTACATATGCATATTTCGTAACCTATGACGTTTCTGCTAAACAGATAAGCCGAGTAATACATTATTTTACGAGATGGACTGACAGAGGTTTAGGTAATAATAAACTCCCCTTTTTGCTAGCGGGAATCATGAAAAACAACTGAAAATAGAATTTCAGGAAGTCTACACACCTTTAATGTGACTATAAATACTTGACAACTAGGCATAGAAATCTGGTCACCTTTTTACCAACTTGCCTATAAAGAAAATTATTTCCCTCTTTGAACACATGACAGAATTGCCCTGACTTGTGTTTGCTAAGAAGTTTGTTAAAGGCGTGACAGGGAAAAATGTGGATTAATGCATTGTTGTTAAGGGCTGGGACCTGGGATAGTTCCGGTAATCCGCAATAGTGATCTGAGCTTACTAATTGATAAAATTAATAGTCTCTATTAGGTACGTATACTAGAGACTATATTATGTACCCATCACATATACAGAGGGGGGGATAGTTGGGATATATCCCCTCCTGAAATCTGACTTTAAAAAAAGTTTTTAGGCGTCTGTCTATTTATTCGCTTGCGTGTTCTTTCAATAAGTAGGTAAAATAAAAATATAGATAGTAGAGGTACTTCTTTAAGTCAAAATTCTAGCACCTACAGTGATAACAGCGATTTTTACACAGTTCACATGGTTGTTTCAATGTTTGTCCCCCCTCGAACCAAAAGTCTGGATATGTGCCTGTATGTACCTTACTTCGTTTATTTCCTTAATAACACAATGCATTATGTAGGTATTTGTAGTAAATAATACCAACAGTTACATTAGTATGATTTATTAAGTTATGCATTCATTCAAATTAAGATCCTGATCTGAAGGTTACAATTTTTTTATTTAGTAGACTTTTTTTCAATGTTGTTATTTGATAACACTATAAGGATATGCAAAGATATTTAGCCTATACTGATTTAAAACTTCTGTTCATATTTAAATTTGCTGTCAGTTTTAGGTTAGAATTTTTTTGTAAACAGGTTGTTCGTAAATATAGAACCTTCATAAATTTATTAGTTGTAGATTGAGGTTATAGAAGAAATATTCAAATAAAGAACTAATCATAGACATGCTAAGTCAAATTGCATTTTGCGAACACAATAGCGTATTTTTATTTTACATTTTTTACATGTCATAGCCACCGGTTTACAAGCGGTCCCTTGGGGATCAGCTGTTCGCGCATGTGCATCTGGCGCAGAGGGGAGTTAGCCACAACGCGGCAAACGATCGCCGAGTGCACGTCCTTGGCGGTTGGCGCATTTAGGAAAAAACATTCGACGCCGGCAGACGCCGCGCGTGCTCGTTCATTGTTTAGGTGTCAGTGTATTCGCGCGCCCCACTGGGCTCCTCGCCAGCATGGACGCTCTGCTGGCAGCGCTCGTCGCGCTCATGGCACTAGCTGCCGCGATGGCCGCCGTGCTGAGCACGCTCTCGAAGGCGGCGATTTTTGCCATCCTTGCGATCGCACCTTGTGTCTATCGATACAGGAAGAAGATTTATGTGATCGTGAAAACGTTGCCCAGGGATGTCACGTGAGTTGGTTTTTATAATTGATAACTTGAAAGTGCGTGTTTTATTTTAATAATAACGTGCCCACGATTTGAGTACTTTGCTAGCTATGCGTCACGAAAATCGTTAAATTCGTTTTAGTTGGCCTAACACCGAAGTACAAAATAAAGTTAGCAGAAACATATGAATGTAACTGGTATCTGCTTACTGCTTAGAAGTACAGTTACGTGCTAAATAATTATTGATTTGTGATCTCCCAAAAGTTATATAATTTGACGCTTATACATGCAGAAAGATGTAACTAAACCATGACCTACGACCATATTTACTTTGTATTATTCAGAGCCTAAAATGCGAATATACATTCATTAATTAGTGCTCATGATAGGTAACGATAATTACTTTAAGATCTTCTCAAATATCAATATTAGGTGTACCTACTATGGTCTATGGCATAACAGATATTATTTTGTCTATGCTTTACTAAAAAGTCACAGGAAATTTCGTGTTGTTCGTTGACTCTTTAAATAAATAAAAAATATGAAGACTTTATTGAGCCTTATTAGTAGTACCTTAGAACCTTCATAATATGTTTGACATGTACCTACCTACCTAACAGTTTTACATCGTATAGGTACGTTTTGAAACACTTGCTGCATATTCATTAGTGATTTGCCTATTTCTTTGGATACGTATTGACAGGCATTAAATCTTAATACTATAAGGTACCAAAGTAACATGTAATAGAAAATTGTTATTGGTAAAAAGTATCTACCATCGATATAGGGAACTCTATATCGATGAGTAGTATCTATAACAATTAGGTGCAAATGCACCATAACTTGTTTTTAAAAAGTATTTAATATTTAATAAAAATAATTTTAATCGTGTGCAATACTTTATGTATTTACGAGGTAGGTATAATATATCGAAGTAGGTAGGTACTTTATGGTATAGAATTACGAAACGGGAAATCCATCATAATGATAAAAATATATCTACCTAATATATTATAGTTTTGTAGTCTGTAGGTAGGTACCTATTTCGTCCTATTGTATTTTATGTCCATTGTCCACTAGCGAATTATATCCTAAATTTACTTTTTTTAGGCTTAAGACAAACTTAATTACCAAATCGAATTTAATTGATTGAAAAATAAAAAAAAATCCTACGTTCCGACTTTCGAGGTCGCAAATAAGTAAAAAAGTAAGTCTCTACTAACTTTGTACGTATCTACCTACAAGTAGGTAAGTTTACGTTCCAAAAAAAAAAAAAACATGTGGAATTGATAACCTCCTTTTTGGTTTTTAAATATTCTTAGGTGTAAGTATATTTAGACGAGTATCACATATTTAAATAAAACAATTAGTTTTCTTAAAATAATATTGTAAAATTTTGTTAAATGAAGGCGCCTCATCCCGTGAAACTTTTTTCTTAAAGCGGTGGTGGTAGTAGATATGTGTGTGTTGGACTCAGGAACTTTCGCGTATTTTATGATATAACCTGACTATATTAGCTACGGAAGCGTCAAGCGGATATCCTAAAAGCAAGTAAAATGTACCTACCTACTATATAGCTTAAAATGCGGCACAAAGTGGGCAATATTCCAGGGCATAACTTGGTGCGGTGTACTTAAAACACTAACTAACTAAACGTTATACCTACTTCTAAACAAATAATTATAGAGCAATACATATTATATCTGTTTGTATTTTTGTTTGTAATAAATAATATAAAAAATAACTGAACCGTTTTTCAAAATAATCTTGTTATTGTAAACTACTCTTTTACTTTATAATACATAAGCTTCCGCGTATAAGTCTCGTGGAAAAACAATATGTATATTTTATACCGTAGGCATGTAATATTATATAGCTTTAAACATAAATCATTATGGAATCAAAACATTAAGATTTTAACAATATAATTATTATTTGAACAGTTGTTAGAACTAAAAACTATTTGTTAACGACTAGTCTATTACGTAGAAAATGTAGATATATGCTCTAACTGTTGTTGCTTTTCTATATCTACCCGTAGATCACAGAAAAAAATATACCTACAAAAAGATGTCTTAGATCGTTGTGCAACTAATTTTATAGACTACTAGTGGACCCCGCGAACTTCGTATCGCGTCAAAGTTCCGAATAATAAAGTGTCACCTATAACGTCATTCCATAGAAAATGTATGATGAGGAAAATGTTTTTATTTTATTTTATTTTTTCGAAAATGTTCCAAATTTTTCTCTCCGTAAGAACCCTCCTTGTACTTCAAGGAATATTATAAAAAAAGAATTGGCCAAATTGGTCCAGGCGTTGTTGAGTTATGCGCTTACCAACACATTTTGCGATTCATTTTTATATTATAGACTACTATACTTTCGCATTTTTAATTGGTAATTCGTTTTTTCATCACGATGCAAATTGAAATTAACTTCAATATTTTCATTTAAATTCTTGAAGACAGTTTTAAAAGAATTTGATTGATTAGATCTAATCATTAGAACATTTGCTAAAACGACATTAAGCCACACTCAGAAGGCCGATTTCTATTTATGGTGCTATTTAAATAAAAATCTGCTCAATACTGGTTTTTAAATATTATGAACGCGATTTATCTTTAAACACTCATATGCTTACCTTTCTCGCCTAACGCGAAGTTGTTGCGTAAACAGAACTTCCCAAAGTTGAAGATTTAATGGGCAATGTCACTCACCTCTGATTGTCTTTGGAGTGCAGCAATCTATATTAAAATTCGGGTTTACCAAACAATGGAGTATAATTATTTGGAACAGCTAATAATAAGATTTATATGACATTAGAGTCATTATTGGTTATCTAATTTTGTACTTACAGAAATACAAAGGTAAAGTAATGGATATTTATAATTGGAATTTTCCCCTGCCTCATATATATATAGTAAAATGCCCTACATTGTTTAATAAACAATCTCAAAGAGAGATTCGTTGAACTGTAAAAACTTCTTCTGAACTTATAGCCTATAAATTAGAATTAATGAATTGTATAAATTGTAGTAAAGTGCTCGAATTTACCTACACTTTAAGAGTGACTTAATATTAGTGCAAATTACTGCTGTATAATCAGCATGTCGGTATAAATTTTCGTCGAGCGCTTTTATCTGGTATGGAAAACATTTCTTTTGGAGTAAAGCATTATGAAACGCACGTGTTCATTTTACATTGGTAGGAACCTTGTTCCCGGTTATTTATACACGTCAAGGTCTAAATGTAAAAATGTAAACCAGTCTTAATCGCATCAAGATCGCATCATAGATTTGTATCAGTAGGTTTACAGTTTACCTGAGTTTTTATAGTTTTTTTTTATAGGTTTTTTTATATTGCACTATTCGAAAACGTCACTTCTAAGGGCGCTGCCTCGTTTTTTCAAACATCTTACGAAAACGCTATAGAATCATACTTTATCCAATACTCAATAGTAGCGTCTCATGGTTGGTAAATAATAGACGCATTCATTGGCGAAGTATGAAAACTGTTTATTTTAAGTTTCTATCTCATTTACTATAATGTACATATCTTATCGGCTGTAAGTTGTGTTACAATGTACAAAGATAATTTAGAAGTGTTTAAATGTGTAGTGTAACGTTAACGCAGTAGCAGAGTTATTTTTGAATTGAACTTTACTCAACCGATCTGTCACAACTCTTTAAATACTCTACAAATTATGTACTAACAAAAAGTACTTAAAATAGTCGTAGGTACTAACGAGTATCGTTTAGTTGGAAAGATTTTCAAGAGTATTGTTACACAATTTTCCTTTTCACTTCACTTTTTCTTTTAATCTAGATACCTATACAGATAAATAATATTGGAGTGTCTGTTTAGTATTAAAAAAACCACATTTTACTAAACGCATATGGATGTATCCACGGTACCTACCAAAGTAACATTTTTTACAATTTTTGTCTGTCTGTCTATTTGTTCCGGCTAATCTGTGAAACGGCTGTCCCGTTTTTGACGGGACTTTCACTGGCAGATAGCTGATGTAATAAGGAGTAACTTAGGCTACTTTTATTTTAGAAATTAATATGAATAAATAATAAAAAAACTATTTCGCGCGGATGAAGTACATAAAACATAGATCTATTATTATTTTGCTGTTCGCTATTTTACTCTATTTATAGGCTAACTATATAACATTCGTTACGACGAAAACGCGGGTGAAACCGCGGGTTTAGCTAGCTAGCTAGTCACAGCTAATTTATAATAATAATTGTAATTTTAATAAAGACGTAATTTAATTAATTTGTTTGTGATGTCTGTTTCACCTTGTAATTACTGTAACACGTATTATGTAGCTTAATCTAAATAAATAGCTTTATCCACTGTTATGTATACATTGAAAGCAGCCACTAATAAAATTATACTTTGAAACAGTTCGCTGAATTGGTTTAAACATCGCTACAACGCGTCGCGGTCTGAACCTACGTCATGTTAAAAGGATTATTTTGTGCATCGATCTGGCTTTTCAATATTCTACTATCGTTTGTTTAAGTTGAGAAATCGTTATGTGAAAGATATATTAAACTTCAGTTCAGACAAGTCTTGTCCAGATAAACACTATAAAAGTAAACAGTCAAATATTTGCAGCCGTTTTGATGTTTCGCGCATATTTAAAATTTGATTTAAATAAGTACTTCGATTTCTCGATTTTCATCAATTCCTAGTTTTTTTATGAGTAAAAATATAGACTGAATATTTTGATATATTACTAATATAGTAGATAAAATGTTATCTTTGAGATTGTGCAGGCCTAGTTTTCAAGTTATTTTACAGACGTGTCGAGAATCGAGATACCGTTTCATGTACCTCCTAATTACTAAGTACCTACTTACCGTTATTAATCGAAAAAGACTTCGAATATTCGCGCTAAGTAAAAAGTAAAAACCTTAGTAGAGTAATGAAAAATCAATTGAAGATTTAGCAACCCACTCACTTAAAAGTGGTTTATTTATTATGTACCTGGAAATTATTCAATAAATGTATCTCTGTGCACCACTAGAAGTTATGGCTTTCCTTTTTATGTTTATTAGAGGATAAAAATCCCATATCTTAATATTTATTGAAAAGAAATCAAGATAGCGCGCGTGTTTTCTATCGATTTTTAAAATCGATATTTTGTTTCGTAATATGAACTTTATTGCAATCAAAATAAGAACTTCACCGATTTTGTATTAGGTGGAGGACTGCTATGTTCACACGAACATGTGACATATTTCGCATAGGATAAATATTTAAAAGGATTACCTTACTATAATCGTGTAAAATTACGTACGAACTACTTTTTGATCAATACAAATTGAATAGGAAAAAATTTGCTAACTTTTTAATGCTAATCTTATTTTTACATTAACCGTCTTCGTGGCTAAGTGGTTTATGCGTCTGCGTGTTGCGCCGGATATCCTGGGTTCGAATCCCGGGGAAACCAATTAATGTTTCGGTATGGAAGGCACAGAAGTCTGCACATCTACTTACCTCTAAAGAAAATTATCAGTGAAACATATACAGAAATGTAATTTATTAAATTACTAATTTTGATGTACATACCTATAAAGTAATACAGAAATACAATTTATTTGTGACATCGGAAGAGACTAATGTTCAAGACACAGGCTCGGCCTAGTTTGAACGTTAGTACACACATGTAAATGTATTGTTTATTGTCGTAACTACAAACTTTGTAATATTTTGAGTTGGTAACCAATAAATATTTTATTATTATTATTAAGAATGTATCTATCCCACTACCGTTTACGGGAATTCACTTTTTGATATTACAAACGCGAAAGTAAGGTTGTGACACACTAAAGAAAACTTAATATCTCGTCTATGAACTCTATAAACGTCTTATCATTATACATATTTAACATTTTAAATATAGTTTGCTTTACAAATAAAACGCAGAAACAACCGTGATGAATTTTGATGGTAGTAGGTAAATTCAGAAACAGCCTGTGTGTATAGATAAATATATTATATTTGGATGTTAAGCAAAGTTGCAGACAATAACTGGTACTGATAACTATAGAGTATAGTGTTATAAATGCGATATTTTACACTTGATCAGATAATTAGTATATTGATCAGTAATATCAACCTCGAATAAGAACATACGATACAATATGTTACTCATATTCTATAGCTATATCAGCAAAAATTCCGTGTAAGGTCATTGACATAAATAATAAAGTTTTAATGTTTACCCATTTACTTATAAGTGTTGCTTAAAACAATGTCTCAAATGCTTTCTTGCTCTCGTTCAATTGAAAATCTTTGTTGAGCAACTTTTATGAGTCAAAAATAAAGCTTGACACACTAACAAAGTCAAAAAGAGGTAGAATAGAACGCGAAATAATAAAATTCATATTTTGAATGCATTTCGGACGTTGGGTGCGGCTTAGTCTAAAAATAAAACCATATAAGACCTTCATGGAGTTTTGAATTTCTATACCTACTGTCAGAATTAATCTATAAAATGTTACATTATAATATACCTACTTTGTTTAGGTTCCTATGGCGGTACGCAAATGCTATGATTCGAACGACCATATACGCTCGCAACAACTGCTCCGTGGCGGAGTTGTTCACAAAACGAGCCCTCAAGCAGCCTGATGCACCCTGCCTTATTGTCGTCGACGACCGGACTTGGACTTTTAGAGAGGTAAGAATATTATTACATAAGTGCTTGGATCTATTTGTTTATTATTCTGTAGTTAATGCAAACAATAGTTAAAAAGGACAGTGAAATACCATAACCACTAGCCTCGCACACTGTGGGACAGACACATTTGTGAATCTGTTCCACTGATCATTTCCTTTACGTAAAAGCACACGATCAGCCTTCTGTGAACCAATATTTGCTTCCCCGAGATTAGAACAAAGGAGGGATTCAAACCATAAGCGTAAACCACTTAGCCGCGGTGGCGGTTCTAGGTAATCGGCCTCGCCTCGGTAAATTTACAATCCAACAAGAATTTTTTAATTTGAACCAATAGTTTTAAATATTAGCGCGTTTAATCAAACAAACTCCGGTTTATATTAGTATTTGTATAGAGTACATATTTGAAATAGCAGGTTAAGTATAGATAAGACTTTAGAGTCAACAAGACTTTATAAAAAAGTTTTCCTTATAATGACGGTTTGTAGGCATTTTTATAATTCGACTAGCGAACTTCAAATGTTTGACAGGAAAGTAGGTAGAACATTTTATATGGGAAAATGAAATTTTTGTTTTTACTATACTCCTCACAATATTTCCATATTTTCTCAACGTTTAAACTTTCTCTAGACTAAGACAAACATTTCAAATCCAAAATCAGCTAAATCGGCCCAGCCGTTCTCGAGTTTTAGTGAGACTAACGAACAGCGATTGATTTTTATATATTTATAGATGTACAATGTACATGTCAGGCGATTTAACACCTGCCCGTGTCTCATACATTATTGATATAACAAGAGACATGTTTTGTTTTAGGACCTTATGCCTCTCAAGGCAAATTTTTTTTATAAAAATAGCAAAAACTGCATGATAGACACGATGAACGTTAATATTTTATGTGGGTGCTTAGCTAGGATAAACGCAATTGTTAGATATCCTGAATAATCTCATACTAAGGAATATTCTAGCTTGTTTATATGGCGCCTAATGAATACGAAAATTATATTAGATATTTATTATTTTGAGTCATCTATAATAAAAGAGAGTATAAAGTTTTAACAGACTAACAGTAATTAGTAGTAATTATAATTATTATAGATAAATCGTTTAAATAAATTCTAAGCCTCTAAGTATTGTTTTTGGGCAGATGGCGGAGAAATCGAACCAAGTGGCTCGAGTGATGCAGGAGCACATGGGGCTGAAGCGTGGTGACGTGGTCTGCATTTTCATGCCGAATTGCGCGGAATATGTCTACATGTGGCTGGGTATGGCCAAGCTCGGTGTGGTGTCTGCTCTCATCAACAGCAACCTTCGTCATAAGCCACTGCTCCACTGTATCCAAGTCGCGAACGCTAAAGCCATTATCTACTCTGATTGCTTGGCTGGAGGTGAGTTGATGGAATTTCTTTTGTTTGAAGTTTTAATTCTCAGTGTTTCATACAACGATAAGACCAAACATTTTGTATCATAAAACACATTTTTTTAAATAGTTCTTTATAAGCCCTGCATGGCCATTGATATCTTTTAGAAAGTATATAATAGCTAATAGTTCTGAGAAAGCATTTAGGAAACTCTCTCGTCAAACATTTCCTTGAAATAATCCAAAAATGAATATTGCGGCAACGAGTTTAAAGTTTTTCAAAGTCCTTTGATCTTTCACGATGTTGCTGCCTGAGGCTGCCTGTATCAAATGAAGGATTTTTTACCTATCACTTAAGGAGTTAAAATACCTACAAGGGCGCTCTCATAAAAAATACGACGTATTTATAAAGAAGAAAAACCTTTGAATTGATTTTATTATCTTTGAAGAAGTATAACTTATTAGTCTATGGCTTCCCTCTTAAGGTTGTATTGTAACTTTGACATGATTTAAGTTAACCTTAGTTTGTTCTATTTTATAACAGCCATAGAAGAAATAAAAGCGGATCTCTCCTCGGACATTAAACAGTTCCAGCTGTATGGTACTTGCGCACCAGGAGTGACAGATATGCGCTCTGAGATGGAGAAGCAGCCTTCAGAATATCCAGTGGTGGTTGATAAGCCTCAGTACAATGACACTCTGCTGTACATTTACACATCCGGCACGACTGGTATGCCCAAAGCAGCTGTGATGAAGAATTCAAAGTTAGTACATAAATTGTTACATTTAAAATGTCTCAATAAGGAGAGATTCCCAGAAATTTTAAGGTTTTCTTTTTTAAAGGTGACTTTAACATTTTTTTTGGCAGGTATTTGGTAGTGGTGGTAGCTACAGTGCACATGTTGGGTCTGAATAAAAATGACCGGATGTACAATCCGTTACCACTCTACCATTTGGCGGGAGGGTTGGTAGGAACTTCGGCAGCTGTAGTGGATGGCATACCCTCAGTACTACGCAGCAAGTTTTCTGCCTCCAATTACTGGACTGATTGCATTAAATACAAGTGCACTGTAAGTTACACATTCAAATAATTTATATCCGGGTTCAAAATTACGAGTCGCCGTTATCCAAGCGACGATTAGTATTTGGACAACGAAAGATTTCTGGTTTTATATGAATCGTATCGTAAAAAGTCTACTATTGTACGTATATATATATAACGCAAAATAGGCGCATAGTAGACGTCGAGTTGCGCAAAACAAGCCCGTCAATACTTATACTTATATATATATAGTCTATGTATTGTCACTTAAAATAAAATTCCACGATACATATTTAAATATCGCAAGAGAAATTACTCAAGAACAACAACAATCAGTATCAACGTCTCTAATTTACCTTTTTCAAAAACTATCCGGAAATCTTTCAAATACGTTTTTATTGTAATTATTAATAGTTGTACTTCCATGCCATGGTAGGCATTTTTCTCGTATCTTGCAGCTGCATATATGCAATATCATCTAATTGTGCTCTACAAGTTGTAGGAAAACTATATTATCGGTGGCTCCTACCAGATTTATGTGTAATTTTATTAAAAATTTCATTTACCAAATAGTAAATTAAATGAAATAAAAAAAGGAATTGTACGATTATGAATTATTTTTATAGGTTGCGCAGTACATAGGCGAGATGTGTCGTTATCTGCTAGCTCAGCCAGCCAAGCCGACAGACACACAGCACCGTGTGCGCATTATGGTCGGGAATGGCATGCGGCCTGCCATCTGGCAGCAGATTGTTGACAGGTTAGGTATAAAATGTTGTAAAAAAATATTTTACTGCAATCACAAGTGCAAATATTACCTATATAAAATAATAACATAAGATGGTATAAAAATTTAAATATTTTGGAATAAAAAATATCTTTAGATTTTATTGGTTGACAAAATAAGGTTATGCGAAATAGGTATTTATATTTGATTAAATCATTAAAGTATGATGAATTATTTATTTTAACACAGAATCGTCAGTTATTATTTTCACGCGACATATCACATAGTTAACAGCCGTGTCAATTATTATTTATTAGATCCTTAACTAAGTCATAAGTGACTGTTTTTATTATACTTATAATATTAATTTTAAAGTAAATCATGGTCATGACTTTATAGATTGCGTATTGCAACGAGCGCACGATTTTTTAAGATGTGCAAGCGCCAAGCGTCACGCACATTAGGCATTCCATGTTTCAAAACTTTGAGTAACCAGATGTGTACTTGCTCTTAAAGTTTATCTAAGTACATTAAATTCCAATTAAGTAATGAACGGAGAACAAAGTATTTAATTTGGCAGGTTCAAAGTACCGCAGATAAATGAAATATATGGAGCGACCGAGGGCAACGCAAATATAAGTAAGTTTCTATTGTTCCTGCTTGGTTGCTTTGTGGTGTAGTTATAAAGTACTTATTATCGCGCATAGATAATATAAACACATTGTACTACTTTAATGGGTTAACGATTAACAATTTAATGATTTGGAATTGACTTTTAAACATACGCATAGAGCTGTAAATTTGTGTGTTTGTCTATGGGATCATAGTTGCTGGAGTGGACTGATTTTAATGCGGTTTTTTGTTTTAAAGCTAACGAGATAGATCTTAGCAATATATTAATATGTATCAGAGGTATTTTTATTTGTAATTGAGGCATGGAGTTTTCTTTAAATAGACTTCAATTTCACTTGTTATAAGCACTGTGTTATTTTAGAAAATTGAAGAATGTTTTTTATTTCCTTAAGTCATTAAGACGAAATTGAATGAGTAAACAGAATAATTTAATTGGGAGCACGGAAGGCATTTTCGATCGAGTACATTGCCACGTCCGGAGGCCGGAGCAATATCATATTTATAACGTCATAACAAAAAAGAGATGTTTGCCTTTAGTATTGAAATTTCCATAATATTTCTGCACTTACGTTTGACCTATTAGAAAGTTGCTGAATCAATCTGTTCTTAGCGAATATGAGTTTATTGTAATCTGATACCGTTTAATAAAATGTTCCAATTACATTTTGATATGATTATAAGGTGAATTAATAAATAACATGTTAAATTGAAGAAATTAAAAGAAAACCCATGACATGTTTATCACAATTAAGAATATCTTGTACAATGAATAAGATCTTTATAAATTGTAAGTATCGGATTCATCTCAAATCAAGCTTACAATGAAATGCCCTGTTGACAGTTAATGTGGACAACACGGTAGGAGCGGTTGGTTTCCTCCCCAAGTTGGTGCCGACCAAACTCCACCCGATCGCGCTGGTCAAGGTTGATGAGCTTGGCAATGTCATCCGCGGCCCCGATGGCTACTGTATACGCTGTCAACCCAGTGAGTAGTTCGTAATTTAGCGTATAATGACACATTGTTCTTCAAATATGGTATAAAAAAAATGTGTGTGTGCTTAAGACCACACAACAGAAGTGAAAACTTCAACGAGGCGAAATTAATAATACGAAATACAAGTTTTTTTGCGTTATATATTGCGTTTTCTCTCTCGCTCTGCTGACTGTTCCTCTCATGCTTAGTCGACTCGAGCCGACTTCACCCGAATGAGCGTTACATAGCCTCAGCTATGTAACGCTCGCGTGACGCGTGAGTACTTCAATTCAGTACCGACAAAAAGTGCTAACGCGCCTAAATAAGTTTTCACTTCAAAAATGTAATATGAAATTTGTTCTGGTAATCCTCCGTAATTAAATGCTTAACAACATGGAAATATACTAAACCGCCTCCATGGTAACCGCACCTGCGTGTTGCGCCAGCGGTCCTGGTTTTGATTCCCGGGACAACAAATATTTCGATTGGGTAGGCACAGAAGGCTGATCGGCATCCAATTTGCTGACTCATAAAGAAAAAAATGTATTTTGCATACCTCCCTTTTTATAGTTAGACCATATACCTAAGTAGTATAATTATGTAGGTATACGATAAGTAGATACAATAGTATCTAGACTAAAAACTGTAGATTAAATGACTTTGCAGTATTGTTTTTGTATGATTCAACAAAGATCTAGAGTAGATAATTGTAGAAGTATCGAAATATCGAACCGACGTATTTAGAAAATGAATATTTTTGCTAAAAAGAGGCTAACTGGTCTTTGATAGTATTTCATTGTCATAGAGGCTATAAAAGTACTGTGATCGGGACCAGCATTCTTAATGCAACTTTAAAAACTTAAAATTTATTGATTTTAACACTGTGTTACATTGTGCAATGAATAAATTATAATACGGTAACCTCTTTGAATACATAATAACTGTACAAAGCTGATACCGGCCAGTTGGATTAGTCATGAATATTCAGATGGCTACGCTAGGCTTATCATAATATTAATATGTGAAACAAAAACTTTGTGCCCCTTTTTACAAAATATTTTTTTTTAAATATAAAATGCATTAGAAATACATTTAAAGTTAATTATATTTTTAGAAATTAGAATTAATACTTGCCATACACACAGCCATGGCGCCTGCAAACAACGTCTCTTTACTGATATATTTATTTACGGTATGTAGGTAATCAGCCTCTTGTGACTATAATAGATAATAAATAATTCCGGGGATTCCCCGGAATCAAACCAATGACAACAGACCGATAAACCGACTTTGCATATTTAAATTTCTCGACCTAAAAGAAAAATATATACCTAATAACACACTTAAAAGGAACATTTGTATGTGAAGATGTTTTTTAATTATTTATTATGAATTTTTCAGATGAGCCAGGAATGTTCATTGGACTCATTTCTCAACGCAACGCAGCCAGAGCATATCATGGATACGTTGATAAGGTTTGTAGATTAATCGCTTTTGATCGGTTCAGCAGTTTACGGCACAAGAAACAGAGTAAATAATATTAGGTTTATATCTTAGTTATAAGTTCCTTATTAGTATTTTTCTATCAATTTGGTAATATATATGTAAAATGTAAATTATTATTATCTACTACCAATTCTATTATTATTTTAACTACTTATTCTATTGTTATTTTATCACCATGAAACAAAACAAAAACTAAAATCGTGATATCGTTTAAATTCAATTTTATTTAGATATGAAATTGGACTTTGACCGAACACGCTCAGAATCGATGAAAAAACTTATACCTGAGTTGTGATAATTGATGTTTGGAATCATGTGTTATGTGATTTCGACATGACATTTCGATGTAGAAGTATAATTTACTCTGATAATTTTAGCTTGCAGTAATCTATTAAGAAATAAGGGCATTGTATGATGTATCCGACGTAGTCTATAACATGCATATCATGCACCGTAATAACTCGAAAAAGATTGCATGTAGGTAATCCATATTACATTCTTTATGGAGTTTGAAGTTAATCTTTAGACAAGATCTTCATGATTGTGTTGCGGGCTTTGTCTGTTAGCTGGTTGGGCATAGAAAAACAAATACGTAAAGCGAAGACTACAGTTGTGAGACAGAAAACTATAAATATGGAACTAAGTGGTTTGATTTAAAAATTAAATCAGTTTTGTCTATTATTGTTTCAAACATGAAATAAAAAGTAAATATAACAGTTATCGTTAAACTTTTCCAGAGCGCCAGTAACAAGAAGGTAGAGACGGATGTTTTTAGCAAGGGCGACACGGCGTTCGTGAGCGGTGATATTCTTGTGGCGGACGAATTGGGATATCTATACTTCCGCGATCGGACTGGAGACACGTACAAGTGGAAAGGGGAGAATGTTGCCACCGCCGAAGTGGAAGACGCTCTTGCTCCGGTGCTTGACCGGCGAGATTGCGTTGTCTATGGCGTTTCGGTGAGTATTTTCAACAACCTCCGATCCGTTAGTGTTTCAACAATTCGTACCAACCTTTATATTCTCATAAACCATGCAATCTACTAAACGTTATTACAAATAGAAACGCATTGTGTAAAAGATCTTACCTAAACAAATTCTCGAGTTACAACGAAATTATCAAAAACAATGCTTTGCTGAAAATGCAATAAAATATTATTTTCTCGGACCAATTCATACATTCATTCATTTCTTGTTATGAATATAATAATGTCTTTTTTAGTGTGGTGTAATTGAGTTACATATAATATTTGTCTAATGACTAGAATTAATGAAGAAAAAAAGCACAATCACGTCATGGGGCAGACACGGTGCTGTATCCGTTTCACTGATCATTTTCGTTACAGGCAAGAAGGTGATCAGCCTTCTGTGCATATACAGCCGAAAAATTCATGTTTTTCCCCAGGATTCGAAGCCCAGGACTACGGGCGCAGCACGTAGACGTAAACTACTTAGTCACGGAAGTGGTTTTGTTAATTATATTGTAGGTTAAATTTTGACTGATTATTTTACAGTATTTATTCTAAGAAAAATGGCAAATAACTGAAAATATATTTTTATTTAGATACCTCACACTGAGGGGCGGGCTGGCATGGCCGCCATAGCTGATCCCGAGCGTGCTCTGGACCTGAGTAAACTAGCAGCACACTTCGACCATTCGCTGCCGTCCTTTGCGCGACCTCTGTTCCTGCGACTCGCTAAGGACATCGAGATCACAAGTACGTAGCGTTCTCGTACTTTATTTTGAAGCAGTGTCTGAATATTGGCCACCACACATTGATCATTATGCAAAAGTAGTCAACGAGGTACAAAATACCTACTTACTCGGTCACCACTAAAAATAGTGGTGTGGCTTCTACTTAAGTTTAAAAAAATTAAACAATTAAAAAAACAGTAAAATTAAACAACAACAATTAAATTAAACAGTTAAAAAATTAACTTAAGTAGAAGGAGAATTAGTTTAGTTTAAACCGTAGTAGTATAAATTATTTACAGCAATGGTAAGCAAAAAAGCCTTTATTTTTATTACAAGCATTTCACATATTCACACTTGTCTAAAGGCTTCTCTAATTTATTAATAATACTATATTATCACCAAGTAATTTATTTCTTTAAGTTTATATTTCTAATTGTTTCAGGCACCTTTAAATTAAAGAAACTTCAGTACCAGAAGGAGGGCGTTGACCCGGATGTGATAAAGGACCCGCTGTATTTCCGTTCGGGCGCTGGTTTCGTTCCGATCACCACACAGCTCTTTAATGATATTTGCAACGGAAAGGTCAAGCTCTAAGCGACCGATAAAGCTTAGTTAACATTGTTTGCATTTTCATTAAGCCCCAAGGGACAATTAGGTAATTTAAAAATTTGTTGTGATTTATTTTGTGACATTAGTAAAATGGGAAAGAAAATATATCTCTGTGATGTTTGTGTGCGTGTTTTTGACGCGGGTTTTACGGAATCGTCCTATTCAATTTTATGTATATGAGATTGTATCGGGACATTTTTATTGCGTACGTGTATCGTGCGAGTTTTAGTTTTTAACAATATAAATTGTACAATCAGTTTATTTTTAATTATTTTCATATATTGTAGTCAATGTTAATATAACTGATTTATGGTTAAGCGGGTTCTTAAAACAACGTTGCGAACGTTATGGTTTATTCAGACAATAAACTCTTAGATGGGCATTATTATGGTATAATTGCAATTTTTGATAAGAACGGAAAAATACGATCTCAAATTGTAAAAGCGACCTGTTTTTTTTAATAAAACACGTCATTGAATGGATCAATAGTGGCTATAAAAATATTAATATCTCTAGGGAACATTCGTAGGTAACATTCCGATTCTAGTCCGTATTAGTTAGTGTTCCTAACATTTCATTTCTACCCTTGACTGTTTCTAAATACTATAGTTTGGCGATTTGCTAGCTTTGATTGTAAATTTCATAAAATCTGTGCCTTGCCAAGGACCGCAATAATTAATAATATACAAAACTGCTCTTAAAATTATCATGTAAAATTGTAAATAAAATGTTTCGAGTATGTAAATTATTCGTGTTTATTTTTTTCCTTTTTAATAATGACATTTAGGTTGAAATAATATTTCCGAATAATCACTGAACATTAAGTGTGGAACGTTGGTTATATAATTAAAACCCATCTTAAAGTGATATATTTTGTTTATTAATAATCATAAAATAATGGAATACTATAAATATTTTAATACAAAACTAAGAATTATCTATAAAAATAAAACATCACGTTTTTAGAAAAAAATAAATCAAATTGAGTACGACTAGATATCTTAGATACTGAAAATTTTCAACAATATTGTTCTTCGAATAATTCTTAAAAATATTTTAACAGTAATATTGCGTAAACTTACAACTAACCAGTTTCATTTGTTACACAACTAAAAACTTAAGACAGCGACGATCAAAACCAATTTTCGAACAATATCGAACCAACGTTCATCGCCCACTTAGGCTTCATAGGTACCTACATTATCTCTGAAGTTCTGAATTCAGATTCTTTGACATCTTAAAAATTCAGTTATATCAGTAGTCTCGATTTCCCAGCACATTCAAGTCTGAGGAAGAGGAATCAGAACTAATCGTATTGCTCTTGCAAGTGAAATAATTCAGAATCTGATTTCAGCGTGTGTGCCGCTCCATATCAAATGTATGGGATACGCGCGTTCTTAAATCAGAATCTTATGCCGAATTCAGAGCGCTCGTCAAAATCACTTACAGATCGATCTAAGAAATTCATAATCCGAATGTGTGGCGCATAGAGACATTGTATGGAATTCTAGGCGTTGTGAATTGAGAATCTGAATTCAGAGAGACATTTCGGCTGCGTGAGGCCAGCCTTAAGGCAGTCATGCTTTTTTGAAACGACAGCGTCTGCGTAAAATATTTTGATTAAATATGTGACAGCGCTCATTACCTACTATTATGCATAAACTTGACATGTAATGGATGTATAGACACATACAAAAACGTACACTTTTAAACACAGGCATGTGTTTATACACAACATTAAAGCATTCATTAATCACACGAAATTATAGGCAAGTGAAAGAGAAGTTTATACGCTGCACTAAATGTTAATTGCTGAAATTTCGCGCGGAATATTTGTTCTGACCATAACCAATTTTTTAATTCTCACAACTCTGTCTTCTTACTTATTCTTTACGTATATAGTGTCATACAAATATTGAAGCTATCGAATTATGTTCAGTTAAGTTACAGCTTGCCTTCCCAATTCCCTATCGCCTTTGGGCTAGATACAACAGACCAAACAGCTACCATTCATAGGATTTGTACATTTTTTACAGAACGCTGTATGTACGCTACATCTGTGTGCTCTATCACAAGATGCCTAAACATAATTGAATATTATTTATGTACTTAATAAAGTAAAAAACTACAATAACAGGGGCAGTGTTGAGAATATCGTATTAAGGAAATATTTAAAATAATTTTTAATATTTAACAATATCACGTTGTTTACAAGCGTCTTATCTACGTTATGATGTGTATGTAATATTAAAATATTTCGAAAAAGCTCATCGAACGTGCAAAACGAACTACTTATTAATTGTTCACACCACAGTTATATGGCAGACATATTAATAAATAATTTTACATTAAAATCGGACTTCGACCCGCCATAAGTTCGTATTCGAATTGTAAATAGACGAATAGTTTCGGTTATCCATCGGTTTCGATTCGATTATTTAAACTCATCAATCTCTACGCTACGGGCGCTACTAAATTGATAATTCAAATTATTTTTGAAGTTCGCCAAGTATACTTTATGATCTCGTCTCTTCAAGGTCCAATATCTATTTAATAAATAGAAAAAAATCTCTGTCAACTACATTTAACAATGTACAAGTCTGGGCCGGTTGTCTTTGACATATCCGCAAGTACGAAATCTCACGTGGAACGCCCCTTTTAATGTTTTGTGTTCGGAATATAAGGCGACTATATTCAGAGTGGGAAAGATCCAGAAGATCTGTACAAAATATGCACCAGTATCTAATACTTCTTAGTTGTAATAATGGTAAATATGTTTTTATTTTATTTAAAATGAATAGAAAAAATATAAACAAGAACTGTCGTAATTTAAATTATTAATCTAAAATAAAATTTGCAATACAAACATAAAAATCCTTAAGAAATAATAAACTATTTTTAAATAACATTGTACTCGAATAACTTTTAATAACTATAATATTACAATGTTTAAAAATAATATTCGAATTAGTTTTTTACAATAAATAATATGTGGTGTCACTAAATAATTTGGTTTCTTTTAAAAATAAATTAAAGTCACCAATTTATCAAATCGTGTTACTTTTACATATTGCCAATCACACACATCAAAAAAGCCTGCGTGAACTTGAAAAAGTTGAGATATTTTTTCTCGTGTTAACATATAATTAATGAATGAATTATTTATTTCTTTAACATTTTAATATGGAAATCTTAAGAATCTTAAGCAACTAAATTACACCTTTCACCCAGGAACGTGGACATTTTAAGATGTGTATGTAAAGAAAATAAGTATTTCCGTTAATTTGAATTTTGCTGCGCTCCGCTTCATCGATGAAGAAATGCTTGCAAATTGATGTTTACGTCAAAACTGATAAATCATTTTTCAAAAGTAAACAAATAAATAAATTATAAGAATATCATGGACCTCATATATAAGCCTACCGCGAAGCCTGAGGTATCAGGTTCGATCCCCGGTCCCGAATACAATTTATAATTTAATTTGTATCTGTATTCGGTCTCTGGTAAGGCTGCCACTTGCCGGACGGGGTGTCATAAGTGGTACAGGCTTGCCTGCAGAAATTCAACCAAACCAACAAGAAAATTGTGAGTTGTCTGGAACAGATCGCTGATTAGCGATAAGGCCGCCCGTTGCAGTCCAGTGCAACAAAGTGTGTAAAATAATAATAATAGATGGATAGAAGAATAAACTTATATGTCGTTTCTTTGATTTTTTTCAGAGCAACAAAAGTTTATTTCATTTACCAGATTACCATTATATGTGTGCCTCAAAATAAAGCTGTTTTCACGGTCGAATAGTCTGATGTCTCCCATACATAAATAAATAACCGTTGCTCAGTGTTTTGTCTCGTTTTTGCAAAAACAATTGTACGTAAGCCAGAAAGTGATAGAGCATTTGAGACATTTTTTCAAGTTAAGCAGTTTGTAAGTTAGTACCTATATTAGTGTATTTTTATTGATTTATGCATTAAAAATAGAACTTTATCTAACCAAATGAGATCCAAAATATCAAATCAGAGATAATAAAACTTCTTAAATAAGGAAAATAACAATAAAATCTTAAGTATTACCATTTAAATCATTATTATTACCACGGCATTAGTCATAATCAAGTGCTTATTCTACAGACAATTGTTTGAATTGTGAGTTACAGCTACACTAGGAAATCTTACACGTAAAAGGCGAAAATATCGGGTTAAGTGTCCTGGTTAAACAAATCCGTAATTCTCGTGTTAATTGTAATAAATCTTGTGATTGACGTATTGAGGAACACATTATGGTAATTTATGTTTCGAGAGGATGAGCACGCAGGTGTCAATGTTGGGATTTGCGGCTTTGGGATAATAGATCTTAAGGCTCACGTATTAAGAGGTATTAAGAGGCAATATTGAGATAATTCACGTGTTAAAAGTAGGCAATCTCGTGTTTTGCGTGTACAGAGAAATCGTTATTCACGTGTTAAGGGCAGGAAACCAAGCAGAAATACCGGAGCGGGCGGGTAAAGCCGCCCTCAATAGTGCTTCTTCGTGGGCAGACAATCTCAACAGCACGGAGAGAGCACGCGTCAATTGGCGAGCCTCTAACTCACGCGCAGTGAGAAATCTCAGGACTACGTGCTTAAGATACCTGAAAAATACGTTAAAATTTCAATTATCTTAAGTTCGATTTTCGATAACATAAAAAAAATTACTTTGGAAAACTGTTAGAAATAAACGCCTTAACCACTCCAAGCTAACGCACATGACGTTACAGTATTTTACTGTATAGAAAATATAACAGTTTATCCACGTTCCTGGTTTAAAATCCCATGAAAATCAAAAGAAAAACTCGTATTGGATGAATTTTTTTCTCGGGCTGCGGGATCACATTGTATTGGAAATTTATTCTTTAACACGTTCATAGGAAAACGAGCGTATATTTACCGTCTACTTATATCCTGTTCTTCCGCCGTGGTGAGGTCAGACTTGGTGCTTTGCAACTCCCGCTGCAATGTTTTCTTCATATCTGATATTCTATTGTCTAGGGTTTTTATTTTCTGAAATAAAAATTAGTATTTTTATATAATATAAGCGACTCACAGATTTTCAACAATAGCATTAAAATGTAGATATCTCTACCCGGATAATTTTACCCAATTTATTAAAATATCTCCAGCCGTTTCTGAATCCATATTTATATATTTACAAAAATACAAAAGACTCATCAAAACCGTTGACTATAATATAATTGTAACATGGTCCATCAAGCTATTGAAATAAAAAAGATAGGTTTAATTAAAAATAAAGCAGGGGTATACCTTATTTCTATCACAGATTTCAGCTTCTAAGTCTTGGATATTCTTCTTAAGAGAAACTTCCGTTTCAATGAATGCTTGTACTCGCTGTCGGAGTTCATCTATTTCCTTTTTCCTTGCTTCTTCGTTCTCCTTTATTAACATACATAGCGCCTGGTTCTGGAATTAAAAGCACATCCAAGCACCATACATAATGTAACATCAAAAAATATCACATATTTGTACCAACATAGCTAACATTCTAGTTTCTCACAAAAAAAAAAAAAAAAAAACAACAATGCTGTTCGACAAAAATATTTTTTGAAAATTGAACAAACTTTAAAGTGCCGTCCGTATACGAAAAATTTCATTCTACAAAGCAAATTAGAAGTCGGTGCCATAGAGTAACCGACCTTCAAAAAGCAACAAGGAGTTTATCAATTCGACGTATATTGATTTCCTTTGTTCCACCTTTAAGTCGTCGTCCGTGGACCAAAATCGATTTATTTTTGTTGAAGACAGGACAATGTAGTAAAATCGTGTTTTACTAACCTCTTTATGCTGCGCTATAATTCCCTCTAGTTCGGCAATTTTGGACTTAAGGTCTGTTGTCTCTGACTCCAGAAACCTGACATTACATAAGCTCTTCTCAACATTTTGTGAGATATGCGCGTTTCGTAATAGCGCCTCATCTTTTTCTCGCCTTTCCCTTAAACACATTCACACTTTATTTATTTTTTATGGTATATTACAACAAAAAAACATTCATGCAGTTTTAATGAAAATGATCATCAAAGTCAAACAAGAAACACTTCCTAAAATTAAAGTCAAAACTCATCACTACTTTTCTGATTAGTTAACAATAATTTTAGCGGTTACAGGAAGATAGAAACGAAAAACAAGCTCATAGACCTAAGACCTTACATAGGTACAGATAGACCTTATCACATAACATGGAAAAAACAAGATCTTTCAGTATTGGTTGCTAGGATACAAGTCTAACATTCATGGAAACATTACTTGTTTTGATTTAGAATCTTAGTAACAAATACTGTAACATTTTAGTCCATGTTTTGTAATAAAGCCATATAAGTTCCACCAAAATAGGCATAGATATGATATTTTACTTCTAAATGAATTGTTTTATTTAGCGGTACATGTTAAAGTCCTTTCAGATTTATGGAAAAATACTTTACAATTTGATGCAGATAGAGTTTTGCAAGTGTTTCCAATGTACTTATTTAACTTATTAGTGATATCTCGTAATCTATAGTTATAGGGCATAACAAATATTTCTACCTGTTTAACTAATGAATCTACTTTCTAAATTTACCGAGGATCGAACCTATGACCTTCGGGATAAATTATAAATAACAGTAGTAGGTATCTTCTACTGTTATTTAAGTAATACTCGCGTTTTACTGTTGTTATGTTAAATGTTTTAGATGCTTTATAGTTTTCATCACGGTCGAAATCATAACGGCATATAATTAGGACCAAAAATAGGTAATCTATACTCACTTATCAAACTTCCTTTGTATGTCGATACAATCATGTTGCATATCCGTCATCACCGAATTTAGGTGATTCACCTCCGCCTTATATTCATCACATATCTTATTTGATTCATCCAATTTTACCCTTAACGACGCCACAAGGGCACGCCCATCTTCTACCAATTCAGTTAATTGTTTGTTTTCAGCAACCAACTCTTCGATTCGAGCCTCTAATTCCATTGTTTTGTCCTAAAATACGTCACATTATCAACACGAGCCACGTAAATATCTCCCGATTTTAAATGTGAAGAATGTTAGTAACAAAATTATAAACAAGGAAAAATAAAAGAATATCTACAAAACAAAAATTTATTTAATTACAAACTATGAAAAGCACTCAAACAATGTTTATACCTACTTACGTGAAAATTTAAACGAACTATATGTGTTTATCGATATGGTACAATATAATAATAAGCGAAAATCTCACGTGATGTTTTGTGTGCTTAATATATTATCTGTGAAGTTATCAGATAAGTGCGATACAATTATAGTCTATAGTTCATCATTTCAGGTTTTTCATCTATACGGCATATATAACAAAAAACCTGTAATTAAGCGTGTCACAGCTGCATATTTAGAAATGCATATACTGTTCGTCAGCGAAGCTAAAACTAAGAAAATAATTTCATTAACTATTAAAATACTTAATTTTTTAAAGAAAAAAACGGAATGCTATATACTTATTAAGTAATGCTATATGTTAATACGGAACTTCATTTATATTTGCCTTCGATATTTGACGCTTAAATGAGGCAAAGGCTAGACTGTTGTTTACAGTCAATAAACCTATTTAAGAGGCCAATTACATTTTAACCTTATTTTTTGGTTAAAATTATCAATTTTGACGCTCTTATCCTCTGAAACTGAAAGCCTTTGACAAATTTCACTTATAGAATAGTATAAAATAGTTATTATATTAGTGTATAGCGGCCTTGCTTTTTTCAATATACTATAACAATTTAATTAAATATATCTGAAATTTGCCATTGAAATTTTCATAAAATGCGCGACAACAACAATCAGTGAAATAAACAAAATGAAATATATGTTATAATGTTCATTGAATAGTGCTTAAGTCCATAGCGGCCCCCAAATTTTGAAATAGTTATTAAATTTTCAGAAATAAAATCCCAATCAGAACGATAAAATTACAAAAAAACGTTCTGATTTAACTGACAATTTTTCTTTATTGTATAGGTATTTTTAAGTAAAATTTATACTTAAATATTTGTCAGTTCCTAACAGAGAAATATTGAAATTCTGTTGTTGTTTATGTATGAAAGCATATATTAAATACACACAATATATTAAAATGTAAATACAATATTCATATTCTAAACATTTATAAAGTTCAAAATTAAATTTAAAAATAAAACTACTCGTTAATTACCTTTTAAAATGTTATAGCAAATATAAGTACTCTTGGTCCTAATAAAAATAGGTTACTTTAGGTGGTAGTGACCGCTTTATCAAAAAATAATCTTGAGACTAGATTTATACAACTCATGTCAATACTTTGAAAACGAACTATATAATACATTAAAAAAAAAAATAACTGCCCAACATGAAATTAAAAAATCTACACTTTTAAACAATATAAACAACAAATATAAAAAAACTCAGTGATAAATACTAAAAAATTAACAACTTTAAAAAAATATAATAATATAGGAAATAGGAATATAAAACGCGTGCTACATAACTTGCTAACGTAAAATTGCTACGGTACGACAACACGATTTAAATACGAACTAACCTCAAAATCAAATCTTACACTAAGTTCAAAGAGGAGTTTCACAATTTAGTTTTTTAGGGTTACTAGACCAACAGAAAAATAGGACCATCCAATGTATACTTTATCTTTTTAATTAGGTTCAAAATCTCGCTCAACGGATTTTTGTAAAATATATTTATAACACACGACATAAAATTGTATCGTATGGTCGTACGACTATCTTTAAATGCTGTAGAGGCTTTGACTCACGGCCGCGCCACTTGCCGTGCTGCGCAGTGTCTTCACTTCCATCGCCAAGGCATGCACCTCGCCGTTTAAACGCACCACCTGGTTATTGCCAAGGTATATGTCTAGCAATAATTGTTCGAGGGGCGAGCAAAACTATAAGTTTTTTGTTTTTTTTAGTGACTTTTGTAACCTTAAAGAGACATCTATACAGACTTGTACGTGTTAATATGCTTATTATTTTTATATTATAAACTTTATAATGATTGGAAGCAGCCTTTCAATGGACTGTATATGCTTGGATGATGTTTAACTATTGCATTTATACAATTAATCAGTTCGATTGGGGTACTTTTGGGCAAGAATTTTTACCTAGAATTAGCGTTTTCGTGAACTTAGTTATGCTAATTCAACTAGATCTAACATTATGAAATACAACAACTATTTTAATTTCAGATTATTACAAAAAGTGACATTGAGTATCCATTGAGAATGAATGTTGCCTTGAGAATCGAATGATTGTTTAACTATACAATAAAGTCGGGTTATTTACACCATTTGTAATTCAATAACCGATTTCGATGATCTCTGATTGGATTCGTCCTATAGTAAAAAATTTACGAAAAAGTGTTTATGAAGAAAATTCGTTTCCTTACACATTCTATGAATGACGTTTTAGGTGACACGTTATTATAAGGAACTCTGAAGCGATACAATCGCGGGGACCACTAGTTATGTATAAAGTCGTTAGTCTTAATATTTGTAATATGAAGGTGTTACAAAAATATAAACTAAAACTGAAATGGTAATCTTATTATCGTCCAGGTTCTATATCCGAAAAGCGAGTCATCAATTTCCAATATGCGTACCTCATAGCGGGTGACCTTTGTCTTTCTCATAAAATGTTATTATTTGTGAATAAGTCTTATAAAAAGAAAAGTTACCTTAGCTTCGCTATTGGCCAGATTCTGTCTTGTTTTCTCGAGCTCACTGGATAATTCTAGAAGGTTCACTTGCAATTCCCTCTTCTCATTCTCCACTCTTCTTCTCTCTGCACCTTCTTCTCCTGCTTGGCGGGACAATCGTGACACCTAGTATTATATTATAATATATAATATTATACTACAATATCTTATAAACGGTTAGATTTTGATGAATGACTGCCATTAAAACTTTTCAATTATTTCAACATTCATTTAAAACGGGTTTACAGTCTAGACCGCGAATGAGAACATTCACCTTGTACTAGGTTGCAACCTATCACACCGTAACGTATGGGCGAATGGACTATTATGAGATGGGTACGTCATGCGAGCCGAGTGTTATCCGTTACTTATTATGTTAATAATCATAATCTGTAAAATATTTCAGTGGAATTGTCCTTGGAAGAAAAAAAAATATTAAAGAGTCGAGCAGGTTTAAGTAAACTGGGTACACGAGAAAAATTGAATTATAAATGAAGACTTTATTGTAATTTTCAAATTAGTAGTCTCGACCATAAAGACTCACCCTTTTTATTCGTTATACCCAAGTTACACTCAACACCTGCCACTCCTCGCGCTGCCGAAAATATTTTCCTAAATACTTCTGCGGCAGTATCGACGCGCGTAAGTGCGCTCAGCCATACCATACATGTAAAACCAAACTACATACACACACAAACACACAGAGACTACATATTAATAGCATTAACCTTAATTGAAGGTTGTCCTGAATATGTTTTTTCTCATTATCTTAAACTGACCTGAGTTTCAAGAGCTGCAATCTGTGCACTCCAAGAAGTCTTGACATCAGCAAGGACCGTTTTAGCCTCTTGGAGTTGCCGACTCAAGACCGCCTTCTCACGACACACACGGTCATACTGGTCACAACCCGTTGATTGCATTTCGTGCTTATCTGTAGATATGATTAAAGCACTTCTTAAATAACAATGACAGCCTACGTAGGTAGTAAAAATGAATTGAAGGTATATGTCATACAAAAATGTATGAGTAGGACGATCAATAGTGGTATTTTAGATTTGAAACTGAGTGATTATCTTACTTTATTTATCCGGATTAATTTACAAAAATGCTATAATTTTCAGTTTAAGTTAATGTCTACAGTATAGTTCACAGTAGTTACTTGAATTTATAAATATTAAAGTAAATATTACTATTCTACTCCGACTATTGTTATTTCCTGACATATTTCTTATATTACCATCATCATGCATATGATGCTCAGGATGTGTGGTGGGCAAAGCTGCTCTAAGAACTTGTAACTCATCGGCCAGGTCCTTTGTCCGAGCGTCCGCATCACTCAACGCTGCCGTCAATTCAGCGCGCTCACGGGCCCACGCCCTTCGAGATTCCTCCAACTCTTCCTAAAGGAATGTTGCATACAATAAGGGTAGCTTCCTAAAGCGCTAATTTGTATCTACAAAGCCTTACTTAGTGTTTTTGTATAACAATATCACACTTGAACACTTAATGGAAGAGTAAAAAGGTTTTATCCTACTTCTCAAAGTCAAAGTCAAAATATCTTTATTCATTGAAATCATATTTGATCATTTCGAATCTTCAATTTTTTTTTAATATTATGTAGTCAAAGTAGATAAACTTGAGAGCTTACTCTCAACTACCGATATCTATAATGATCTAATTATCTTAATGATAGAATTAAAATCAAATAAAAATTATCAATTAATAGTCAGTTATTGATGCATCTAAGAACAAATAAATAATCACACAGCAAAAAATATTATAATTTAGGTATACATTAACTTCTAACAAAAATATATACATATAATGCAGGGAGCAAAAAAGTGAAGTCCCGTGTCCCCTAGTGGGGTATGGGGCAGATGCATTTCACATCTGTTTCACTGATCGATTTTTTCTTTAAGGGCAAGTAGGTGATCAGCCTTCTATGTCCTGCCAGACCAAGTTTTTTTTATCTCCGCTGGGAATCGAACCCAGGACCTCTCGGTTGTAACGCTAACGCGCTTACCACTAGACCAAGGAGGCGGTCCAAAGGGAGCAAAGAATAATAAAAAATAATAAATACATTAATAAACTTACATTTAGAGAGTCTAGGCGGTCCTGTGCATTTTCAGCAGCTGCCAATCTAGCCTTAAGGTCCTTAAGTTGTTTTTGTGCCTGATCTCTTTCCAATACAGCTTTAGCTGCCTCAGCTTGTGCTGTCCGGGCTACAGTTTGAGCTGCTAATGCTTCTTCACCTGAATTAATTATGGCGAATTAATTACTTTAGAATAGGTTATTATAAGTAAAATTGACATTACCAAGGCGATTTAAAAAATGTTAATTATTAAATATGACTACTACCATAAATGGACATGAGTCTGTACATAGACATGACTGAATGGGCAATATTGGTTTTTAGAACTATGGAAAACACGTTATTTACATCATAGAAGATAAAACATAAAGACATAATTTCAACAAACAGTTACAAAATCTGTGACGTAAATAACAATATGTATCTATTACAAAAAAATACCTTGTACTGTTGCAAGTGATAATTTCAATTCCTCAATTTTTTGCTCCCAATATAAGTCTTTATCTCTTAATTTCTCCTCAAGCTGTCTGGTGTACTGCTGATGAAGAGCTACTTGATCCACTTGACCTCCTGTTCTATCATTTAAATATGTTTGCAGTTGCGGTGATATTGACTGCAACAATTAATACTTCTTTAAAAAATAATAGTCTTAATTTTAACTATAATACAACACTTGATACTAACATTACTTGATACTATGTATTACTTAGTATCAAGTATTGTGTTATTTTTCCACTCATCAAGTGGCCTACAAATAGACTACAAAATATTTATAATTATATAGATAGAGGAACTCGATAAAAATACTTTTTTTTACCTTAGCATAGTAGTTTAAAACTTTTAATGTTAAAGAACTAAAAATATTTTATACTACACCTGCTCGGAAAATACGTCATAGCTTTTTTAATAATTAGGCAGAACAGACGTCATTATCATCATTTCTGACAGAGAGTCACAAAGTTGTATGAAAATTCATTGTTAAGGTGATTCGGTCCCAAAAAACTCAAACCTCACAAGATGACGCTACTTTTGCAATTTCTAGTTTTTTTTGTGAAATTATCTTTGTATTTGTATACATTAAAATACGTTTCGCACACTCTTTGTATAAATATTGTTATATCAAAACAAACATTGAACAATTCATTGTACAAAAACCATCCCTAAATTTCGACAGTGTTCCTTGTTTTAAAATAGTGTGAAGGACCACTGTGTCTACATTTACAATTCCACAAAAAAAAAACTGTTTAATTAATTGTATTTTATTTTCCTTGTAGGTGTCGTATAAAGCACTATGTATCAATCACTGAAGAAAGTGTCATTCCAACTTCGGGTATGTTAAGGCCCTCAGCTGCACCTTAAACTTCACCCTCGGTTAGAAGTGAGTCTATTTTAAGCTACATACAATTTCTATAAAAAAAACCACTAACATCAGAAGTTGTGTCTCCATGTCCACCTGAACTGGAAGGGCTAGTTGTTGACTGCAATTAAAGGTTACCTAGTTAATAGACATTTCTGATTTGTATAAAAGGAAGAAAATATGGCAAAACATACTGAATCATCTCGTAACGACAGTCTTCCTAAAAACGCCCCACTTCTCCAATTACTCGTCAATTTTCCAATGTCACTTCCTGTCTCTTCTTTAATTTTGCTTTTTAAACTTGCAAACATGCTTAGGAATCTGCTATAATTAATAATCTAGAAAAGAGAATTTATTCAAATAGTGAAAATATGAATTCATCCAACTTATATTAAATTTATAAACTCTTTACAATTTTATACTCACACTGTAAACTATTCAACTATAATTTGATCAAAAACATTGCGTTGTTAATACTTTTAGATTGTTGTTAAATATTGTTTCGTTGGATAATGTAAATTGTACTGTAGATATAATTTGCACCTGCACCTTAGTGTTGGCTAAATATTGGCAAAATAAAAATCTAATAAAGTACGAAAGTTATGTAATGTGAAAAGATATAATTAATTAATAGGTAGGTAAATAATTTACCCAAAAATTATTCAATGTTTTAGATTTGTGAATGTTTGCGAATTTTGTCGATGACAGCTGATTGAGATTTGTCATTTGAGATAGTGTTTAGTGTCTATTTATGAGAGATTATAAGATGAGAATGACAAGTAATACATTTATGTCATGTCAAGCTATTAGAATTATTTTACATGGCTATTTCAATAAGGCAAACTTATCCACAGAGTACCCTATAAATCTAGTTGTGACTTCTATTGCATGTGACGCTCGTTTGCAGCGACAAATGTGGTCTAGTGACTCAATTTTAAATTTTCCGCGACTCAAAAATCTGGTCATGTGATATGTAGCGACAAAGCTGAAAATGTTGAGCTTTATCGCTGGAAACTAGCATCGAGCGGCTGCATGAGGCCGTACCCGTGTGGTGCTGCAACTATTTTTTAATTAATTGCTTTAAATAATGGATTCAGACAAGGTAAGTACTTTAAAACATATATAAATAATAATAATAATTAGTAAAATATGGACAAATACGTTGAAACGATCATTTTGTTTCTTCATTGTACAGTTTTATCGAGATTAAAGAGTATGTAACTTTCTAACCACACTTGTTTCTATAGCCAGATCAGAATTAGATAATAGATATTAAATTTTTTCTTTTTCATGTGGTTGTTGAAGGTTGTCTATACGTGTGGGATATGTGAGACAATTGTCGAGGACTGGGCGAATCACCCATGTATCGAGTCCATGGTCGTTCTTAACCGTATTAACGATGCAATGGCTAGAGAGGAACCAGTGCCTGCACTACATCCGCCACCACAAATAGACGATGTTGTTGGATTCCTACTGGGGGTGGGTGTTAATTTTAACGACTACCACTATCAGGACGGATGGGAACGGTCATCGAGATTTGGAATGTGGTCCACCAAAAATGTCTGAAGTTTGCGTCGGACACTTAAGATCTTTTTTCGTTAGTAAAATTATTTATATATATTCTTGTAAGGACATTATTTTTAAGAAATTTCTCATAAAATGCGAGTTTAGACAAGAGTGCACAAAGTCGTGGATAAATCGAGAAAGTCTCCTGAAAAGTTAACAGAGTGGTGATATACATATGTAAATTTTTGTTCCTCTATTATTAAGAAAAAGTTATATTTTATGATTGTGTTCATTAAAAGATCTAAAGCGAAAAAAACTATTCACGTTAACTAGATTGATAATATAATATATGGTTGTTAAATCAATTAAGAAAACAGTTTGATATCTGAAATAAAACAGAATGATCGTTGTCGATATTTTTGGCACCATTCATTCCTGTTGTTCCTAGTCTAAAATAAATATAATATTTCAATTATTTACTATTTTGTATAATTTTTTCCCAGAAGTGTGTGTGTGTGTGTGTGTTTGTGTGTGCGTTCGTGTGTGTGTGTGTTTGTGCGCGATATTGAATATTTGAGTTTTCTGGTAACTATTGGGTTCGTTTCGGTTTGGGGTGGTATTTGGGAACTTCTTGGGATCTGGGATCCTTCCAAAAACATAGAAATACAACATTTTAAATAAATAAGTCGTATAAGCCTTTCAGAACTGTCTTAGAGTTGTATTGAAGTTCGCAAATTATAATGATACATAATTTTTTTTCTACAGTACAATTTCAGTAAACTCCATTATATTATACAATTCATTAATCTATACAGTACCTACTAAGTACATGAACGTTTATGTATGTTAAATCGCCTCAATTATTATATTATACAATTCATTATTTTACACAGTACTACTACATGAAGGTTAACTTATGTATGTTGTACAGAAAATTAAAAGAAAAAAAATGATAAGAAAATAAAAGAAAAATCATTACAGATAGAAATTTTATAAGAGATAGCGATTAATATCTGAGCTCATTCTTTACGTATTTCGTTGATCTTTAAAGAGCAGCTCGGGACACGATATTATATTGTTATTTTAATGTACTCCTATTTTTTTCATTTGTATCACTGCCACGAGCTACGAATGAGGTTAGAAAATCAGCAACACAGGGTCGCGTGACCAGATTTATCGCTGCAAATGAGCGACGAGCGGCTGCATGACGTAGTAGCTTTTTAAGTCGCGGGAAATTTAAAATGGGGTCACGTGACCACATTTGTCGCTGCAAACGAGCGTCGAGCGGCTGCATGAGGCCGTACCTTTAATATTTTTTAAATTTTTTTTACGAAAATTACGCGAAGTATGAAATTTCCCACATTTATAGTTTATATAATAAAAATTATACATAAAAAATACATTAAATCAATAAATAAACATTACGCACACTATTGCTTGGATGACACACACGCAAGCATACCTGACACTTGACTTACTCTTGAATTGAGGTCAAATTTCGACCAATAGGCGACCACTAGTAAAATTTAAAATGCAATGGTGTTTACTGTTTAGACTTTAGTGGTAACTGGTAACTGGTAGGCCGTAGGTCCGTAGGTACGTA
Source organism: Aporia crataegi (assembly GCA_912999735.1). NCBI lineage: Eukaryota > Metazoa > Arthropoda > Insecta > Lepidoptera > Pieridae > Aporia > Aporia crataegi. The sequence goes on from OU538736.1 coordinate 6,902,863, forward strand.
TCTAATTTCCAATCGTAGCATAGGTGCTTTCTCTATATATAATCTATTATAATATAATCTATTATATTCAAATTTCAGCTGAAAAAACGGTCTTTAACACTCCATTTACAGAATCGTTTAAAATGGGTTTCAAATTGTTGTGCCTTATATTTACCATTACAACGATCAAGTCGGGTAAGAAATTTATCGGTATATGTTTTACATTACATTCACTTATTTAGTAACCATTGTTTTTATTATTTATTTTAGTTTATTCAATAAACTGCTATCAATGCTCAGGAACAGATTCAAATAATCCATTTGAATGTAATGAATATTTAGATTCCGATTCTAGCTTGGAAGCAATAGACTGTTCATTAATTCATGATGCCCAATACTGTATCAAGCATTTTGGCCGATTTGAAGGTACAACTATATCTTGAGGATATGGTGTACTAACTAATAACCACACTAACAAAACTAATAACTAGCTTGTAAGTTCCCTAACCTATTAACACTAATTAACAGGTAAAACCATAGAGTGTTACCAATGTAACTCTACATCAGATATGGAATGTGGTGATGGTCTTATGAACTTGGATGGTGGTATTTTAAAAGCTACTTCATGTGATCATGTGTACAACGCTCAGTATTGCAACAAAGAAATAGGTTCAAATTACAAATATATATTTTTGACTGCACAATTTTGTTATTATGCACATTGAGCTTCTGCACCATAGGTATGCATATTTTCATTTAAATTATAAAGTTCTTAATAACAAATATTGAAATTTATAATTTTAAGGCATAAATTTAAAGTTAATGTATTCATTTATATTCTTGCTTTATTAACTTACATGTTTATAGGTATATTATCAATGTCAACCTCATGAAAAAGTTTAAAAGAATTTCCACCCTTGTTAGTGTACTAAAGATGTATAATAAAAACTAACCTTACCATATGATTTATCCATATGGACATAGAAAATAAAGTCTGTGCCACTCTAGCTAGTTTCTTATCAATTAAAGAATTGTCAAAATTGTAGCAGTTTCAATGTTTTCTGTAAATAAAGCAAAACCTTTGCTAGTTTCAAGTTCTAAAATACTTTTATGAAATTTTAGGTGGAATTGGGACAAAAAGATATTGCTCATCTCTGGATTTAGGCAATCAGTGTAAATATGTTCAACAACCTGGTGATAAGCTGGAGTATAGAACCTGTATTTATACATGTACCACAGATGGATGTAACTCTGCTGGAAATCTGAGATTGTCAGCTTTATTATTAGCTCTAGCTATATTTTTATTTAAGAGTATTTCTTAATATTTTTAGTTTTAAGCATTTTTACAATAATAAATTTTGTTATACAATATACCTTACAATTAATGTACCTACACGATGCAGTTACCTTTGCACAAAAAACTAAGATATGTTTAGTATATTTTGTTTAAATTTCTTAAAAATTTTGTATTGAAGTTAATAAGTTATTATTTAAAAGACTGTCTTAATTTATTCTGTCCAAGGATATATTATTTATACCTACAAAACCATTTAATATTTATAATGGTTCAGCATTTATATCAAACTTTGTAATATTCCTTTTTTATAAGTAAACTTCTTAAAACCATTTAAAATTTTATTTTTCCCAATTTTCAAACTGGAGATTGCCAAATAATAGAAAAAATATTATATTTGAATATTTATTGAAAATTTGTGCTACACAAGCATGATATAAAAATACAATAAATATTAACACTGACTTAGCGAAACTAAACTATCTTGGCTAATATGCTATTAATACTTTTCAATTATTACATATACATATGGAATGTTACGACGAGACTGACAATAATTTTATTAAAGTAGGTACAAATTTATGGCCTATTTTGAAGAAAAATATTTAAAATATGAACTGCTTAATTATGATCTACTCTGAACAGGTATGAAAATAATGCAGTTCAGTATTTACTATTTTAGTGCCTAAAATACAATTTTTCAAATAACTTCCCAAACCTACAAATATTCAGATGAAGGTTCAAGTAATTTTTTGTACAATATTTTCGTATCATCCACAAGTAACTTTCAAAATGCATTAAAAGTTTGAATTCTTAAAATCTAGAGTAGTAAGCTACCTAAAACTTATTACCCACTTCATACAGAAGTAGTATAACAAATTATACAAACTTAATATAACACTAAAAAGAAATCAGACTTGCAGATCACTAAACCATCAATATATCGAAAAACTATTTCGTGCAAATAAAACATGTGCACTTCATCTAAAATGTAGTGTAAATTCAAAACATACAAAAAAAGTATTAAAGTTGCTTTGATGTCATGAAATTATCACAAAGTTGGTATAAGATAAACAGTAGGCCTTATTTAGGCTGTTTTAAAATTTTCTCATAAATACAACATACAGGAATGATAAATGTTGCTCCCAAAATTTCATATTATTACATTAAATTAAATTCAAAACGAATTTAATAAAAGACTTAAAAATTCTATAAGTAAAAAATAGCAAAACAAAAAGAGGCTCTAATAATTAACAAGTAAAAATGCATTGATTGCATTATTGTCATGTCTAAATTATTTTCCAAAATTCATACAATAATATCAATAATTCCAATACTTTCTGTATCGAATCTACAGGTAAGGAATGCGAAAGTTTTTAAATAATCTAAAATAAAAAAACCATTTTAATATCAAACTGTCTCATAAAATCATGAAAGAACGTCAATAAATAATATTGAAAAATAAAATACGATAACGATTCTTACATTCGAAAATAAACGCCAAGCCACCATAGGCACTAGGCAGTGAGGCCATAAGGCAAAAATTGCTTAAAATAAGCTTATTTTAAAATATGTTGATCTCTTAGATACAACAGTAATAATATAGCCCAACGAAGATCACACAAAAACAGCCATAAATGCAGACAACCAAAGCATTTTAGGTAACAGAATAAACGATTTAACACACTATTGGAAACAAACATTGTTCTTCATAGATACTCAAGGACATACCTCAGTATTTTTCTTTTGATATCAAAGCTAATAACGTAATATCAGAATTTCTGATATTATGTTGTCGAATTTGAAAAAAATTGCTGATTTTTGAAATTGCGAGGCAAGACCGCGTGTTTTAGGTTTAAGTTCCCGTAACCCCTAGTGGAGCAGGGGGCAGACACATTTCTGTATCTGTTTCACTGATTATTTTCTCTACAGGCAAGTAGGTGATAAACCTTCTATGCCTACCTAACCGAAACATTCATTTGTTTACCCATGATTCTAATTCAGGAACTCGAGCGCAATATGCATAATCGTTAACCACTTAGCCACAGCGGTTTAAGATAATATGTGAATATTAAAACGCTCTTAACGTGACTTAATTATTATAAAAATAAAGATAGAATTGTTATAACAGCTGTCATTTCTTTTGCTGTCAAGTGACACCAGCCATTACCTAAATAATATATTTATCTTAGTTCTGGTGTGAAAATTAAATAGCGATTTTAAATCACTAACAAGAACATAACATGGAACTTCATACAGTGTCATATCGTTTATTGTTACCTATCTATCACGAGAGGACTAAGTCGCGCCGCGTCCAAAAACAAATTCTTGTATCTATGCTGTGTTATTATCCCTTGGAAGTTTAGCTTGAAGTGTAGCAATGTGTTGTTCGAGTTCCCTCACACGTTGTTGGCTGTTTTGGAGTTGACGCTTCACGATTCGCAACTCTTCACCTTGACGGTTAAATGCGAGTCGCAGCTGCCATAAAAATTATTATATAATATATTATATTATCAAAAAAATGGAATCCACAGGGAACTCGAATTATATTAGAGGGAACCTTTTATCATATTATGTCTAAGTGTAAATTTTTTGACATGAACTTGTACTTTACTATGTTGTTATTATAAAGTAGATCAAGAAGCGAGGAATAAGACCATTGCATAAAGATTTTATACATTATTTATAAAATATATTCGTTTTCAAGCAATATTCCCTTGTGTCCACTGTCCAATACTGATAAGATCCTGGGAAAGGACAAACCTTCTAGTTTCAAAATACTAATTCAAAGGTTTTAGGCTCAAATCCGGCTCGAAGGACTACAATGTATAGTCAAAACATTTTATTTATTATAACAATGAAATCTATATGAAAATTCATCAAATCGGTTGTTGGAAAAGTTGAATACCTCATGTTCAGTAAAGACGTCTCCATGGTTAATTTGCTTGTAGAGCGGCACTGGTTCAAGTTCGCCGGGCTGTTTGCCAAACATTCGCTGCAATTGATGGAACTTTGTGTTTTGGTTCGCATTTGTCTTCTGAGACTTCTCCGTTACCACCTGATATACAATTCAAATCCAGTAATCCATAGCACAATTTTGGAAACATTATTAAACAATCCGTGGCAGACCCATTTCTGCGTCTGTTTGACTGATAATTTTTTTACAGACCTCCCAAACCTTATTTTTTGTTTTTATGGGAATCAAGCAAGAATAATAAATAAGTGTGTCACACGATCCAACTAAAAACAAACTCAGTTTAAATTAAAATAAATGATTGTTGTCGTTATGTTTCCATAATGATAGTTACCGTAACGGTGTCGTTATCATTGGCCTGGTCCCGTTGCCAGGTGCCAAGCGGGCGGTAATCTGGCGTGGTCTCTCGGGAGAGGAAAGCGAACTTCTTCCTGTTGTTTGCGTCCTGGGGCTGGAGGGCTGGCGTGTCTTTGTTGTGGGTCCGCGGTTTGTGGGTTGATATTGTAACACCTAGAGATTTTCATAATATGAGGAAACTAATTTTTTCTGCTCCTTTCAAGTTGTATAGTTCTTATTATAAACTTTTAAAACTTAAATTACTACTGAGCAAAAAAAATTATTTAAAAATTCAATACATTTATAAAAACATTCTATAACTAAAGAAATTATATTTATAAGTATTTATGTAGTAATATGGTGAAATATATTTAAAAGATTTTTATTAAAAAATAAAAAGTTGTTTTGCATTACTCTTTGTATACTAACCGGTTTTAAGACTGATAAGCAACGGCGGCGCATTCATTCCGCTTAGCCAGTCGCGGGCGCTTAGAGCCGGTTGCGGAGCCGCTGTGTCCGGGTAAAGATCATCCTGTACCAAACGAATGTATTAAATACTAGCACTGCGCCTCGATTTCACCCGCGCCTACAATATAAATATCATTAATCACAAATTCAAATTAACAAATCTTTCCTCTTTATAATAGATGTGACTTTCTAACATTAGTTATATTATCACGCCTAAATAGACGTTGCGTACCTACACCTCCCTTCATATTAAAGAGTACATAAGTATTTCTAAGAGTATTTCCCAATTCACACTCTTCCTATATATCAGATTCCTGGATGGACCATTCCCTTTCGTATCCACAATATCCTTCCATTCCGCACATCTTGCCTGTTTGTCATTTCTCATCTATTTCAAAGTTATACGTCGCGCTAATCTTAAACCCGCGCGTGTTTGTAAGTACATCACATTGACCGGTTCTTGTTGCTTACAGTGAATATCGCCGGCCGAATATTTATCTATCTACCGCCTGTGGCCCTTTTTATATACTTAAAAATACAGTTTTAATTATATTATTCTACCTAAAGATTATATAACCAGGTACACTTGTTAATATTGTATAATTAATGTCATTATGATGTTTGTTCCAATGTTTTTTTACTAATTTGTTACTTTAATAGTTTTGCATGGACAATTTGTTCGCAAAAAAAATATTTATTTGATGAGATTTGTGTACTTTTAGATTAACTGCACTGGTATTGTGCATTTGTAATTATTATGTTAAATAGAGTAATTTTGAACTGAACTGAATCTTTACCCATAAACACATATTTTATTAATATAAATTTAAAATCTATTACTGATACAATGATATCCAGCTATGTATTAGATATACATTGAATAATATACAGTTTTTTAGTTTATGTCACTCTGAAAAAGCTCAACTAGTGAATGATGTTTTAAATTGGTTCATTATATTTAGATTTAAGTTTTTATCGTATAGCAATTTTGTATTCCACTGAAATTCTTTATCATATCTTTTCGAGAATTTAGAATGTAAAATTTATATTTTATAGATTAATTAACAAAGAATAAATAATATACGAATGCTTTTCATACTATAAACAAGCCATTGCAAATAAATTATTTTACAAGTTTAATGTAAATTACCTGAAAACAGTCGGACTTCCTGGGCACAATCATGGATATGGGTTCGCACAGTCCACGGGATGTATGAAGCTTGTAGAACCTGAACACTTCACATGTCGCAGTGTTCACGCCACGCTTCGGCATAAAACCAAGACCGCGCTGTAAAATAATTAATATTTATTAATTAAACTGCCTACATGCAAAACAAAAACAAACAAAAAAAAAAATGTGTCATTATTTACGGACAATCGGTTTTCTTAGATTATAAAATGAGAAAAAAGAAAAACACAATAACAAAAATAAAATAAAAAAACAATCACAAAACGAAGAAAAGAAATTTGAAAACTGACTACGAATAATATGTCCAAGTCGTCAATCGACGACAAGGAGTTACACGTTAAACATAACAATTATTAATTTAATATAATATTTTACGTCATGTTGTCCATAAATAATAAAATATAAATTAATGTTTTAATATGTCTGCTACCACGTAAGTGAATTGTTTATAAGAAAAAATCTGGAATTACTCTTTAGTTTAAAACGCACCCAAATCATTTAAACGCTGGGCAAACTTAGCTATGGAACCGATAATTTTTTTAACGTAATTACATACCTGGGGGTTGCCAGAAAGGAACTGATTAAGGAAATGGACATATGGGGCTTCGTCCACCACTTCATAATATCGAATGTTGCCATCACCCTTGCCTGCAAGGTAAACCTGTGGATTTTTTCACATTAAATGAATCCATATAGATTTAATATATACAACAAAAGGTTATTTACACCATTAATAACTCAAGAACGGATTGATTTGTCTAATACGAGAATAGCAGAATAACTATTAAAAATATAGGAAAAAAATTCACGAAAAAGTGTTTATAAAGAATTCTCTCATACATTTTCTATGGAATGATGTTCAAGGTAACACGTTATTATTCGAAACTTCGAAGCCATACGAAGTTCGCGGGGCCCACTAGTGAGTAATAAATCAGCAAGTTTTTCCATTAGATGCTTGACAGTCACACGCTTTTGAAATAATGATTCGGAATGTGGGCTGTATGTTAAACTAGTGGGCCCCGCGAATTTCGTATCGCCTCAGATTTTGAATAATGTGTCACCTAAAACGTCATTCCATAAAAATGTACGAGGAAACGAATTTTTTTTTTATAAACACTTTTTTCGTAACATTTTCTATATTTTTAATAGTTATTCTGCTACTAAGTGTAAGTAAGCCCCCGTAAAACTAACTAACTAACCTCGGGGCACAGCTAGTCCTAGTTATTCTGCTATTCGGGACGGAGACAAATACAATAAATAAAAAACCCATGAAAATCGGTCCAGCCGTTCTCGAGTTATAAGTGTTCGAACAAACCCGACATTGTTTTATATACATACTAGTGGACCCCGCTAACTTCGTATCGCTTCAGAATGCCGAATAATAACGTGTCATCTAAAACGCATTCCTTAGAAAATGTATGAGGAAACGAATTTGCAATAAAATAATATTGCGACTATAAATTAAGATGTAAGCTATCCTATCTTTCAAGTTGGATCAAACTGCACACGGTGTGCAAATTTTGTTAAAATCAGTTAAGTAGTTTAGGAGTCCATCGCGGACAAACAACGACACGTAATTTATATATATTAAGATATAGATTCAACACTCACCATATTAGTGTCATAATCGTAATATGGAAAGACGACGCCGGATGAGCTGTCAATGGTCTCGCAGACGAGAGGTTTGGTGAGATCATGCTGTTCCCAGACTGCGTATTGCCGGTCGCTGTATCGAGAGAAACCCGTAGTGAGAACGCGACCTTGGCTTCCTAGGAAGGTGCATTTCGATGCCTTGGTGCCTGTGTGGCATATGCCTTCCTGTAAATAATATAATACGATAGTAAGCTATATAATATATGGTAAATATAAAATCACGTTTGAAATGATATCTGTGCCGGCGCTTAGTTTTGAATTCTAGAAAAACACTTGATAATTTAGTATATTAATAGTTGAATAATTTTACAAAATTCGAGGCGTCTAAGGGCATGTGAAAATCAATTTCAAGTATATTAATTGGCATGGAATAACCATTAAATTCGGTTCATATTTTTCTTCTAACAAACTTACAAAAAAACCATAGTTAAATAAAAAAAAATAAAAAATAGATTTCACTCACAGACAACACAATACCCCGTCTTGGTTCAATGACCCTTAGTTTCTTGTCCTTGCAAGTGGTGGCGAGCAGCGACCCATCTCTGTTGAATGACATGCAGTAGATCACATCGGTGTGACAGTCTATAATCTTGACAGCCTCACCTTTGCCCACGTCCCATACGATGATCTGAAAAATAAAACATTAAACACATTATTTAAAAAAAAGCTTTACAATTCTCGATGATTTAATATAAAGATTAAACTAGCATTGTAGCATCAGAAGATTATTCTAGAAAGTTTAGGGTATTTCTTATCATCTGTGTATAATTGTATAATAAATAATAATAATAATTGGGACAACTCAAATACATTGCTCTGGTCCCAAAGTAAGTAGCTGAAGCACTTGTGTTATGGTAATCAGAAACAACGAGGGTACCACAATAAATACACAAGTTTATAAACAACCAAGACTCGGAAACAAACATTCGTGCTCATCACACAAATGCACCTACCGGGATTCGAACCCAGGACCTTTCGATGCAGAAGCACTACCAATTGCGCCAACCGGCCGTCGAAAATAAATGTGACAGCGCAAACTTAAACGGACACTAGGAGATTAACAGACTTGAAAAAACCTATCCAAGCTTTATATAAAATTATAACAATGTTTCTAATTCGAAGTTAATGAAATTAACTTATATAAAAAGAAAGTGAAAATTCACTAACAAGTGAAAGGGTGGCAGTTATTCATAGATTACCAGTTTAAAGTTCATTGTTCAACAACAGTCACGTTTTTGTTTCTCACCAGTTCTCATAACTTGACACTTGAATCGTTTTATATTAAATGGCTTATTTCATAATAATTTCACAAGTATTGCTTGTAAATAAATCACACATAAATTAATCAAAGTGTGATAATATTGCTAGGAATTACTTAGACTGTAGAAACTTCTAGCGTTTTTTTAAATTCAATAAAATAAATTATCTGGAATAAAAAATATCCTGTTTTTTCCTCAAACTAATAAAAGTCTCTTGACAAATCTCATACATTGCTCTGATCCCAAAGTAGCTGAAGCACTTGTGTTATGGTAATCAGAAACAAGGAGGGTACCACAATAAATACATATATAAATATATTATTATTTAATATATTATAATGTATATCTTGTTATGGTGTGTTAAGAAAAAATTAATTTGAAAATAAGAATAATAATTATCGCCATTATTTCCTATCCCACAGACAAGATACTTTTTCACTGTCTGTGAACACTGCCTTTCTAAAATCTTAGTATCCGTTCTTTTGTCTAAGTTGCCAGTAAAAGATTGTTTGGTAGCGATAACACTAAATTCATTACACATTATATTATTGTCATATTTATGTATTGTGTGAGGTGTATAAAATAAATATTGTATACATAACTATAGGCTATAAGGAAGATAGACTTTACCTCCGTCGTCAATTTGTTTATCAGAGTCAAATTTAATTTTGTGCAAAATTCGGAAATATTGTAATACAGCGGCTCCATATGCGGGAATTGACGAATATTCGTGTTATTATATGTGACCATTAACTTCGTCAATTCCCGAATAATCGTCCGACAAAAATGCTTCGGCGCTTCGGTAAACTGGCAAATCAAAAGGTTTTCACGAATATTCGTCAATTACCGCTAATGGAGCCGCAGCATTAGAAAACTAAGTCCAATCCTGATTTTCTTACCAAATAATCAAAGCCAGCGCTCAGCAGGATGTTCTCAGCGGTAGGGTGCCACTCAATGTACGCAACACGACGCTTGTGACCGTGCAACTCCACCAGCCAGTCAGTTAAGTGCATAGAGAGACCGCCGTCTGGGATGTGCCATAGCTTCACCTAAAAATGCTTTATTTTAAACTGTGCCCATATTTTAAAGCGTAGTGAAATATTTAAAATATATCCTTTTTACGGTTCCGTAGTCAATAATTAAGCGCTATATTCTGTACGCAAGCGAAATTTAGGTATCATCGCAATATATATGCGTATAAAGTACCTTGTCAATCTATTTATGTATCCATTTGTCCACGTGAGTCATTATTTACGACGCTAAGTAAAAAAAACTTAATGAAATTCGGCTAAATCACCTGTTTACTTGTTATTGAACGCTGTTTCGAGATGACCGCAGAATGACATCAGCACATATGTACTTATCATCAAAACACTATAGCAACAAATTGATTTATGAAGTATGTTAACAAGCCATTCTAAAAGGCTCAAAATCATCGCGAAGTATTTTAAGAGTTGCTCTTGGTTTTTAATTTACTCTACTTGTTTCATACATTTACTACAATTTCATTTGCACATTTAAAGATAAATATTCATCTTAATTTGGTAACGGATTTTTTTTGTCCAGAAATCTACGCGTGACTGTTTAATGACTAAGGCTGACTATATCCTTACGCGTTTCGGCAGCGCCGTTGGAGCGCGCCGCTTTCTAGACGCAACTACTACCACATACATTTCCGAACGCGCGCGCTCCAACGGCGCTGCCGAAACGCGTAAGGATAAAGTCAGCCCTACTACCCCATACATTACCGAACGCGAGCGCTCCAACGGCGTCAAAGCTACAAAGTCAGCCTAAGCTGATTTTAATGGTAGCAATTAACATTTTGCGGTTTGATTCTAATCAGTTCCATTGCTATGTTAACTAGAATAGTGCAGACACAGTTATTAACACGTTAAACTTACTCCTCTTATTTGTATTCCTCTTCTGTATAATGTAAATCCATTATAAACTGTATTCCATTTAAATAAGCATAAAATGACCGAATCACACGTGTGAATTAGAGCGTTTAAAAAAATGGTCAAATTTACCGTGCAGTCATCAGAACACGAGGCGATGATGTTGTCATTGAATGGGTTCCACTTGATGTCCAGTACGGGGCCTTTGTGGCCCGTTACGCGGCTCGCGTTGAAATCCAGACGACCCGTCTGAAAAAGTTCAATTATTATTCACTGGTGGTTCGTGTGGTATTTGCAACACCAGCGGCCCTGGGTTCGAAAGCCGAGGAAACAAGTCTCGATTGGATAGGCACAGGCTGATAATAGAAACTTAAAATTATTTGCCTTTTTGTAATTTGGGTTCAAATTCAGAAATAGCACTTGGATTTTGTAAATTTTCAAGCAAAAATGATATTCATACATAAGAAGATTAAGATTCATATACAACCTAGATTAGTAGTTTTCTGTGTATTTACTTTACTTTGAGATTCGCATTCGCCTTTCATGTTTATCAAGTCGAATTCACTAGTACTGCTTCCGAGATCGAATATTAGTTTATTGGTAATTAAATATAGTAAAAAAATAAATAAATTCCCTTTACTTATAAACGTAACTCAAACATGATCTTTGAAGTAGGTTTTTTTTTAAAACAGAAACTGCATAAGCGAGAAAGTGATAGAGCATTTTAAACATTGTTTCAAGTCAAATGTGTCTAAATTCGACAAATTTATTGGCATACAACATCCAACTATATTGCGTTTTATGCACCAAAGTTGACGATTATACAACCGTTGATTGTTGTCTGTCTGTTGAGTGTCTTTCAAATTCGTGGAATGTGCGTGTATCATGAATAATAAATTGTTTCATCTACATGAATCAATTAGTGCATAAGACACGCTTATTTACAACCAATTAACCAGTGTAATTACATCATATTACAATTCGATACAATGTCTTGAGTGTAAGATACCGTACCTCTAATGTGAATACGAACTCCTAGCGGTTTAAGGCCATTTTAAATCGATTTCAAAAAAAGAGGAGGTTCTCCATTCGATGCGTGTTTCTTTTTGTTTGTTACCTCAGAACTTTCGACTGGGTGAACCGATTTTGATGTTTCTTTCTTTGTTTGAAAGCTGGTACTTCCCGTGTGGTCCAATCAAAATCGATTCAGTAGTTTTAGAAAATTTGAAGTCTGTTAAAATTATTTTATATAGTAAAATTCATGTTAAGCTAGCAAATTTTTTGTTGTTAGTTTTGTCAAACTACTTTTTTTATTAAAATTATTTTATATAGTAAAATTGATGTGAAGCTTGCAATTTTTTTTGTTGTTAGTTTTTTTCAAACTATTTTTTTGATTAAATTTTTGTTTTTAAATGACGTTTACTACATAATTACTATATCCTTTGTTCGGTTATTTCAGCCTATAAAAATTTCATATTGAAGTGGATATACACTTTACAACGTCGATTTTGAGAAGTCTGAAAGCGTGCAGCTTGCCAACAGTGAAGGAAATTTTAGAACAGATTTCTAAACTAATTTATTACAGTGGATGGTGCAAAATATATTTTCTTAAATGTATTTATATATCAGATTTCAAGCGATAAATCTCATTATTATTAATTGTGTAGAGAAATCTAATAAATTATACCAAATGAGGTATAAAACATACTTTTACTTTTTATGTGTCGATCACATCATCTATAATATTAAGAGGAAAGATTTTTGTTTGTCTACATGTAAAGGATAAATTCGAATACTAGATACTGGACCATTTTTGAAAAATTCACTTCAAGTTGACTGGGCAGCTTGATTCTTTGACATAGGTCACACTTTAATAGTACGAAGTCGCGAATAAAACTAGTAATAGGATAAAGAAAATTTTATTCGTGTAAAAATTGTGAGTTCCCACGTAATGTTTTCTATTCGCCTATTGATCACATATGCGATATGCATACAATAAATACCTATTAATAATTTTTAAACAAAAACTAACTTCAATGACAATCATCCTTACTTAATATTATAAATGCGAAAGTAACTCTGTCTGTCTCTCTGTTGCGGTTTGACTCCAAAATCATTGAACCGAATAAATGAAATTTGGTATACAGATAGTCTAGAGCCTGAGAAAAGACATAGACTACTTTTTAATGCGAAAAAAGGGTTGTAAGGGGTTGGAAGGGGGGAAAGAGAAGATCTATATGGTCTAAGATCTCGCTATGCAACGACCTTCACCGAGATGTTTATTTGATGAAACATTTTTTATATTTAATTTAATATGTCAATAAATATATTGCATATGGGTTGTCTAAAAAATTTCAGTCCAGTCATATAATTAATTGATAATTTAAATTGAATTTCTACAGGCTTGCCTGCAGAAATTCAACCAATCCAACAATAATTGTGGGTTGCCTAGAAGAGAACGCTGTTTAGCGATAAGGCCGCCCGTTGCACTCCAGTGCAACAGTGTGTAAAAAAAAAATTCGATAACAAACATATCAAAAAATGTAATTATGTAAAAATAACATTACTTGATAACATGCAAATTACGTGTTTATAGCTAGCACGTATAACGGACAAGGTTGATTGCATTTGCATGGCAATATCATCTAGCAGACTCGCGACGTGTCCAATTTCATGTCAGAGGTAATCAATCAACGTATGCATATTTTATTAATTAACAGCTGATCGCAATTACAGATTTGTTGCTTATAAATGTTAAAGCTAAGTTATTACAGTAAAGTAAACTTATACAGCCTACCTCTTTGGCAAATTTAACCCTCGGGACGTTGTTTATTTACCAACTTCAAAAAAAAAAAAAGGAGGGAGTACTGAATTCGACGCTATTTTTTATGTTTGTTACCCCAGAACTTTCGACTGGGTGAAACGATTTTGATGATTCTTTTTTCGTTTGAAATCTGGTGCTTCCCATGTGGTCTGATTTAATTTCATCAATATCTGTTAAGTGGTTTTAGAGTTACAATATGAAGTCGATTTTTTTGTTAAAATTATTTTAACTAATTATTTCACTATATTATTTTTTTATTTGATTATTACTTTTATTACGGTCTGTTTTGTGATTAATCTATAAAAACTAATCGCTAAATGTGTAAAAAAACTTACGAATGGCTGGTCTGTTTTACATAATATAAAAATATTCCTTGAAACTCGAAAAGGAGAGAGGCGGAAAAATTAAATAATTATCCTGATAGACAATTTATATTTTTGGTATAAAATTACCGTAAAAAAGACTTGAAAAATCAACATCAAACGAGCGAAATACTCTTTTCGGAAGTAATACAAAACTCGCGGAACCGGCTCGTTTTTGAACATAATTTTAAGTACAACTCAGCAATAATATAAAATACGCATAGTCATAAAATATTTCAACATACTTAAGAAAGAAAAATCACTTGCTGATAATGAATATAATTTTCTTATTTGCCATCGTGGAGGTACAGAAAACCATATACTGTCAACGATATAGAATTTATGTAGGTATATTAAATAGTTGTATATTATTAGATATCAAATCTACATCTCTCTATGTATCATTTTATTTTCGGTTAATCTTTTATCTGATAAAATAACTAGATCTAACTGTACCTACCTTAAGTACTTACAGATATCTAGTTATATGTATAAGATTTAGTCAAGTACATAAATTTATTTACTACAAAGTAATATATGTATAACCAAATATTATAATAGACAATTTTTTTTTTCAAATTAGCTGTGCACACATCGTCCGCCTCTTAAATGGTTAAAACGAAACCTATATAGTATTTTTTATCTTTTTTAGGGTTCCGTACCCAAAGGGTAAGACGGGACCCTATTAGTAAGACTCCGCTGCCCGTCTGTCACCAGGCTGTATCTCATGAACTGTGTTAGTTAGTTGAAATTTTCACAGATGATGTATTTCTGTTGCCGTTATAACAAAACAAATACTAAAACACAATAATATAAATATTAAAATGGACTCCCATACAACAAACGTGATTTTTTGCTCGTTTTTATAGATGGTACGGAACCCTTCGTGTGGTTCAACTCGCACTTGGTAGGTTTATTTTTTTAAACACTACACAGACCACATTCCCATTTGATGTAAAGTAGTGATACGGCCTAATGCCTGCTTGTTTTTTGAAGAGACCCATATTAGTCACTGGACATATTTATATCTGACTGGGTGACCCGGCGAACTTTGTACCGTCAATAAAAGATAGAATGGGTATAGTAAGCTATCCTTGAAAGGTACATAATATATATATATATATACCAAGGTCTTTTTTGTACATCTATAAAAGAGGAATATCCCACCATACATTGTTTTGTTATATCTCAAAGGGATTAGGCAGCGTCTTCGATGAAAGCTCTCAGATACGTTGTCCTGTTTTAACTATGAGTATTGAATTCGAATTGGCATAATAATTTAAAAACCGAGTTATGTAAAATTTTGCGCATACATTTCGGAGATTTTTATTTAGATAAACTTTTCATAATAGATCAGTGAAAAGTGCATTTCAATCGATTGAACCGTTTCTCTATCTCCAACAAAGAGATTCTCTAGAATTTTATTATTACTTTATATAGTTAGGCTAATTCGAAATATTTCTTCAAACCGCAAATAGAAGCTAGAAGGTATTCAATAATTAAGACAACGATAAAGTTGCTTAATTGCTTAAATCATTTTTAAATACGACTAACTTCTTACACATAAGACTGGGCGACATCGGTAAACATTTTGTATGTCCAACGTTTATTTAGGTCACGTTTGTTAAGACTAAAATGGGGCAGCTAATGTAGGTACATTGGACCCCTATCATTTATATAAAATCACTTCCCCTCAGGAAGGAAATACATAGTGATTTTCTTATTACCGCTTCTTTTAGCGAAATACGTAGTTTCTGGTCGCAATTTCGTCGAGGCTACTGAGTTAAGTATCGTGGCTTTTACCGGTTAAAAACTTTTGTATTTGTTAAATAAATGTCTTAATTATCAAAGAAAAAAATATTTAATATTAAAATGCAAGGACATTAATGCACTTATTTCACTTATCAATTTAACAATCAACGTAATAAGCCACCATAACACTGTTTATTTCCCCGCCAATGCACGCAGAACCGCTATAGCCTTTAATTAAAGTCCAATTATAAAAGACAGAGTTTATCACTACTGAGTAAGAGATTTTATCACTTACGTGGTCCAAAGGCAGCACAAGGAATGCTCCTCCACCAGCAACCTCAGTGACAATAGCCACAAACTTGGGGTTTACAGCGCAAAAGTTGGAATCGTGTGCATTCCTTGTTATTTTTATGTTATCATAACATCGTTCACGCTTAAATGGCACACCGTACACATGGCGGAATTTAGAACTCCTCACGCCACGGAACCATACCTGGAAATATGTTCGTTACATTAAAAATACGGTTTAAATATACACTCATTTTATAGTGAAAAAGGATTGTTATTTTTGCTAAATAAACTAAAACACTTCAGTAACTAGTTTCAAAAATTCTTTACCGAAGATATTGTATTGTGCCCTTGTGCACATAAATCAAAGCTAGGTTATTATTGTATATCTGTTAATTTCAAAATAAAATATATTTTTTTTTCAAAATAAGTAGAATAAAATCTTGCAATAATTATTCTACCAACTAAATCATCCTAAATATTTAAAATTGGCTACTTGACTCCGTAAGTATAATGGTCAGTAAATAATCCGTTAACACAAATGACGAGAACTCTGAATTGGCCCAATTAGTATTTTTATAACTATGGCCTTTTGAATAACGAAAATTTAAGTATATCTAACATGTTTTCTTAGTACATATATGTACTTACAATTAAGTAGGTATTATGTAGGTAGGAATGTAAGTAGGTATCATAAAACAAACCTGGGAATTGGTCATGATGGCTTCTCTACTTCAAGTATATTTTGTAAGCATGCACTATATGGATCCAACACTCAAATACAATGAATACAACTTGTGCATTTTATAAAACGAAAAGTACATAAAGATAAAAGCCAGTAGCCCACATCACGAGCTGCTAGTGGTACACTGAAATATTTAAATAAAACAAAAATCTAATCAACAACAGTGAAATCAAAAGGCATAAATGTGTGCAAATTATGTCAGCATTCTCTACATAACACTTCAGTTAAGCTACAGTTTAAAAAGATAATTAAACGTGTGATTTGCGGCGGTACGAACAAACGCGTGCTGCGAGCGGGAGGCGAAAAAAAAAGTGAAAAGTCTCAAGCCAGATGCTGAGAGAAATTTAAAATCATTGTAATAACACTCGATAGACAGAGTATCAATTAAATAACAGAGATAAAATAATTCATTGCATAAGAAATAGTTATATAACCATAGCGAAGATTTTAATAAATTCCTACTTTCATAACAGCATAATTTATTTTTACCATATAATTGAGGTCAAATGACCATCTTCACTTTCAAATTTATTAATGCTTAATCGAATTGGAAAGCTAAAAATGTGATATAATTTTGCTATCACACAAAAAATTTATAAGAAAATGCTTATTCATTTTATATCATACAATAATAGATATAAAACTTTAAATTTAGATTAAAATAAAGCAAATATATATCTAAATAGTAAGTTCAATAAAAATAAATTTTTATATATAAATTATTAAAACAATACAGAGTAAGAAAGCACTAATATATATTAATAGATATATAAATAGATTGTAATAACACTGACAATACAATAGCACTCAACAAAGTTATATAGAACATTCTAAATATTACATGATATGTGCAGTAAAGCATCAGTGAAACTGACATCACTTGCAACTTAGTGGTTAGATATTATGACCCATTGTTATATCATTCATGATATAATTACCAGTCACTTAACACACAATGGGCAAGATTTCTAAATTTGATAAGGGGTTATATTAAAGAAACATTCTTTAAAATAATTTAAATATTGCCTGCCGAATAATCATGTTAATATTAATATTTTTTTAAAACTACACCTGATTTGGATTTGTAAGAACTATTATTCTTTTGCATTTTAACAATTATTATTATATTAAATTATTTAATATTATTTTAAATTTTTATGTTGATAAATAATTAATTGTTGTTTGTCTGCATAATGATAAAATATTACAAACTTGTTTTAAAAAGATCATTAAGAAAATTAATTTGAAGGAAGAACTTTTCTCATTAAGTAGCTATCAGCATGTCAGATTGTTTCTAGCAATAACATTAACATGTGCTATTATTATATTAACAGAAATATGGTGTAAATTATGATGCTCAGTCTTCTTGCAGTGAGACAAAGACTGTTCTTTCCAGTTTCAGGCAACTGTAAGCAAGCTACGAGCTGTACTATACTGGTGCTTACAATTTAAATGTAACAAAAATTTAGAGCGATCGATAATTACTACAAGTAGAAACTCGTGCAAATCAATTAAATTTTTAACAATGATTAATTGTTATCTTACCTTAGAAGCAGGTTTATTACAAGCTCTTACATCGACAAGTGCGCTGTTCTTTGCTGGGCTTTTTTCAGTAATGCTGATATCTAAGCAATTAATTTCGGTTATCGTTTCATCTTTAACAGGAGGCATGTCCTTAATCGGGTAAGATTTTATTCTTGTTATTGAGATATTTAATCACTTGACAAAATTGTAAAGGAAATTAACTCTCATTAAGAGACAATGAGGAGACTAAAGACTAAAGTAACGTGTATTTGCCATGAACTATTCTCTTGAGTGAAAAAAAAAAAATATTGAAAATTGAAATTTGAGGGCGACGCCGACCGCCGAATTCCGTTGCAGAAATTGCAAGACAGTTGACAGACATCATAGAATGACAATTGATTATTTGACAAAAATGACAATTGAGATATGTCGTTGTCATACGTCATGAAGGTTAGAGAGCAGAAGAATGATCGCTACGTACTAAATTACGCATTACGTACGCATTAACCCGCCTGTCCTTGAAAATGTGTAGAATTTATAATTAATTTTTCAGCCACCAGCCGCATTGGCGTTGGTAAGTACTATGTAGATGAGGTTCGTTGAATTGGGACAATTTAGCGATCGCAGCACGTTACTTATTTTGTCTATATTTCTGGAACACTATTTTCAACAGCGATCTTTCTCTTTCTCTGTAACTTCCATGATGACCTTAAGATAATATAGTGATGATGACGTTGTATTTTACAAGTACCTTTTACTACAGATAGATGTTATGAGTCGGCATGTTTTTACTTCTACGTCTAATAATCTATGAAATCAGAATTAATGTGAATATTTTGATTTTTGCCGTCGCGTTTCAATCTTTACGTTGTTTCTTGTTGTATTGTGACCTCAAGACTAAAGAGAAACATTATTATTCTTAATTATTATATTATTCTTTTAGTCTGAATGCAACACAACATAATATTATGTTTTGCGTAGGTAGTGTAGCTATATACATATTAGGTACCTATGTTGGTAGATGGATTTGGAACCAGTTTATAATACAAGCATGACTTGTTTATGTAAGTATATTGAGGCACTGATAGGTACTTTTAAGTTTTAATGTATACCTAGAACCTACGGATTCAATATTTGGTGCACCGTGCAAAGTAACTGCAAGCTGATCTATATTATATAACCAATGATCTATATTAACCTATCCCTTTGATCTATATTATATATTATAATTTATATAATTTAATAATAATATAATCTTAAAAATTGAGACAACCTGTGGAAGTAGGTAAAAAAATAGAAAAACATCTCGCTTCGCAAAATACCATACTCAAATTAATAATTATTTTGCATATTTACGTCATACCTACATAGAACTTCATCCGCCTCCTTGGTCTAGTGGTAAGCGCGTAAGCGTTGCAACCTGCAAAGGTCCTGGGTTCGATTCCCGGCGGAGATAAAAAAAAAACTCGATCTGGCAGGACATAGAAGGCTGATCACCTACTTGCCCCTAAACAAAAAATCGATCAGTGAAACAGATGTGAAATGCATCTGCCCCATACCCCACTAGGGGACACGGGACTTCACTTTTTACATAGAACTTCATACTTCACGGGCGTTTTTAACCGACCTTCAAAAAAAACAAAAAAGAGGTTATCATTTGTTCGTATATTGTAGATCCATTTTATTTGCTTTGATAAAGTTATCATTGGAGAACGTACCTATTATGACATTATAATATTTATGTAGCTTTATATAATATAATTATATCGTACCTATATTAATCGAAACGGTTGTATTGTTTGTAAATGAGACAGCGATCAGAATATTGTCATTCTGTATTCATTAATAATCACTAATGATTAGTGATTATTAATGAATACTGATTAGTGACTAATCAGTTCACACTTCACAGTAGCGACGGGCCGAGTCGACTTTTTAGTAACTGAAGTTGACTCGGTTACTAACTCGGGTTGCAACTCGAGTTGACTCGATACAGTCTCGCATCGTCCGTTCGAGTCAATGCTCAACTCGGTGCATCGTTCCGCGGGTTGCTAGTATGCTACGTTCATGGATCGCCGGGTTGGAGCCGGCGGGCTGTGTGGCGTGGCGTCGAGACAATGGTAGTCAAATAATATTGAACTAGTTCAAAAATCAGACATTTATTGTTATTAAAAGTGTTTACAAAAATAATTATTACAAAGCGAACTACTTATGTAACACAAGTTTTTATATAGTTGACTGGTACTCATTCAAAAATAAGTGCAATTACTTGTGCATTATTTTGATTAGCTTTTTATGTAGGTGTTAGTCGCATTATTTTGATTAGCTTTTTATGTAGGTGTTAGTCGATGTTTCTTTTGTGTCAACTAACACCTACATAAAAAGTCGAAGCCAAGGTACCCGCGCTCAAGAGCTCACGCGGGTACAGTCGTCTCTGGTCAGGTGGCCTGAATGTTGCCTGCAACTAAGCCTGTTATTTATACTAGCTGTGAGTCCAACCTCGCTCCTGACATTAAGTAGCACGGCTTCCGAGTCATACAAGAGAAAAATAACTGTAATACAACCTAATTAACTTTAAAATAGACTTAATAAGACCGTAGGTACACACGGCTACATATCAACCTATACAAAACCAGTTTATCATGGTCTCGCTTTGTATATGGGTAAATTTGCCCCAACAGTTTCACTGTATTGAACTATATATCTCTTTTTAAAGTGGTTCACTAAAGTAGTGGTATTTCCACTAAATGTATACTGACAGGAGCATAACTTACACTACATAACTGCTTTAGAATTGTCATTTGTTTTCGAAAAAAACTCCTACGCAACACTTCTTTTAATTCCATTCTTATTAAAGTCAACCAAACAACACTTAAACAACTAATAAAACTGCAACAAAACAATAAAGAATGAAGTAACAACAATAACAAAAGTCAACAAAACAGAAGACCCGTTTACGGTCTGACTCGAGTTACCCTAGTTAGATAACTCGAGTCGCCCATCGCTAGTTCACACTTCACAGACATCACACAGTTGTCTTTGGTGTTGTAAGACGAACAGACGTGTGAAATTAAAATAAAATGTCGAAAATACACAACTTTGGTGCCGGGCCGGCAAAATTACCAGAAGAAGTAAGTTAAAGTGCTTTAGAAAACCTTTTTTTTGCAATTTTTTTTAATAAGTAAACCATTTTATAGGTATATGAAATAATAAGGGACGAGTTAACGAACTTTAAAGGAACTGGAATTAGTTTGATGGAAACAAGCCACAGGACATCTACGTATTTAAAGTTTAATACTGAAACTCAGGATGTTGTTAGAAAACTTCTGTGAGTACACGGAAATATATCAAACTTTAATTTATGCCGTTTTACTTTTTTTGCCTCCGAAATATTGTAACTTTTTTTAATATATTATTGCCGATGTTCTCTTCTATCTTAACTAGCGCAGTGAAGTAATTGTAAAACATTGTGTGTACCTAGTTTAATATTTGTAATCTTTATTTTTAAGCAGACAATAAATAAATAAATGCGTGTTTCGGTGAACAATAAAAATCGTATCTTGTGAATAACATTTTGAGAATGTATTTTTTTTTGTAGCCGAATTAATAAAGCATTAATTAACATGAAACATGTTAATGGTTTATTAAAATATGTAAATCACTAGGTACCTACCTACATATTTATATTATTTTAAAGCAAAGTAAGCACAAACCACTGATAACGCGATTCAAAATAGGTAGGTAGGTAAATACATACCTATTTTGAATCGCGTTATCAACGCCATAATGCTGTACTTTTTTGTATATCTGTAGTCTGTACTTTACTTTCGTGAGCTAATACTAAGAATAAGTCATTATTAATTACTTATTTATTTTCCTCTACACAGGGTAGAGTGCTCACAATATAAAGTTGTAAAATTAAGTTTATGTTTTTTCCTGTTGGAGTTTAAATTATTAATTAAAAAATCTGTTTGTCATCTTACATTGTCAATTTATCGTTCTTTATCATCTTCGTTTCTTTTTATCGATCGTTGGCCTCATACATAGATATCCTTAGGTAGGGTAGGTATATTTATTTTAGGAATTCGCACTTTTAATTTTTAATTATTAATTTAATTCTCAATCTAAAATACATAAATAATAATGTTTAGTATTTGATAAATTAAAATAACGATGTAACTTCTATTGACATAGACTGTATCTTCAATTGTTAGGAACCTGAGAAAATCATCAAAACATTGGTCCTCTTACGGACCGTTATTTATCTTTTACTGAATGAAAATCTTGAAAACCAGTGCTGGGGTTGTCTTTTCAAGAATTCTTACATACAATTTATGATATACCTACAAACATTTTCGTAATCCTACTTCTTGAATAATTGTACCTATTTATTGTAATTTTTAAATTGTTTTCTGCAGAAATGTTCCCGCAAACTACAAGATTTTGTTCTTGGCGGGAGGTGGTCAAGGCCAATTTGCGGCGGTTCCCCTGAACTTGATTTCAAGAACTGGAACTGCTGATTATGTGGTCACTGGCAAGTATATTTATATATTGAATTTAAAAAAGTGTCGGTTTAATGTCTGCAAACGGAAAACAAATCTGTGAAATCGATTCAGAAATGTATTTAGTAAATATATTATATCTGCGTCGATTTATATAAATAAATAAATATTTATATAAAAAATAAATCTATATGTATTTAGGGTAAATAGTATTTACCCTAACACATACTCTAGGATTAATAATTCACATAATGTTTATTATTCATCCAAATTTTCAAAGACGATAGACTTGAACGAATAATCCAATGATAAAAAACATTTTTAAACGCTTTTGCCGGAATTGAGTTCAATTCTCGCCGCGAATTCTCCTTAATGTCTTTCTACTCTTTTAGCGATTGAAAACAGGTGCCACGTAGTGGTTATTTTGAGTTTCAGAAAAAGAAAAAACTCGGCTGGAGCCATATCTGGTGAATGTTGAATTTTTGGTCAAAAATTCTTTCCTTGTCGGAAGGCGTATTATCGTGGTGCAAAACCCAAGAATTCTTTTCCACAAATTTGCCCTTTTTCATCGAATTTGCTTTTTTGAACGCCTATAACTTTCAAATAATATTATTTATTTACCGTTTGACCTTCTGATAAGAATTACGAGTGCACAACGCCACGATAATTAAAGAAAACAGACATCATGACTTCGACTTGACCGACTTTGGCGTAGCTTTTTCGGTTTTGGTTCAGTGAAACCATAAACAAATCCTCGTATAGTTCATAGTTCGAAAGATAAAGTTAAAAAAACTTATTCACTGGAAATAAAAAAACAGAAAAAAGAAATAATTATTTTTTAAATGTACAGGAGCCTGGTCGGCTTTGGCTGCTAAGGAGGCAAAGAAATATGGCAAAGTGAACATGGTCGTGCCCGCAAATGACAAATACACGGAGATCCCTGACCAGTCTACATGGAACCTTGACCCAAACGCTTCGTATGTTCACATTTGCGGCAATGAAACTATCCACGGTGAGCAAAACTTACTATTTCAGCAATATGTATTAAGATTTTGTTTATAATTAAAGTTAGAATAGAATTTTGCCGTTCAATTAACAAAATAAAGCAGAAGTATTTAACTGCTAATAGCGAAGATATTTTTTTCAATTCTCTCCTAAATTATTTAATGTAGGAGGTATACAATATCTACCTAATAGAAAAAAATCTACAAATACATCAAGAAAACATAATTACCCTTACATACATTAAATAAACGTGTCTCATCTAGAAACTAAAATACCTAGCTTTAAAACTTTCTATAGCTGTTATAATATTATGCTAGGTTTATTTCTTTTCGTATATATTATTTTTAAATGAAAATATATATAACCAATAAATAATCTAGTTTAGTAAATCTTATATATAAAATTCTCGTGTCACAATGTTAGTTACCTTACTTCTCCGAAATGGCTTTACTGATTTTTACCAAATTTTATATGCATATTCAGTAGGTCTGATAATCGGCTACTATCTATTTTTCATACACCTAAGTGATAAGGGTAGCCCACCCCAAAAATTAATATGGCAAAACAACGTTTGCCGGGTCAGCTAGTGAGAATATATGAAAGTATCATACCTATTATCTATTTGACTTTGCAAACGATCTTCTAAACAAATTCATGTACCTATTAAATTATACATGCACCAAATACTTAGGCTATTAATTTATAATTCTTAAAGCAGTAGGTACCTATTTGTACGAGTCTAAAGCCGCTACTTAAATATTGTAAATTTATTTGGCAATAACAGTTATCAAGGACAGTGTCCTAGTTTTAACAATCATTAAGAGGATTGTGAAGTGCCGATACGCGGCGTGAGTAGGTATTTAAAAAAATGCTATAGAGAGAGAGAGAGAGATACAGAGAGAGTTGCAAGTCTTAAAGGCAATTACCTACATTTCCTTTTTAAAATAATTTTGGGCGATAACGTTTTTACCCCCCTAAACATTTACGAAATTAGATAATTTTGGTCTCTAGATTCAGTACACCTTAATCTAGGTCTGTACCTACCACAAAAAAAACAAACAAAAAAAAAACACAAACAATATCTTTTTACTGAAGCACACACTTGAAATCACGTGATCCAACATGGGACATTTTTGAGTCGTCTCCAATCAAAATTATATTTTCAGGCACATTTAGATTTCATTGTTCCCTAGGGATTCAATCTTGAAACTCGGTGCAACACTTATTGACTACCACATGCTTGAGTTGAGACACGTAGACACGGAAGAAGTTAGAATTTCAGTCATTAAACGATACTTAAACCTACCTATACGATATGTAAAAGATAAATTCAAATTGTTTGTCTATTTAGATGGAATTTTCCATTTTAGTTACATTTTTCCTGATAATATAGGAAGTAAAATAAACCTACTTATAAAAAACTACAGCGCTATATTTAATAATTTATAACCAACGGTGATAAGATAAGAGACATAAATATTAGTTACGCACAATTGATTATTATCGATTTGGAACAAATGTTGAGTATTTATTTATAGTGCAATTAGTTTTAGTTTTACTTTTTTATTAATATTTAATCTGTTGGATATTTCGGCCAACGCGTTAGTATAGCAATACAACGCGGTAATGTAGCCAGTATTTTGGGTACGCACCCTAACGGCTTTGATGAGGCTTTTGTATTTTTGTAAATATATTTAAGTACCTTATTGTAAATATATAATAAAATTATCTGTTGAAACTGAAAAGCTTTGCTTTATAATATGATTATCTTGAATCTCAATTAATTACATCTGTGAATTTACCTTATCCAAGGTACGTATCTTATATTTAAATATACGTACCACGAACGAATGTTTAAATATGAGATGATCTGAATTTGTACAGCCTAAAGATTTATCCATGTTGTTTTATCTCATTGTATTGAATTCTTTCATTAGATACCAATTATTGAATGTGACTCACGTGTACAGAGATTTTTATTACGGATTTGATGAAAATTATGATTCAAAATTTTTAAAAAGTCCTTTATTAATACTGTTTATAATTATTTTAAGGTGTTGAATTCGATTATATTCCCGACACGAAAGGAGTTCCCTTGGTCGCTGATATGTCTTCAAACTTTATGTCAAAGAAATTGGATGTTTCTAAGGTAAAGTGTACACTAATTTGTGTCTACATAGCTGCGTCTACGCTAGACGAACCGTAGACGCAGCTCATCACTTAGCTCACAGTTTATAGGTATATCCTTTAAACTTCAAGATAACGTAATACAAAGTAATTAATATAAAAAAATTATAATCTTACTTTTTTTCTACAAAAATATAACATTTATTGCGTCTTGAACTCCAATGCTTTAAAACATGTTTTGAGGTTTTGAAAAAAAAAAAATTGATTTGTGTGTAAGTACTAAATTTGTCTTTAATTCTACTATTGGCAATACAAATGTTTGCTTACAAAGTACAACACGTGTCCGGAATTCGGATAGGAAGTAGTCTATAGTTTTACAATACATCTTAGGACTTAAAACGTGTAAAATGACTAACTTTTACCGTATTTTATAATATGTAGGTCAATTATCATCATTATGTCTTCCCTTTGCAAACTATGTAAACAGAATTAGCTGACTGCTTAGTTACTAAGTAGGTAGCTAAATTACGATACTTGATAGTTTAACAATATCTTGTTGATATATTAGCGTACATTCTGATAATATTGAGAACTATGGTAATACTAATTACTATATTGTAAAGACGTATGGTCTATATTGATATTCATAATTATTATAATGGTCTATATAAATTGATTATCAATGAATGATGATTTTCTGCACTTATTCGAGCCTTACACGAGTTATGTTAAGTCATTATGGTTTCCAGTTTGGAGTAATTTACGGTGGTGCACAAAAGAACATTGGAACATCTGGTGTAGCTCTAGTGATCGTCAGGGAAGACCTTCTTAACCTGGCCCTCCCCGTTTGTCCAGCTATACTGGATTGGACTGCCAATGCCAAGGCTGACTCTATCCTTAACACACCTCCTATGTTCGCGTAAGATTTATGATTTATTGTGTGCAAAATAAATACTTAAACTTATTTTTTATGCGCGCTCTACACTTTACTGCGCGAACCATGGCGCGAATTGCAGCGCGAATCATACCTCCTTTCCCCGCACCCCTCTAACGCGCGCTCCACTCCTGCAAGCCCTTTGTCGCGGGACAAAAATCGACAATTTTCGGGGAACGAGCCGCGAAGCCGCGAAGAATATGCGAATCGGATCCACACTCATGATTCGCGGATGCTTCGCGCCTTCGCGCGCGATTGGCGCAGTAAGTGTAGAGCGCGCATTAGACAAAAAATCCCTTAAAATTTAATTGCGAAGACTATCAAATGACGTGAAAAAGTGCTGTTCTTATTGGTTTTTTTAACCCCACGATAATAACTTTTTATCTACATTACATTAACATTTATATTTTGTATAATTTTGAATTGAACAAGTTTAAAAATTATCACGAATCAACTGGATAGTACTGGTTATTATCGGCAAACTACGTATTTTGTTTAATATTTAAATAATAACAATGTACTTAATTTTATCTACCTAAATCCAAGTATATTAGATAACAATTACATCATATTATTTTAATTCTCAAGTACATAAAAATATTAGATTTTTTTCAACATAAATTTTTTCATCATTTCTTTCAATTACATATTATATAATATGATGATAAGGTGACCAACTATTTTTCGTTCAAAAAGAGTACACTTTGCAAGTATACGTGAAAAAAAGAAGAAAAAACGATAAAAACTTTACCTATTTTCTTTTAAGAACATATTTTTGTTCAGAGTAGATTTTTTTGCTAAATGAGGATGTTCGTCTAATGATGTAGCCACATCCGAACAACTTTCATTTTGCATATTAAATTTGACTGTTAAAACGGTAGATCATAAAGTTTTTGCAGAAAGTTGCGACTTCTCACTGCTTCAATAATCATCCCCTAGTGAAAATACCCTTTCAACTGTTAAAAGAGGTTTAAAAATAATCTAAAAAATGTTTTAGAAATACAAATGAGTGTAAAATTATGCAAATGAGTACTTTCAGAGTACCTACAGGATTTGAAAAGAGTACGGTTTGCGAAAAAAGAGTACAAAACTCAGTAAATGAGTACAGTTGGTCACCTTAATGATAAGAATTATTTGTTTCCTATAAGAAAATGTAAATTTAATTATTATATTGCAGGATATACGTAATGGGAAAATGTTTGGAATGGATCGAAAGGAAGGGAGGTCTTGATAAAATGGCCGAGTTGGCAAGCAAGAAGGCCTCTTTAATTTATGGTATGATTGAGAAATCCAATGGATTCTACTATGCTCCAGTTGCGAAAGACTCTAGAAGCAAAATGAACATTCCATTCAGAATTGGCTCAGCCAATGGTGATGACGCTTTGGAGAAAGAATTTTTGAAAGGTGCTGAAGCGTTGCGTCATATACAGTTGAAAGGACACAGGTAAGATGTTTATAACCTGCTATAATTTAATGCCCTTTGCCATTTCATGAACTGCCTCGTCTTTTGTGGTTGAGGTGCTTGGGATATCCTGGCTTAGGGAAATTCACAGCTTAAACAAGTTATTAAGTGTATTAGATGTCGGGAATGCCCTAAGAAACAAACTAATCTGGTCCATATAATTAAAAAACTTAAGCGGAAACTGCTAATGGCACACCCCGCCTTCTCCAGTAGTTCAACTTGAAGCAACAGTTTTAGCAATACCGCTGATGACAGCGAAACAATGTAAAGCTCATTGTGCCTTATCTACTGAAAAAAAAACACACATGAATCGGTTTTAACAACAGAATTTTTATTATATATCATCTGCCTTTTCCGTATTTGAGGAAAACAAAAGGTCAAACAAATAATAATTAATTCATTTTGTTACCAAGATGTGATCTCCAACAAAACTAACTTCTCTTGTTGATAATAAATTGTTTCAAATTCCTAGCTTGATGAGAGTATTCATATTATAACAATGTCAAATTGATTATACTATATGCGTATAGTTATAAATTTGACCCAATGATTTTATTATCTATATTCATTATGAAATATGTATCATTTTTTAAGTCATTGATCTTCATTATAATGATAAATAAATCAGCTGATGAAATAGTTGAATTAAATTCCGAAAGAAAACAAAAATAATTTATAACATTTTAAACTAATTTATGTATTTGATTGTAACTTTAAAAGTAAAATTCTTTCGTCTAGTTTCTAATTTTGATTTTTACAGAAATGAATCTCGACTTTTACCGTGAGTTTCTCGAAGGCCATTGAACACAAAAATTAACAAATCATCTATCAAATCTATTGTCAATAGTAAATTGAGTTGCAGAAAGCTCGATTAGATATTTTGATTTGATCAATTTGTCAATTAACAAAAATCTCATGTCAAACATTAAAAGATACAATACTTCTACTTATTTAACTTATTTTCATATTCTTTCATATCATAGTAGAGTATGACCATTATTAAAAACAATCTACTTGTCATGTCAAGATGATCAAAGATTTGTTAATTTTTCAATGAACAACCTTTCAGCAACCCGATTTGATTTGATAAAGTTGTTTAATTCAAGTTAGTTGAATAACCGTAAAACTATAACTCATTTCATCATTTTTGACTTTTGAAGTTATGTTTTTTGCAGGTTACCTATTGGTTGGCATATAACGTGTTTTGTCCATTAACTTGTTATTCCAAGTGAATTCCAAAACACGTTATATGTCATTCAGAACATCGTATTGTCAACTAATCTATAACTATAGTGTTAATTTACATGACAATTAATTATTATGACTGAATACTTCAGAACTTTGTCATTAATATGGTGATATTGAAAAATTTAAGAATGAAGAATAAAAAGCTAACAATATTTTGTTTTCCTAAGTCTAATAAGCATCTATTGTAAGGTATCATACCTACGTTTCTAACTAAATCAAGTTTGAACTTTAGAAAGGATAGGTCAAAAACACACGTAACCCGTGAATATGATGATAAATGTAATGAAAGAGGTATTCAGGGATTATAGCTGGTCGAGGTCTTTGATCGCTGCCTACACTTGGGAAATGATTATATAAGTAAATATTAAAAGTTTTTCTTTTAAATAGGAGCGTAGGCGGCATCCGTGCTTCGATATACAACGCAGTGACATTGGAAGAAGTTGAAGACCTGGTTAAGTACATGAAGGAGTTTTACGAGAAACATTCCAAGTGAATATACTTAAATTTAAGATTACGTTTTAAGGCTGGCCACGCACAGTCGGAATTTTCTCTCTGAATTCAGAATCTGAGTTCAGATGGTTAATTCCGGCACCTTGCCTCACACGTCTATAAAATTCAGATTCATCAATAGCATAGAGACGTATGGAGGTCTATTAAGAATTCAGGAAGAAATTCCGGCGTGTGTGACCAGCCTAATTTAATAATCCATAGATATAACGTGATTTTAGAAATACTCATAAACTGTATAAAACACTAATTCGCGAGTTAAGATTAAAGTAGGTATGTACGTTAAATTCGCCGAAAATTCAACAAAAATCAGGCGATTTTACAGGCCGGAGAAATAAAATTCAAAAAATAAATAACTCGGCCTAAAGGCAATAATGCAAGGCGTCCTCCTACATTCGGGTATTAAATATTATTAATAATTGGCTGCGCCCAATAAAAATAAAAATTCTATTTTGAAAATATCTCTTTTTTTTCTTTTGTGTCTTAAAGACCTCGCGAGCACATGTCTCTATGGTAGCCTCCATCTTAATTGATATGTCAAGACTGTTTTTTGGCAATTGGTTGTTATGAAAATATTATAGATTATATTATTATTATTATTAGCATTAAGATAAAGAGATAAGGTGTGTATAACGATAAACTCGTTCTATTTTTATACTCTTAAATATTACGTTTTAAAAATTGTTGTTAAACCGAATTTTAACATGTTAAGGAATTAAATAAATAGAAAAAATAATATATTTTATTTTATTTTTTGTAAATTAACTGTTAATCACTAATGTGGTAATTATCGTGATACAATGTGATGGTATACAGACCACTAAAACATGATGAGTATTATTAAAAATATTGAATATTTCTTTCTAGATTATAATATTATGCTTGAAAAAGAAAAAATATTTAATTAGAGTTCAATGATAGTCAAAAGATTTTAATACTCAAGTTAAAAATTAATCTAATATCGTATATTACAGTAAAGAATACGTTTGTATGTCAAGAAACTTGTAAAACACTATACAACCATTTTTACAATACATAAGTACAGTCCACGTTATCATACAAAAATATAAAATATCTTAAAAATTATTGAAATTATAATAAAATTCGATGTACAAAACCTACAAAACTCAGTTATATTATTACAACTGATTATAAATATACATTTAATATTTACACTAGAAATCGATGTTAATTGGAATGTACGCCCTGTCATTTTGATATGGCATTATACGCCTAAAATACTTGAGCATTCGATCGAAATTCGAACATCAACACATTCACTGTTTTTTTCAGTTGAAACATTTTGTGACGGGTCTATAGAATAATATTTGGTGGGGCTCAAACAGTGAGTGTGTTAATCCACATTGCTTATTAAAAATTAAAACTAGTTATAAAGCTAGCAGAGTACAATTCTACATTACAACTCGGCAATTTTCATAGATGTAAACCATTAGGCTATTTACAATTTGAATCGTAATGAAACGCAAATTTATTGAAATCATAGAAGGGAGAGCACCTAGAGTAGAAGATTGAAATTTTGGGAAATACTGGAAAGTTGGCTTATATCTATGAGAATTTTTCGCCGAGAATCGAATCTATTATTATGTTTGACCAGAATACACCGCAGTCCATCGCTGTTTACTGACCTTCGCTGTCACTGTCACTCTTATCTGTGAATAAATTGCATCATTTGTATTAAATTATGTAAGTTCGTTGACGTTGTCAACGATAAATTAATAATGTATGTCGTAACATTGAGGTCAAATGCCGTTAAATTCGTTCGCAACGACTAAATATAATGAAACACGCATTTAGAATTTTATTATAATTCGTTGTAACATCTAGTTAGAATTTAAATTTTTATGGCGCGAACTCTTGCGTGAAATTGAGGTAAAAATTACAAATTTTTTCAAAAGGACCTTTACAAATGCGAAAATTTATCATAATCGATTCAGTCGGATATAAAACAGAATTTGTCGTATATCATAAACATCACAATATGGATTTTTAGGCAATAAAGCATCGCGCATCACAAAAGCAAAAAATAGTAACGAGAAGAGTTTTGAAACCTTAATGTACAACAAGTAACGCAGCGAAAGAACCGAATGTTATTTAATTAAATGTATTCAATAAAAATAAATCAACTAAAAGTGCGTGTTGATTCACTTAACATGCAACTTAGCATGCAATAAGCTCAAGTGAAACGTTGCAAAGTAAAGTGTGCATTGTGCTCCAAATACTGACCTTTCTTACCCGGATATGCGTGCCTTTTTAATCTGTCATAGAGGTCCTCCTTTGTTCCGTAGATGCTAGCGTTGGACCGAGCTAAGCTGTTCATTTTTCCATTCATTCCATTATGTAAGCTCTCCTTCATATACGTTTCGTTATAGAAGTTGGGCATTTCCCAACCGTCTTCTTCATCGTCATAGTAATGAGCATACGTGGAGTGGTGTGATGGAGCAATAGATTCCGCGTAAGGCGTATGCGCACCGTAATAGAAGTTCACTTGTGAACCGTTTTGGTCGATAGCTGGTGTCAATGTCTTCTTTGGTTCGCGTTTCTTTGACGATCTATGAGAAAATATGTGTAAGTAGTAGTAAATAAGTTTTTACTCCAATACATTGGAATAAGTTCTCCATTACCTATTTTGTATTCTTAGAAAAATAAAACTAATATCCAATATTATTAAAGAAATCAGTTACTATGAAAATAATGAACGAGAGACGACGCCATTTTCATTTCAAACAATTTATGGTAATAATGAAACAGGTTTTTTGAAAAGAATGATGCCTAGGTCAGGAATTGCAAAAATGATCAAGTAAGAAGAAAGTAGGTACCTAGCACAGATCATCCATACGAGTAGAACTAAGAATATGATGAATATAACGCCTCCCGCGACTCCACTCGCGATGTAGGCGAACTCGCTCTTCTCCCGACAGTGTCTGCCCGTAAAGGAGCCCGTGCATCTGCACGAGGGATCTCCACGCACGTCCTTCACACATTCGCCGCCGTTATCGCAAAAGTCGATACAAACATCTGAAATTTAATAAATTGACGTTCACAAATGATCGTGTAAATGATAAATGAAGTAATTTATTACCTACTAACTAGTAAGTCTCTGTAAGTCTGAATGGGTCTGTATCAGTGATCATTTTCTTTCTAAGCAACAAATGATCATGTATGTGCCCGAAATGTGGGCACACAGAAATATTCCATAAACAGACCCTAAATGAATTGAATGTCCGTTGAGAAAATAACTAAGTCTGCATGTCGACCATGATATTACTATCGCAATTGTCGATAAGTTTTTTATCTACTATTGAAAAGCTCTCAATATAATAATATCCTACAGTTACCATGTACCGCTAAGGACGCTGTAAGATTCTCCATAGAAATATTTAACAGACTATCGAAAGTTCAATTGATTTATTTAATAGACTTGTTTTGTTTGAGTTTCTGAGAAGAAATAAAATAACGTTTAAGTTGAACAAGTGAAAATTTGTGGAATAAATGAAGTAAGTACACAGTATTTAGGTTGAAAGGCTTCTTAATGATTATCGCTTCTAGATACGCAAACGTGGGTGTTTAATTAATTAACAAATTCCATTCAAGTACATAATGTTACTCGGTTTAGGTTTATCTTTTAGTATAATTAATAACATATTATAGCATTTAAAAGAAGGTGAGTATTTTATCTGTGTCTAGAATCGCAGGCTAGACTCAAACAAAAATATGTTTCAAAACCTAACTTTGCAAACAATTTTTGTTTTGTACCTACGTAAATAATTTAGACTAAACTTTTCGTAGCATAGTTGGAAGAACTTAAAATAACAGATCAAACATTGCTTTGCAAAAAGTGAAGTCCCGTGTCCCCTAGTGGGGTATAGGGCAGATGCATTTCCCATCTGTTTCACTGATCGATTTTTTCTTTAGGGGCAATTAGGTGATCAGCCTTCTATGTCTTGCCAGACCGAGTTTTTTTTATCTCCACCGGGAATCGAACCCAGGACCTCTCGGTTGTAACGCTTACGCGCTTACGCAAGAAGGCGGTCTGTCCTTGTTGTAAACGAAACTATTTATTACATTAACATTCGTAGTAGTAAACGAAAGTATTTTATGCAGTAGAAACAAATTGTATAGATTTAATATTGACATAATTGCTTTGCAAAGATAGTTGTAAATTTGTGATCTCCAATAAAAGCCAAAGATTAAAATCCATAGTCGAGACATCCATAAGACAATTACATTCACAATATATCTTCCGAAAGATGGACAATCCAAATATGAGTTTGATTCAAGTCATACGCAAAAAAATTATGTATTACGTAACTGAATGATTCGAATCCCGGGGAAAAACAAACATTTCACTTGGGTAGGTACAGAACGCTTGCCTGTAAAGAAAATGATTAATGACACGGAGTCGGAAATGAGTTGGTTCTATCCTGTAGGCATTACAGGATTTCACTTTTTACGTACAAAAATCTCTTTGTAAGTAATAAGATTATTTACCTGTACAAACTTTGCCTGTGCCGTTAAAGCCAGGTTTACATTGACACCTGAATTCATTAATTTCCTTTACGTGCAGGCAATAGGCATTTACGTCACAATGCATTTCTGGTCCGTTCGTATCGCAAGGATTCGTGCACTCCGATTCAGAAGTCTGTGAAAAGATAATGCAATATGATTTACTATTAATAAAAAACGCAACGTATGTGTTCGACTAAAATTAGAATGAAAATTATTCATTGATGCCAACATTTTAAATAATGCATTAATGATCTGTAGTAATACATAATATTCATCAGACAGAGTCCTCGCATGTCTTATATTTTTATCAAAATATCCAGTGGTAAGAAGAAAATTTCGGGAAAATTATTTTTAATTAGCTTCGTAATTATTTTCATTAATGTAATTAATACATGTTTCTCTATATCTCAGCGACACATGTAAAATTTAATCAAAACATTTAAAGTCTTGGCGAAAATATTACGGACGTTCTGAATTGATAGTGTTTTACAGAATACCAATATCCGAAGAAACTTCATCTTAGATTATTAATCTTCAATCAGCTGGGTATTTGAGTGAACGATCCATAGATTGTCTTTCATAATGAGACTCGAGCTAAAGATACTCTTATTTCGGATCATCATTCATATTCATTAATACCTAAATATTGGTAGGTAATCGAAATTTTCTTTCGATTGGTACACGTTTTAAAGCTCGATACTTTAAGATGTGTTATTATTATTTATATTATTCATATGGTTTAGATTTTTATATAAATATGGTATGGTAATAAGATAAGCAACATGCATATTTTTTGTGTTATATAGACAAAATATTACGCTGAGCCAAGGCCTTTTTGACATACTGCAGCACACACACACACATTTTACTTGAATTTATTCATTGTTTGTTTTATTTTTCGTTTTAGTCAACTGTGTTCAATTATTGTTTGTTTTCCTAGTGTTCTATATGTTGCATTTTATATGTGTGTGTCTGAATTTGCAAACAAAGTTTTTATTTATCTATCTATAAATTTATAATTAATTAAATAGATGAGCTACATCTCACATCTCCCAGAATTACATTCGGAATAAAAACACGCACATAAAATGCGATTTTTTTTTAACTATTTGATGATCACATTAAAAATAATGCGGATATTGTTTATCTATTATCTATTGTTTACTTACTGCGCCGGCTTCTTTTGTGCTCGTGTTGATAGGGCAATCGATACAGGTGGTTTGCTGAGGCTCCGACTGGTAAGTGCCCTTCTTGCACAGAATACAGGTGTTCAGGGTGTCGTTCAGGAATGTACCTGAAAGTATTTAAGTTAGAATTAATATTTGATTTTATTAAAAATCTCGCTAGGAACGTCAAGTCAAACTTTGACTAGAATCAGTCGTATAGAAATGAAATCTTCGCGACTAGCATTCATTAGTACGGACAGCACGTAAAAGGCACCGAACGTATTTTAATAGTGTTTAGCAGTTTTTTGTTTGGATCAGAAAATAGTCTAATTTTATCTCGGAAAATCGGAAAACTGGTGCATCTTAGTTCCTCGTAGTAAATGAAGGCGCATAGTAATGGATTATTACTTATTCATATCCTACATAATATATGTAAGTATTGTATACATTAAAAAGGGTCGTTTCACTTTTGATGAATTCTGTTATGGAGATTGATGGATTAAAAAAAATGAAGCTTTAAAAAATCTTTAAATTTTAGGTAGGTTAAACACCGGTGGTGTTAGCTACTTCATGAATATTGTAAAAAACATTGTTTTGTATAATAATAATAATATTTTAGTTTAAACAATCTCATTGAAATGAAAGTCTTCCAGACGTAGGTAACAATAAATTTACCTAAAAAAGCTTAATAAGTGAAAATCGTGTTTTGTCATCCAGTTCCATTAACTATGCATAAATTTAGATAAAAGAGATAATTGAAGTAATTTAACATTGATAACAGTTTTCACTGATTTTCACTTTACCCACGATAGCAATGAACAATGCAAATATTGTGATTAATTAATTTTATTACACATGAATACAGTTGCGTCCGTAATTAAATAGTTAGGTATGCTCCATTATTGTGGATCATTTATGTATTTACAATAGTACATGAACCAAGATTTACTACCAAAAGCTTAGCGAGGTTTGTAATTGTTGACAATCTGTCAATCAAACTTTGCGTGTAACCGCTAAAGCGCTGTTACATAAATATTTACTGCAGACGTCAACCATAAGACTATTATCAAAGTTTTCTATAGGTTTTTTACTATAAGAAAGCTGTCAATTTCATAGTGGCGAAGAAAGTTTGCGCGTAATGAATAGGGGCGCTATAAGATTTTCCATACAAGTACTTTTTCGAAAAATACTTTACCAAACTTGTGATTTACTTGTGATTACTCTACTGATATTATATATTTTTAATCGTTTGAAATCTATTTGTTTAGGTTGATTCATAAGCCACTTTACGACCACTTTTCTGTCAACCTAAACGTTTGAGAAAGTCCACTTGCAACAATACGATTCAAAAGCTAACTTTGAAGCTATATTTTAGTAAAGTTTGCTTTCATTTTATCTTAATAGACTTTTTTTGTTAGTTTAAGAACTTTTATAATAAAAAAGTATATACCTACTTTCAACTACTTTCAACTAAGTACTAAGTAGTACTAAGTATCTAACTTCTTTATTTTTATTGTTAATGTTTGAGTATAGTTAATTTGTTTGATATGGATGAATCTGTTAAAAGGTCAATTTGATGAAATGTTATTTAATGAATGAATTTGAATTTTTCGATTATTCTTATTTCTATTGTTTCTAAGTGAATTAATTAATTTGTGTTTTTACAGAACAATTATTTAAATGTTATTTAAATTTTAATCACAATTTTTCCTAAATTCTTAAACACGGAAATGTTAGAACTACTTATAAATTGTAAGTAAGTCACTGCCATCTCTGTATATATGCGATAGTCTGTTTTTATCATCTTTTCTTAATCATATAAGAATGAATTGTATTAAATTAATGTTAAATCTGTATGGAATGTTAATAAAGCTCTATTATTATTATTATTATTACTTTACAAAGATAGTCATAACGTCGAGTTTTAGTTACTGTCTACGATTCATAAACTAGATGCAGGAATGAGCTTCGTGATCAAACTAAAATAACTTACACAATAGCTCTAACCTCACGTTCTAGACGCTTAGTTAATCGGTTAAGGCTTTCAAGATTGTGGATTTTAGATTGAAATTAATGTTGTAGCTTCAATTAGATATTGTTTTAATATTTATTTACTTACTTGGTAATCAGGTAAGTAGGTATGTAAGATGAATTTACCAAACGTGAAAGAAATATGCATTTCATGAAAAAAAATCAACAAATAATTATTTAATTGTAAAAAACGAACGGAGAGACTGTCGGTACAATAATTTTCTAAAAATAGTTACCAGGTTTGCAGACAGGCAGAGAGCATTGATCAGGCGACGCGGCCCCAAGTTGGGGCGTCGTAGTACCAGAGGGACAGGACACACAAGCTGCACCCGACCCGTTGGCTCGCCAAGTGCCGCGAGGACAGGGCTCACAACCACCTTCGTTGCTTAGCTGTTCGCCTGGTCACAAATATTTAAGTTATATATATATATATTAATATAATAAATGGTAAATTAATATAACTTTCGCAAAATCTTTCAACTAGTTTCACTCATTCTTCGTAGACTGAGCTAATTAGGCATTTGTACTTCAAACGAAAACTTTATTTGCTGCATGCATTGCATGTTGTATAGATGCCTTCTATGAAATAGATATAAAAATTAACAATAATAATACCTATGTATAGGTCAAATAATTTTGATATTAGCAAATGCAAAGAAAGCCTTTAATTTTTATTTAATTTACTATTTGAATTTGAATATATAACATGGCACTCTCGATATCGCTTGTTTAAAATGGGAACGCAAGTGAAGAAAAATATAATACATTTAAATATTTCTTTTGTAAAAATTTCTGGCATGAGTGTCTGCCAAGAAAGTTTTTGAAATAAAAAGTAAATAGAGGAGTTAACAAAACGCAAGTTTATTTCGCGTTGCGTCTTACGTTATTTTTATTAAAATAATTACCAGTGTATTCGATTTTTATCAGAAGAAATGAATAACTTACATAAATGAAATAAATAACAACCTTAATTATTTTCTCTATAAATCACTCTTAAATCTTGGTTGGTACCGTAGCACTTGTCCAACTCATAACAAATGATTTAACACTATAAATTACTACGTAAGTACATACTTATGTACTTAATTCAAAGCATAGCAAAAATTACGCAAACACTAGAAAACCAAAGTCAGGGTATGGTCTTGGTGGGAATCGCTGTTAGTGAGAACAGCATTACCTACAAAATGCCAAGAAACCATCTGCTGTGTTAGTAGCGGAACACCGAATCTGAGCAGAGCCCTGGCCAGTCCGAGTCACCTCACGTCCCCGTCGTCCCTCCTGGGAACTGCTGCAACCGCGAAATCACGCGGCCGCTATCTCGAGCT
This sequence comes from Aporia crataegi, assembly GCA_912999735.1. Taxonomy (NCBI): domain Eukaryota; kingdom Metazoa; phylum Arthropoda; class Insecta; order Lepidoptera; family Pieridae; genus Aporia; species Aporia crataegi. Next base: position 6,942,239 of record OU538736.1, read on the forward strand.
GCAGCTGAGCTGAAGGTGCAGGGCAAAAGGCGAACCTTCTGCGCCTCAAAACAGAACTTACTCACTAGGGAGGAAACCCGAAACAAAACCGAGCAGGCCCATAGGCTCTAAGGTGGCAGCCCCACCATTGGGCTAGGGTATAGTGGGCTAATCACCTGCTTACCCGAATTTAACTGATTTTTGAAACGGAAACAGTAGAAAACCGGACCGATCTAACAACGACGACCTTTGGCTTGAAAACTCGGACACGGATTGCTTATTGGAATGTACGCACACTGAGCGATGATAGCCGACTGGCTCAGGCGGAGGCAGAAATGCTAAGGTACAGGTTGCATTTACTCGGTCTCAGTGAGGTACGCAGAAATGGGTTCGGAGAATTGAGAACGTCCAGGGGCCTTACTTTTCTTTACTCCGGGAAAGAAAATGAAGAGGACGTGCGTGAGAACGGCGTGGGATTTCTCCTTTCTGATGCTGCGAAGAGAAGCCTGATAGACTGGAAACCTATCTCAGAAAGGATCATCATGGCCCGATTTAATAGTAAAGTCCGGAAGATATCCGTCGTTCAGTGCTACGCGCCCACAAATCAGGCACCGGAGGAAGACAAGGACGATTTCTATAGTACACTCAACCTGACTTTAAAGAATATCCGTAAACAGGATATAGTTATCGTCATGGGAGACCTGAATGCCAAGATTGGGGCAGATAACGACGGCTGTCAGAGACACATGGGCAGACACGGACTGGGAGTCCGAAACGAGAACGGGGAGAGATTCCTGGAATTCTGCCAGGACAACGACCTCACCATCGGAGGCACTTTATTTATTCATGGAGACCACCATAAGTACACATGGAACTCACCCGATGGAATCACCAAGAACCAAATCGACCACCTTGCCATCAGCTCCAAATGGCGCTCATCACTACTTGACGTTCGTAACCGGCGTGGCGCGGATATCGACAGCGACCATCACCTTGTTGTAGCCGAAGTGCGGCTCAAGGTGGCTGTAGCTCGAGCTGCCAGAGCAACTGCCAAGATTGGCAAACGATTTGAGGTCAACAAACTGCAGGACCCATATGTGAGTGACGCCTTTAGACTGGAGCTGCGAAACCGCTTTGCCGTCCTTGAAACGGACCCTGCCACTTCTGTCGATGCGGAGTCGAACCACATCAAAAAGGCCTACACGGACACCAGCTCCATCATTCTTGGACACAAAACACACCCACGCGAGGACTGGATGTCACAAATAACCTGGAACCTCATTGAGGAAAGGCGCCAGCTCCATCTTCAACTCCTGGCTGCCTGCGATCAGGCAATGCACGAAGACCTGAGTCTGCAATACAGACAGATTCGCAAAAAAATTTACCGCAGTGCCCGTCATGATCGCCGAGTATGGGCTGATACTATTGCAGATTGTGCCCAGCGCGCAGCCAATTCCGGAAATCTCAAGGAGATGTATAAGGCGACGAAGACCTTAGCCGGGAATCGGAACCAGAGAAGAAAAAAGCCCTTGAAGGATAAGAGAGGCCAACTGATCGTGACATCTGAGGGTCAACTGCAACGATGGAGGGAGCACTTTGGGGAAATCTTCCGGGTCTCGGACCCCGTTACTTCGGCCGCAACAACTGTCAGTCCGCCCGCGCAGGGTCTGGACATCGATGTGTCTCCCCCTACAGAGGAGGAGGTGGTAGGGGCCATCAGATCATTGAGGAATGGGAAGGCTCCGGGGATGGACCTCATCACAGCAGAAATGCTAAAAGCCGACATCCCCACTGCTGCAAGTGCGCTGACGCCCCTCTTAAGAAACATCTGGTCAGCCGAAGAGCTGCCTGACGATTGGAACAAGGGCCTTCTCATTACCATACCCAAAAAGGGAGACCTCAGTGAGTGTGGCAATTGGAGAGGCATCACCTTGCTCTCGACTCCGTCTAAGTTGTTATGCAGAATCATACTGGATAGACTGTCGAGGGCCGTCGAACCTCTTCTTCGCAGAGAACAGGCAGGCTTCCGACCCAACCGATCGTGTATGGATCAGATCAACACCTTGCGCATAATTCTTGAACAGGCATCAGAATGGCAGAGGGAAATATACCTAACCTTTGTGGATTTCGAAAAAGCCTTCGACACGCTGAGATGGAGTTGTATCTGGGACCGTCTACTCGAGATCGGGGTCCCCGAGAAAATTACAAACTTAATTAGGGCCATCTACGGGAACTACTCCTGTAGAGTTACTCACGATGGCCTCGTCTCGGAGGACATACCGGTCCGTGCGGGTGTGCGGCAGGGGTGTCTCCTGTCGCCTCTCCTCTTCCTTGTTGTCCTGGATGGCATAATTGATGGCACCACTAAGAACAAGCGCCGAGGCATAGAGTGGGGATTAACCAATGTTCTGGAAGATTTGGACTATGCTGATGACCTATGCCTTTTGAGTCACACACGCGCCGACATGCAATCAAAACTGGAGGACCTACAACGGGAGGCTTTGGAGAGGGGACTCAGGATCAATATTCAAAAGACCCGGGAGATGAGGTGTGGAGCGACAAGCTCTTTGCCGCTGTCCATCGGCACGGAGAGAGTGGAAAGGGTCCACAAATTTGCCTACCTCGGTAGCGTGGTATCGGAAACGGGAGGTACCGAGGAGGACGTCGCTTCGAGGATCGCCAAAGGGAGAGCAGCCTTCGCCCAGCTCCGTCCTGTATGGCAATCGCGGAAGCTGACCAGAAGAGTTAAGCTCAAGATATTTCGGTCAAATGTGAAAACCGTGTTGCTGTACGGATGTGAGACGTGGAAGGTCTCTAAGGACATCACGCAGCGGCTCCAGGTCTTCATCAACCGCTGCCTTCGCCGTATTCTCGGTGTATGCTGGCCAGAGAGGATCGCAAACGTGGATCTATGGGAACGATGCGGCGAGACTCCAATCGACCACCAGATCAAGCGTCGCAAGTGGAACTGGATAGGCCACACGCTACGAAGGGATTCCCAACATATACCGAGGCAAGCCTTAGACTGGAACCCTCAAGGAAAGCGAAAACGTGGCCGCCCTAAGCAATCCTGGCGGCGGACGATCACCGCGGAGGCGAAGGCAGTTGGCATGACATGGAGCGAAGTGAAGCGCGTAGCTCAGGACAGAGAGGAATGGCGACGTACTGTGGACGCCCTCTGCCCCATCTAGGGGCCTTAGGACTTCAAAAAAAAAAAAAAAAAAAAGAAAACCAAAAGTTAGTTCCTTAATAAAAATTCTTTTAATTTCTTCAGCATAAAAACAAATATTTTAACCAACAAACCTGATGGACAGTCATCTCTGCACTCAGCTGCAGACACAGCTTCTGTGGCTCTGGTAGTTTGTCCCCTGGGACAGGCAATACACGCAAAAGCGCCCTCTCTGGGCTGGTAGGAGCCGTGACCGCAAGGTCTGCATAATTCTGCCTCAGCGTCGTAATATTTCCCAGCAGCACACCTCTCTACAAACCGGAAATTTCACACGTAATTGCGAAGTTAAATTACACCTGTCTAGCCTATCTTCTTGTCAGAGAATTGTTTTAACCCGTTTTCGAGATGTTCACGTACGTCAATATGTAAAACCTTTTACTAGACTTAGAATTTAAATACAAATATTTAGTGACAGATTAAAAAAACACTGAACCCAAAAACGTGTATTTACTTAATCGTAGAGAAAACTATAGACTATATTAAGTTAAAAAAAATGTAATTAACAAAATGTAACTTATTGGGTTTTGCAGTTTTTCACCAGGTAATTTTTTTCTATTTCATTGTTAACCTAACCTACTAAAAACTTATCACTGATGATATGTAATATTACATTTTATTACCTTTACAATCAGCTGCACTTCTAGCTCCCGTAGCTTGGGTGACACCGGATTGACCGGCAATCGAAGGACATGAGGTACATTGAAGCTGTCCTGCTTCTGATTGGTAAGTACCAGAAGGACATGGCTGACAGGAGTCACTCGCTGCGTCTAGGTATGTACCCACAGCGCACGCAACTGTAAGAAGAAACAAAGTTTTCAGGACCAAATTAAAAAAATATTTTAATAGAAAGTCTACGTAATGCAGAACAATAGAATCTTTTACAAAAAATATGTCATATTTTATTATATATATCGAATCTGATGATTTTTTGTTAGTTTTAAGTGGAAAACGTTCATTATTGCATTTATTAGAACATAATTAATTTCATCAAACTGAATGGTAAACTTACCACAATCCGGCGCCATAACAACTTGTCCCATTGGGCACGCATAGTCAGATTCCAATTTCAAACTTGCTGGGTCAGGTACTGTGTTCGGTAAAATACTCCTAACATCAAATTGTTCATCTTCAAGAATTAGTTTCTCCAACAATTTTTTAACAGTCGATCGTTCGTTGTTACCATTGTGGATCACCGGGTCGCTGGAAGTGGAATACATTTCTAAGTAACGTGTTAACTCGCCTGAATATATTCAATTAAGCTTTACACAGGCTCCTTTGAACAGCTTGTTCATAGAATACAACATACAATTTGCTAGGTCACATTTACATTTACCACTTGTCTATATTATTATGAGAAAATTTTTAGTATTTTATTTGTAATATTACCTATATGCATTCAAAACTACTTTACTGATTTTAAAAATTATTCCACCTAAAGTAAATTATATTATCGGCTACCTTTTAATCCACTGCGTTTTTTCAAAGAAATGTAACAAGGGAATTAAAAAATTTATAAAAAACTAGCGACCCGCCCCGGCTTTGCACGGGTATTAAACATATATAAAACCTTGCTCTTCAATCACTCTATCTTTTAAAAAAAACCGCATCAAAATCCGTTGCGTAGTTTTAAAGATTTAAGCATACCAAGGGATATAGGGGAAGAAAAAGCGACTTTGTTTTATACTATGTAGTGATATATATTAGTTATATAAAAATTTCAGGACATAGAAGGCTGATCACCTACTTGCCCCCAAAGAAAAATCGATCAGTGAAACAGATGTGAAATGCCCACTAGGGGACACGGGACTTCCTTATATAAAAATTACAGTATAGCTCCACGGCGATAATAATATTTCTATTCTTCCGTAAATCCTCCTTTTTTAGTAGTTGTTAGAACTCATTTAAAACAATGAGTTAGCTGTTTCTTCACACTATGGCTTTAATCAATAGAGTAGGTGCGGAGTGCATAAATGTGCAACTTACTTTATGGCCGGGAAGGAGATCTCGATGCTATATGTGTCTCCCGCCTGGCGACCCTCTCGACTGCTTCGTGTCCTATGTGCCACAGAATACATGCAATAGTGAATCAGAAACATGCTTAGATAAACTGCTAACAGATTTTGAAAGGTACTTTTTCATTGACGTACAAATAAAGGAACACACAGAAAGTTAAGAATAAGATTTGTGCTTTATTTAGTTATTAATTAAATTAATTTACGTATTATTTGTATTGTTTAGTAACAACGGTATTTTGACGAGTTTTCAGTTTTAAATTATGGGAAAAGTATTTTTATGTATTATTGAGAGCAATAAATGAAAATGGTTCACAAGTAGGACACTTTAATAACAGAACCGGCTTCCTTTGATAGTACGTCAATGTTCGTAAGTGCCATCCATGCTCAAGCAGCAGGATATAAAGACTTTCCAATTCTACATAGTGAGATGTGAATATGATTGAATTCTATACGTTTCTACTCCCACACCGCTATCGGATAAAGTTTATAGCTCTAGCTAATGTAACAAAGGTAGTTTGAAATCACTTAAACTTACTCTTCAACCGGGATTATTGCATCGAGAACATACGTGTTCTCAGTTTTGACAGGTTGTGGTGATATTTGGCGAGTTTGTCGCACGTTGCCGCGGTGATCACATTTCACGTTAATATCCAATTCTTTGCACTCTCGTGTTCCTGGAAGAGATTTATTGGAGGGTAAGGTCATGCATTGCTTTTATTTCAGAAAATAATAATTAATTATAATAGTTCCAATCTCTTATCCGCTATAAAAATACTGTGCTTACGACTAGGATTACAGAACAAACTTTTAACTCACTCTTATTTATCTACATTATTCTTATATAACATGTAACTACGGGAATATTTACTACATACCTACGTATACAGTTATATACTTTGAACTTACAGCCATAACAAATAAAAATTGATCAGAATAGGTATATAATATAATAATATATAGTATATATATGTGTAGTATAATATATAGTATAATAGATTATGTATGTGATTTGTTTATAGTTTGAGAGAAGCCAATAACTATTTTTTTTTCTATTGCAAAAATTTATTTAAGTACTCTATAATGTTCATGTAAGTAGATCTTTTAAAGTTCGTCACTGTAGCAAGAAATAAAGGCTGTGCTTCTTTTTTATATATTTTATGTACTTAACTTGCTTTTGATTCTTTACTAATTCTTCCTTACCATCAACGGCGTAAGAGCAGAAGTTCCAGTCTCTGTTAAGTTGGTTAATAGCACTGCGCACCTTCTGTCTCAGCACGCCCTGTCCCGCATCGTTACAAAGCACTGAACTTGGGAAAAGCATTGATATCTTGAAGACACGCTGTGCAGGAGAAGCAGCTGAAAGAATATTTTATTCCTAAATTTTAACATTCTATGTATAAGATTCTGAAACAATGGTAAAGGTTGGGTAAAATTCTAAAACACTAAATAGTTTTAAGTAGAGATTCGATAGTTTGAAGCAAATCAATTAGATCAGCACTTCTCTTTTTAACTAAGTTCAATGAAAGCCAAGGAAAATATTTTATTTATTTATTTATTGAGTATTAAATATAAAAAAAGTGTAATCATATAGTTTAATGACAAGAGTATTGTATTATTTTTCAAAAGTGCATCTATAATGATAAATGTGAAAATAGCAAAAAGTTAATAACTTAACTTGTTTTAATCGACTTAAAAGAGGAAATTCTTACGGGTGTATTTTTAATTCACATTTTGTGTTTACAAAATTATGGCAAAGGAATTCTAGGTAACTTACGAGAGCAAGCTGGATAAATGAGCGGAAGTGTTGGATCATTAGTTGGTCGCCAGAAGCCTTCAGCACCACATGTGTAGAACGGCGGCACCGGTTGTGAGAACTTGAGTCCTTCACGACATGCTATATCACACACCTTAAACTGTCCACCAGCACCCCAGTCACGGCACGACTGGTAACCACCCAATGGATCCGGTAGTGGAGGGCAGAATTCCGCTGCAAATTATTTGTAATTATTAGACAACTGCATTAATTCTGTAAAATTTAACAAATTGTTTAAAATACATACATAAAACGGTGACTTTGAACGTGCAAGTAGCGGCATTTCCAGCGGCGTCGTAAGCGACATATGCAATATCATAGGATCCCCATGCCAAATTCTGTCCTGGCCTATGTCCTGACTTCTCAACTACCTTCACAACACCTACATTGTCGCTGAACACGGGCATATCCCAATTAACTACAGTAGAACCGTTCTTAGCGATAACCCATAGGTCTCCCGGACAACGATCAACTCTGGGGGGTTCCTTGTCTACTTGTAATTGTTGGCATTTGGCACCACCATAACCATTTGGGCACATTCTTTGGCCACAATGAGAGGGCACGATTCTCTCGACTCCTCCCACTATATCATCATATCCAGCCCATGTTAAAACTAAACCACTGTAAAGAACTGGTTCCGATCTGCAGTCACGGACTTGTTTTTGTACTTCATTTGTTACATCAAGCGCTCGATTCCATATTTGTACTTTGGTTAGATATCCTTGGAAGCCTGATTCAGTATATGCTTTTGGATTGTCTGATTGAGGTTTTCCTAACGTCACCCACATACTATAACAAAATAGATCAGATTTCAAATTTCAGTAAAACTGTTTTATATTGAATATTTATGTATATTACACAATAATTTGGATACATAATAAATAATACAATAAGATAACACTTACTACTGTGGTAAAAATCGCCCGCTGCCGTATCCTTCAAATTTGCTAGCAATTAAGCCTTCGGTAATGAGAGTTAATTCACCACCGTTGCTACCATCCCATACCAAGGCAACGTGGTGCCACTGTCCATCATTCACTGTAGCAAATTCACCAAAGCTAAGATAGACATCTTGTAGTTCTGGGAATATCGATACTTGGACGCCACTTGAATGGATTTGAATTATCGTGCGTCTGTTCAGAGCTATGTGCGAGTTGCTGCAAAAAAGTAAACATATTAAATTAATACTTTGATTTCTTTTTATCAAGACTTCAAACGCTTTCCTATCTTAAAAAATATTTAATCCTTCCATACCTTACTCCATAAGCGCTAAAAAAGATTCCACCTTCATCTTGTTGTGTGTACTGCACCCACATTGCAATAGTTAAACTATCAGCCGATCCCGTGTCGATGGGTACTACTTGAGCCGCACTTGATCGTAAAGGATCGCTGAAGTACATATCATAGTCAACACTTATCGCTAAAAAAGAATTGAAATTAGTATTCCTATTTATAGTGAAATATTACAGTATACAGATCTAAATTTTATGCTTACATTTTCTGCAGTCATCACCGGTTAAATTAAATGGACATTGGCAGTAAAATCTTCCAGGTAAATCGATACATGTTGCTGAAGGTGGGCACGAGTTCTCTTTGCAGTCAATTATATCCTCGTTACAATTCTTCCCTGTAAAGCCTGGTGTACACATACAGGAATATCCTTCACCTTCATCGATACAAGTTGCTCCGTTCTGACACAAACCAGCTTCGCAGGCGTCGAACTCATATTGACATCCTATACCTGTGTAGTCTGCCGAACATGTACAGTTTAATCCTGAACCAAAATCTTGACATTTACCACCATGCATGCACGGGCTTCCAATACATCGCTCTGGTGCAGTCTCACACTGCTTACCATCAGTTCCACTGGGACACCTGAAATTCAACACAGCCGTTAAATATTGAGCTCTGTTGCATTAAATTACTAAGTTACCAAAGAAACTACTTACACACAGAAGAAGTCTTGGAATAAATCAATGCATTTGGCGTTATTTTGACAAGGTAAGTTGACACACGTTCCTATGTCTTTTTCACAACGTTTTCCAGTCCATCCCGAAGGACAGATACATTTATAATCTCCAACATCATCCTTGCACGAACCGCCGTTGAAGCATGGATCTGATGCACAGTCATCAATATTTGTTTCACACATTTCTCCAGTAAATCCTTCACGGCATTGACACTTATATTTATTGTCGAGGTCAATACACTTTTCTGTTCCAGATGGGTTGCATGGTTCGGTTAAACATTCATCAATTTCACTCTCACATTGTAAGCCTATGAAACCTGGTCGACATTTACATATAAATCCATCTAATTGATCCACACAAGTAGCACCGTTTTGGCAAGGATTAGATGCGCAGTCATCAATGGTATGCTGACAACGTTTTCCTGTAAATCCTGCTTCACAACTACAAGTGAAGTCATCGATTCCATCAATGCAGCGACCACCATTTTCACAAGGAGATATAACACATTCGTTGATATTAATATCACATGAAGGTCCAGTCCACCCTGGATCACAAATGCACTTGTGAATGAATAGTTTATCCACACAAATGCCGTACTTGCATGGTTCATTAGAGCATAAATCAATCTTTTCATGGCAACGTTTGCCTGTAAATCCTGGTGGGCAGGAGCAACTAAAGTCATTCACTAAATCAGTACATGGTGCTCCTAGAAGACATGGCTTTTCTAAACAATCATCAGTGTTGATTTCGCAAAGTTGTCCCTCCCATCCAGGCAAGCATTCACATTTGTATCGACCTTGTTGTAATGCAGTACATGAAGCACCATTCTTGCAAGGATTTCCATTTGCTGAACAAGGATCAATCTGAAATAAAAAGAGAACGTAAAAATCTAGTCTATTGAGACATATTAATTTTTTATTTTTAAAATAAATGTACCGTGATGTCACAGTCAATTCCAGTGTATCCAGATCGGCATAAACATGTAAAGTTATTGAAACCCGGTTCATCTTTGCACATAGCACGTTCAGGACAGGTGTCGTTTCTGCAGTCAGATCTTTCCTCTTGACAGTTAATGCCACCATATCCAGTTGGGCATGAACATCTATATCCTTGCGGTAAATCAATACAAGTTCCACCGTTGTAGCAAGGTTGACTGGCACATTCATCAATGTCTACTTCACATCTACGACCTGAGAAACCAGCGGGGCAGTAACATTGCACACCGTGTCCTTTAGGTACACATAACCCACCATGTTGGCAAGCACTGTTTGAACATTCAACGGGTATACATTCTTCTAACCCAGTTGCACCCGTTCCTACAGTCTTCATGTTTGTGGGACATTCCATACAAAGTGATTGACCAATTAAATTTTGATAGAAATTTCTTGGACATTGAGAACATGGCGCTAAACCTGTCGGAGAATAGGTTCCTGGGGTACATTTAGCTCTGCATTTATCTCTACCGAATGCAGCAGGTTGGTAAGTATAAGTGTTAACAGGACAAGCCTGACAGTCTTTAAAACCTCCCAAAGGAGGCTCGGCTGTGTAACTGTTTCTTGGACATTCCAAACAAGGGACTAATCCCGTTGGTGAATATGTACCGTATCCACAAACCGGTACACAATCTGATAGGTCTTTCGAGCCTTCTTCTCTCGTAAATGTACCTTGTGGACACTTAAGACAGGAACCTTGTCGTGCTTGATTTTGGAAGAATCCTCGTGGACACATTGTACAGCTTTTTTGTTTTTCACCAGCAAATGTACCAGCTGGGCAATGCACTAAAATAAAATAATAACAGTGAGAGAGATAACAGTGAGATAAATAATTATGAGATAAATTGTCAAAACTTACAGCATCGTGGTACATCATTGGTATCCATGTTGAGTACCTCTCCAACACTACAAGTAAATCCTCGAGAAATTGAACTTCTAATAGCTCGGAGTGGAGGGCATTGGTTACCAATAGAAGATACATTTAGTACAGGTTCTATGAGAGCGCTTGCATAAGGCACAGATAGATCAAAAATGAGATTTAATGTTGATCCACAAAGATCATACAGCTGTGTTTGTCTTATAGCTGGAATTATAGCTAAAACGAAGTCCATTTTCACAACATTTTCATCTAAAAGACTTGGCATGGCTTTAATAAATGTTACATTTATGTTGACGTTAACGGCGGAACAACGCTGTGACAGTCTCTCGTTAAGGATGTTATCATATTGAGCTAGCAAGTCCTTGTATTGAGGTAAGCATGCGTTTGATACTGCGCCAAGCGCTCTGTATTGTACGCTAGCCACGACGTGGTATGCAGCTTGTTGGGTATCTGAAATATACAATTTAATAAGTATAGAATTATGACAAATTAACGTGAACACTTGAGATTTGTTACAGTATTATTAATTTTTCAAGAAATTACTTACTCTCAGACACACAATCCGGGACTACAGCTGTAGGCATCCATTGTCTTTTCGTTTCACACACAAATGTCTTAACTGGTTCGCCGTCGGTAAATCTAAAGCCCGGGCTACATGTAGCGATACACTGAATTCCTTTGTCACCAGGCAGACAGTTCAAAGCACCATTCGCAGGTGACATTAACTCCCAATCTACGCACGGTGTAGCTTGTACGGACACCTAGAAAACCAGGAAGTCTTAATATATACGTATTCAGGGAAAAATATTATTAATTTATTGAGTCTTAATAAATATTACTTACTTGGAAGTAACACTGGGCCTTATTGCCATATTTATCAGTAGCAATGACAGTAACATTTTCATAACCACGTATGGGTATAATAGCCCTTTCTGGAATAAACTTAAGATAAACTTCTCCAGATGCATCGGTTGCATTTATTCGTCTCCTAGTTTCATTGAAATTAACGGAATAGCTGTCTTGTTTATCAACTAATTCAATAACGTAACTTTGTGGACAACTTAGTTTTGGCGGCGTATAATCAGGTACAGTTATATTGACTTCACATATAGCCACGTTACCATCAAAGTCAAAAGCAACATATCTCACGACCATATTGTGGAATACTTGAATTGGCGTCTTGAAATGTTGTGGAGTAACTTCTAATCTCGCAATTGCACCAGAGTTATCTGTGGCAGTTGGTTCTGTAAAGTTCACAGGAAGAAGACCTCCGTTGACATCTGTCTGCACTACGATTGGATGTTGAGGGCAGTTTTGGAATACTGGAGGTTCGTTATCTGTAAATAGTAACGATTAAATAAAAACAACTTCTTTTAAATTACTTGACATAAAATATAAAGTGTGTATTTTAACTTACCAACGCAAGGTGAATATCCGTAATCGTAGCCCAATAAGGGCTCTACGACTGCTTCTTCACAACCCATCAATTCAAATTTCAAGCAAGCATTATCCATGAAACTTACTATACCCAAAATTACAAATCGAGCATTAACGTACTTAGGAAGCGTAATCATAGCCAATTCACCGTAGTTTCCAGGATCTCTCATTGTCAAGTTAAAGTTCGGGAAGTATACAACATAGTTTTCGTTTTCTGCCTGTTTGTAGAAAAATCTTATTTCCGTAGGACGACCGACGATATCAGAGGTGACCACGCCTTTTACTAAAATGGCTTTTACTCTGTAAACTTTTCCTAAATCAACACTAACGTAGGTGAAAGCTTCTTGCTTACCACACCAACCAGTGACCGAGTTTAGCCTTATGTTTTTCGCTTCATAATTAGGTCTTTCCGATGTAGCGTTTATTGCTGAATCAGGTATCTTTCCTGAGGCCAAGCCAAGGGGCTTAATTATTTTACATTCTGGTTCTCGTATACATGTGATAGGCCTCGGATTTATTAAGATATAACCAGGCCTTGAACATCCAAACAACACTTCTGATCCTTGTTCGTAGCTTTTAGCGACTTGGAATCCGTCTGCTGGTCTGCCAGGGTCCTCACAAACAGGTCCCTCACATCTTAAATCTCCAAAGTCCCAAATTCCATTACCTTGACATCTCACTACATTATCATGTTTGCTTGTTTGTCCAGCAAGTTTGAAGGTATTTTGACAACCAAAGAAGAAGGAACTCTGGTATCGTGTATCTAAGTATTGGCCGTATTCAGCTCCAGGTGTAGGCATTGGTACACCACAGTCTTTACGAGGACATTGAGGTTGTGCTCCAGATAACCAGTAGTCGGGCAGTCCCTGAAATAAAGAATATGATATAAAACTAATGAAATAGAAATAAAAAACAATTAAATTGTAATGCTTTGCTTGTAGGGTTAATAATGGAAATCAATTATAATAGAAGAGTAATATACCGGTTTTGGGTCATAGACACATTGTCTGAACGAAGAAGTAATTGTGTTTCTTAACTGACGGCCAGGCGAAGTACATGTGATCGTTACGTTATCTCTGTATGGCACTAAAACACTTTCTGGGTCATTTCTTATTACTTCAAGTCCATCGTTTTTATCACCCGATAGTGTTACACAACGAGCATCTGAAAGTTTAAGAAAAAAATAAATAAAACTTGTTTTTTGAAATTCCTAAATGAGATTATATTTTCTATTTTAGATACGTACATTGACATTCTGGGGTAGTACCATTCCAATTACCACTCGAGGCACAAAGTAATGAAGAGAATCCAGACATTACGTATCCAAAATCACACTGGAACTCAACGATGTCACCAAAGTGAAATGAACTCTTTGTAGATAGTAAAAGTCCATTTTCTGGTGGAGCTAAAGGTGGACACATGACGGGAACACAAGATTTATTTCTTTGGTAAGTATCACCATCTCTTTCTCCAGTTTCAGACTCCTCTATAGAAAATCCAGCTGTACCATTTGAGGAGTACAATTCATAACCAATATTGCAATTACACGAGAAGTTGCCAGGCCTGTGAAAATATAATTTAATAAAAAGTTATAAAAAGCATACCTAATTATTAATTTGGTAAAACAATTTACAAGCAACTTACGTGTTGATACACTTTTGATCACAACCTCCATTGTTGTCATTACATTCATTTATATCTAAACAGTCAAGTCTGGCGCAACCCATTATTTCCAGTTTCAGACAAGGAGCTCCTACGTAATCTTGGATTCTGAACTTGATATATTGTGCTTCGATCGGCATTGGTAAGTTCAAAACTGAGAGGGTGGGTTCTAAAATTCTAAATTCTACAGCTGTACCATCTGGGTTTGTATAATCTTTAAAGACATCAGTTAAATTGTTGCTGTACTGTATTCTTATAGCAGACGTGAATGCAATGTTGGCATCAGCTCTCATAACACTCATTGTCCGGAAGCCCCGAACAATTGTTGGTGCTCGTAAGTCTATAAGTATCCAGTTAGCACCAGCCTCTAGGTTGTTACCGCACCAACCACCTCCGTTATTTAGTCGAATCATCTTAAATAATATTATAATTATGAAATTATATCTTACTATCTTAATCCCCCACTACTAATATTGTAAATGCGAAATTAACTATGTCTGTCTATTACACTTTCATGCCTTAACCACTGAACCGATTTTGATGAAATTTAACACAGAGATAGACTAGACTTTTAAGAAAGGACACGATTCTTACTGGGATAAAATAGAGGTCATCAACAATTAGAGGAAGTTTGTAATTTGGAAGTTCGTTATTGTCTAATATTGCCGATGATATCTATAGATATAAATTATACTAACTAATGTCATAATAATAAATTATCCAGTTGCGCTAACATGACAATTAGTCTACACCGTAAGGTAAAAGAAAAAATCCTTACCCCTTTGTAATATCCTTCTTCTGGTGTAGAGGTTGTAATAGACTCATCTGGTATTGCACCGTTGATTAAACCTAGGTCACCAACTGGTCTGCAGTCTAAGCTAGGTGAAAAACCCGGCTTACATGGGCAGTAGAATCCACCTTGAGTGTTTTTACATTCCGTAGAGGCTGAATCACATTGGCTACTGTGACATTCGTTGATGTCTTCACAGGTTGGTGCAGAATTGAATTGTTGATTTGCTCCACATCGTAAAATACTTGCCCCATTCAGTTTATAGCCTGTAATTTAAAATAAGATATCAATATCTTATATACAGATAATATAAATAGATTATTGAAAAAATTCCTCAAACTAAAAACGTGTTCTACCTTTGTAACATTGAACTCTAGCCTCATCTCCAAACATGTAAATTCTACTCTGGTCTACAATAAATCCATTTGGAATTTCTGGGAATTTCTGACAAAGAGCTTTCGAACATGTAGGAACATCTCCAGACCAAGTTCCATTACTCATGCAAAGAAGAACTGGTTGACCGGAGCGAACGTAACCTTGCTCACATTCATATCGCACAATCGTCCCATAGCTGCGGCCACCACCATTTAAGATCGTGACATTTGCATGTGGTACTTCAGATAAAGCGGAGCATTGCGACGCTGAAAATAGAAAAAAAAAATTATGTATTTAGGTTACTAGCAAGATCTAAAAATAATATTAACATTAATAATGTTCAATGAATGTGTTAAAAATAAAAACAATAATGTTCACAGATTTATTGCTTACTTAAGTAACAGAAAACATTACAAAATTAAACATAATGTTTTTATATATACATATTTATATTAAATGTTTACCTAAGCATGTCGGTGTCCTTTCCCAACGGCCGTCCGATAAGCAAGAAATTCTTTCGATTGGTTGTCCAGTCGGGAAAGCGAATCCTGCATAGCACTGGTAAGTAGCCACACCACGGTACGTAACGTTCGTCGAGCCTATTGAAAATCCATTATCTATTTGCGGAACGGGACCGCAGTAAACCTCTGAAAATGATTGCCAAAGTAATTAATAATTCAAACTTAATATTTAGACACTTCAATATTAAAAAAATATTTTTTACCTTGACAACTAGGTATGTATGTAGTAGACCAATTTCCTCCATCTAAACATTGTGTTGTAATACGGGATTTTCCCGTAGCAAATTCTTGACCAATAGGACAAGAGAATGTAATGGTGGTGCCGAATGCTGTATCTCTGTTAGATGCTAATGCTCCAATACCAGATTTTAGTGGCGGGCAATCTGAAATGTTATATAAAAAGCATAAGAATAAAATATTACTTTAAATATTAAAAATACAAAGATAGAGTACATACCAGCTGAAAATGTTGCCTTCCAACCTGCGCCGTTGTGTAACGCATCAGATACAAAGCGTATTAACATCTCTCCACTTGAGGCTGTCAGTGTAATGCGAGGTTTGACTGTGAACCCATTGTCTGAGTGTAACCTTAGACCACTTGTATTTGACCCATCAAATACTTGTACAACATCTGAAGGATGGATATTAAATTCATCAAACTTTAATGAAAGAGGGCTACCGTTGGGGTTTTTGATTCGGTATATACATTCTTGATTATTCGGGTAGTTACTCAGACCGTAAGCTGGTGAATTTAAAGTGCCATTAGAAGCAATGATAGTAGCCCTACAGCCTTGTGAATACCTCATATTGAAACCTTTTCTTGAATCGCCCAGACTAGTACGGAAGTACATATATAGATGGTTTGTAGTTGATATCACAACTTTTTCGTTTTCATCGCCCGGTCCCGTGAGTCGTGCAAGAACAGGACTAGAAGGTAAATTACCGTCTTTAATAACAATATAATCTCTGTTCATTTCCAATTCTAAGTCTTCTATTTCTAATGAGACTATTCTGCCTGGTTGAGCTTCAATTATATACATGCACTCCAAACCTCCAGGATAGCTGTTTGGGTATCCAGGTGAGGTTAAAACTTGACCTTGTGGGGTTGCTCTAAGAAGTCCTCCACAATTAGATGATTCTGTTTTCCACGAAGCTCTAAATCCTTTTCTCTCCACGGAACCGTCCGAACTAAATTTAATAATCATGAAGTTTGAAGCTGATATGTATAGTTTACTTGTTAAATCTTGCTTTCCTGATAGAGTAGCTAAGTTAACAGATTTATCTTCGGTGCGACCGCCTACTAAGATTTGAACAGTATCGAAAGACTTTTCTGTTTCAAAATCTTGGAACTGCAATAATATGTTTTGGCCTTGAGGACCCTCGAGTGTCCATTTACACTCACTGAAAGCGGAATACTTATGAGGATAGTTAGGACTCTCAACAACATCTCCACTACTTGCCATGTAGAAGTGGCACTCCCCAGAACAATCCATTTCGTCAGATGCATCTCCACAATCATCTTGTTTGTCACATTTAAAAGCTGCATTTATACATTTTCCGTTAGAACAGTGGAAAGTTCCTGAAACAGAAAAGTTTGTATTTAAATAAATTCTATATAAACGGTTCATTGTTCATTTCGATTATAGATAAGTAACTTGATCGTGTATGGCTTCAACATAACATTTATAATATACACATTAATCAAATTTACCTTCGGGGCATGCGTTGGCTTTGCACATGAAAGGCAAGAGAGTTTCACAAGTCGTGAGTTCCCAAGACTGCCTCTCTGTGGTTACGTGAACATCTACACATTCGCCGTCCTTAGGTTGCGGTTGTTTTAAATCCCAAAATCCTGCGTACTGTGACACCAGGCCGCCAGCTGCTGATTCCAGTGTGTTCGTTCGTAGATCGTCGACTGTTGCTAAACCGAGCCAGTAATGGTTATTGCTAGGACTAGATGGAACCATACTGGCTGTAATATTGTTTTCTATGTAACTATCTATTACCATAAGATCGCTGCCATATCTGCAAGAATAATATATAATATTATTTCCCTTAAGATTAGGCTAGACTCTTGTAAAATTTAAGATAACAATTTCGAAAACATTGTATTCATATTTCTAAATTACGAACCTTCGACATAGTTCTGCCGCCTTCTCCCATGAATGTCTTATATTAAAAAATTTGTAACAATGAAGGCCTTTTAGCTCCCATCCTAGAAAAGAAAATAATTCGAATTAAAATAAAGTTTTCTCGTGAATAGCGTTGAATATTTATTCTACAATTAGAATTTCTCAGTGGCCTGATTATATGCATAAAACATTAGAACTGTAGTCACAAAAGGTACTTCTGTAAATTGTAATGAGCATTTGGTGAAAGGAAATGTTTACGTGATGTGTGCTTTACATGTTAGCTTAGTAAATTACGTGTTGTAGGTAAATACTTTAGAAGACTTTCTCTGAGGGCTCGACACTCTTGTGAAATTGTTGTACAATCAGGACCTACATCTACCTACACACTTATCATATTTTGTGGACTTAATGTTTGCGACTCGCCCCTATGAATTTTTAAATAACTTTCTTGCGAAACAAACGACTTTTACATATTGTTGAAAGCAAATCATTACGAAGAAAGCATTTGCGTCCAAGTAAGTTTATATATTTATATATAAAACTTCTCTATATTTATACTTATCGTTAGTGTTTCAATACTGCAAATCAACTGAGATTCGTAACTAGTATTTATAGAAAATTCTAAGAAGAGTTATGTAACAGATATACGTAGTTACGTCTTTGTGGGATAAAGGAGAGAACCATACATAATCATATCATTCGATCGACTAAGTTACAAAGTGCTTCCGTGGTGCCAATAAAAACAAATAATGACAAATAGAGCGTGTGAGTTGGCTGATGAATGCGAAGACTTCGATGGATTCACGCTTCACTGCAGCGCGAAACACGATGCAATGTTTGACCTACTTCTGTTATGTGCCATCACGAAATGCAACTGATTATATTTTTGTATGAAGGAGGTTTTCGCCTTGAATTCGATGTTTGATAACTAGTCTTCCTTAGCTTTCCTTTGACTTATGGATCCATACGTAATAAAAACGATTAATCGATAAACTACGTCAGACAGTGACATACGCAACATATTTTAAACCTATTCCCATGGTCCCTTGTGAAGGAGTTTCACTCAATGTATCAGAGATTCAGTTTCGAGTGTCATCGACACGCGTCGAGATGTTGCTGCATTTCCTTTGAGTGGCAGAGTCGAGTCCTGAGTGTATAGAAATTGAGTTAGCTTCGGCTGAATTGTGAATAGAAATGTATTATCTACCTTGAACAGGGAAATCTAATATCTACAATATTGTTACAGGTAAGTTACAGATTTTGAAAACAAAGGCTTTATTAAAGCAAAAAAACTAATTCATGGCGGTAAATGCATACATAGCAAAGTAGGACGCAAATTCAGTATAAGCCTTGGTCTCAGAATAGTAAAAGCCCTTTCACTATTTAACTTTCATCAAGGTTTGTGACCATTATTACGAATAAATAGAACATCTCGCTGCAGATTTGTTACTAAGGAATAACACTGGCTTAATTATAATTTTATTGTTTTTATTAGTTATAATTGCCATCATTTTTTAAGTATTTCAACCCCTCAGACTACTAGTTACTGTTGCATTTATAATATTAGTAGGAAAGGAACTTGTAGGGAAAAGGATACGATCAACTAAGCTGCTGATATTTAACTATGTTTACACTTTAGAATCGTAGTGATCTTAACTGGTGATCTTATGAAATTTACGTTATGCTGTATAAGGTGAGGTAGCAAATGAACGGTTCAATTTTAATAGTAACTTATAGGTAACTTATATCGAGACCATGTGAATCACCTATATATAAAAAACAAACTCGAGTTCCTTCGAACACTTAGAACGGCTGGACAGATTTTCATGATTTTTGATTTGTTGCCTCGAATAGAAGAATAACAAAATATTGGAAAATTCACAAAAAAGTGTTTTATTAAGAAAATTGTTTCCTCATACATTTTCTATGGAATGACATTTTAGATTACACATTATTCGGAACTCTGACAATAAGATGTTCGCGGGGTCCAGTAATCTGTAATATTTAAACGTATATAATTTGAAATGTATAATTTGAACGTAGAATGAAATACGTGCTATTTATCTAAATTTTCAAAGATTTTCTAACTGTCACGCGTATAAGTTTCAATAAGTTCGCGCCTTTGCCAACCAAAATACACACTTGAAACAGGTGAAATAAAATTTTAATGAGTGAATAATTACCACTTTTTTAATAATTAACATTTAATTGTTACCACTATTACATATAATTTTGTAATTAATGTTACTTTTGTTCATTCGTGATCACGGTATCAGTAACAGAAATAATTAATACTTAATGACAATAGATTCATTGGGAATTATGATATAATTTGTGTGATAAGTTTGCTCTGATTTTCGTTCATTGTTAATGTAAATCTCAATTATTATTATCTTATGTGCTTGTTGAAAGTTAAAGAGTTTAACTGTAAATTATTCACAACCCACAAGAATTGGAGATTTACTCGAGGAAAAATAAGTGACAAGAACTTAATGAGTTCTTAAATGTAATGAGAACATTAAGTGTACAGTGTGTTCTATTTTGGGTATAATAATTAGTGAGTTCTAAAATTGTGAGTTCTTAGAAATATAGGTCTTAGGTACTAGGATTTTTAACAGCCATAGAGCATTTTTCTTATTTCATGTAAACAAAATAGCAGTTACATTTCTTTAAATTTTTTTTAACAAAATTTACTTTAACTTATTTTTAATAATAATAAATTAAAAACAACTTTAAAACATGTTTCTAACTCCACATTGCTTTTAATATTCTACAATACTGTCAAGTTTAATCAAAATCCATTAAGTTTGCAACATAAATGTTCAAAAGTTTTTGATACTATTTCGTGCCTATAAAACTATTCAATGCAGCTAAATTAACCTTGCGCTGTAACCGTATGTCGTTTTACTAAGCAACTGACCCAAATCGTGCTGCTCCGAATATTATATTGCGTATCTTGCTATCTGTTCACTCCATGTTCACTCATTCTTCAGCGGTTAGCGGTCATCCAGTAATTTATTTACGGTATAAAATGCTGTTACTGACATCGATATTCCCTATCAATTGTAATAACAGCTACGGACTGTTATATTGTTTATATAATGACTCCCGAGATTTATATAGGTGAACTAATGAAAAAATGGAACTACATCATCCCTTTACATTTAACTCTGTTGTAAGAGAAACGCCCATGAAAATGTCATTGAAGTTTTAAGATTCAAAGTTTACATAATACTAAACATAACCTTCAAATCAAATTATGTTAAGGATACTGCGCCAATATTTTTCAATCATATTTTTGGTTGGGTATTTTATTTATCAAATATTTTTAGCCCAAGTAAAGAAGAACAATTTCTTAGGAGCAGTCAGCTGTGTATGGCTTATTGGTAAATTGAAGGCTGCGTTGAATATCATTTTATTGTAATCAACATTTTATAATATAAAGAAAAATATTTTTGTTTTTATTGAAGCAATTTCAAAACTACTGGACTGCTTTTAAAATTTATTACACTACAAAGAAGTAAGACAAAAGTATCATAGGATATGCTCACGCAGTCGAATTCGCGAGTAAAAACTAGTATTTCATAGTTTTTATATTATAAGAAGTGTTTAAGAGGTAAATAAAGTACTAAGTGCTACGTAATGTTTTTGCACTTACGTAAATATTTGCTTGAAGGAAATAGATTGCCGATTTTCAACGTTTTTTCATTCATTCCAGTTTAAAAAGGCGGAGGCATCTGGTTTTCCATATACCAAGTTAAGGCATGGATTTTTCATGCTTTAATATTAAAGATAGTATTTGAACACTGAAGCAATTTTTCATACAAATATTTAATGCAAACGGTATCGAATAATACTTTGCCAAAGACGTAACTGACACATTTAAATTACTAGAGGTCTAGAATGGATTTGATTGTAAAAGTTTCAATTAAGACAAGTCGAAGTGTAATAAAGTAATTTAAGTTAGTATAAAAAAGTGAAGTCCCGTGTGGGGTATGGGGCAGATGCATTTCACATCTGTTTCACTGATCGATTTTTTCTTTTAGGGGCAAGTAGGTGATCAACCTTCTATGTCCTGCCAGACCGATTTTTTTTATCTCCACCGGGAATCGAACCCAGGACCTCCCTAGGTTGTACCTAACGCTTACGCGCTTACCACTAGATCAAGGAGGCGGTCAATGTTATACATTAAAGTTAGTATAGGATACGTTATATTAATTTCGATAACAATATTATACAGATAACTAATTTTAAATATTTTTTTATGGTATTTATCTCCTTTTATAAACATAAACATGTCTTAATATTACAAGTGACATAAAAGTAATTCAACAGAGTAAAAATAAAGCATTATCAAAATACTAGGCATGAATGTGATAAGAAAACCAAACGAATATATAGCAGTCAGTTCTGAACCTTGAATACATAGTACGTCAAAGCACCAAGATCCCACCTTACACTTCCCTGGGGAAACGAAAATACTCAAAATATCTATTTATCACGAAAATCGAGATCTTTTCATAAAAAATACCAATTTAGTCCCAGATGAAATAGCCAAATTGAATCAAAAAGAAACAAAGTAATATATTATGTAATGTGTAGATACGAAAATTTTATCGTGTCGGTAATATTGAATGAATATGGAAAACCATATTATATATATATATATATTCATAATATTAATGTTTGATTGCACCTTGAAAATTGTGTGTAACTTTTTATGGAGGGAAATATATAAATCGAGGGAATCATACAATAATCCGATCAGATACATAATATTAAATATATTTTGAGACGACCCGCCAATCTGAGCGAAAATTCTTTCATTGATCAGAAGTTAGATTTTTTCGAACTGAGATTGTGGCATAAATTTACTGTAGTACTAATCAAAATCTAAAAATATGCAAGAAGAAAAAGGCGAAACTATAGTTTATTGGATAGTAACGATATTATTTGCTGTATTGATGTATTCAAGGTGGCATAATTGATATGGATTTAGCCGTTCATTACGAGGGCGCAACGACCTCGCCACCTCCATGTTAATTCTCAACCGGAATGATGCAATTTGTCTCCTGTCTGCACTTCACTGTATATCAGGTGTGGTTTTGCGGCGCTTTACTACTATTTTTACACGACCTTCAAAAAACTAAAAAGGAGATTATTTGGTCTCAATTTTTTTTGGAAATTTTTACGATCAATAGTTTTCAGGATATTGAAAAAATAGTTTCACGATTGGGCAAAAAATCGCTGAAAGTCGCGCGAGTCCTTATTTGCTTCTACCTCAATTAAATATTAATCCCTATCGATGAATTAAATGTTTTTGAATTTAGAATTAAATTTGGAACAATAATAAATGAAAATCTACCTTTCCGCCACCTTTCAAAGAGCAACATGACAGATTTAGGTATGCACTTGTTGAATTTTGGATGAATTTAATTTATCAACTCTATTTAGGTCTTTTTAGTTATAGTAGGTTCATAAATAATACAATTTATTGTTCATTTTTTTAAATCAGTTATATAAAATCAATGTATTAGACTAACACTTTTTCTGCGAGCGATGCCGCCTTTTCACTTTGAAATTTTTCATAAGTCCTATATCAAACTCAGTAGTTTTAATCAATCATATTTTCTTTGTTATATTTTTATTTAACGTAATAAAGACTATGCAAGATGATTGGAATGTTACTTCAATACTACCTATTGTTTGAAATTTCTTTTAAAAACTGTACCAGATTCTTCATTTATTAAGTTAATAACCAAAATAATATACTTATTGTATTATAAACTGCTTATTTAATTTGAAAAATTGCTGTGCTAAATGAGTTTTTTCAGGAAACATGGTGGTGAATTTTAATCACTGTTGTAGTTTGCACCACATCAGTTTGAAGGTTGAACGAATAAGCAGCTTCCGTGCAGGGTTCTACAGCTTGCAAAATCTACTTCATAGTAAACACCATACATGATTGAACAGGGATGCAATTCATTGTCATGAATGTAACTCGCTTTCTTTAGGAAGTTAATGGCGGTTTTTGTTTTAGTTGTAGGTAATAAGTATATTGAAGATGTAGATATTAAATTATTTTAAGATTTTTTATTATGCATGAAATTCTACGCCTTATTTTAAGATTATTCTTTATGTAACATACACCATACATAGGGAGGCATAGAAGCGTGCTCCAATCTTGCTAGTTGGCTAGAAAAGCAGTGTACCGTATGCTGAGAGGCAATTTCCTTGCATTAATTATGCGGTTAATGAAGATTACCTAGACCGGTGAACCATTTAATTTGCTTACTCAGTGCCTGTCAATTTTGACTTATGCAGCGTTATGCAATTCCAAGTTTCAAAGGTTCGTTACAGAAGAAATATATTAATCATGAAATTCATAGTAGAGAAACGCGAGCTTTCCGATATAAAACTTACAAAATAAAAGGTAAGTTATTAAATCTAACTTTTATGGAATAATTGAGTATTATCAACTATTAATTGATAATTTTAGTTTTAGTAATTTTAGTCCCGTTAGATTTACATATCTGATATCAAAGCGGAACTATTTTGGGTTTGAGTTCCGAAGAAACAAAAAAATAATAATAAAAAAAAATCGGTATGGTAAGCACAAAAGGCTCAAAGAAAATATGTGAGAATCAGTGAAACAGATGCATAACTAGGAGTTACAGGAACTTTATTTTGGTATTTTCACTATTCTTTTACGTTTAAGGAACAATATTACTTTACCCCAGGGAGATAAAAGAATAAAATACGTTTTTACTTAAATAAAATCAGAAATGCAACAATATATTTATAAAATATATAAATGGATTAGTGTAACAGAGGCTGTATAATTAATATGCGATCTTTTCCAGGAAACCCGTACTCAGGGTAAGTATAAAAGAAATAATATTATAAAGTTTATAATAGATAATAGAATTTGACAAAGCTTTACAAAATATATTAACCCAAGTCTGTTTTGCTAAAGGCTTTTAGTGTGTAGGTAATGAATTTATTAAGCAAATTATACTCGTATGTAAGCTGTGTTAAGCTGGATTGAGCTGGTATCATCTCGCGTTGTCAAAGTACAGGTGCTCGGCTTATTTTAAGTGAAGCCTGGGGACTTTGAATATTTTTTGTGTTTAAACGCAGTACGTTATGTTTTTTGTTTTTTATTGGAGTTTTCTATACTACTAATATTACATAAATAAATAATTAAAAAATTTATTTTAAGCAATCTCAAAAACTGGTTCGAATATAAGTTCATTTATAATAAATTTTTGGAAAGCTTTGCTCTTTTTGCAAGTGATGTGGTGTAGGTAAGGTATAAGCTCCGCGGACGCAACCACGAGTAAAAAAATATACGTGGAATTGATAACCCTCTTTTTGTTTTTTTGAAGGTCGCTTAAAAACTAGTTTTAAGCTTCATTAGAAGTTAATATGTATAATAAAACGAAAGTGAGTTTATTATTCAGTAAATTTAGTAAGTAAAAAAACGATTCAATTTTTGCGTATAGAAATAGAAAATCTATTAAGAAAAATCTTAGTATAACAATGAAAAAAAATGTAACTATTTCGTATAAGAATTAAAAAAATTTTGTAAAATAAACTTACCGTTCGGACACGTGAAGAGGTTGTTGTCCTGCAACAAAAACATCACATTTTAAAATACAGTGACTTTATTATAATATCAGGAAAATCGTAAATAATAAGTATCGGAAATACGCTTCGTTTTCGGAAGATATCTGTGAACTGGATAGCGTTGACACATTTACAATGATAAATATGTTGATGATACGATCGTTGTGGGTCGTTTCGGTCCGTAACAAAGCAATAAATCTACAAAAGTCCCTTTTAGAGTTTTCCATTCGACAATTGTCATTTGATTCGCTAAATCAGCGAAACTTTGATCGAATACAATTGTACCGAATTCGCTCTAATACTGCACTTTGTAGAAATAATTCGGTTGTAGAACATATACCACCCAAAATACAATATCTATCTAGATCAGAGATTCTCAAACTTATCTTGTCTAACGCCCACTTTGAAAATCAGTTATTTTATAGCGCCACCAATTTTTTTCGACTTAAAAACATCAATAATAGACTTTTTACTAAGGAGAACAATAATAATACTTTACAATATTAAGTTTCTTTAATTCAAAATTAACCAAAAATAAAAATTTGTTTTAAAACTAATCTAATGTGAGGTGAATGTGATGATTTTTAACAAGTTTGTTGATATCAGGTTCCAATTGACTCAAGAACCAATTTGACCAAGCTCCCCAATTTTCTTTGGGCCTCTTACCGCCCTCCTTTAGGCTTCCAGCGCCCACAAGGGGGCGTCATCGTCCACTTTGGGAAAGACTGATCTAGATAGACAGTATCTACTATAGTATGTTGCTTACATACACCCGATGGCGCTTCTACCCTTTATGAGCCTGCTTAGACTCTTCCACAATCATCATCTTTGGGGATCTTCCTCCAGTTCGTGAGCTGGTGATATAAAAACTTCTACCTATATATAAATCATTACAGCAATGGCAGTTAAATATTTGTTTGGAAGCGACATGCAAAATTTCCATGTAATTAATATGCATGCATTTAATGTTTCAAAAGCCCTTCACTAACGTTAAAACAGTTGGATATTACACAATTATACATTCTGTACGTATCGATAGCCAGGAATATAAGACAAGTTTTGAGGCGTTCAAATAAAAATAATTATATCTTAGAATTTAAAATACTCAATTTTATATCTATTGAAATATTTTATGTTAAAAAAATTATTCGACCCGAATTTGTCGCCCATTGAAATCTGGCACCCTGACTTCTAGACTACTGAGCTTCTCGTCAAATAATCGGGATTATATGTTATTTAGCATTAGATATTTATGAATCTTAATAAAAGTTGGAGTATTAGACCTTCTAAAGTTGGCATAAGTTAAAAATGAAATGAATCTAATAAGTTCAAGTTAGATAGATGTAACAACCAACAGTAAGAACTAATAGGAAATGTATTGAAGTAAGAAAATATTTCATTCCGTAAATGTATCTAACAATAACTTACATATTCGATTGAAGTAAGTGGAAAACTTCAGCGAAACTCAATTCGTAAAAATATTTTCCCTCGGCAATCCTAACTTGATCAAATAAACAATTTGAAGTGTATTTGCATGCGTAAATATTGCACGTACCTAACCACTTTTACAAAACCAAACAGTGAAATTTATAGAACTGCTATGAATTGGGCATAGTTTTGCTATTCAATATTCGGTTAACCTTTTTAAACGTTTTGATTACGCGACATCGATCATCGAGTTTTAATGAGATTTATGTAAAACATATCTTTAAACCATTATATAAAGTACCTTGATGTGAACATACTTTCATGGAACCAACTGTACTTACTGATTGTTGACGTCTAAGGTGTTTTCAAGAAAAGAGCGTAGGTACCTGCCATGGAGGTTGACTAACATTGTCATCAATGTTAAACATTCATGTGTTGAAAGTGTTTCGTCTCTTTTTTAACACTTAACACTTAGGCTGAGGCTACATTTGGTAGCGACTTGAGATGCGACTGAGAGAGCTACTCGGTAATCAAAACAACCATCGCTGTTCACTATGACTTATATAGCCACCCACATATATCATTGTACTATTGAACTGGACGAGTAATAGATAAGTTTACAAAGGAGTTCGCTTCAATTTCGCTACAAGATTGATGTAGCCAATACCGGTATTATACTCATGTTGTTTCTATAGCATAAAAAAATCAAAAATTCCCAGTAATAAGTGGTGTTCAGTGTAGCCATAACCGTGTGTAATATTTGATTTGTTTTAATCACTTGAGGATCGCAGGTGAAATCGCTGCCAAATGTAGCTCCAACCTTAAAGAGGGGTGTTTTAATTGCATAAATGACTACTATACGAAATGACTGATTTCGATGTGATTTTGTTTGAAAGCTGGCGTGATTGAGATGGATTTTACCTACAATTTAGGAAGATCTATTCATCCACTTATGAGGTATTCTTAATTGTAATTAATATGTCGATGGTTTTTAAATTGTCTTCAATTTCATTTATTGTAACAGCAATATCACAAGAGAAGACTGCATTTGAATGATTAATTAAAATTTAAGAAGTTTAATAGGGAAGATAAATTAAAGGAAGTCAAAGTGGGAAGAACATGGCACCTTGATTGAAACAAACTATATTGTTTCAATTGAGGTCATGCTTATTTCTTAATATTGATAGTATTGTTTGTAAACAAAAGATCTCATTTGAAGAGTAGAGTGAGAAACAATAATGGTTTAGGTACACATGGCTGGTTTTTGTTATACATTCGATTGTTTCATCTTAAATGATTCCTTGACATGTACATCAACGCAATAAACCATTATTATAAATTCAAAAAAAAAAACAGTATATTTTTATATAAATATATTGAAGTTAACCTACCTTTGCGTTTAGTGATGTGACAGCGAGTAGTAGAATCGCGACGGCATATATTGCCGTCCGACACCTTATCAACATTGTAAATCTGAAAAGATAAAATAACATTATTTGCCAGAAGCTTAACTTGTAATAAAACTTTACTCAGGATTGAGGTACACAATATCTTATGTCTATAATTATTACATTCTAATATTAAACATACTACTAGTTTATAGTACAATTTGTATGTAGAACTAAGTAAAGACTTACTACATTCACGTGTTACTGAAAACTTATAGCAATAAGTGCTATACGATACGTTTTCTCGAAAAGTGAAAGGAGAGCTTATTAATTTTTACACGTCTATAAAGCTTACCTTTACGAGCTAACCCTCGTGTATATTTTTCATATTGTATTAGAATAAAATTCCCATATTGGTGTTATGATTCGTAGCAGCGGCTCTTTAGGGCCACGAGTGAAGGTAAACGTATTATAAGTATATAATAAGTAAACGTGTGATAAATGCTTATAGTGTGCCACTTTGTCAATAACAAAGTGAGTTTCGTCTAATTATGTACTTAAATGTCAAATGTTGAGAGAAATTATGGCCAGAGAAAGTTGAAAGAGTCATTTGGGGTTGTGAAATTGTACGTGAGTAGATATATAATATACATAAGTGCATGTATTTATGATCCATTGTTGATATAGAAATTGGTCGCATTAATTAAAATTCAGCGGTTTCTACAGCCGTTATTGAATTGAAAACGAAAAAAGTATTACTCAATCCATGACAAATTTTTTGTTTCTGAATTTAGGCAAGGATTGACAATTCTTTTTTAAGTTCTTACCTCGTTTTCAATCTATACTAACACACGACTTTAGTATTTAGTAGAAGACTTGTTGCCGAAAGTTCCGTCATAAAATGTGTGCTTGTCTAGGGATTACGATTAAAATTGTGTTTGAATATATATGGTTAAATAACTACTTATACAGTATATAGAAAGAATCAATGTAATTACCAATATAATTATACTGTATCAATTCAATTGATGAGTGTATAAGCGTTGCACTTTTCATTGATTAAAGCTGCGATTGGTAATTAACTTTGCTGTTCTCAACAAGTTTAATAGGTACTATAATTATCTGTAGTTTTTCAGTTCGACTATCAAATGTATACATACAAGAAAATACTGTTTTGGCTTGATCACATTTAGCTTACCATGATGCTGTTTAATCCTTTTCTTGGCAGTTTTAAATAACTCGTTAGCATTATGTAGAAAAAAAGCTTCAGTTTTATTTTATCAAAGTTTGTTAATCACTTATTTAAAGATAACTGTTTGAATGGATTAAACGCGTATATTTATCACGAATTTTACAATAATTTAATTATAACTAAAATTTTCCTACGTTTTGTGTGCTTAACCACTATGCCTTGTTCGCACGTAACTAATTAAGTCAAGTCGATCATTTTTATTATAGTTTTAACGGGCGTAGTAATAATTAGGCATTAACCTGGCCATTGGCGACTGGCGACTAGCGACTAGCGAGTGAGAGTGACGACAAAGATTTTTTAAGTTAATTGTCAAAACGATGACAACCGAAGTTGTTGTTAACGCCATTTAATTCCCCGATGGACTTTTGATAAATATGTTCTGTGTAAATCTTCTTTAAATCGTGTAATATGTAGGTATCAAGTTTCCGTAATATTGCTTTTCAATATTGCGAATAAATTAAACCCAGGTTTAATAAAAGCCTTGTTGGAATATTAGAGTGTCTTCGCGATTAAAGACAGTACAAAAGGAATTAATCCGTTTAATCTTTGTTACAGACGATTAATTGTTACTTGTCTGTTTCTTCATGATTGGGTTTTCAATCCTTAAAATGTTATTTAAAGTATTCTAAAATGTAACTTAAGTCAAAACTTGAGTATAATGAAAAATTCCGTTCTTGGAGTAGGATGAAAGATGTGCTATAAAATATTTAGATTGAAGATTGAAGGCGTTGGAAAATGTAGCATTGAGATACCTTACAGTGATAGAAAAATAAAAAATCCAATTGATTTCAAGTCCCTACCATTACGCACGGTTTGCGTGGTTACTAGGTACAAAAATATGTGCAGTAACCGCACAAAGTAAAAAATCTTAATAACAAAACCTATGCTGCTATGTTTGCTATGTTAGTCTTCCAAAAGCACTTAGCAGCTACTAATATTTTATCTTTGCATGGATTAACTATGAAAATTCCAGTACCGGGCCCGAGTGAGCTATGACTAATCATACCATCTCTAGTGTGATTAACCAGTCGGAGGGACACTTGATGTCCTATAAACTTGAGCCTATGCCCCGGACAACTTTTGGAGAAGGCCTAATTTGATAAAAGGAACACAAAATGGCTTTATATGTCCCCAGTGACTTCGTCTACGTGGAATTAAAATGAATCTGTTTTTCGAGTTTTCCGTGGCAACGGACGAATTTTGTAAAGCACTCGTTGTACTGACCCAAACAAAGCTATAATTTTACCAGAATCCTTGAAAACTACGGGGGTAGATCAAAGTTAAAAGTTTTAAGACGACAAAATAAAATTTACACTGCATTTTACACTGAATGCGACTCTGACAGTCAATCCCTAGAAATGGAGAGAAAATATAAGATGAATAAGTAGTATTTTAAACTCGAAGCATCAATGGTCCACCTACATATTCTGAAGTTAATTAGGAATCTTAGGTAGCACTAACGGTCCTATCTTTCGTTTTGGGTTGGCATAATTTTGTTCCGTAGTCACGTACGCCCATAATGGACGTTTAAGAGCCGTTGAATTCATTTAGTGGGTTGCTTGAAATAGCACAAGGGCGGTAAATGAAATATTGCGTTGGCTCTCGTGACAATACGCTGTAAAGTTCATTGGTACAAAATGTTCTGTTATTGAATAAGTTACGCAACGGTCTTTGATAGAACTTTCCATTTTATATTACATTTGTTCGAAGATCAAAGACGCTTTTTATATAAAATACACCGCGCCGATGGCCGACATTTTTATTATTTGCATTTTTATTCCGTGCTTTTATAATTGATCTATCAGGTTTGTATAGAATTTCTCTATCTAGAAGTTAGAACTGCTGTGTACATATTTAAGGATTATAATGAAGACTCATAGCTGTCACATTTTTGCGTGTATTTTATTGATAACATTTTTCTTCAGTTAAGTAGGTGATTGGCCTTTTATGTGATTTAAATTGAAGAATTTTTTTCGTGTCAGTAATAGTTAAACATAAGATATGTATTGAATATCCGAGTAGGCGGTTGATACATAAAACTTAGAATACAAATTATTAGGTAACACATAGAACAGGTTTTGTAATAGAGGAAACTTAACGTATCTCGTAAAAATTATTGAGGCGGGAAATTACACCATATTTATCCGGTCCATTAGGTTGGCAAATAAGGTGATACACATTATAATGCAATATGATGCTCCACAAAGGTCATGTATTACGAGACTTGGCGTTTGTTTGTTTCTCAAAAATTTCAAAAACTTGTAGAAATACAAATCAACTGAATTGTAGTTCACAAATGGTCATAGGTCAATTTATCCCAATTTCTATAATCTAGATCTAGATATATATCTAGAAATTGGGCTAAATTGTACATATTACGTTGTACGTTAGTTGTATTTCTTTCAGATAAAAAATGATTATCTGAAAGAAATTTCTGTTTTGCACAACGATATTGTATTGTAATTTGTATATTATATTTAGCAAGTTAGTTCATAAAATAATATCTTGTATGGTGTAGGTACAGTGTAGTGAAGTCCCGTGTCCCCTAGTGGGGTATGGGGCAGATGCGTTTCACATCTGTTTCACTGATCAATTTTTTCTTTAGGGGCAAGTAGGTGATCAGCATTCTACACTCTGCCAGATCGAGTTTTTTTTTATCTCCACCGGGCATCGAGCCCAGAACCTCTCGGTTGTAACGCTTACGCGCTTACCACTAGACCAAGGAGGCGGTCGAGTAAGATAGTAAACTAAATGTTTGGTTTGTTTTAAAGTGGATCCTAAAACAAACAACAAACAACAACAAACAAACAAACAACAAATATAATTCTACTATTTTTGATCTGCACGAAGTCATCGACGTCACAAGATCTAGTTTATGGATGGAAATAATAAAAATATTAATTTTTATCCGTGAAGCTTAGTCAATGACAATCGAATATTTTCTCAGCATCTTGAGAACAGGCAATGGACACACGTTATACAGACGTAATAATTCATAACTTCCAACATCTTTGAAAAGAAAATATGTTATAAGTATGTATGCAAATTAATAACCTTAATTTGCATTCAATCCGAAGTAATATTTTAAATGTAAGTTCTCACGCTTTCAGCCATAATTGCTTAAATTTTGTACATAATATTATAAAGGTCTGGGGATTAAAAAGGAAACTCAATATCATTGTATATTTTTCGTTGGTTTTTATAATATTTATTTATGATTGTAAATTTTACACTTCTCCACAATCTCTTATTTCCTTTTTTTCTGGGTTGCTTATTATATGAATGTTTTTTATCAACTAGTTATTTTAGCTACTCAAAAACATTTTTACGTTTAAAAAAATGGAGAAAATGCTGACCAGTTAAATCTTGTCCAATTTTTATGAGATAGGAAGCAAACGAGTAGGAGACTTACTTACGAGATGCGGTTCGGCGACCATGGACACCCTCAACGCCTGTTTTGCATAGTTTTTTTTTTCAAGATTTTAGACAAGTTTGAACTTGATATATTCGTAACAAAGTTAACAAATAAAGGAGAATTTCACAATGTTAAATGAAACAGGACTGTTACAAATTAATCCATTTCTCAGCATTTCGGTGACAGTTGAACAATTTGCGAGATCAAGTTAACTGATATCGTCATGACACCTCTTTTGTTGCCGGAAATGTTATGGCCTGAAAACGATAATTTTGCGAGATAACCCGTCCAATACGGGTCACATTGTTTTTGAATTCTATAGTTGCCCACGGTCTATCAAAATTATGTACAAAGATAAAAATCATTCATTAAAAATATTTAGAGCTGTTTTTGTGTAACATAATTTATCAAAATATATACCTGTTTTGCAGCGACAAATACAGACACAAAGTCCATACTGACAACACCGCTCGGTTTGCGTCACACAAACCCTCGACATTCATATTGTTCTTGTTATAGATGTAGATAATCAAAGTAAAACATAAGTTAGCTACCGTTAATATTAAATTAGAGCAAATAAGAGTTAGGATCTACGTAATTGACCATTGTGACGATGGGAAAATTGCTCAAAAGTGACCTGCTTATTATATTTAACCAAGAATAGATGTGTTGAAACTTAACTTCACTCTCACGCCTTAAATTAGCACTGGCGAGTGCGATAATAACAGTTACCACACAGTTTACAATTGTGAAGCGGACGTTGGCTGATTTTAGGTTTTGATATTGCACATTGACAGTAATTGTCTAAGTGTCATTTCGATCATGTCAGTTGATTATTAAGATCAGTTTATTTATTGGTAAATGTGAAATTAATACAAACTCAAGTCCCGATTAAGCCAGGGTATGAGATATGAACTTTTTATCGTCGAGGTTCGAGGACCTAGAATTCTGGCATCTCTGGCTAGTTTCATGTATAAAATATTTTTTTAAGGTTTTTTTTTTTAAAACGTAATTCTTTTGTTTTTGTATAAAATATATCTATCTATTAATTTTTGAAGGCTGTACATTGGAACGTTATTACTATTGTTAAATATTCAATTTATTATTTGTTGCGTGTAAAATGTAGAGCAGTTTGGATATATAAATGGATTCGATCAAGTATAAAGTAGGACTAATTGATTTAAGATACCTGGTAAGTTGTAAAAGCTGTGGTTGTGTGAACCGTTAAATTGCTTTGAATACAACCCGTGTACTGAATAAAACCGATAGTGGCTTATCCATTCACTGAATTGTACGCTTTTATGAGGTTAATAATATTTACAGAGTAATAAGTATACGTTTTCACTTTGTACCGCAAAGAAAATTGGAATCTATAAATAAATGAATAGAAACTCCACGTAATGTTATGATTTTTGTGGTTACAATTTGTATTTTTAATGTAATTCTATATAGTTATAATTATTATAGAGTGTATTCATAACTCTGTTTGTTTTGTTTAAATAAGTTAATAAATTCCCGTTGTTGTTTTTTCTTAGGTCGGTGTGACAATACATTCTGCTAAATAATTAACAATTATTTCAAAAAATTTGAAGGCAAGAAATTCTCGTGGGAAATGCACAGAAATAACTAATATATTAACTTTTAGATCAAGTTCAAGGTTAGCTTTAAAGTGCTTATTCATCGTTTAAATAAAACACTGTGTAATGAATTTCGATTCATATTTCACTGTATACAGGCTAATACAAAAATACTTTCACATTCAACATAAACTTTTGTTTGATGAATGAATTTGAAATATTTCACTAGGTAAAAAATAATTTGAAATAGTAAATATAATTATAGTGTCACTACAAAACTTTACAGTACAAGGTTTATACAATGAGAATAGTAATAGCTTATCATCTTCTACGATCTTATGTTAATCCAAACGAACAATAATAAAAATCGGGTTAAGAATTTCTGCGTGAAAGCATTACAAACAAAAAAGTGAACAAAATTAATTAATCATAGTATAAAGATTATATTAGGCTTCTATTAGATATTCTACATATAATAATTATAGTTTTTTATGTTTAAAAACTAAGCTAAAAACGAAGTTGTTATGGTAATTTAGTTTCATTTAAGTACGAGTAATTATGCATTTTAGCGTCATCCAACGCTTATGAAATGTGATTTCATAGACAAAATCATAGGTTACCTGTACGCGGAAGTAAGTGGTTTGAAAATGCAAATTTTATGAAAAAAATTATGCGGTGCAGTCATTAATTTAAAACGATTATTTTGGTTTTGCTACTCTTAGGACACAATATATAATTACATTAACCGTATTCAACTTACACGAAATATTGTTGTGTTATTAGTAACGAAAATAGTAATTTCTGATACATCTTTAGGATACAAATTAGTTTGGATAATTTTTTCTAATTATAAAATATGACGTGTGAATGTGTTTCAACAAAACAGTAGTAGTTATAATTGTTACTAATTCAATGATAAACCATGTATAGTAGGTAAATAAATAATTGTAATAATAGCAACCGTACGTAGGTACATAGACACTAGGAGAAAGAGGTTGTTTATGTACTTTTCAGAACGTTATATGAAAACATTTGTTATTTTTCTATTATAAACTGTCATTCATACTAAAAGAAACTGCTTTATAAGCGAATAGCCAGAATGAATCATGTATCTACGATGCGTTGGAAAGTTGGTACGTGCTTCGGTAAGGCCATCGTCCACGTCCACATACGTGACGGCTACCAAAAGCGGAATCCGCCATGTCATTGTCAGTGTCAGTCGCCGGTTTTACAGTTACCGCCTTTTTCTATCCATTTCGTTATAGCGCCGACGTGCCTTCCATATTCATAATTCATTTTGGCTGACCCGAACAAAGAGCATGAAATGGGTTTTACTAAATTTGTAGAAAATCTAACATTTTTTTCAACGAATGCTCTAAACTCTGTTAAATAAGTTATTCAACTGTTACAGGAATTTACACTAGTACCAACCATTAATTTTTTCTTATTTCTAAAGAATAGTTTTTCTTTTAAGTTTAACGGACAAAGAGTAATTATCTCAAGAGAAAGCGAAGCGAAGAAAGCTCTGGTAGACACAGAAGTACAAGGCTTGTCTATTTGTTACATTATTAAAAGGACGATGTTGGTCAGTGGGACGACTTCTCTTGTTGCTCTCCAGAGGCTTTATGACAATTTTCTTTTTGTGTACGTGAATAAAGTGTTATTAGCAGGTCATCTGGGGAAAGTTATTAACAATGAGCGTGTCGCTTCTTAGAGCTCTTGTTAGTTACGTAACTTTTATAAAAAAGTGAAGTCCCGTGTCCCCTAGTGGGGTATGGGGCAGATGGATTTCACATCTGTTTCACTGATCGATTTTTTCTTTAGGGGCAAGTAGGTGATCAGCCTTCTATGTCCTGCCAGACCGAGTTCTTTTTATTTTATTATCTCCACCGGGAATCGAACCCAGGACTTCTCGGTTGTAACGCTTACGCGCTTACCACTAGACCAAGGAGGCGGTCAACGCAACTTTTATAGTATTTGAATATTATAAAGATAGGTATATTAGTAAATTATATTTTTACTATAAAGATCAATGGTACAGATAGAGTAGTTTTGGTCTGTGATATTAAACAGATCCTAGAATTTAGCTTTTACTTACTTTACGATTTCGTCTGCGTGTGCATATACAATATGGCATTTAATATCAATTATAAAGACACTACGTTTAACTAATCAGTGAAAGATTTTTTTTCAATCAGTCAAGTGATTTTATCAAATAATCATAAAAATATCATTTTTGTCATTGTAATATAGATTAAAACATGATTTAAAAAAAGTGCACATATTAATGCTAGTTTTGACTACAGCAAGAAAGTAACTAATACAGAATGTTGCCTACTATATTTGTTTTAAAGTGTAGTATGTGCAGTATTAAAGTTATCATAAAACATGTTGTTATATCGAACTGATTAATTCTTATTGATCCGACTTTCAAGTCGTTCGAAGGAAAATGCTTAGCGATTTCCACATTTCAAGTTCCGCGTAAGAATCTTGGTCACACATCACACGTCACACGTTTGCGGAAAGCGAAAAAAAATCTCGTTAGAAAATAGGAAGTTAGCTGTCGACAACTCGATTCCAATTTGAGTTTATCCAGTATTCATATTTAAAACAATTTAGTATTGGGTTCCAACGAAACGTCCAACGTTTTATTTTACAAAACTATTGGCAAACATGAATAGCGCTAACTTATTCTGATTGAATAAACGGATTTTTTAGAACACACTCAACGATAACGGATTTTAAAATTTCTGCCGTTGTAATCGAATATACACTACAAATATTTGGAATACGAGAATAAAATAAAATCCACCATGTTTAAATTTAGTCGTAAATACTAATTATCGTTAAAAATAGTACCAAAATATTGAAAGGAATTTTCGAGTTTTCATAATTATACATACAATTACATAAAGTGAAGTCCCGTGTCCCCTAGTGGGGTATGGGGCAGATGCATTTCACATCTGTTATACAAGTACATAATTAAGTGAAAAAAATTCATTCTCACACTTTTTTAATAACGCTATATAAAATACGCTTATATCGTTACAAAATAAATATTAAACGGATTTCAAAAAATATTTTATAATAAGTATAATAAATTTATAAAACTACTAGCTGACTCGGCAAACGTTGTTTTGCCATATTAATTTTTGGGATGGGTTACCCTTATCACTTAGGGGTATGAAAAATAGATAGTAGCCGATTCTCAGACCTACTGAATATGCATATAAAATTTGGTAAAAATCAGTAAAGCCGTTTCGGAGGAGTAAGGTAACTAACATTGTGACACGAGAATTTTATATATAAGATAAAAATGCATTATGCATTGTGCCACATGTGCCTATATTTTTCGTTCACGTATCATATTATGGTCTGCAACATCCTGACTTCCCTTTTGAAACTGCTGTTATATGGAATGCTTCCTCTGCACATGACAGGTGGGCATAATATCAGAACTACTTTCCGTTCGTTGAACTAACACCGTTAGCTACTTTACGCATTTAACTCTCGCCGGCTACATGACACAAATAATAATATCGATCTGATTCTAGCTTATAATAGGGTTGTTAACGTTATCAGCAAGCAGACTATTAACTTGGCTGTTTTTTATAATTAAAATGTTTTATAATTTATGAATTATATGCCTATTGTAAAGGTAGTATTTCTCTTTTAAAAAGTAGGTTATGGCTTTGCCTGCACAAAAGAAACATTTTTTCTCTGCGATTCGAACCCGACACAATCTTACGTTCTGATGCGATAACGAAATGATACGTACAAATCGTATAAGAAACCACCATAAAATGAGATGCTTCTCAATTTGACTGTCTTTTAGTAACAATACTTTCCTTATAGCCTTATTGCAGACAACAACAAGAGACGAAATAAAATAACTATATTATTTTATTATAAATAAAAATACAGAAAAAATTACTTAAATAAATTTGTCTACATTTATTTATTTCTATGTGGAAAATTTGTCTAGCTATGTTTATACGACGATAGACGATTCGCTTTCAGATTAAAAATATATTTTATATTCCATATACAAGATATAATTCTGAAGGTATTTTCTATTAACTTAGTATTACTTGAATATTAAAAATAGTGAGTCATTTAAAAACGTATCCGCATTTTGCTAAAGTGGTTTTGCCGAGTGAATTCTCGATAAACAAGAAAAATGGAATAAGATATAAACATGATACATTAAAGCAATGAAACAGAAATATGTATTAACTAGGTCGTATATGTTTAATATAACTTGTTTGATTATATTTTTAATTGCTAAAATGAAATTAATATGATTTAACTTTTACATAATATGTGATGTAAGTGTGTATCTTTATATAATTTAAATAAATACTTACTGAATTTTACATGTTCATCAAATCATAAGTACAAGAGTTTGATGTAAAGGTTAAGATTTTTCGTTTATCTTTGCCGGGATCCGAATGCAATTAGCGTATGTTTCTTATCTATCTACATAATCAAATTCATGTAACGTGATTTAACTACTGACGAACAAATGGATGATTCGGTTTTTTTGAAAGCTAAAGTGACACAATTTATAAATATATGTTATTCCATTTATGAGATATTCTTATTTGTAATTATTACTTCCGGGGATTTTTAAATTGTCATAACTTTCACTTACTAGTTATAGTCGAATTTACTAGCGAACTCACCGCAACACACAAACTTGACCAAACGCTATCGCTATGAAGAGTGAGGTGAATTCACCTCGGAATCGACGGATTTACAGAACATTGTTGCGCGGTTCAAGCGAGAATATTATTAACAGAAACATTTTACAACAAAGCTTGAAACTGCTCAACAAATTAAGAGAAAACAGTTCTGAAGAATTTTACAACGCCATGTTAAACAAGTATACTGAAAAGTCATCCTGGAGAGAAACTCTCTACTCATACGGTTGTAATCTTCTCTAGGATTCTAAATATATTTGAATAATGCAAGAAAATATTCTGAATACTCGACAACGTTCAAGAATTTTCATTCAAATATTTACTACATGTCACGTCTTGAGCAAAGTTTTTAAAAATAACGCCTACGATAAATCCTTGCAGAAAAATATTATATTCTGATGTCTATGTCTGAAGTCTTTGATGTCGTAGAAACCAAATTAAATATTTTTTCATGCCGAAAGCGTAATTACGGTCTAAGATAGATTCGGCTATGGAAAACGAGAAACAATTTGCAAATAATAATTTTTTTATTGAAGAAAATTTTTCCGTTCATGATTACTTAGTATCTACCTACATTATCAACACGGCAATATTTTTTTTGTGAGTAAAAATGTTTGAAATTTCAGTCATACACTTTCGATGTTTTAATTTCGATAGGTCTAGATACTTCCTACAGCTTATCTCTTCTTAATTTACACAAATGGTTTATTATAATTATTGATTTCAGATCAATTAAAAAATTAATTAAAACACCAATGAAACACTTCAATAAAATAAGTAAGTGTATTGTAATATAATAAGTATTTTAGTGTGACTATAATAATTATATTTCTACACATTTTGTATTTATAATCTACGAGTAAGTTTACATTGCAACTTATGTTTTTATAGATTGATGGAATGTTAATTTATTTGTTGTATTCCTATGGTAATAATATGCAGTTGGCGTATTGGTATTTGACCGTCTGACATTGCAATTCGCAAGGAATAATTATTGAATTTTTATGAAGTTGTTTGTTGGGTTAGAATTTATGAAGTTATGTAGTTTATCGGATTATCATATATAGTCATGTTCTGAATTCAAGTTATTTGAACGACACGATCATGTGTCACGTTTTAACGGACACAGAAACATACAAAACTAGAATTTTTGCTTCAATAATTGCGAGAATTGTTTTAAAAGGTTATCAGTTAAAATAAATCACGTAAATAATATTTGAATTTTATCTAGTCTTACCTTTAAATTGTATAGACAAATTCATAATACATGATGTTTTATTTCAAAATCCGCCACATATAAGATTGTTGGCAACACTGTGGATACACAGTGAGAACCTTTTTTTTTACTTGTCGTATAATTTTAAACATCTACCTGCGTTCCTTTCAACTGAATCACCAAAAACGTTTTAAGGTTGGACCTACTCAAGATTAAGAACTACATTAGAGACCATCTTTATTTAGGATCTCGTTTAAATTTTAAATTTTATACTTAGTTATTTTTATTGAACGTAAAGGATCCAATAATGAAACTAACCGAACAAATTTCAATTCAAATTGAGGATGCCTTTGACTGTTTCGCAAGGCGAACCGGTTTCGATTTATTCGCAGTTTTAAAACGTAGGACGTAGAAGTTTTAACGATTTGAATGAACTTTAAGCACTGATTAAACGAAAATTCTTTGAGTCAAACGGGTCCTTAGTCAACAAATTAAAAGGAACTAACGATTCGGGAAATCAAAACGTGAAAACCTTCGTTAGGAACTGCAGAGAAGTAAATACAGAATGGTTGTAAAAGCCAGAACCGATGGACAGAGATCGTAAATAAAAGAGCACGAATAAGTAGCAAAAGAACCTTTCTAGTCTGCGGAAGCCAGCTGAATGAAACTAATGAGATGTCCCAATGAAGCCACGCGATTCGTGAATGTACGAAATTCTTTTGGGGTCATATTTGCCACTTGTGTCTGTTTCTGCATAAAAAAGACAGTTTAAAGAACCGTCGCATATATCAAATCGACTATGAGGAATCGGTACTTAAAATAGTTAAAAATCTTAGATAATTATCAACTATTTATCAAAATTGCAAGTTAATTGCAATTAAGCTAATATAAACAAATTTAGTTTCGCATTACAATATCTGTTTTGTTATTTGTAAATGTGCTCCTTATATATATTCCTTATATTATTAAAGAAGGGATAAATTAAAAAAAAATATTTTAGGATAGATATTATTATTACAAATCATAAAATTAATAATAGTAGAACTACAAAGTTATTACTTATTTCTATGACCTCAACACTAATAAATAATTACCTAATCAATGACTCATCACTTTGGTTAAACATCAGAGGTCTTCAATATGTATTCAACTATCAAAACTCATTATTGCATACCATTGTATCTTTGTTTTACGCTTGTAGTTCGAGTAAGGGCAAAAATAATTTGATAAGACAAAATGTTATAAATACAGATACAATTAATAACAAAGCCAATCAGTATAGAATTTTAGATACAGATAAAATGTAGGTATAATTAAACATTACTAAAATTAGTCTTGTAATCCTGTAGAAATGCATGAGCCAGACATATTGCTACGCTGTTTCACTGATCATATTTACTCAAAAAGAAAAGTATTTGATAAGTTTTCTGCGTCATCCAAACCGAAGCCTTTAATTGGTTTTTACCAGAATAGTGCCTTCACTTATGCGTGATTAATAGAGAGAGAGAGAGAGAGAGAGGTGGTTTTGTGTTGACAAATATTTAAGTTGTAGGAGTTATCTGAAATTAGTTCGAGTGAAACCAGAGCATGTAAGTTTTAGTAACAGGATATGTTAGCAGTAGATATCATACCACAGAGTGGTTTCCATATGACTCAACCGGTATGAAGCGAGCTGGCTCTCTGGCAAAAAGTTCAAGGTTCATGACGCTACTACCTGCTTATGTTTTTAAAAATAAACGTTTTTTCAGTTGATAAATGCATAGCTATTATTAGTTGGAGTTGGTTATGTTCTTCATCGTTCGTTTTATTTTCATCTTTGATTTAATATCTTATATTTAATATTATGTAAGAGGTAGACGTGTAAGTATTCCGTCTGTGTTTTGATGAAATGTGATAATATGACGTTCTAATTTCCAAGTAGGTGTAATATCATTAAACTTACTCTCGCAGCAACTCGTTATAATATTATTACTATTGTTATTTCTTAATATCAATAAAAATTATATTTAACACTTCAAACTAAACAAAGAAATAAACTTTATCATAAAGTAAGACATGCAATGAATTTTATAGGTATTCTTTGAAGCCTTTAGAAGTCACGAACTACGATCTGAGTATAATTTAAATGACTTGCTAGACCTTTACCCATAAAATTGTTACTAACTCAAGCTAGAGTGGAGTTTTTTAAGACACTTTATTCTTATGAACATAACGATTTTTTATATTATACAGGAATTGGAGTCTGGACCTTGAATTTTTTTCTGCTGACATAACATTTTTATAATTCATTGACAATACATTTTAACAATAAGTATTGTTGTTTAACCAAACGGTTATTTCGCACGTATTAAATTCGTTTCTGATTTAACCATGAATATTTATGACCTTTAATGCAATTTACGTAATATCACCAGTAATGTGGCGATGTAACATTTAAACGTTCGAAAACGTTCATATTACCTACTGTAATTACCTCACTGAAAGCGCGATAAAAATAAAACAAAACGCGGTAATAATTTTTGAAAATGGAACAACAAATCCGAAGAGGATTCATCTACTGCGGGTATTTCAATTGTTTTGGTATCACAGATTTGTATTTGCAAAATAAAATGAAAACAAACTGTGAACGGGCAATGTATTGCTCGTAGTGGCTGATAAACTTTGGCAATCCAGGCACAGCGCGTCGCCTGCGCAAATTAGATTGAAAGAAGTGCTACAAATAGAACACTGTGCCACATACTACACTCGAGGTTGGAGCTTTTGGATAAAGCTTTTATCACGCCTACGTAAGGCTTATTTTAGCTGATCTAGGAGGTGCTATTTCAATATTCTAAAATGCGCAATAGGTAATTTACGAAGCTCACAATTTAAGTTCAAAAATCTACATAAGCGTTTCGGAATCCCGCACATCAATTTATGTCATGTATTCTAGTAAAAGTGGAAGAAATAAATAAGAAATTCACAGTATAACTGTAAATCAACTTACATTTCATGATTATTATTTATTATTGCATCCCAATCTTTGACGTACCTAAACTTCTATTATTTTAGCAAGAAACACCATTTTTGAAAATATAAATAGGCTATTGATGCAACAATATTTTGTAATCTTTTTTAAGTTATTATCTAGATATTTACTTGAGCGAAAACCTGTTATCAGAAGAAAACACGATACCTAGACACTTTAAAAGTTTTCCATTTAAATCGAAATAGTATTAAAACTGTAGCGAATATTAAAACAAAACTTGTTTTTTGTTAATTAAGTTTTTCAGTCTTCATAATCTTAACAGGAAAAGCTTATGTGGGATTTAATTTGTGCTGAAACTTTCGGCGCTGTTAAATATTCTTATACAACACCTTACTTATAGGTAAACGTAGCAAGATCATTAATAAATAATTAGTGATAAAGGAGAAACAAGTATTATTTTAAATTTTTACTTTGTTTTCTAAATAATATATGGTAGATGATATTGCAACAAATTTTTTAATATATGTAGGCATTAGTTTCGTGAAGAAAGTATTTTCATACTAAATTACTTATTTAAGCGTACTTATCCGAATTTCGAGCAGAATATTTTATTACAAAGGAATAAATAATAGAGGGAATTTCGGAATCCCTGAACGCTTACTTTGTATTCTTATTACGGTTGTGGTGCGGAGATATCGGTGGCAAGTGTCTATAAATGTCTTAATGTTTATTATTCCCGCAATACCGCGTCAACGATAGACGAATATCAATCACTTTTCATATAAACTTATCGCTTACAATTGAACCCTCATAACAACGACCGTACATCGTATTTGTTAAAACCTTTATTCTTATTTATTTAAAATATACCTACGTCGATACATTTAAATTATATCTACCAAAGACCGAAGACATAACCAGTAATAATTATAATGAAAAAAGCAAGGAATATATTTGAAAGTCAGTGTGAAATATTTATCTACTGATTTTCTGTTACGGTTTGGCACCATTTCAGAATAAGTGAAGTAAAAATCGGTCAATTAATTGGCATAACACAATTGACTTAAGAACGCTTTCTCTATCCCTATATCCCTTTGTATGCTAAAATTTTTAAAACTACGCAACGGATTTTGATGAGGTTTTTTTAATAGATAGAGTGATTGAAGAGGAAGGTTTATATATATGTTTTATATCCGTGCGAAGCTGGGACGGGTCGCTAGTTGAAAATAAAGGCTAGTTAGCCCCACCTTAAAAGTAAAATGACTACCTCCAGTGGAGCATGGGGCAGACATATTTCTGCATGTGTTTCTCTGTTTTTTACAAATAACTAGATGTAAAGGTAAATCAGAATACTGTGTCTACCCAACCGAAACCTTTATTTATATACCTAATTGTTTAAATAAAACATCGCAAGATTT
The DNA here is from genome assembly GCA_912999735.1 of Aporia crataegi. Taxonomy (NCBI): domain Eukaryota; kingdom Metazoa; phylum Arthropoda; class Insecta; order Lepidoptera; family Pieridae; genus Aporia; species Aporia crataegi. The sequence goes on from OU538736.1 coordinate 6,987,028, forward strand.
ATAAAATAAATTTTGATTTACGATAAAACAAATCTGCCATTACAAAAATATATTTACTTTTTTATTTACATTACAAAAAACGCCGTGTTCGCAACACGTCGCGGCGCCACGTGCTTTTAATATGATTTTCTGCGTATATAAACGTGAGACTATTTTGTTTATTCTAACACACTACAATTATATTTAAAAAACGTAGATACTAGAGATAATGAACTTTCCTTCATAAGAATTTTTAAATATTACATAGAAATTAGAATTGATTATGTCGCTAACTTGTATTTGATTAAAAAATACGATAGTAGGTATCCTATCTGTTTTTATAATGTTTTAAAGGTATATCTATCTCTTTCTTGACCGCCTCCTTGGTCTAGTGGTAAGCGCGTAAGCGTTACAACCGAGAGGTCCTGGGTTCAATTCCCGGCGGAGATAAAAAAAAACTCGGTCTGGTAGGACATAGAAGGCTGATCACCTACTTGCCCCTAAAGAAAAAATCGATCAGTGAAACAGATGTGAAATGCATCTGCCCCATACCCCACTAGGGGACACGGGACTTCACTACTATCTCTTTCTTGGCGATACATTCTTGGCAGAGCGGTTGTGGCTAAAACGTCTATCTATCTGCTGAGAGTATATCTAAAAGCATATCTATCTACAATAATTGATATACAAAATTAGTAATAAATTTAGTTAGGCTAAGGCACTACAGTATTGTATCTGTAATAAGGTTCAGTAACCATAACTGGTTCACGATTTCACGACACACATTTCACAATGAGCATTCAGCCAATTCGTTTTAAGTATGTTTCTTTTGTTTATTGCGAACAAGGTCAAAGAAAATCTTGGAACAATCATAATCCAATCCAGAATATCGAGAGAGAATGTGCACTGTGCAAGTTTGTTTTATGAATATCCAATCTTCATTTATTTATTTACATGAACCCTTACAGCCTAACCCTTACACTTTAATTAATAAATATATACAGGTGATTTAGATAAAAATGCAAATAAAATAAAAAAATATAATATAAGAATACTTAATACTGAAAACAGTTTAAAATATTTAAACAATACAATATAAATTTCGGAAACGCCTCAACACTTTTAAAATTAGAATGTGAGACACTTTTTTGTATAGTATACCTAGTACTAATATGTATTATAAATGTGAAAGTGAAGTTTTTGTATTTCTTACACTTTCATACTTAAATGAATTTTACTTATCTTGGTATGAGAAATCCTATTACCCATAGCATATATGCTAGCATTATTACCTATATGAGATATATTATTTATATCATACATAATTTCTTTGCAACGAAGTTCTTGTAAATATATTTATACAAGATAGTATATGATTAGCTTTATTAACCTTCTGAACAAACTTTTTGTGAATTGTCCAGGAATGGAATCGTTGGTCTGCCACGCAACAGGTATTTTATGTTAAATATATGACTAACTGTATATATTATTAATTAAGAATAAGCCATTTGTAGGCAAATTACATGTCATAGATTATACAACTTAGGCGTTAGAGATAATATAATTTTATCGCACGAAGCTTTTGATAAAATATAAACTGGTAAGTGAACGGTGTCAGATTACAGATGTGTGGGTTTGAAACTGTGCAATAGTTCCTTGAGGGCCTTGGTTAGTGATTAGTCGTTTGATTATAATATAATGACAATAGGTTTCAGAACAATTGGCTAATGTAAATATATATTTAAAACCTTCATTTACACTTATACAAGAGGCTGATATTTACCGTAGGTGTGTACTCAAAATATTGGCTGAATTACCAAGTTGTATTTTTTAAAAATGAGCTAATTTTCAAACAAAGTCATGTCTAACGGAATCAAATCGACTCGTTGACTCAAAACTGGACACATATAGAACTCGACATTCTAATTCCTGTGAGGATCAATTGGCTAATACAAAGAATTAATTTTGCAAATCCTATTCATTTTCAATAGATTTGCACAGTTCAAAAGATTCGTTAAATCTTTAAGCTTTAATTAAATCAATGGAGTTATTTCGCAAAGCTTAGATACATCGAAAACAATTAGATGTGGTCGGCTTTATTTCGACTCCTAATTTAGGTGGTTGATTTAACAATGTAGCTGAATTCCTTACCGAGGTCGACTTCATTGGGTGAATTCATTAATTTTAAGTTTGCACCGGAATTGAATGGAAGCTAAGAAATGGACGTAATATTTTCTTTCAAACAATGATATTCTTAAAAAGAATTCGTTATTCATAACAAAAGATGTTAAATAGTTAATTATTCGTTCTGTCGACATTTAAATTAATGTTAGATCTTTCTTTCAAATTTATGTAAAACATCTTATTTGTGCAATTGTTCACGTGTTTAAAAATAGCTGTTGAATATCTATATACCTACCTATATAAAACAAAGTCTGATTATTTACACTATTATATAATAACTCATATATATATATAATAACTCAAGAGCGGTTTTACTGATTTAATGATCACTGTTTTATTGGATATTTCTAATCCAAGAATATTAATATATTAAAAATATAGAAAAATTCACGATTTCCTCATACATTTTCTATGGAATGACGTTATAGGTGACACGTTTATTGGGAACTTTGACGCGATACGAAGTTCGCGGGGTCCACTAGTTCTTAACTTAATAATAAAGTTAGTAAAGCGAAATCTCGTAATCCCTAGTGAGGCTTGGACATTTTTGATAATTTTATTGATCATATTTTTACAGATGATCAGCACTTGTCGTTTTGTTTTCTATGAATTTGAAACCGGGACGCATTTAACGTCAGACGCGTGAAGCACTTAGCCATGTAGAAACTATAATTTAATTCCCTCATATTATCTCCTGGTTCGTCAACAAAGCAGCATTATTGGTCGCATTCCTTCGAGGTAAACGACAGCGAGCCTTGCGTTGTAGCAAGGTCATTTTAGAAGGGGACTACTGACTGCCTCATTGAGCACTTCTAGATTATTACCAAACCGACATCCATATATCCTAATATGATAGTATATAGCTTTTTTTGTATTCTAAGATGATTTAAATCACAATTAACATTGCAACATTTATTCAACATATGCCAGGAATAAATAACCTTTTTTATACCTGATTCTAAAATCTAATAAAGTATGGGATATACGTATTAAAATTTAAATATAGTCTAAGAATTGTTAATCAGGTATATTATGTAAATATTATTTTCCATGTTAAAAATATAAATTAAAACAATGAGTCATAACACTGAGTGAGTCATAGTGAACATTTAAAGCAGTTTTATGATGAAAAATTAAAATCAACGAACATTTCTAGCCTAGGTCCAAAGGAAATGACAATAAAAGATGTATATTCTTTGTTCTTCTATACAAATATTATAAAAAGTGAAGATTTTTATTTTTCATTAATAAATTAAAATAAAACTGAGTAGAAATCTAGACTCGACTGACATATATAGGTTATATTGTATATGCCTTGATGACATCGCGACTAAAAACATAAAATATTTTTTTAATAAGGTAATTAAACAGCTAAGGTTCGTTCGCTATTTTTTAAGCATTTTTAGATTTACCTTTTGGTTATAAAATCTAGGTTGAGGTTAATTCTATTCATATTTAACTTTGGTTAACAGTAAAATAATAAGTTATAGTTTCTATGATCGGAGGTCAATCAACCGTTTATAGTTATTCTTAGCTACCTAAATAAATATGTACATTAGATACGAATTGAATGCAAATGGGGGATGGCAGGACATTTTTTAAACGCTGAATTTTTGAAGAGTAAACTTCTTTAGCATCATTGTGATTTGAAAGTCGATGAAACGAAAAGGAGACAGTAAAAAGAGACAGGCACATAAATTCATAAGATTTAACGTGGGAGAGAATGAGATAGGAAGCATTATACGGTGTTTTTTATAATTTTTGAAGGTTTGACTTTTACCACGTGTGAATTGCACACGTGGTTTTTTATTTAGTTATCTTGGTTTCCTTAGCATCCACAAAAGTTTATTAGTTTCATACAAAATCTAGGCAGCCCAAACTTCAAGATATTAAACCTTATTTATATATACATACTATTAAATGTCTATTTGTCTTTTATCTGTGACATAGTTATATGGAATAGCTCAAATAATATTATTAATAAACGGGACGTTCAGAGCAATGCCATATTGGTTTTAATCAAATGAATAGTTCGTGAATAGTTTCAGTTGCTTTAATATATTTCGTCTGTTAGCAGTAAGTGAAAGGGATTCAATATTATTAGAATTTGTTCGTATCCGTAGCTCAGTCGTTTGCTTGCTAAGCCGGTGATCCTGTGATCGAATCCCGGGGAAACAAATATCACCTACTTGCCTGTGAATAAAATGATCAGTGAATTAGACAAATAAACACAATACATGAGGGTTACGGGATTTCACTCACTCATACATTCAATATGAAGAAACCACGACTGTAAATTGCGCCTAACTTCACACCAATTGTATAGTCGTGTCTGTACGAACTTTACTCATTTAGAGCTTACCATATTATTGAACCTTGTTCTCGTCTAGATGCTTTCCTTAAACGTATGTCATTGTATAATAGAAGTTTATTCACTATTTTCAACGAATTCTTATTTTACTGTTCGATAATTTTTAAGAGTACCTACATATTGTACTTACAAGAGCTTATAGACTTACTCCCTTATTTATAAATGCGTACCGTAATTGGTTTGGGCGCTGTCTTTAACTGCCTTCAAAAAAGGAAGTTTTCAATTCGGGACGCATGTTTTTGTTTTTTAAACTAATATTTTACACAGCTGCGAAATAATATTTTACCAAATCATTAGTGTTGACATGTAGATCATTGTTATTAAAATGTCAAACTATAATCGGAAATATAATTCGTTTGTATTGAGCTTATATACTTCATGCTTGCTACTCCCATTGAAAACTATCCTATAACATACAAAGAATATTCAATTTTATGATATCATTCTCAGTGGATGACGTCATATGTCAGAAAAATCGTATCGATAATTAGGTATGATTCATATTACGTATTTCAAATATAAATTTTAAAGAATATAAACTGACTAATTGTACTGATAATAAATATAACATAATTAATAGTTATTGCACAACAATTTTTGAAAATCGTTGCCAAACTTTAACATTTATTTGACGATCTTTCGAGTATTAACTACCAAAAAAAAAGTAGAGAAAAACCTTCAAATTGGGAGGACCCTTTTATAAAATGATATGAACATTAATTGCATTCACGTCTTCAGTTAAAACAACGCAATAACGACCTTTTCGACATTCATTCAATCAATGGAAATTGTGAAAAGATTGACGGGGTTTTCATTTGTTATATTGGACCTTCCCGATCACATTTCCTTTGAATCTTCAAAAATAAATTGTAATACAATATTAAGAAGAATATTACGTTACTGTTTCTTTGAACTTTGAAATGAGAAACTAATTGGACGAATTCCATAATAAACGATATGACACCCAACTCAGAATTATCGTAAATATTAGTTTACTAAGGAAAAATAAAAACTTTAGTAGCAGAATCAAAGTGACGGACAATAATAAACTGTAAAAGATAGTGTTAAGACTCAAAACTATAGGAAAATAAAGTAATGTATTTTAAGGTGGTAGTTTGTAGACAGCGGAAGCAAAGAAACCCTTTGGATAATTAATCAATTTCATTAGTGCTCTTTGTTCCGTAAACAGCGTGGAAATACGGTTTTATTTTGTTCTGACGAAGCTCAAAGATCACCGCGAGGAAATCAATATTGTTTTCTCTATAAGCAGAGCTTTTTACTCATTATTACGATTATCATTATTTAACATACTTTGTAAACATCATTATATTGTTTAAAACTTAAAAATATACAGTCATGTTGAAAACTTCTTCCTTTTTGAAGGTGATGAAAAATATAATTATTTATTATTAAAAAAACAGGAATCAAAATAAGACAAGTCGATCCTGCCAGGATTCGAACCTGGAATCTTCTGATCCGTAGTCAGACGCGTTATCCGTTGCGCCACAGGACCTTGTACATATAACTTTAAATTGTGCATCTATTTCCTCTTATAAGATTAAGATCTATCATTTGAAATATTAAATGGGTAGATAGCCTACATTTCAAATTTCAATCAATGATTATTGATTAGCGTTTCAACGCCCATTCCCGGTTCTTTGAAAGTCTACACGCGAAGTGCGACCTCCTTAGTTCTAACGGGCTTGGTAACTGTAGTCTTCGTTACCATGCGTATTACGTAAGAGTTATTTGTCCTAACTCCTAACAAATATTCCGTAAGTGACAAGGTGTACACTGATTTCGGTTACCAAACTCATAAGTAAATACATTACTTGTTGCAAAGATACGAAATTGATTTATAATAAATTAAAGGTTATTTTCCTATGAGTTATTTTCTCATTGCTAAGAATATTTTGTCAATTTGGAAATGCCGTAAATATTGGGGCATATTATGTATAGTAGGTTCTTGTCATTAACGTTGTGCTTTAAGCATTTACAGATTAAAATGTGAAATCACGTTATCCTTATGTGTAATGATAAGTAGGTAATCAACCAACTTCTATGAACCCAACTGAAACATTTGTTTCCTCGGGATTCGAACCCTGATTCTTAAGGTGCAACACGCAGACGGGTTAACAATTCGTCATAGTGGTAGTTTCCACATATGTTCTACTTACACTAATGATTATTTCCTGGTATTTAAGAGCATTTATATAAATAAGTATCTACAATTAAGTTATACAATATTTGTCTATAACTATTAATACAAAATAGCCAATATTATTAAAATTGTGGTATTCTTATCAGAGAAGAGCAGACTCTATTTTCCCGGATTTCATTTACCACATAAAATATTAACTAAGCTACGACTAATGTTGTCAAGCTGGTTTTATAAAAGGAGGTTACGATTTTCTACTTCGCGATGTGGATTTTCTTGTTTTTGTATTTTTAATGGGACTTAAATGCTTTAGGAAGCAATACTGCACTTATTGCGTCATGTTTTTAATTTATTTATGCTTTTTATTAAAAATCACGAGCAAGCCAACATTTTCCTTTACTGAGCACGAAATTAACCAAGCATGACACCCCATCTTGTACAAGACTTTGTTCTTTTATTTGAAAAATTTATTCTTGTAACATGTGGGGTTATATACAGATCTCACTTTACTTTGAAATACAAATCCAAAAAACGTATATTCGTTTATTTGTACATTCTTCCTCATTCCTCTTTCAAGACTCTCTTAAATAAACATCACCACTCCATTTTCTCATATTAGATTATTTCACTGTCTATTTTCTGTTCTTATGATTGGGTTGCCCATTACACAGTAACTATGTTTCTTTTGTGACCGCCTCCTTGGCCTAGTGGTAAGCGCGTAAGCGTTACAACCGGGAGGACCTGGGTTCGATTCCCGGTGGAGATAATAAAAAAAACTCGGTCTGGTAGGGACATAGAAGGCTGATACTTGCCCCTAAAGAAAAAAATCGATCAGTGAAACAGATGTGAAATGCATTTGCCCAATACCCCACTAGGGGACACGGGACTTTACTTTATGCTTGTTTTGTATTATATTATTATTTGTAGTGTTAAAATCGTTAGATAAATAACTTTTATTGAGCAAATTTTAAGAAATTATCATTCTAAAAAAGAGACGTTTGTACGTCATGACTTTACAATTTTGAACTTCAATCAAACATACGATTGAAATACCTGACTGTACCTAATATATATATTTTTTTTATATTTAGAGATACTTTTATGGATTTTTAGTTTTCCGTCTTTAAATGTTAGGTACTCTTCAATAAGATTTTACATAAAGGAATTAAATTTGACAATTGACAATTTTTAGCCAGTTAACAAGTCAGCAAGTTAAAGTATTTAATTGGCTAAAGGCCAACGAAGACTACACGCATACACACGCATAACAAAGACCTAATTTATCACTCAACAATGCGCTTGGTTTTTTCGAGTGTGAATCAAGCTTTACCTTTTTCCTAACCTATTGTTAGATTGTGTCCCCTTCATTGTCTATGAAGTGTGAACGAGATAGAGATAGTCGGAAGTATTTTCGCGACGTGTGGCTAGAGTAATGCGGCCAACGTGGAGCAACATCGCAATTAGCTAACTTGTCTCGCTCCACTCACCTGCCACAACTTGGAATTCTGATGAGATTCCATCTCTATTGCTCCATACTAATACGTAAATCTCCTTTCTGCGGTATATTGTGGCTATAACTGGCTTGCATGGTTGAGATACCTAAGTGTAAGTGAAGTCCCGTGTCCCCTAGTGGGGTATGGGGCAGATACGTTTCACATATGTTTCACTGATCGATTTTTTATTTAGGGGCAAGTAGGTGATCAGCCTTCTATACTCTGCCAGACCGAGTTTTTTTTAATCTCCACCGGGAATCAAACCTAGAACCTCTCGGTTGTAACGCTTACGCGCTTACCACTAGACCAAGGAGGCGGTCATTTGTAGTTGAGATACCACTCAACCGAAATTGCAAAAATGTCAATGTAAATGGGTAATAAGTAGGTAATTTAATTGCCTAAATGTCTCATATAAATTTATTTTAGACTGGAATATTAATATACTCATACAGACTCTAATCACATTAACAAGCAGATTAGCTTTTAGTTCTTAAAGTTAGATTACTTTAGTTCTTAAAAATATGAATTGATTTTGAAAGAAGGAAACAAAAGGTTCTATTTGAGTAAAACTGTTTATCTTTGCTGCTTTTTACAAAGTTCTTTTTCATTGAGAATAAATGAAAATTGTAAAAAAGAGATATGGTTTTATTTACTTCATTTGCTAAGGACACGTTCTTGATGCTGGTATAATATGTTTCGGATGTAATAAACATATTTAATTTAAATTTATAACTAGCTGGTGTGTCGTTTGAAAAATAATAGAACTGGTTTTTCATTTATCTTAATTTGAATCATACACATGGATTTAGTTATTAAATAATACATTACTTGCAAGGATTATAAAATGTTTTAAATTTTAACATTTCATATTAAGCTGAATATTATGTTCATTAATATAAAAGCTTTACAATATTAAATAATTATAACTAGTAAATTATTCTGATATATTTCAATAACTTTATTTAATTTAAGTTAATTTAAATAAATAAAAGTTCTAAAATTCTGTTCCGTTGAAGCGAAGTAAATACTAAATAAAGTACAAGAAAAAATTACATAGATTTTAATACTATAGAGATTTTTTAATGTTTTTAATAATCGTACTTAAATCTTCTGGATTTTTTAATAATATATAATTCATATACTTATCATTATCTGATAGCTGAAGGCGCTGGTAAAGAATATTACGATCTGCTGCGAGTAATGCAGTAGAATGATATACTTTAGATAGTGAATCGACAGTATTTGAAACCAAAATTAAATTAAATTTTATGTAGCATGATTGAACATAACAAAACCCAACTCAATAGATGTTGTATTGCAATATTATTAATTTTATATTATATTCATTATATTTTTTCTTTATCAGTAGATCTCGTATAAGACTTAAAATTTGGGACTCCTATAAGTAAAGGATATTGGCAGAATCCATTTTTACATGGGAAACCATTTTTTTGAAGAAAAATAATCTGATTTTTGATACTAAACTGGACTGCAATATAACTTCTCTTATCGCATCGCTTCCCAAAATCTATAATTGTTTTTTTTTAATATATGAGGAGGTGAGGTGAGGTTCTCGAAGGAACGTTTGAAGAATGAGAATTTTGGTAATATACTGGAAATATAATCTATCAAGGTCGTGGGTAAAAGCTACCGTGCCTGATGAAATTGGATCCAGCGAATTTACATGACAATAAACTTCTTTCTACACTACTTTGTATAATGATTTGTTGGATCTTTGTAGAAACCATCAATTATAAAAAGTGAAAAGCAACGAATTTCAGAATGTTGTTAATAATCATTCATGTTATTATAGAGAGAGTTTTAGGAGAATATCTATGCGCTTTCGAGTGTTATCAAATGAATTTTTCAATGCGTCTTTCGTTTATTTAATTTGGTTGAGCCAAATTATATATGTTAAGACAATCACAGGAATGAATAGATATCACAAACATTACGCATAATAGGAGCTAACGGTTATAAGATTTATTATTATTGCGATAATATAAAGTTTGTTTTTAGTGTAGGTAACTTATTTGACAGTGTAGGTTTTCATGAAATATTGTACACTTATTGTCATGTTCATAAGAGCTTATTTACTCTCAAATACGATTCCAATATTAAATGCTAAATCCAAAAACATTTGGCACAATTTGACTGATTTCATGAATGAAGGTTAAATTGAGCACAATTAACGAATTAAAATTAATAATGAATTCATGAGATAGGACCTAATATTAAACAAGAAAAATAATATGTTAATAAGGGTATTAGCGCGAAGCAGCAAGTGAATATTTTTCTATAGTTGTAGGTGGTTTTCACTTGTATGGTATCATTTGCAAGAGGGTAGAAACAGGAAGCATAAATATATTAATTCGAGGGAGAGCCGAGCGTGGCGAACCGGTTTCAGACAAGATGTACAGTGGCCTCGTTTACCTCGTAAACATTGTCTACATCTAGAAATACAGAATTATTCGAATACCTATATGCAAAACCTAGTTCACAGTATTAAAAACTACCCTCAAATTAAGACAAATATTTAAGACAGAATGTTTACTTATTAAAATGAAATAATAACTTTTATCACATCTATTCTTAAACATCATTATATACCTGAATATATACTCAAATTTGTCGATGAATAAACTATTATGTAGAAAATCTATATTATTCTTGAAAAAGTAGGTAATCAATCATTAATATGCATAACTGTATCTTTAAATATCATTTGAAAATGTCAATGCCTCACTGAGTGTCGTTACAGAAAACGCGTTGATGTCTTCCCCACGGAGATCGCGAGCCTAAACTTTTTCAAGGAAGTTGCCAGTACGAAGAAAGTTGCATACGAAACCGGTCTCACGAGATTGGAATTTTGGTTGAGAATCACCGCACCCACCTGCTAGCACCCGACCAAAAGTATGTCACCGATCAGAACTTTCACATTACCTTAAATTAACTCGCTAACATAGATAGTAGAATAGATACTAACCTTTTTACACGCCGCGGGGCGTTCCAAATTTAAAATCCGGTTACACTATAGGGATGGGGTTAATGTACGGGCACTGCGCTCACAAGTCACTACACTGGAGTCACAATATCTGCCACATTATCCGGCCGGTGCGGTCTTGACGGCCGCCAGGTCAGCACTGAGGCTTTCTTCGAGACAAGCGTACGCGCAGGTAAGAATGAGAACAACACATCGAGTCACCTTTGTGTGAGTAAGCGGTGTATTAATGCGGTTCATTAGTTTTTCTCAAGTGATTAAGAAATAGCCCTTAATTAAAATACTGTAGGAAAAAACCTTACCTTAATACATCAGTAAGCAAATTACATACTTACCACTAACATTAACAAACTTGCAAGTTTATTAATATTCAACAGATATTTTACACTAATATTAGCACCCTTCCCAAAGCTTTTGTATGAAAAGTATTTTACGAAGCCACCATCGCATAGTAATAAATACTGAACCGCAACGCTGCCCCAATCCACCGACATATTCTCATGTACTGTTATATACGTATTTACCACTACATTGCAACGTGCTTTACCTACATAATGATAGTAAAAGAATCTTTATAATCGCAGACAACGTTACAGATAAGAGATCTAAATTTAAGCTCATCTTAAATTTAGATAGCGTAAGTAAACAATCGTCTACAATATCAGCGTCCAGAAATTATAACTAGCTTTACGATATTGTAATACTCAGAAAGTAAAAAAAAAATTAAAAAAAAACGGTTCAGTACTTTAATTACAGTAATATAATTCATATTCTCTTTATCACGTTTTGATTAAAATATGACATTTGATAGTTTTGCCTACAGATTACCTAAATGTTGTGCTATAATGAAATAATGTAGAAATTAGCTGAGATGACCTTGGCTTCGCCTGAATCTTCTGAATCTTGAAAAATGGGTAACTGAATCCTAAGGAATTCTGATTTCCATATAGTTTTACCTTTTTTTCAGTGTTATACCCTGGTAGTGAATGCCCATAGGCCGTAATCACGTGGGACATACATATTTTTGTAATTGTTTCATTGATGATTTTTTTACAGGCAAGTAGATCAGCCTTCTGTGCCTACTCAACCATTCTTCATAAAATTCCCCGGGATTCGAACCCAGGACTTCCGGTGCAATACGCAGACGCGTAAGTCTAAAGCCACGAACCTCCTTGGCTTAGTCGTAGGAATTACAAAAATAGATTATATCTCTTTAAGGTTTTTTGACTAAATCATTATCTAATAACAAAAAACAAAATCGAATATTTGAATTTTTGAATATGGTAGGTATAACATAACTCGGATAATATTTCAGCTCTTCATATTCAACGACTCTTATATAATGAAATAGAGAGATGTAATTTTAAAGTCAATAATTACATAAAACGTGTGTGGATTGAAATGCACTTTCTCCAATGGCTCGTGACGTCATTGGGTCGCGATCACTTCATTCAACACGATACTAAGAATTTGGGATAGCATCGAGAAACCAATTTCATAGTGTATATATTTTCTGTGATACTTTGAGGTTATATCTATGTCATATTATTTAAAATTCGAACGTCAGATATACATTTGGTAAATCTAGACCATAGACATCCTATGAAAATAAATAGCTTATCTACTCTGTTAAGATAAAAACAAGATTTACTCTGTATTCAAAAAATCTAATTTTAAATATTTGTTTTAAATTAAAAAAATGCATATTTTCAAAGCGAATATAATTATTGTGAAATCTAAGTTGCAATTCTTCAAAGCAAATTACTAAAGTGCTTAATGTTAATTCGATCATTAATCATATCACAAATTAGAATATTAAGTGATATTTATTTAATTGGCAACGTTGCATAACATTTTAATATATTGTAGGGAGTGTTAATTATCATTTTTCATAAATATGAATAAAAAGTATTATTAGCATTCGTAATATTTGCACAATCGTCGGGACTTATTTCATAGAATTCACTTTCCAAAACTGAATTCTAATAGGTGTACAAAATTTCATTTTAACTTTACTATAAACGTATCGATAAATAAAATTACACTTAATTTTTAACTGAAATATGTACTACAGTGTCAATGACAAAGAAACAATTTATAAATAGTTTATTTAAGTTAACAAAAAGTATGTTTCATGAAATATTTTTTTTAAATTACTATATTTTTAAAACGACTCGTTTAATTATAGAACTTTATGATTCAGAGTTTTAAGTTTGTCCGAGGTTATTTTTCACGATAAAAGCCTCTCTCAAGCCTTAGTCTATATTTGTATCAAATACGTAGATAGAACCAGTGAATATCTGTTAACTGGTTAGTACCAGACACCAGTGCGATAGTTCCCATATATTATGTTAATTTGTAGTCTCGAACGGGGAATGAGTGAATAAGTGAAATCGCGTATTGCTTATATAATTGATAAATTTATTCTAATCAACCAGAAGAGTTTACTATGTTCTCGTAAACGTTAAATAAAAAAGTGTCTGCAAGATTGTTATAGTGTCTGTAAACCAATAAATTCATTCACTAGAAACTTTCTAGCTTCTTCAAACACGTGAAATAATGAATCAATAAACAGTTTTACGAAACCAATCACAATTGTATGGTAATTTCATGGGAACAAATTCAATGGCGTTAGGTTCCTTACTTCTTACACTATTCTTACAATTTTCACTAGCTTCCCTATTGTATTGTAGGTACCTACTGAGTCCATAGTATTTCAATATAACAACATTTTATTATATAAACTTCTATCGTGAGCTTTTCATAATCTAATTAACTAACTTTAAATGGTCGAAGAGTAGGAAGTCTCAGTAAGCCTCCAAGAGCTGAAATTATTTTACCAAATAATAAATTTATTGTAGAAATAAATAGTTTTTATTATATCATAAGTAATGTCAGTCTATAAATGTTAGTTGATCTGCTAATTTCTGTTTGTTTGTTTGATTCAAATCATTACGAAATTGTAGGTATAGTCAGCAGGGGTAGGTAAAGAAAAATCATAAGTCAAGAAAAACCATATTTTAATTTTTAAAGCACCAATGCGAGACAAACGTGAATGCATAAAATGGAATTATGTAAAATTTAATGGCTAGACCAATTTAATAGAACGTTAAATTTTCAGAAAAATATTGAGGCATCTAAAAATGTCTTATTTGCAATAGTTCTTTTTATAATGGAGAATTATTTGTTGTAAAACAAAGCCTACGTTAACAAGAAAGCTTCTTACAGGGCAAGATGAAAAATTACATTTTCTTTTTCTCTACTATCAGAGCTAATGACGCAGTATTTAAGTTACTTTTTCGTTCATTCATAGCAGAGGTCTCGAGAGAGACTTAATTACACGTTTTTAGGAGACGAGAGTGAAACGAGTGAGTAGATTAGGGAGTGTTTCCCCGGAGGCCCTCGTAAAAACTTTACTATACTCGTGTCATATTAATTTTGTTTAAAATTAAAGTCACGGCTCACTTAATTGCAACTACGTGAAAACTAACAGCGTGTCGGCCGCTGGTAATTTTAAATGATATTTTGTATGATCTAGTTTTCAGTAGGAAAGCGATCGAACTTAAGGACTATTTTTTGCTTTGGTTATATAATGTTTACAAATTACATTGAGTAACTTCTTAGGTACATATTATACGTAATACGTGACTTATGGTAAAAAATTACAAAAGAGATTGTTTCAGTTTATTCGTTTGCGATAGTTTTGGTATTATTAAAAAAATTGTTCATTTGCATTGAAGAGCTCTATTCCTACAATATTGTAGCAATAATTGTATTGTAGTAAATGTGAAAAACTGTAAGCCCAAATCATAACGACCGAAAGGCGCAATTGGTACTGCTCCTGCCTTCTTCATCAAAAGGTCCCGGTTTCGAATCTCGGTAGGTGCGTTTATTTGTGCGATGAGCACGAATGTTTGTTTCCGAGTCTTGGTTGTTTATAACATTATATACCTACTTATGTGTTTATTGTGGTACCCTCGTTGTTTCTGATTACCATAACACAAGTGCTTCAGTTGCCTATTTCGGGTTCAGAGCAATGTATGAAAGTTGTCCCAATTAATATTATTTATCTAAAATTGTTATGTATAATCAAAGGTTGTATAACGACCAAAATTATTCCTAGAGTTCTGAACAAAATTTTACTGTAGGCGAGGTCAAGGGTGAAATCTAGATATAGGTGTAGTGTTACTGTAGGATTACCTCGTGTTCGGTTTCAGTTCGCAAGTTCATAACAACTTGGTCTTCGTTTCCGTAGTTCAATACCGTGTGCAATACGCTGTAAAGAGTAACTTGTATCATGTTATATTCTGGCCTTTGTATGTGTCTTTGGTCTGTGATAAAGTTACGGCAATAGTTAATATCTTTGCTCCTGTATTATTAACCGGTCTAACTAGGTGTCATAATGGGTATCATGAACAATTCAAAATTACTAGTAAGTTCATTGCAAATTATTTAACAATTGATTGTTGGAAAGTGTGAGTTTATTACCCGTTCGTCTCAGTAGTTATTTATTTATTTAGGGTTTACCCACAGGTGTTACATACAAAAAACTTAATTAATTAGAAAATACAATTAAGAACTTTAAGTACGCTTTTATTTGCCCTTTAAAAATGTGCATTTAGTATAGCATATCATGTAAAAAAAAGCAGTAAACAGAAATACAATACAAGTTTTTAAAACGAGACCTAGGCGGAACTGTGAGGCAGGTCCATGGCAGAACACATCAAAAGACATCGGTTCACGAGCCTAAATACACGGGGAAAATAGGAGTTCGAACCGAGTATGGTTCGACGGGAAGGAGGAAGAAGTTTTGAAAATACACACTTCATTTCACTGACAGTATTGGGAACGTCAATTTGATGACATATGACAATTGACTTATCTCACTTGTTGTGTCAAAATGCGTACTGTGAAGCCAGATGGGGCTCAGTTAAAATCGGGCTAACGAAAAGTAGAGAAATTGACAATTTAAAATCGTCTTATTGCTTAAATATTGCGATATATTTTATTTTCTTTATTTGGGATAAAAAACGGTTATACATAAATAGTTATGAACTAAATACAGTTTTGTATGGAAGTTACTTAAGTATAACCATCATCATTGTTCATGAAGTACATAACGATGTGTTATGTACTAAAAATGTACAAAATATAATTAACTTTAAATATGTAGCTATATATAATACAAATCTATAAATTCAAAATTGTTATTAAGAGCCTCTTTCTTATATTATGTTTTTATTAAACAATTTCTTCGAACACGACTATTCTGATTTCATTAATGATCTTTCTATATGTAGATAAGTTAATAGGTCTACTCTGACCCAATTAGGATATTCACTAGGATAATGTTATGAGGAAAATATGTTGAATAGAATTAATAAGAAGAGATCCGTGACATCGTTTGGAAATAATAAGGATCAAAAGTGACGCTTTTATACACGACACAGACACATCAATTTCTTTCCATCTCTGTTCTACGGATTTCGGTAGTATTTTGGTCTTCGGCGCAGCAGTGGAGTAAAAATTCTTACCAAACCAAACCGTTTATTGTATACACGAAATACAAAAAGGAACGACATAAAACCAACTTTCATTATCATCGCAAGTTTTATAATTCCGTACTACGTAAATATCCCTCGAGAGAAATAACATGAATTTCATAATGAAAAGTGACTCAGGATTCATCTGAAGCAAACCCTTGTTAAAGTGCGTGGCATATGAAAAGGGATAATTGTATACTCACTTGTCTTGTTATTTTTTCATTTTAACTCGATAACTTTTTTTACGAAATTACTTTTTAAGCTACGTGTATGTCCATTACCTACTTAACACGTTACAATGGAGATTGTTACTAGGTACGCAAAATCACTTGAAACTTTGTGACAGTAGAGCTTTTATGTATACAAATACACTAGTTTTTGTTTTACTCAAAAAGAGGAAGTAGTTTTGATTTGACATGCATTTAAAGTTCGTCAGCTTGTGTCAGCAGCGTGACGTCACAGTACAACAATCCACTCTGTCTCACTTCTCGAGCAGCGACGGACTGCGCGAGCAGTTGTAAAATGACGTCACGTCGTCCTACATTTAAAATTGTGTATCTCGAGAATAAATTGACGTATCAAATATTTTTTCACACGATTTTTCCATTTTCCATAGAAAATACGGTGAGCTAAAAATCAAAATGTATGGAAATTCTCCATTATGTCAACAAAGACAATCTCTTTGTTCAAGTTCTAATTAAGCAGAATTTCACAAAAGGAACGCTTAAATATACAAAAATTTGTACCTATGGTTTTAGCCGGTATGAAACTGCTAAAGATATACATAAAATTATGAAACATTTATTTTTACAATTAGAAGAGATGGGCACAGATAGATCACTTGGCTGAAAAGAAAATGATGTATGAAACAGATGCAAACGTATTACTCATAAGATTTTACTTAGGTTTCAGCTGACTTATACAGATGCATCGCTGAATTAGAAATTGAGTTTAATAATTCATTCTTTTTTATTAAATATTTCCTAATTATTTACATACAAAATTAAATATTTCTATATTTAAAAAAAATATATTTATTAAATATTTACAATAATGTACTTAATGATATGTATTTACAAAAATTTAATAAACTTATTATTATAATAAAATATTAAACTCTAAACAAAGTTACATAAATTCCTATATACATATCTCAATGTACCTACATATTCCTATTATTCTAACCAAATAAATTACTTAATTATCTGCTATAAATCCTGCAAGAGTGCTAGCCCACTTATAGGATGACTTTATTATATATTGTTTTATATTGTTCTAATAGGATACCTTACACTAGTATGTACAGAATGTATCTTTTAAGTAAATAAATTTTAAAATAAAAAATATTTACAAAAACACAAAAGGCTTATCAGAGCCGTTAGGGTGCGTACCCAAAATACTGGCTACATTACCACGTATTGCTGTATTCATTCTTTGATATTTCGTATATTTACTACATATAACGTAAACATCAGATTACTTCCAACGGTATTCTGTTTATCTATATATACCGTACACTCAAAACACCTAACTCTATAATTTGTCTGGGTTTTGTTGGTATTAGCGGGTACAAATTATGTGACAGCCGTGTTTCTAAGCTTAACGGTACAATTTGCACTACAGCTTCTTAATTATGATCTAGTTTGAATAAATTAAATTGACGCACTTTAAAATATAGACTCATATTCAATAACACTTTTATTTTATTTGAATGGAAAGAAAATTATCAACTATAAAAACGATCTATAGATCTAACTTGGTTTTAAGTGGCATGTAACCATAGAGCATAGAGCAATGAAGGAAAAGAGATCTATACCTAGTCGTAGAACAGCAATATTTTTACACTTTTGGAATGTAATGAAAAAGATCAATTGTAAAAGTGATCATCAGGAATCGGATGATAATTTATGAACGCACGCTTGAATTCCATTAGAAAGGCGATATGATTTATTACTTCTATCTACGTGTCATCAACATTTACTAAAATGTAATAATATATTGTTAGATATGAAGTTGTACTGTATAATATCTTATATTATTTCATTTATATTATTATAACACTCTGTTAGTAAGCTAAGTGCAAGTGAATTGATATTACAAGGACTAAATTGATTAGAGAGCGCTCCAGTCGCAATTCGTTGCAGCGTCGATCGAACATAACCCGTAACATGGGCTTAAATAGTATCAACTAATATCCTTTTCATACAAAACGGAGGCGTAGAAGGTCTCGACACGCAGTAAAGGATCCCGAAGATCCAATTGCCGTTACCAACACTAGTGATTAGACTGCTACTCGTGCGGCTCAAACAAATAATATGAAGGCGAAGGTCTCTTGTATCTTAGATCTGGATCTTCACTCACACTGGTTTCCTGATTCATTCCGGCCCTTCAGGTAGGTGTCCCCCCTGCGACCAAAGCCGAGGTTCGAGTCTCGCAGAAAACTAGTCTACCCTTGTGCTAGTTGTAGCAAAATAATGTACTTAGTCTCGGCAAACTGCCCGAGGTGAGTTGTTAAAGCTGATCAAAAAAAAAGTCAGTAGACCAGTTCACTTGGTCATAAAAAACATAGAGAATCATGATCTAGATATCAATGTACCTAGTAGTCATTAAAACCTATAACGGTTTTAATTATTTTAAATCCTTTTTTCTTGCTATATTTTTAAATTAGTAATAAAAAAGTATTAAAAGATATTTAGGAGCTATTTATTTGTTTCGGGCATAAGAATATTTATTACCAAAAAGGTATAAATAAATCCCAACGAAACATACAAATACCCTCTGTTTATATGACAAACAAGGGTATTTATCAAATCAAGCCTCGCTAAGGGTCCGCTTTATGACCTCATAAAATTTGAAGTCTACAGTCCCTCGATAAGTCTATTATAGCTGGAGTTAATTAAACTGTATCTAATTTACTATAAAGATACCTACACTAATAGCAATGTTTTAATTATAGCCTATAGTCGTATTTTATCTCCAAAGCAAAAATACATAACTTGTAACAAGTTATATCTGTTTTTCTGTGGCGTTGTATTTTCTACGCAAACGTACCGATTTTGATTTTCTTTTTTATTTATGTAACGTGACCGAGTCTAAGATAAAATTAAGATCTTTTCATCCATTAACGATTCTTAATTAACATTTTAGCATCATTGTAGCATCTGAGTTGGACCTGTTCTGTTGCAACCTGGCTGAGTTCACCAGCGTAACGCTTTTTGTCACTTGTTTTGGAGTATAAATTGAATAAACTATTTGTGTAAATTGTATTCCATAGCAAATTGTATTGATACTTATTAATGAATTAAGACTTAGGTCATCCCTGTCAAGTTAGTTTTAAGATTGAAATGTATAAATAAATAAATTTAAATTGTGTATAAATTTTGTGTACAACAAGAATTATTTTTGTCCAAAAATAATTTCAATAAGGAAGATAATTTTTCTCTGATGTACGAATAGGTCAATGGGGAAATCATAAAGTAAAAGAATCACAAAGTAATAAAAATACAATTAATTTCTGATTTTTATGAACTTAAATAAAAAAAAATTGTTTAAAATTCTCGGAGAATTAATATAAATTTAGATTCTTATTTAATATACTTGTTACCTTAATACATTCAGAAACGTATAAAGTTCTAGTTTTAATTTAATTAAAACTAAAAACTAAATCCTAAAATTTCTGCCTATAATACTTGTCAACATGTTTGAATAGTCATTTCGTATAAAACAGTATTTTTCAAAGTTATATATTTTATATTTAATTAAACTTAATAAAGCACCAGTCCAGAGGAATATAAAAAAATATAGTAAAAACTATATGTAACATAAATTATACCATTAAAGAATTATACATTTTGCTAGAATTGTTATACAAAATTTATTTTTTCATAATATATTTCTTTCTCCTTATTATGGATTAAATTAATATGTCGCTCTTATTTACATTGTATGATAAAATTCAACTTTCGGCCAAAATTACGGTTCAATAAAATTTATTTTAATAAACTGACTTCAAAAAATAAATAAAACAAAAATAAAAATTCTACAAAGAAAATATTTGGAAGTAGGTGCCTTATGGTTAAGGATTTTATGATTTTATGATATATTATCTGTTATAGTTTGGCACTGATTTTCGTTATGATTATATAAAAAAAAATAGAAATATAAAATTATAGAAGCTACATAAGGTGCATTCCATTAGCTTTTTTACTCTTTTAATACCTTTAAATTTAAACTGTTAATTCGCGCTCGTGTGAAATTGCTAAGAGGAAAGTGTTGTAGGCCATATATTTTCTTCAGAACTGAAAATTAGTACGGAGTTTCTCACCCTTATTCTCGCCTGAGTTAATTCAGAGTAATACGAAGACATTAAAACTTTTAGGACTGAAAATGTAATGTATGAGAAGGTGTAAGCAAACTTAGAAATCGTATGTTGGTAATTAAAATATAGATATATAGCCTTTAGCTTAATGAGATAGCTTCGAAACTCAAAGATAATAATATAGATTCAAAAATTATTTATTACAGCAATGTTTTTTTATTATTTTTTTACGATAAAGATCTCTTCTTATCATCAAATACATAAAATATAGATTTTCATAGATACCTATGTTGTATATTGTGAATTCCCGTAACCTCTAGTGGAGCACGGGGCAAACACATTGCTGTGTCTATTTCACTGATCATTTTATTTACAGGCAAGTAGGTAATCAGCCTTCTGTGCCAATTCAACCGAAACATTCATGTTTCCCCGGGATTCGAACCCAGGACCTCCGGCACAATACGCAGACTCGTAAACCAATTAGCCACGGAGGCGGATAAATATATGTTATATGTTGTATATTAGTGATTTCTTTATGACCTCAGCACTTATTAATTTAAGTATATTTTTTAAAATCATTCTTTTTTCAATTTTCATGTTTACTACATAGTTAAAATTTTAATTTTTCATCTTATATAAATTAAAATTTACGATATTAATAATTATCCGTGATTCCCACTAAAATGTAATCTATAACCTATAATTACCCTATTTTTAAAATTATCAGTCATAAATTCTTAACAATTAGCAATGTTTCTTCAAAAACCTTATTTCAACTTCTTTTCTCTAAAGTTATTTGGTCGCTTCCGGATCAGTTGCTTGCTATGACTTAAAATGGCTGTATAGAAATTGGTGGTACGCAATTGCAGTTCGAACTTTTGACAATGTTCAAGCAATGTTGGGTAAAGATATTTTAGCTCCGCGTGGTCCAGGGTCGGGAAAAGGTGATGCAGGGCATGATCTCCAAATCTGGTGATGGACTTGAAGTGATTTCCAGCGAATTCCACTCTTTCTATCACTGTATGAAGCTGATGGATACCCCAGTCTATTTGTTCTGATCTGAAAAAAAATTGGTGTGCCTGATTGTAATATCAAAATAGCTCATCAATTTTTACTAAATACTAATTTTTGATAAATGAAATCTTCCTGACATTCTGTTTAGACGGGGTAACTTCAAACAATCCTTAAAACATTAGTCAGTAAATTATGGAGTATGATAAAAAAGGGATTTGGATATTGTTAAATGGAATTTTTATAGTTAATAAAGTAGTACCGAGCGTCTTCGTTCTCAGTTTTCCATGCGATATGGTAGAGCATTCAGCTGCACAGCTGCACGACAAGATGAGTGATTAAACAGACATGTCACAATCGCTATCCATTGATACGAAACTGAATAGAAACACGCGATATTAAAACTCAGTGACCCGCTTTGTAGTTTTAACTGGATGTTTGAAAGTGGCGCATCGTATTATTATTCAGACGGCATTGTGATAATAATATTGGTTTACGTACAGTTGTTACTGGCACACATTATATGATATATTTTATTTCTTTCGAATAATGCTTGCGTGGGTTCTAATATTAATTTATCGCACTAATATATTTGTTTTTGTATCCATTCTGACAAAGTTATGTCATTTGTTTTTATATTTATATGTTCGTGAAAGAGATCTTAACATTATGATAATAAAGTATCTTTAAACTTCAATGTATATAATAAAGAGGAGATTTGTTTATTCCATTAAAAAATTCTTTCGTTGATGAGAAAAGTAGTTGTTACAAAGTGTGATTTCATAACCTCTAGTTAAGCAGACATATTTCTGCTTCTGTTTAACTAATAAATTTTTAAAATGAATGTTGATGTCATATTAATCTAATTGGTACACTACTTATCTAAGGTCAACTTCAGAAGAGATATTTTATTGTTATGACAAAAAATCTTTAGGTACACAAAGAATTACAAAAGTATTTTTAAGTTCTACAACACAATTATTAATGAAAAAAAGCGAGGTTCCATAGTGAGGTATGAAACAGTTTCATAGATCATCTTTTAACAGATAAGTAGATAAGTTATTGTGTCTTCCAAACAGAGACATTTTCTTTGAAATGATTGGGAAAATCGAGAATTTTCAAGAAATCACATACCTTGGTACATCTCCTTCGAAGAAATTGGTGTGTGCGTGGTGACCGGCAGTTAGGCCGAAAACCATGAAGATTTCACTAGAAATCATTAATGTTAGGAGCCATACAGCAATCGTCCATGGAAGGTACAGCCCACTAGCTAGCCACATCCAAACTGGTACTATAAACGGAATGATATGTCCCCATGTCAGTTTAGATCCTCGGTGTCCGGTAATTATTACGCCAATCCTGTAAATTGAATTTATTCCTATTAACTTACCAATTTCTATTAATTTTTAACCTCTCATAAATATTATATAAACCTGTTTATTTTCAGTTTATGGACAGTAAACGCCATTGAAGATTATGTGTAATGATCTTGAATGACCCATATGTATATTTTAATGAAATTTAAATAAAATTCAATGAAAATGAACTTTAATAGGCAACTTCCATATTTGAATAGAATAATATTACAGTTAATTGTATGTGGAAAAGGACAGATAATCGGAAAATATCTATTCAGTACGAGGACGAAAAGTAATTCAACATGTGTGACAATAATACGAAAAAGGACTGTTAATTAATTAATGCTTCAGGTAAGGTTATCTAGTAAAGATGGCTTCTCTTATAAAGTAGGTGAGCCTTCTACGCCTAACCTCAGTAGGTTAGGTTAGAACATAGTCCCTGGATTCGAAACCAGGACTACCAGCGCAATACGCAAGTGCGAGAACGACTGAGCTAAAAAGGCGGTTTTAACTTGGGTACCTGAATTTCATTTTGTGTTGTCTTATTTAAGTTACGGATTTTTCGATGTGGCAAAATACTATGAATAATATATTTGATAAATTGGATACGTACTCTTTTAAAAGGCATCCCAAAGAAACAAAAGCAAATACGATGGGATAATAAAAAGCAGCCATTTGGGCCCAAATTGGTTTATCCGGATTTGGCAGGAACTGAAGGAAGGGTTCTAACAGCGCTATTTCAATGTCTTGGGCGGTATTTGTATGTAGATGATGTGACATCGCGTGAGTTATTCGCCAGTCTCTAAAACATAAACAAATCAATAAACGGCTTACATAAACTTCAGAAACTATAAACCTACTAAAATCTATAGATTCCCTAAAGCTATTTAGATACAAAACACTTCCATTAAATTTACCTTTTACACGATCCTTTTTTTTACTACCACCTTCGCTTCGCTTCATATCGCTTACTCACGATATGGCCTCCTATTGCACTCCTAATTGCATATTTTATGCAAAATAACTAAGGTTGTCTTATTGAGGCATGTTTACAATATTTATGCGTTATATTAAAATTTAAGGTCAGCTTGTTTAGCAGGAAAAAATTGAACCTGTTTTCAAGTCTTGAATGTGTTAAATTAATCAACACCATTTACTATCACGTTAAATGTTAAAATTAATGTTATTGAATCTAACTGTGACTCTAATTAAAATTAGACTATACAATTTTTTTTTGTGAAAAATATAAGTAAATGCTAGTTATTATAAAATTGAATTAGAAGAAAAATTTGTGTTTTTTTCTAGTAATAGTACATAAATATTATGCTAGATAGTTCTTCTGCCTGTTGGTAGATCACGTGTAATATCATATAATTTTTCATAA
Source organism: Aporia crataegi (assembly GCA_912999735.1). Taxonomy (NCBI): domain Eukaryota; kingdom Metazoa; phylum Arthropoda; class Insecta; order Lepidoptera; family Pieridae; genus Aporia; species Aporia crataegi. The sequence goes on from OU538736.1 coordinate 7,011,828, forward strand.
CTCTCGATGCACGGTAATTATATACCTATGTAGGTAATAATTAAATGTATAAATAATTAAATACACAAAGTAAAATATTAAAAAGTGAATTTCCGTGACTCCTATGAGGGCATGGGGCACATTTCTGTTTCACTGATCATTCACTTTACAGGCAAGTGGGTGATCAGCGTTCTGTGCCTACCCAACCATTCATCATTGGTTTCCTCGGGATTTGAACCCACTTAGCCACGGACACTGTAATTATTTACGTTAGTAAGTAAATTAATATTAAAACACTTGTTGTTTTGTATTTAAAACACTTAACGTTTTTATTATAAAATTCTTTGATAATTTCCATGAAAAAAAAAAAACAACTAAAATGAATAACTTACGTCTATGTATTGTAAAAATATTCAAAATTCCAACTAAAAGTTAAAAAATTCAAATTTATAAACGAAGGAGATAAAAAATGTTAAGATCCGAATTTGAGGCCTGCGTCGTGAAGTTGTAAATGTGTGAGCATGTAGCTCATACTAAAAAAATACTTACGCATAGGAAAACCCGCTTAAATTGAACAAGTACATCCTCCAAGAATCAGATCTGTGGAAGTAATTGTGTGCACAAACTGTTACTGCACTTAGTACATAGCCGAGTACGACTGTTGATGCAAGACCAAGTAGCAAATTCTGGGTCCAAGCCCAGCAACAAACAGGAGCTCCAATTATAAAAAGGATTAGTAACGCGTCAGTGATATAATCGCTCTTTCTTCTCGCTTTCTTTGGTATATATTTTATCTTATCAATGATTTTCGCTTTTAGCGTTAAGTAGAAGTCGTCTTCTGCGAATGTGAAGGGTGAATTCCGTTTCGTATTTGCTTCGCGAACAAAATATTTGGGGATGATTGATTCGGGGACGCCACTTAAATGATGTGTAACAAATTGTTCTGTTATGTCGGTTCCCTGTAAACAATTGAGATTTGAATTAGAAATTATGGCATTTTGACTTTTGTATTTAATGCCATGGTTTATTTGATACCTATTTACATTGATCACGCTACATTAAACAAGCGAGAAAAAAACAAAGATAAATGCGTCCCTATTTATGTTTAAACAAAAAAGTCACAAAATATATAAACAGAATAAAAACAATGAAAAAGAAAGCAGTAATAATAATATTTTAGATGTAATTAGATATAAATCAAAAAAATAAAGCTGCCTGGCATTTAAATGTTTTATGAACAATGGGTCACCTGTTTTTAATGACCGTATATTGTATACTAACTGTGCCCCGCGGTTTCACTCGAGTTGAGTTCGTCGTAACGTGATGTTATATATAATATATCTCTGTTTATAACATATAAAAGTAGTCTAAGTTACTCCTTATTTCAACAGCTATCTGCCAGTGAAGATCCCGTCAAAATAAGTCCTGCCGTTTTAGAGATAAACCGGAACTAATAGACAGGCTAACAAAAATTGTAAAAAAATGTTCTTTTGGTAGATATATGTACTGTGTATATATCCATATGCATTTAGTAAAAAGCGGTTACTTTAATATTGCAAACCGACACTCCAATTTTATTTATCTGTTTATATAACACTGTGATTTAATATGCCTTACCTTAGTAGATTCCAGCCACTGAGTCCCACCGGGATGTGAGGCAATGAATTCCGTCAAGTCATAAAGTTTGTCATGTATTCTCCAAAGACCATCAGCTCCATCCTGTTTCCGTTTACCATCTAACCACTGGAGTCCATTCTTTACTTCCGCATCCCGAAGATGGGGATACGAAAGGCTTGGGAAGCTTACTTGACGCTTATCAGAATCTGGCGCCATAATCTGAAAAAGGTTAAGTTTCTTTAAACAATGTCTTTATTTTGAACGATTTCCAAATAAGCTAGGTTGTAGAATCCATAACCCATATTATCCCTTGGAACGTGAAACAACTTTAATAAGGAGCTTCTTTAAAAAAGTGTAACAGTAACAGGTACAGTCAGGTACCGCGGCGATAAATATTTCACATCGGGAATCACGCATTTCCGAATACAAACGAACGCTAATTTCCATGTCCAACAATTATTATATTTATCGCTTATCAGCATTTGATTTGGAACTAAATACTTTATTGTTATTGTTGTACAAACGTCATATAGGTAGTGTGCGACAGAGACTGCTGCACGAAGCAGAAATAAGCCAATGTCTCTTCCTTGTCGATGTGCAATATTTATTGAACATTTTATTGAAAAAAAAGTTGTCAAAATAGCCTATATATAAATACATCTTTAACAGAAATCTATGTGTATAAATCTATATTTAATTTTAGCGTGATTATTTCGAAGCGTCAAAAACTAAGCTTAAATCCTACTTGAAATTAATATTTTCAATTTATATAAATATAGATATTTTTCGCATTTTGCGACGAGTATATACAAACGTGATTTGATGGTGATGTGGTTTAAGGTGATTGAGATATATTATCAGTGGATTGTTTTAGCATAATTATTTGTTAATGCACATTTTAACTGTGTAAACCTAAAGATCAAATCATATGTAAGGTTTACTTATTTATAAGAAAACCATTAATTAGTTAATATAGTATTAGCACATATCTACATAATATGTCTTACAGTATATAATGTAGGTATATACCTACCACATAAAAGCCGTATTTAACTATCTATGAAATGAAACCGAAACTTAGTACATGTCAAATAATTCATAGAACGCACTACCCATTTTCTGTGACGTAAGACATTTTAAACAAAAAATACAATTCAAAAACATAACTTTGCCTCTATTGACCTTTTTCTTTATTATTTAGTTTTTAACTTGAAAAATATTTAATAAAATGTTGACGTTCACATTCTCGACTATATAAATTTATATCTAAATGAGTCTCAGGTACAAAGTTCGATTTGTTTATGTATAATTAATGAAAGAAACACGTATTTATTTTCATTATTTATCAAACGTGATGTTTGATAAATGAAACCAATTTCATTTTTTGATCATAAGTATTTATTTTAGAATTAACCTTAATCTATTTTATATATAAATTATATATTTATAGATACGTGAATCCTTAATTGAAAATAAATGGGAAAAACATTTAATTGTAGATGTAAGACGTGTCTTAATATTTGTCAGTGGTTTTCATCGAAACCATTAGACGGGTTTTTTTAAAGTGAAATCATTAAAATCAACCCAGCCGTTCTTGAGTTTTATATGGTTTTACTAACCCGACTTTATTTTTTTTAAGTTTATAGATAATTACAGCTGTAGTTGGTATAGATATGGTACTTTAAAATAAAAATAATTTTATTAAATAATAACTTTTAATAAAATTCTAAATCAATAAATTGTTAGAAATATATTTAATCTGTTAAAATTATTTTATTTAAATAGATAAAATATTTATAAGAATTTACGCCATCGAGAGGTCAAAAGATTCATAAAATTCACCTTCCAAAAACATCGCAAAAAATATGAATATTCAACAACTTTGCTTTGTAAAATATCTTTAACTAAAAACAGACGGCGAGTGTTTAAGGACTCGATTTTGCGATTGCGCGCTTATGATTTATAGAATTAAATAATATTGAAGTATCTGTTAGTGATAACAAACTACTCTAATTTATCTCTTTAATTATAGATGCTTTTTTGTTTCTAAATTTGGCTTGATAACGCTACTCTCCGAAACTGTAGGACGGATTTTGATAAATTTAGGTAGATTATTTCCTATAATCCTAGGATAAGATATGGTAGGTATATGAATAGACAGTAGTCATTCTTTATTTATCTTATTGCTGTAAACACTAAAACGATTTTTAACGTGCTAAAGTGAGAACCGAACATTGTCATAAAGTGTCCTAGAAAAAAGTGAAAGCTTTGATTCTATATTCCTTAGTACCGTTTGGTAGAAGTAAATAATTATTTGAGTAACTAGATACTTTTTACTTTCATATTAATTTTAAACTGAACTATGAACGAGTTCTTTTAAAGCACGCAAAAACCGGTCAGTGGCCACAGTTAGTCATGGTCATGGAAACGTTACATTATTGTGATCACTTATTTAATACATATTCTCTTCAAGGTTTGTCGCAAATGTAAGCGTTTCAGATTACTTTTAGAAAGTCTTAATTTTTTGTCTTTTCATCATAATTCGAACTAACAGTCAGACTTTTTATTACTATAATTCTGAAGCTAATTTTGAGATATCCTAACTAAAATACATGTGTTATTACTGTGCTAATTGTTTAATTCATTATTGAAATCTATTTACAATCCGCAATCAAACACAAGAAATGCATTAACAACAACAAATTTAAGTATTATTTAAAGTAACAACAACAAAAACAAATACATGCACAACATCAAAAAAAAAAGAACAAAAAAAAAGAACAAAGATGCTAAAAGAACGCTTCACAATAACATTAACACGCGAATCATAAATTCATGAAGAACAAAAGTAAACGAGCAAAAACAACATCACTGATGGTCGTAGACTGAGATGAGGAATTTTTTTAAATAAAGATATATTGGTATAAAAATTGGTCAGAGGATTTGTGGACATGGTTGGAAAAAATAACTCGACTGAGTTTCTTGGCTGTTCTTTTCAGATTTGGGCGCGTTCTTGAACGTTCATGAGCGATCATGGTTGTTTTAATATGAATAAAGATATTTTTGACTTTGACCTTATACCATTTGCCGAAAATTTAATATATTGTTTTTGAGACTAGATAGGTGTATACACTGAAAAGTATTTTAACCTGAACTACCTCTAATGATTATTGTACGTGTTTCGTTAAGTAATAAATAATTGAACAGGTTCCGTGCTGATTACATTAATTACAAATATCACTAGTTTTCCGGAAATTAAATAATGTTTCAAAGTCCAACAAACCACGAACGCAATTAATAATACCTACAAAACATTCTTGTATATAAAAGGTATTAAAACTTGTTTTTCTTATTGAAACTTGATAAAATACAATAACTAACTGTACCCCGCGGTTTCATCCGCGTTAATTTCGTCTTAACATCACGGTATATAGCCTGTAAAATTAAAATAGCGAACAGAAAAATAATAATAGATATGTATTTTTACCTCGTCTGAATGGAATAGTTATTTCTTTATTATTTATTTAAATTATTTTTTAAAATAAAAGTAAAAGTGAAAGTCTTTTTAAAATCGGTCCAAATTTCAGAGATAGAACAAATAAACAGACAGACAAAAATTGTAAAAATATTATATACCGTGTATATTTCCATATGCATTTAGAAAAAAGCTGTTATTTTAATATTACAAAGCCACATTCCAATTTTATTTATCTGTATAGATAAGATTAGATAGATGAAATATACTAACGCGATAAAAAATAAAATAAAAACAATTTGGAATTTTTAGGACCTTTTTACCCATAGACGATCTTATCAAATCTACTATTGAATCCATTTTAAATATCCTGGACTCAACTAACCTTTCCAATTCGCAATGGCGGTTTATGGTTAAGCAAAATTTCTAGTATAGCTCTTCCAGCATTTCTTTCTTCTTGTCACAAAACAAGTCATAGGTAATATTATAAGTTCTTTTACTTCAAACTATAAGGTTGCAAGAGGCGAAAAATGCTTGGATTGGCTGGCTGGCTAAATTTACTTTAAAAAAAATTAAATTTACAACGTAGCTGGGATGAACCCATTTGTAATAATATTTTTACAAAAATATTAGTTCAAACTTCAGTTCCCGAACGAGCAAGGTTAAGGAAGCCAGTTGTAAGGAAGCAGGACACTAGCTTAATGACTATTCTGCTTCTATCCTAGGAACTCTTTTTTTGTAGCAATGGACATTTAGAGACGATGGCAAGCGACCGGATGGGATTTCGTTGATCCCTTGGAAAATGGGACGGGCTTTAGTATGGGACGCTACCTACGTTGACACTTTGGCTTCGACACATCTCCAATGGACTGGTGTAAAAGCCGGTGCTAACATTGCTGAAATAAACAGCCAAAATACAGGTCTCTTTCTTCTAACTACATTTTTATGCCTTTTGGGTTAGAGATCTTTTGGGCCATGGGGTTCAAGTGCTCTGGTGCTCATGAAAGAGATAAGCGGGTGCCTTAAGCGGCTCCTAGTATTGCAATCCAGCAAGGAAATGCTGCCAGCATTATGATTACAAATGCCACAGAGCAAAAATTTATTTAATTATTTTTAATTTTTAAATTGTATGTTAGAAGTTAACTTTATTATTTTTCAGAGTATTTATTTCAGCACTTACCAAATTTCCAAAAAAAATATCACTAACACAATTAAACAGATTCTACAAATATTCAAAAACAAATTAAATAATCGGCCGTCATGCGAAGGGAATTGACCGTGACTGGCTGCTCTTGCGAGTTGCGACTCAAAGTCTCGTTTTGGTAGAGGTTTACGCTATCGCCAATATCGAGTTCCGTTCAAATTATATTATGGCTATTATTATTTTATTAATAAATACAAAAATATTAATTATTATTTTTTTTATTATCATTGTATTTACATATTTTCTTTTTGTAGATATTATTTATTCTTCTTATTTAAGTTTTAGTTACTAAACGCGGTCAGCACAGTATGAGTTGACTGACTTCGTGGGAAAGTGGTTTCGCAATCTGCATGTTGCGCCGGTCGAGGTCGTGGATTCGAATTTCGGTAAGACAAATTTTTCGGTTGATTAGGCACAGAACACTGATCACCTATTTGCCTGTAAAAAATTTCAGTGAAATGGATGCAGAAATTTATCTGCCCCGTGCCCTACACAGGGGTTATTCATGTGTGGTCAGTCAGCCATTTAAGCTTTAAGAAAAAATCTGTGACCATGTTCAAACTATTAAGTTTTACATGCGTTCGAAAAATTCAAAATCGGTCTTTTATTTAAATTAGTTAATTAGAAGTAAAGGCAAAAATAATTTGGCATCTTGCGCTTCCGGCTTGATTTCCTGAATATAGTAAACATTTTTAACTTCATATTTCAATAACCCCTCAATTGTTGTATTTTATTATTGTACCTTTTGTTAAGCTTGTCAAACAAAACAGAATAAAGAAAGGGGCAAACAAATATAATATTATTAATGTTTTCAGCATTATTATTTGGGCTGTGATATTGTTCATCTTTTTTATATTATTAACAGTTAAAGCGCGTTAATCGCATAAGTAGACCAAGCGAGCTAATTATAGGTTTAAGCTAAATCATACCTGCATTAGAAATGAAGGTCGGTTAAAAATAAACAGCATTAAGGCGCTGATGCTTTAAATCGTGTTAGGTATAAAGGAGGGCAGTACGGAAGTAAATAGAAAATCTAGTACTGATTAATATTTATTAATTAAAATACACGACATGTAATGGTATACATGTTTGTAGAACGTACCAGAGAGAAAAAGGAGGAGTATGCCATAGAGTATAGAGCATAGACTATAGTCAAATATACTAAATGACATTACAATTAAACTATAGAGTAATTTATCCCTAACAAATCGTCATATCAAAGCTCTATCGTTCAGACGTAAGTAATGAATAGATTTCGGTGATTTATTTTTGTGTACTAATGTGTAAATAGTAACTTCATCGTAAAATATAATTTTAGTTTTTATGAAAAATTCTATTGCAATGTGTTGTTTTAAATATTTATTTATTAACACTTAGTTGGATAATAAATAAAACAATACAGCAAGTAAACAAAATAATTAATTAAGAGTACAACGGGCAGCTATATCTCTAACAAGCGATCTGTTCCAGGCAACATTGAATGAGAATATAAAATACATAATAAATAGCAAAACATGGAAATACTACTTCTATACTAAGATTATTGCACGATTATAGTATAATTATTTTACTCGATAAAATAACGACTCGGATGACGTTTCCAAGATAATAGAACACAATTAAAATATATACTCGTATAAGTATATTGGAATTCAAATTCTGCGGTTTATTCGATGAATTACTTAAGCAAAATCACCGCTGATTTTAACAGTGAAATTGCTGTGATTTTAAAACTCACATACATTGCTCTAATGCTAAAGAAAGTAGCTAAATCACTTGTTTTATAGTAATCAGAAACAACGAGGATACCCACAATAAATACTTATATAAATTTATCACACAAATACATGCACTGGGATTCGAACCTAGGACCTTTTGACGCAGAAGGCAGGAGCACTAACCATTGTGCCAAACGGCCATTACTTTTTAGCTCACACTCCCAACCCTGTCACAATTATGTTGCATATTATGGTGTATCCAAGGACTACGTACGTACGTACTAAGTAAGCGTGATCATGCTGCGCAACAAGGACAGTTATTTTTTGTAAAGGACAATACTTGTATAAAAGTTAGTTTGAGTGTAAATGTCAGTGTCATTCCCAAACAGAAACAATAGCGAGATTTCTTTACGTTGTCTTTGGATCAACCCTGGTGCAGTTAAAAAAAAGTCAAGGTCAAAATCATTCAAAATTCTGAGCTGCAGACTAGATACAGAGTTTAAAAATTCATTAAAATCATGTGTGGTGCTTGACGAATGACGATGATGAATTATTCGCGATCACAGCTCGACAAGCAATGGGTGTCTGCGGCAATATTTATCAGAGACATACAATCGTCGCAGAACATACATTTAGGTACAGATTTCATGTCTTGTATGCTTCTCTCGAAAGCTAAACAAATAATAATTTTGCGCTGTTGTTGCTTACATAAAATAATTTTTATGAATAAATGCTGCTGTTAAATAAAATCCTTGAACAAGGTGAGAATCACATACTAAAATATTGCAGGAAATAAATCTGTTTTATACAAAACTCGAAAACTTCCAGTGAATTCTTCGAGTATAACTTTTCCTATCATAGTTATGCTCTTCTTTCTATGTAGGACATAATGTTGTTCGTAGAATAAGAAAGATATAACCTTCATATTAAAATTCATTCTCAAAATCAAATTAAATTACAAGCTAACTTAAAAAAACACAGTCTAAACCTAAAATGTATTAAAAAAACAAAAAATAGCAGTTAAAATTGTTTTATAATTGTCATAAAAATCAATTGCCTCACATACATTTAAAGCGAATAACTTCAAAATGGCTGAACCTTTTTGGATGTATCTATGTATATGAAAGTTTAGTGTAATAATTAATGTTATATATGTGATTACAAAAGTCAGTCCTTAATTTAAATAGATACTAATTAAATATAAAAAAAATATTGTTTTAAAAAATATTTACATATTAAAATCTACTCCAAATCGCTGAGCAGGGTTCCAAGGAAAATATTTAGTCAGTTGATAAAAATTAAAAATGGGTAAGTACGTTTTTTAATTTAAAATAAATGTTTACAAAGTGGTAAAAGCATTATGGGGTTAAAGTAGGAAATATAGTTATCGTAAACAATCCACTTTTCGTCACTTGTCACAATTCGATCCAATATTTCATCATTTCTGTACCGATTTAACAAGACAAACAAGTTTCAACACACATTTCTTTCTGCAGATCAGTTAAATCATGAGGCATTTTTCATATTTTTTATCTTATTGATTTGATGCAAATGAGTCGATATTTTATGTAGTGTAATGTTAAACCCAGGAAGGGTTTGACTCGGAGCCTCTTCCACTATCTCCTTATTCAGCGTTATTCACCTTTGTGGGCGGTCATCCCCGTGGTCCGTTCTTCAAGTCGAAACCAAAAACGCATGGTGCATTCATTATCAGTCTCCTCTCCAACGCAGCGTTGATATTGCGACCGTTTCTGGCGCATTAGATCCGCATCGGAACTCGTATTCAAAAATAACATAATCTATCTTTCACGTCTATAATACTAAGATGAATAAAAGATAATTGAAAATCGAAAATCGAATGTTGCACATTTTTAAAAGAAAAACCTCATTGGTATCACGGGAAAAAAGTTTTACACGAAAATCTCACACCATGAAGGTTTTATGTCAATTCAGTGTCTATTATTATACTACGGCAATTTCATGCTTTAACAGTTAACCCCTATTATTACATAGTAAAGTATAAAATCTACGTACCAAATCTTGTAAAATTTCCTTATCAATCCTTTTTGATGGAAATCGGATATATCTTTCATGTACCTTTTACGATGTTCACAACGGTGACGTTATCTTAAAGCCTTCGCAGAAGTCTGAAAATGTCATAAAAATAAGAAATTTTTCATTTAACTGCCTGTGTCGTAAATCTTTTAGAAGATGTTTAAAATTAAGTGAACCTTTGTGGATAGAATTTTCATAACAGAGTTTATTATACGCTCTTCAATATGAGGTGGCTTGGAACTTTATGATTATACGGCGCCTACATTGAAGAAGATGCAATCTGCGTTCAAGACAAAAAGTATTTCGCTTTGAAAGGGGAACCACTTTATATTATATACTACCCATTTAAATAAATAAAAAACATTATAAATCTGAATTTATAGCACTACAGCGAATATCATTATGTAATATTTAGTTTTGTATTTAATTTAAAACTTTCTATGTGCTCCTACTGAATTATTATAGAAAAGCTAAATATTATATTAGAAAAAACATGGTAGTAACTTGAAATATTGGCTGCAGGCAACATATCAAAAGATGGCATTGCAGAAGTTTTATGTTCTGATAAATGCGTGGCACCAGACAAAACTCTTTTGTGGTAATTTACCCCAAATAATATCAAAATTTGATATGTGTTGCAACTTTGGGGTAATAGGATCGCTATTTAAACAGAGATTATTTTTATCAAATGAAATAAGTTTATATATCTTGATCATATTGGCCGCTTACACTATACCTACAATTTTAACGTACCTACATCTTAGTTTTTTTAAACTAACTTTTCTATAAAAAAAACAACGCGATATCAGCAATGTAGCAACTCCTGCGAAACTGGGGCGTGATCTAATAATATACAATTTTAAATCACTACATAGTACAAAACAAAATCGCTTTCTCTGTCCCTATATCCATTTGTAAGTTTAAATCTTTAAAACTACGCAACGGATTTTGATTCGGTTTTTTTTTAATAGACAGAATGATTAAAGAGGAAGGTTTATATATATGTTTTATACCCGTGCGAAGCCGGGGCGGGTCGCTAGTTGACTTATAAAACACAGAATCTATTTACATCTAATGGATGGTGTCAAATAGGACCTTCAAATCTTGAATATCAGGAACTAGAATAAAACGGCACAATTCTCGACCGCCTAGAGATCCTTGCACGACCAGGAAAAAGTCCAATGCGGTGTAGCACCACAATAATAATAAGAACTACAAAATATTATGTAAGTAGGTAGAGTAACGTGAAACCATGCCGCTGAAGCTTGATTGAATACATTCTGGAATCCTTTACACTAATCGCTTAAATAATATGTTAAGCAATGTATAGAATATTATGAGAATTAGGCTTCAGTTCGAGGAAATAATCACGTTCCTTGGCTTATCGGATTAAGTATGCTGAATAAGCAATATTTTTAGCGCAAGCTCCATAGAAATTGGGTCGTGGCGTTGCTTACGTAAAATTTTGAATAAATGCGGCATATTCATAATTATTTTGTATTGAAATTGGCTCCTCATTTATGAATTTTCATTATGAATATTTATACAAGATTGAGTAAACGTTGTATTGCAGTTTTGGACCGCTAAGCCTTTAAAAAAGCTGACAACGCACACGTGATCCAACTGGCGTCGAGGGTGTCCATGGGCGGCGAACCGCTTATCCAAAAAGTGTCCTGCCCGTTTACCTACTATACCTATTATAAAATAAAAATCTGTTTTGGTTTGATTAAGAAGCAAACATAATTATTATTACTATTTAATATAATATAACTATAATAATATATATTGTTATATAACTATTGCAATATATTTGGTATTTATTATTAGTTATTACATTCGTAAACATCCATCCATCCATATCATTATTTAGTAAGAAAAATAAAATGGTTTTATGTGAGCTGAAGTTCACGGTTGTTATTTTTATACGAGGCTAATAAAGAGGCACCTTTAGCGTCCATTTTGTTCGCATAATAAATTCCTCCACCACAATAATGTCAGATGAACATTAATCTTTTAATGTGCAATATCATTATTAATTATATTCAATAAACTGCAACGTAAAACGTATTAGACTTATAATCACTGTCGCAACAATAATTTGAAAAATAATTTGAACGCTAAATGTATTGGTGAGGTAGGTTTTTGGTAGACGAAGTCTATAGAGAATAGCGGACGAAATACCACACTCGTATTTAATACTTTGTATTAATTTTGTTTTCTCATGTGAGTGGCATTTTAAGATTTTTAATGTAAAATATCCTTCCTTAAACCTTGGTTTCGTTTTTAACAGATCTTTAAAAACATCTAAAAGGAGGTTATCAATTCGACGTGTTTTTTTTTAAACTCAAACATTTCTATAACTGATATGAAAATCGTTATATTTTTAATTAAAAAATGACTAACATCGAAGGAAATTTTGATGTCGTGTCAGCTCGAGGTCTCTAACGGCTGAAAGGTCATAAAATATTGTGAGTATTACGTCCACCACCGTTGATCTTTTATATTTCATTTCACGCGCCATATCAACCGTTAATTGAACTTTAACGGTTCAAAGAATGGGACATTATTGACTTTCACTACACTTGCGATAGGTACCCATTGGAATGGATGTGGGGTTAACGGATAAATACACTGTAGTAAGAGGTATCCAGAGTACTGAATACCACAATATACTCGTAAACCGATGCATAGTTAACGTGACCAATGGTTAAAAAAAGCCGATATTTAAATATTGTTTCAATAATTTAGGTATTATGTAGTAAATAATCATGATACTTATTTCATTAAATAAAAAAACGAATTTTTGAAAGCATAATTGGAACTGAATAGTCTTTTAATAAAGTTATCTTAACACAGTTTATCATTTGAAAACATACGTTTATTATTTTTAGAGATAAATTCAGTTTTTGAACTATTTTTTTTATTTATCTTTAATTTTTGAAATGATCTAAATGACGAATCATGCAAGTGAATATGCATGTGATTTTGACTAATCGATACACGGGTCCTTTTTGTAATTTTAAACAAATCATGGCAAATAAGTTCATATACGTAGAATAATAGTATAATAAGGGCCTGTTTCACAATCGAAAAATAAGTTCTGTGTTTAGATTTAGATTACTTAGCACTTCATTTGACAGCTGTGACATGAAAAATATGTCAAATTAGCTGCCAAGTATGCTATTCGGAACTTACTTTTACATTGTGAAACAGGCCCTAAAACTAATAAAGTAATTTTCCGCCTATGTGGCTAAGTGGTTTACGCGTCTGCGTGATGCGCCGGAGGTCCTGGGTTCGAATCCACTTGCGTCTAAAGACAATGATCAGTGAACAAATACAAAAATGTCTGCGTCATGCTCTACTGAGGATGGGAATTCACACGTAGAATATATCAATAGGGTATCAATTACTATTTCAGCATTTGCTTATTGGATTATATTGGATTTAATTGGATTTGGATATCATATATTTATATTTTATCATCTGCAATTAGCTGATAACACTTTATGATCAAATAAACAATTTGAAGTCAATTTAGAATATTGAAAGTTAACCAAATAATTAATAAGGATTAATTAATAATCATTATACGTATTGCAAAAGGTGACAATTCAAAGGGAAACAGAAATTGATTTTGAAATATTTTAATATCGCAGAATTCTCTTTAATTTTATTATTTTTTATGTGACACTGCTTGGGCTAAAACAACTAATGTACTTTGTTGTAGTATTGTAATAGTATTCGTCAGTGTATAAAAATATAACTCTATTTGTTACGTATACCTTAATGAGATTGATAGGGCTCACCAGATTTCAGATCTTTGGTCGGGATCAGGATGGCGTCTGATTTCCAATTGTTTTAATTTCGAATCATTAATCGCTTATAGTTTATCAATAAAAAACGTTTAATTCATTGTAAACACTCAATCTAGAACTCGGGCTTTTGCGGGTAGTTCGGTCGTCTTTATAGTCTAGGTTGGACGGAGTATAAATATGGGCAACACCTTGACGCCTTTGAACCAAGCAGAGCACTTGTATAATCGCTATTTATTAGCAAATACACCAAGAACTATCAAGTAGCTTAGGTGCGGAGGAGGTTAAAATATATATTCACATATATACAAATTCAAATAACATTATAAAAAAATATCTCTATATATTATATAATCAAAGGTAAAAATGGTATGTATATGTATGTTAGTAATCTCTGAATTCACTGATCTGATTTAAAAAAATATTTAAATGATAGGAAGCTCGACTTATTTCAAATGAAGGATTAACACACGGATACAATCGCGGGAATTATTGTATAAAATTATGGTGTTCTCATAAACTATGGTATATTCGTTGTATATCTAAGTTATGAATGTGACACTAATAGTAAAAGCTTGTCTGTGTTGTGATCCGAGACTTATTCGGTAGTATTGATAAATTACCAGTCATTGATCTCTATTTGCTTAACAAATCCACCGGATACGAATACACTTCTATGTAATGAGTAATGAGCTGTCAACATGAACGAAATAATGCGAATAATATTGGGATTAATAATGGAATACGATATTACATACATGGATTGGTTAGATGCTTCCGTAGAAATCACCATTTTCTAAAAACAAGTTGCCTATTTACTGAGTAAAGTCCTTGGAGATAAAATTTCGAATATAAAACATAATATAAAGTGCCATAATATCATGACTGACATACTTAAAATTATTCCATGAAGGCGTCATTATGGTCGATTTTCGATTGAAACACTATTTGTGATATTATTTAAGTACCATAATTTAATTTACCGTTATGTTTGTGTAAAAAATAAATATAGTTTCAAGGAATCCGAGGATTCACGTGAGGATTTACGCGGATTTACGCGAGTATCATATATTTGAAGAAAACATTTTGAACGGAATAAACGCGTTTTATCGCAAATTTTACAATTATTTAAATATTACTAATTTTTTACAATACAGAAGGTATTGTTTTTAGTCAAAAACACGGTGACCATGCAGGTTGTAAAGTGCGTGCAACGTGAGATAATTTAGTGATGATTAAATAATTACAAAATTACAATAAACATACGCGCTCAATCCATTCAATCTGTTTTCTTAAATATGTAATATTAGCATCATTAAAAGACAATAAAAATTGTATTTGTTTAATCTTTGATTATACTGATTTATCAATACCTAACAAGAATAATGGACATATACAATAAAGCCTATGAATTAATTATTTATCAGAGCTTCGTATAGTGAAAGGATTTTTAAAAGCTGTCTAACTGGATTAGTTGGATACACAATTTTATTTATTAATTTTGTGCTCTTGTTTAATAAGCGAACTGACTAAAAGTGAAATAAAATTGTAATTACAAAGGGTTAAACGGGTCATACGAGCATTTCATCTCGAGCAACGTATGTGAAGGTAAATAGTCAATTTTCCTGAGATGAAATTACCTTGATGCCAAGATAAATTCGGTCGGGCACTTACTTTGAACGAGAGCAATTCCCAAAGTCTCGCGTAGGCAAATTGTTTAGAATTATAAGATACCACGAAGCGAGCGAAAACGATGGAAATTGAGCATTTTATCACTTTTACGGGGATTGCCATGTAATTAGGTAAATTCGTTTTGAGAACGCTTAGAATATTGCTTGCGTTTAAGGAAAATTTCTTTTCGCTTATCAAATAATTACTTAGTTTATATTTTGTTGAGAGCAACAACATTTTAAAAATTAATATTCAAATTCAAATTCTTAAATATTTGAGTGAGTGTCTGGTGTTCAAATTGTTATAATTTTATATGTAAATAATTTAATTTGATTATAGTCATTGTGTGAATATCAAAATAGCAGCTTTTTAAAAGAAAATTATCTATTTTTACTAACGTATTATTTTTTTTAAAACATTTATACTTTATAATTGTAGACATAGAGTACTAGTGGACTTTGTATCGCTTCAGTTCCGAATATAACATGTCACCTTAAATGTCATTCCATAGAAAATATACGAGGAAACGAATTTTCTTCATAAACACTTTTTCGTCAATATTTCTATATTTTTAATAGTTATTCTGGTATTCTCGGATTAGACGAATCCAACAAATCAGAGTTCATTAAAATCGGTCCAGCCGTTCTTGAGTTCTAAATGGTGAAAATAATCCGAATTTATATTGAAAATGAAAATGAATTTTTTTTTAATAAAATTACAACTATAACATACTAAATTATTATTAAAATTATTACTTTTAAAACTAGAGAAATTCATGAGAATATTAAAAAATATATGCTAGTATACTAAAAGCTATAGTGAACAAACACATGTTGTCGGCAGCAAGTAATTTATGTGCTGCGGATTATTGCATGCTATGAATAAGCTGGAATTTATCCTGGCAGGTTCCAGGCCTGGCACTGGCCTGCACCGTATAAGTGCATAATCCCTTTACATTGTTTATCATACGGTATTCAAGTTTGTGTAAAAACATTCAAATTTCAAGTGAATTAACGTACAATTTTCAACAGAATCAGTACACTTTATCACAGTCAGTTTAAACTTTTATTTATGAATTACTTCTGTTTGTACTTCTGTTTGTATGAAAGAAATTTGATAGCGCTATTTAAAATGCATCAGCATTTTCTTTCGATATTAAAGCACATTTCAGACTAGCTTTCTAATACAATATTTAATTTATTAATATACTCTTAAATACAAATTTATACGAAACGATTTTGGGCGGATATTAAAGCATTTAGCCCCAGTTTTACATAAATAATAACCGTCTCGCCTCTAAAAGGAAAAAAGGTTTTTAGAAACGACGAAGTGTCGTAAAATTTCAGACCCCACGACTTACTGAAATATTTCATGGAATATCTAAAATGTTGAACTTTTTACAGACCGAGAAGTGAATTACTCAAACATTTTTCAGTGTCCCTGTATTTAATATCGTTTAAGAAAATAAAGCACGTGAAATGCTTAGTCATGGTATGTATTCTTAGTTTCAATTTTTAAATTTCAATTTACGCATCTGCCTGTTGCACCGGTGATCCTAGGTTTGAAGCCCGGAGGGACAAATAAATGTTTCGATTGGGTAGGCACAGAGACCACCTACTTGCTTGTAAATGAAATGATCAATGAAACATACGCAAAAATGTGTCTGCCTGCGTTTTAACTCAAAATAAATTTTATTTTAAAACAATACTAGTTTTGTAGCCTGCATCAGAATTCCATTATTCTTATTATGATGAGTTAAGTATTAAGTTAGCCTTACTGGTCGATCAGAGAAGTTAAGTCCAGGATCTTGATAAGTATAAGCCATTTAACGCATTTAAAAAGCGACTTTCAAGCTGTCCTTAAGACGCATATTTAAAAAGACAAAATAGGTAGGTACCGAGTGGTTTTACATTTATTATTAGTTATTATAACTGTTTTTTACTAATTATGTAATTAAATGTTTATAATTTTAGTGTTTATACCAATTGTTTTTTGTTTAGAATTTCTATAAGTTCCGTATTACTGTCTTTTTCTGCGATGACGAACTACCTACATAATTATTTCTAAGTATTCTCATGTAAGTGATAAGTGTATCTTAAGTGAGAATAAATATCTTTAAACCTAAAACCTAAGGTATTTGTAGTTTTAGAATACTTATGTAATGTCATCAATCCTGTTTGGTAACTTAGATTTGTGACATAAGTCATGAGGAAACAGAGAATGCATCTATATCCCTCTTATATGTTCTCTTATATATGTTCCATCTGCTGTTTTCTTTATATTTTATACCTACATGATATTTAACGCTCACAGCATATGTAAGATACAAAGGACATTTGATTTATATTATTATTATAACAACCGCCCAAGACTTAGGAACCCTGCCTGCTTATCTACTTTCGAATACAATTTCAATATAATTCAATACGAAACCTAACATTTAGACACTTTTTGTTTGATTTCGGGCTATTTTGGCATAATTATTGAGTTGAAATTTAAATTAAGTTCAAGAGTAATTGCCCTGTTCCTTCAATTATTCCGCCTAAACATCCAGGTAGTGTTTTTATTAGAATTGAAATTACATATGTGTGGAACACTAGAATTTTATGAGATCACGGAAATACCTTTTCGACACGTGTACACAAAGACCCAAAGAAGGGTATTCCTTACATATAGCCTTGTAATTGAACACGTCCGACTCGATTTATTCCCATTGACTTGTATTGAATTTTCAAGTTAGGCTCCGATATACTTAACAAGTTCTCCGTCCGACGGGTGCCTAAAGCAAATTTGAAAAATGCAAATTTGTCGAAATATTACAAAGAAGTTTAACAAAGAGGTAATTTGTGGCTTTTTATTTCATACAGATTTTTTCAATTTATTATGTTGCTAACAGTAGCAAATGGTAACCTAAGTATATACTTAAGTTACCATTTGTGGAACATACTTTTTTACACTTTAAATAATAAAATTATTACAATAACAATTTCTTGCCAAGAATTTGACCATCTGATAAATAATATGCGTAATTAAATATACAATAAGGAGTCCTATGTGCTGTACATATGTCTCCTGTAATATGTCCTTACGAATTGATGTATTAAATTTTTTAATATATCAATGTCCTTACGGCTTCTAACCCGGGAAGTGTCTGAGTTTAACTTATTCTGTTGCGGCCTGGCTGAGTTCACCAGGATGACGCTTTTTGTCATTTGTTATGGAGTATAAATTGAAGCAATTTTAGTGTAAATTGTATTCATGGCAGATTGTATTAATGCTTACTAACGCATTAGGTCCTATCCTGTCAAGTTAGTTTTAAGATTTAAATGTCTAAATAAATAATATTATATTTATACAGGTATACAAAGTAAAGAAATTTATGCAATAAATCGATAATGTATAATTAAATAATTATACCCTTTAATTATATTAATTAATATATACCCGTGCAAAGCCGGGGCGGGTCGCTAGTTTAGAATATTTTTAATGCTCTTCTGTTATGTTCGTTATCTAAATGTGAAATAAATATCAGATCAAGGTTTTTTTAATTTTCGTTTATTTATGAATAATATGAAATTTTGAAATGATGAATAATTGCATTTGTGTGTGTTCGAGCGTCACAAATGTTTTACCAATGGATTTTGACGAAATTTTGTGTTGTAATAGCATTTTCTGAATTTATCTAAATTTAATTACTTATCAGTTTTCCTCTCTCACTAAATAGTATAAGTTAATTTAAAGTTTGCTCTGTTTGTCTCAGGGGACCGCTCAGACCGGCTTAACTTTGTAGACAAATGAAAATTTAATTAAATAATAGAATACTTAATATGTTTGCTAAATTATTTATTTTTCAGAAAGCTATCTAGAGTCTAGACCAACTTAATCTAAGCTGCATCTAAGTGAGGCAGCGTTTTATATAAACTTATATTTTCGCTTAAAAAGATATTGCTTTTAAATGTTAGTGGTAATCGACCGAAGTTTACATCATCTTTATACCTAGCAGCAGTTCATCATTAAAATGTTCAATACTTTGTACATATATCTATTATTACTACTAAATTTTAGTAGTAACTAAAAGTATCAATCAAAATCTTTTAGTAACTAAAAGTATCAATGTGTATGTTCAACTTGAAGACTAGGCGCATAGAAACATTTTTTGCTACAAATATTTTATGTAAATGATATTTTACAAAATTTTAAGTATAGACAGTTTTGTGCTGAAACCTGGAGCTTTGATTTTTGATTCAAATAATTAAAAAAAAATTTACTATATTTTTCTGATCTGTTTTTGATTTGTTTAAATTCACAGTGCCTATTTATTACCAATTCTGATTTCCTTTATTTAATCCTTTTTAATCGAGCCTCATGTTTTGTTGTCTTTTAATTCTTAAAGGACAAATTAAATGTTATCAGTTTTTATTATAATGTTATAAATTTAGTTTGGATTGCCTATGGTTTTATTAAGCGAAAAGCATTGCTAAATAAACAAAGGAAGGGGTGTGCGAGCGGAATCCCGTACTTAAAGAACAAAGAGGATGGCTTTTATGTATGAAGGTTTATACCTAAATTCACCTCACTAAGGCATTTTTCATTTCAATACCTATACTTTGTCATATAAAGATTAAAAAAAAATATTTTTGCATATAAAAGCATCAACGAATTCGGGAGAAACAAGTTTCGGTTGGGTAGACACAGAAGAGTACCTACTTCCTTGTAAAGAAGATTAGTAAAACAGATGCAGAAGAATGGCAACCCCGTCACCGGTTTCGCCTAAAAAAAGAAACCATAGAGATCGCAAACCCCATCAGGTTACATATATTGAGTCTTATATATGTTATATTAATATTATATGAAATGTTGAAAATAGTTTTCGTTTTCAGTTGTAGTGTTAAAATCAAACCCTTATAGAGTGATCATTTTGTTCCTTACAACGTAAAGTTTATATTACGTGACATTGGCGCTCGCCCATTATCAAGTTTAATATAATCGTTATGGTTTGTGTTATTTATGTAAAGAGTCGGAGTGCGTTAATATTTCACTCTTTATGTTCGTTTCATGCGGGGATGAATAGGCAATTTACGTGAAACAAATTGCCATGATCTGAAGATAATATGAGGTCATACAACAAGGAGGTTATACATGTAATTTTGTATAATTGGGAGTTAATGACGATGATTAAAGATAGAGTCCTCATGAGTGCTTTGTTAACTTAATTGGGTTTATATTTAAGTTAAGCAATGAAAGTGAAGTAATCTCAGTGGAAAATGGCGGCATGACTACACTTTGCAAAAGTTTGTTTGATGCGCACAGATACACATAAATCTAGTTTTATTCACTATTAATATTATAAAGGCTTCTATATTTTACGTTAATATTACTTCAATATATATATGTCAAATTAAATTTAAAAATATTATAAATTTACAGTTTTATTCTCTCGTCACGCGTTTTGAATTCCGTTCGCATTATTTCCTTAAACTGTGCAACCACCAACTTAAACTGTGTGGATACTCTATAATTCGTCTGAAACTTGATACAATGCTTAACAAAAATCGGATGTAGATATTTTAAAACAGCGTGATCAAGTGTTGGGAACATGTGATGTAGCGCGTGGTCGCCGAAAAGTGTGGCCACGGCAAATGTATTGCCATTCACGTCCTTGCGGTCCAATAAGGCTTCTATTTGATGCTCACCCCAGTCCGGCTTTTCATTGCTGAAAAATGGATCGCGGTTTAATATTAGTGCCGAACCCTAGACTGAAACGTTTTTATAACGAGGTTTCGATATTGACAGCCTTTGTTCTGTACGTATTAAAATGGGATGAGTACTGTAACACTTTGAACACTAATCCTTCTAGTAATGGAAGGAAAATAAGTTTGTTCACTAAAAATATTAAACCAGTTTTGATGTATTTAGGAATAGCAATAGAGGTGGATTACTAAGGAACAGAGGAAATGTTTAATCCATTGACTTTATAGTAAACTAGCTTTGCCTGCGGCTCCATCGGTGTGTTTACAGACAGACAGACAGTTATTTCACATTTATAATACTAGTAGGGATAAATTGAAATATATAGCTAGAATACTATAAAATTCGCATTACTCTAGGTCACAAGCAAAAGTTGGAGAGAATACGAAACATTTGCATCTCCTAGATTCAAACTAAGACCTCCGCCATAATTCGCAAATGAGAGAAACCATGTCATGTCATGGGAGTGCTTATATTGTTTATTATATTGTCTTCTCTTAATTGTTTATTTTCACCTTGATATATCTTTCTTATTTTGTCTTATAAATATTAATAATTTGGGAAAAGCTGCTCATTATAAATGTATACCTGGGTTGATCGCCGTCCTTAATAGCATCCGGGTGATGATGAGCAGCATTAACAGCGATGATGAAGAACAGCAGACTGCCTGTACAATTGATCCATAACCATGTATAGATCACGTGAGGAAGTGGGGCGTCACTCGTCAACCACATTACTAACGGCAGGCTAAAACCTATGGCGTCATGCCAACCATAATGTGTTTTGAAGAAGCCTTGGCGCAAGAACACGCGAAGCAATCTGAAATGGATATTTTATCATTGTATGGAGATAAGATGCGGTTTGTTTGTCTTTACCACGAAGTAAAAATATTTTTAAGGGTTTTTAATTTATAAATCATATACATAGCTCAAAACTACATCGATTTTTGTCTGATAAGTCACTTGATCGACATTAACTACTTATATTTAGATTTCATCAAAATTTCTTTAACTTTATGCTAATTTGACACATTAAATGTGTTTACTGGAAAACTCTTTTAAAGATTCATAGGAAAATTCGGTTTGGAAGCGATGTAAAATCGCCCGTTTGCTTGTAAAGAAAATTATCAGTGAAGCAAATGTCTTTCAACCATCAAAAATGTCAGAAACGACCGCAGAGCCTTTCACTTAATTACACACGACAGACAGTTTTTACGGTTATGGAGTCTGAATGATCACAATTCAGCTACTTTTAATTGCAACCCTACGTTGACAAATTACATATAAGACAAAGAAATATAAAAACCTTCACAAAAATAAAAGGGTAACGATATTGCAAGAGCGAAGTGTACGTGGTACTTCACAGGTCTTAACTTAGCACATTTCAACCTACTACTTTTGATAAGTCGCTTTACTGCGCTTTTATAGGTTTGTTACAGCTTTTTGTGACTTGATAAGTCATTTAACATTTCTTTTCTACGATGTATGAAAATGTTCCTTGATAGTTACATAGTAGACAAATAAAATTGAAGTCTGTTTTAGGTATGCTATATTTTCATTGTATAGGTTCCGCAGAAAAAGGTAAATTATATACTTTTAAGAATGTTTTAAAAGTTTTTTGGCAGATAGCTAATATTAAGACTTTGACAACTTGTGGGGCATGGGGCAGACACATTTCGGTATCTGTTTCACTGATCATTTTTCTTTACAGGAAAGTAGGCGTTTAACCTTCTGTGCCTACCCAACCGAAAAATTCATTTGTCCTCTCGGGATGCGAACCCAGGACCTCTGGCGCATCACGCAGACGCGTAAACCACTTTTCCACGGAGGCGGTTAATTTTAATGTTAAACTATCTTTATTTATTCATTACAAACAAAAATAGAAACATTTTCTCATTGTAATTTTAGTATAGATAAATATAATTAAGGCTTTGTTTGATTGTTATAAACTACCTGTTACCTGTTAATTAAGAAATTTTTGATAAGTTTTATTGTTTGGTGCCAGCCAATCCCTTAGTGCCTATGTAATGTCTATGTGTGCATAACAACTAGGGTTGCTGTCATATTTTTCATCTAAATATTTTACGACGTCATTATCAAATATTTGAGCAAACTCAGAATACGGTAAATTGAAAATACCTTTTGGCGAAGTTGATTAAAAACAGGAATGGGAAAAAAATGTATTGCGTAATAAATCCTATTCTAGCGTAGAGTGGTTTATCCTCTCTTGGATTATAGATTAAGACCGGTTCAAGAGTGCTTAACTCTGCATCCATTAGCGTGTTCGTATACAGATGATGTGAAAGAACGTGCGATACACGGAAATCACTGGAAAACAAAATAAAACGATGTACAAGGAACGCTTTGAAAATTATTAATAAAGCTTTTAATTGACTTTATGAATAATAATTAATATAATATTAAGAATTAACGGTTATTTTTGTTAAAAAATCTAACCTTTGTTCAAATTTATTTAGTACACTTTTTAATTACATATCGGTGTCGAATTTTGCATCACCATATAATAAACAACAAAATTTCAGAGTTAATGTTAACTAGCTTTTCTCGCGACTGCATCCACAGGATCATACAAAATATATCATATAACTCGGAAAATATATTCCTGCTGCCGATCTGTGCTAGAATGTTATTATTAATACCTAGTATTATTTATTGGTATACATTATTTATTGATTGTATATAAATTAATGCGTCAGAATTATTTAAAGACAAGCTCAAGAGTTCAGTTTCCACTTACCGATACGACCACATGCTCATGTTGAACAAGAACATTCTCCAATTTGTTCTTCGATGGATGAAGTTGTGGCATGTAACGGTTAACATTGCCAAACTTACAGCAGCGACCATGCGCCACAATACTGAAACCCAATAATTACTTGCCCAACTTCCTAATGTGGAACTGCACAGTAGAACTAAGAGCAACCCATCAGTTATTCTTTCACTAGTTTTGTGAGCTTCTTTCGGTATTTTTTTTAGTTCTTCATAAACAGCTAGTTTCAGCGTTCTATAAAACCCATCTTCATTGAAGGTGAATGGCGAATTTCTTGGCGTTTCAATGTGTTTTATATAGAACTTCGCAAGGAGCTTTTCCGTGGACGGATTTAAATGGTGCGATTCAAAAGCTTCTGTTATGTCGGTTCCCTGAATGAAGAATTTATACACCAACTAATAAATTATGTCAATTTCCAAAACTTAACTGAATAGAGTAAATTTATGATATTTCAAAGAACTATGTAACTTATGTATTTCAAAATTTGTTTGACTTATACAAAACTAAGTTCATTATGTTTGTTCTTACTGTTGCCTATTAGTACCTTTGTTCGATATTGGGTAAAAATAATCGGTTTAAAAAGAATTAACTAGCATGTACTCCACTAGACTTTACTTCAAAGTTTTTGTGGGTATTGATTTACTATAATATTTCAAATGTATTAATAACGCGGCACAAATCCTGAATATATACGTAAATAATAAAATTTTAGTTAACAACTAACCTTAGTCATCTCAAGCCACTCGTCTCCACCGGGATGCTTCTTTATAAAACTTGTAAAGTTGTAAAGTTTATCGTGAATTCGCCACAATCCTTCAGTTCCGTCGTCTAAAGCTTTTCCCGCCAGCCATTGCACTGGATCCTTTAATCCGGAATCTCTTAAAGATGGGTACTTTAAATAAGGAAAACTTGCATGAGTTTTCTTTTCTAAAACCCGCTTTTGGGCTATTATGTTCCATTCATTTGGTTTCGGCGCCATTGATAATAAATCTTCAACCTTCAAAATTTTCAACAATAACCTTTTTTATTCTCACAGCACGTTTCGATTTTTAATTTTTTTTGTTTTCAAAAACTACGTTTATTTTTAAGTTATAAAAATATTTCCACTATGATAAGCGTACTATACAATAGTAAAATAGTTGAATGAATGAATTATAATTACTTAGAAATCATAATACTCGAGAAAATTCACGATAGCTGAGAATGATTTCTTGACATTTCACCTTTTAATGGAAAATAGGCCAGGAGAACTATTCTTTATCGTTAACGAAGCAAAACTTCCATTAATTAATAGTAATTAAATGAAAGGTCTTATTTGTATTATAATATAGTCAGTTTATGTCAAAACTATTGAATAAAATTTGTTTTAAACAAAAGTATAATCCAACTTCCAAGTGTACTGAAAAGTTATAAACTAAACAGAAATAATCATTTTAAAAAGTAAATATATTTTATAAAGTCGGAGCCTTAGGGGTTTCTGATATAGTTTAGTATTTTTCTAAGGTTTCTATAACAATTTTTCTGTACTTATATTTTTGATTTTCTGTTACAGCTTCGCACAAAATATTGTCGAATGTGAACAATAATACTAGTCGCAGAATGGAAATACGTAAAGGCACTTTAAAAAATTAAATTTCAATACCTTTCAGTGGAGTGCTAAAAGCAGAGTAAGTAGGTATAAATTGTATAAACCTTTTCAGATGACATAAATTATTTAAACTTTTTAATTTTTAAAATATACCTGAAATTGCGTGTATTTTTTTGCTCTTTTTAGTAGACGTATGTATTAAGCTAATATTGAAAATAATCAGTGTACCTAATTTTAAAAAGTTTTAACATTAATAATTTATCAAGTCTGTATATTACTGAAACTTTTTTGATGTATTATGTATAATGTTTTTGTATTGTATTATTATTTTATATGGAGTTTAAAAAATAAATATATTGAAAGTGATTGTACCAATCTTTAGCCAGTACGAGAAACGTTTCGAATGTCCTATTAGATAGTTGATTTAATTTAATATCAAAAGCCTAAACAGTATTTTGTACAAGGAAAGTAAATCTTATGTATTTCATGCATATCGCTCCCTCGTGTCCCACCTTATAAAGTGGCTTACCGTAAGCCGTTATAACACCTGACCTATTTTGAAGTTCGGATTCAAAAGATTGATCCGGTGTAGTCTATGTAAAGTGTTAGGTACTCCAAGTGACGTAGTATTTATAGGTTAATTTACAGGGCAATCATAAACTTTTGACTTTCTCGAAACGTCGAGGTAAATAAATAATGTTTCTTTGCGCGATAAGTCCCGCTATATTTAATAATAATAATTTACAGGGCTATGGATAATATATTATTTTACTTACCTTACCTTACTTACCTTATTTTTTTTGCGCTTGCGGCCCAGCGCACCTTCAACACCTAGTTTTTTATATAAGATTATATTATTTATTCTTTTTGTTTCTCAAAATAAAAACATAATACTTAAACTATTGTTAAAAGAAGTACTGTAGGCATATATTGACCATTTGGCCTAAGCTCCTACAATTAAGACATGCAGAGGTCACAATCGCTTGATAATATAAGTTAGTTATTACGTAAATAATTATTTTAATCAGTTCATAAATATAGATAACTACGCAAACAAGTACATTACAAGAAAATATCGCGGATTTGTGCGCTAGAAAATGTAATAAGTTGTCATAAATAAGCTGATTCATAATAATGATCCGAATGACAATAATCATAACAATACTTGTGCATAAAGCTTAATTTGTTTTTATGCTAATATTCTCTCGAAGATGTGTATACCTTTCATGGTAGAATATTTTTTAATTGAATCTCATTTAGGGCAAAGTTTCGCTCTAAATATACGTGTAGTGTATTATTTTATATGGTCCGTGTTTACTTTACGAAAATTGTATCATAATGCTATCGCACCTCATATTATGATATGATAAATATATCATTTGTTTACAAACTTCGGCGAAATAAATTGCTTTGGATATAAAATGCGTTCAGTTAAAAAAAAATCATTATATTATCGTGCGTGAAAAAGTTTACAACATGGCGCCGAAAGAACGGGGTTTTTTGGAGATAGCTCATCAAAGAGCGTTAGAAAAAAAGACTCACGTTAGCTTTCCTCAGCTTAAATATCCGTCCCTGAGAGATGAGGGTTTGAAGGATCCAGTCCAATGGCTTACTGGAAAAGCAATGGACGATGGAGCCGAAGGGCTGTGGAGAGTCCATGACAAGCTTTATGACTTGGAGAGTTTTATGGATAAACATCCTGGTGGTCGGGAGTGGTTGGAATTAAGTAAGGTGAAGGAGTTTGTTATTATTTATTCTAATTTAAAATGAAATGAATCTTGTCACTTGTCTTGCACAATAGAGTGAACGAAAAATAATAATTGAATACAGAATACACAAGTATCTATAAAGTTACATATACTTTTGATTAGTTTCTAATATTTATGAATTAAATTTTAGGGCTTAGATGTAACCGAAGCGTTTGAAGTCCATCACCTCAATCCACTAACGGAGAAAACTTTAGAAAAATTCTATGTAAGAGATGCGAAATCACCAAGAAATTCACCATTCACGTTTAAAGAGGACGGATTTTATCGAACATTGAAGAAAAGGGTACGTGAAGAGCTTAAAACTATTCCGAAAATAGAAAACAGACGATCAGACTTGGTGGCTGATGGTCTTGTGGCAACCTGCTTGGCAGCTTCAACAATCACTTGCTGGGCGGAAAACTATTGGATTGCAATGTTCGCTTACATTGTCGCCTCAGTTTCATTAGCGTGGATATTGGTTGCTGCACACAATTATCTCCATAGGGGACCTAATTTCCGAATGTACTATTTCAATTTAGGGCTGTGGTCGTACAGGTAAGAATATCTTAAATAATTTATTAATACAATTGCTTGTTCAAAATCAAAATAGGCAATTTTTTTTTTTCTGTATTTTATAATTCTGATTTTGATATCGAAAGACTTAAGCTGTTTTTTATATTCAGAACGATAAAAGATCCAGCTGGATTAGCACGAAAATACAGAACGTCAAAAAATGTATACTGCAACAAATTGTTTTGTATGTGTTTAATAAAAAGCTGTTATTTTCATATTGAAAACAGATACTTCAATTGCATTTGTATACATTAGAGTTGCACTCAGAGTTAGTACAATCTTTAAAAAAAATTACACCATCTAAAGAGTAACAAGCAGCAGCGTAAAGAATCTTACTAGAGCTAGAAAATGTTAGATTTTTGAAAATCTTCACAGAGACTTCAGAGTGTCACATGTGTTATCTCATCATCTCTATACCAATACCCTAATGGACTTGGAAGTCAGTGGATTTGAGCCGATAATTTTCTGGAATCCAAGAAAGGAGCGGCCTTTTTATGCGGACTATGCTTTCGTAATAGAGCAATTTCTCTTTCCGTTTATGTTTATAATGAACTTTTTAAAAAGGTACGTTTATTTTTAAGCCTTAATTTGTTGTTTATTTCTTGATACATTTTCCTTCGGTATGTATGATTCAATAGTCAGAGCTACATGCGAACTCGCCACACATAGGTCAACGAAAAATTTCTTTGTTTTCTCAGGTTTCGAATTCAGGATCTCTAAGCCACTTAGTATATTTGTAAGTGCTAGTTTTATTGTAAGATTTAATCTGTATTAACAAATAATAAAGAAATTTTTTTTTTCTTTGCAAGTCAAGTCAGATTTTTTTTTAATGTATATTCTGCGTGTGTGCGCAAGGCTATATCATCACTGCATAGTATAAAACAAAGTCGCTTTCTTCCCCTGTATCCCTTTGTATCCTTAAATCTTTAAAACTACGCAACGGATTTTGATGCTTTTTTTAATAGATAGAGTGATTGAAGAGGAAGGTTTTTATGGTTTATACCCGTGCAAAGCCGGTGCGGGTCGCTAGTTATTTATATACTAATCGCACCAAAAATGATAAATAGGTATTTTTTTATCAAATTTGTTTCACTGACAGAAAGCACTATAAGTATATCCGAGTGATACATAATATGTTATTTTATGAGGGAAGTTATGAATAATAATTCATTTTTCAATTTTAAAACCTCTTTATTAAATCATAATAAACAAATTTACAGTACAATTCCCAGTGTTAGTTTAATCCTAGGACGTACAAACAAACAAACTTTGACAATGTTTTTAAGCTAAGCCCTTAATCGAAAAACTTATAACGATAATTTTATAAATACGTGTTACGTAACTTATATACTTAAAAATAAGTAACTAGATACATTATTATGACACTAGACAAAAATTTGAACTTTATGCAAGCTTAAGTGTAGCATTTGCATTTAATTTCTTAAGTTTATTTTATATTACAGAATAATACCTACAATTAGGCAACATACATTATTGGGTTTATATTTGAGGGTACATACAAGTTGTTATCCGCTAAAAGGAAACTCATAAGAATATCGCTCCTATATCGAGAGATAATAAGAACGACAGAATAATAATGATGAATAATAGAGTAATTTATAAACATCAGGGAACCCTGACCTGCCCTGTAATATTAAAAAAAACCTCGCTCTTTCAGAACAAGCCATATCTTCTTACGTCCTGGTTTTCTCACCAACCACTTCCGCTGGCACGATGGCATTGGTTTGCTTTTGCCTCTTTGGATGTATTTGACGAGTGGTACTTCATTTTACCACGCTGTGATTTCTTGGCTATGGATTAACTGCACTGCCAGTTTTGTTTTCTTCTCGATTGGTTCAAATGCGGCACATCATCATCCAATGATCTTTAAGGACGGGGATGAAATCAGGTAAACTGTCATGGTTCTGAAATGAGAGAAAATTATTCTTCGTTAACGAATTCACTCTTCCATAATGCGTTGGCAAAAAAATGAGAGGATGCTCGGCTTTTCTGAATATTTCTGTCCACCATGAATGTTTTATTACAACAAATAAGTATGTATCTAAAAGAAAAATGTCTGTTTTCATTTAGAAAGCAATTTTTTGACGATTTACTTTTACGAATAATCTTGATTATAACTTCAAAAAAATAACTGAATTATATTATGACATCTACTCATTGGATGAGCATTGCTACAGATAAACAGACACTTTGATCTTGCAATATAAATATATATATATATATATATATATCTATATGTAATATGTATATTATAAGATAATTTGAAGAAAATGCCATTTTACTTTTTAGTGATACAACTCCAGATTGGGGCATGCATGAGCTCGAAGCGGTGATGGACAGGCGGGACATTAATGATAGTCACTTTAAAGTGATGACCTTCTTCGGTCATCACGCGCTTCATCACCTCTTCCCAACTTTAGACCACGCAGTCTTGGAACATCTGTATCCAGTTTTTCTTGAGCTGTGTGAAAAGTACAGAGCAAACTTTAGAGAGACTTCTTCGTTGGATTTATTTATTGGCCAAATAAAGGCTACATTGAAAAGACGACCAACTTTGCTATCAGAAAGGAAATTCCCTTTCTAAAATGTGTTAATAAATATAGTATCTCAAAAAATCTCTATTATTGTTTAAAAATCAGATAAGTGTTTTATTAAAATTGTAAAGTCATTCAATTTATCTTCAGTTTTTATAATTTTTTAAATAACTATGTAATTTTAAATATTATGCACATGAAATAAAAATATAATAATTATAAGACGTGTTAAAAAACATAAATACATTTAATATTTATACTTTCCGAGTTCAACTCCTATTTTAATAATTATAATTAAAAATCATTAACTTTTATTGATTTAATTTCAGTTAGACTTTATAACTTAAATAAAATATTTATGTTAGAAACCAATTTGTACCAGAGTATTTTATACTCATATCTTGTAAAGAAAATTTCCAAAAATCAATTACTTATTTGTTTTTACTCATAACTTTTTATTATGTGTTTATTATTAAGCGTTGGTTTGATTAAATTTGTGACAATTTCAATTAAATTATAGTTTATAATACACTAGCGACCCGCCCCGGCTTTGCACGGGTATATAACATATATAAAAACCTTCCTCTTCAATCACTCTGTCTATTAAAAAAACGGTTTTAAAGATTTAAGCATACAAAGGGATATAGGGAAAGAAAAAGCGACTTTGTTTTATATTATGTAGTGATTATACAAGGCATAAAACAGTACTTTGAAAATAAAGGTTACTTTGTCAATTTTCGTGTTGGGGAAGATTAATCTATATAATAAAAGAAATTCGGTTTATTTACACCATTTATATTTCAAGAACGGCTGGACCGATTTCGATTTTCTCTGATTTGTTGGATTCGCCTAATCCCAGAATACCAGAATAACTATTAAAACTAATATGCACTATCAGTGCTTCGCATAATAATATTAACATGCAGATGTGTTAGTAAATAGGTCAAGTAATTAAGGGGTCAGGTTAGTTTAACTATTAATTGCAATGTTTTAACTTTGGTGGGTACTGGCCCTGAATTAAATGGAAGTTAAGCAAAATGTAAATTCGGATATTTTGATATGAGAAAAGTTTGTGTCAGGGGTGAAGTTAACTATTTTAATCTGTAAAACGAAGGCCAGAGGTGATATTGAAAATATCAGCGAAGCCGTGTTTATAAACATTGATTAAACTCTAACGATGTAAAAGTGACGTAAAATTAACTAATTCATTTTAAAATGTATGTTCGCTGTTTTTTGTTGCTAATTTACAATACTGCTACAATATAAGTTATTGTATTGGTACCTAATAATATGTCTATAATAAGTAATATAATAATGCGAAAAATGACGACATTTTAAAATCTCTTTCACTGATGGAAGCTGCACTCTTCCTAAGTTTGCATACACATTATCATGCAATGTTGTGAATTGGTTGAATATGGTGAATTTCCTATAATAAACACAGAATTAATCAACATAGTGGTTTTGTAGGTCAATTATCTAAACAATTGAGTATAAGTTACCTGATATGTACCTACTGACAGTGCATATTAGGTTACTCGGTACATTATAGTTCTGTTAAGATTTGATCTAATTATGTGAATCTATTCCATAGTCGAATTTACCTCAAGCTATCATAAGTAAATCATCAACATACTTGTGCTTAAAGCAAAAGTATTCTGTAAGTTACTTCAGTGAATTCACTGCTGTGAAGTCACATCACGCTGTTGGATAATCAACCAATCGCAGCATAAGTTTACGTCTGTCGAGACTGAGTGTAGAAAAATAATGTGAAGAGCTGCTAGACCAGCTAATATATACGAAGCATAATCAAAAAATATATTAAAACTCTTTATTGATTTCTACTTTATTAATTCTATATATATTTCTGTTTTTTTATATAGTTCACGAACGTAGTTCTCAAATAACTGGTAAAGTGAAATAAATAAAGTTACAAGTTGGGCATTTACGGGCAACACTCGTTTTATTTTCACTGATAGTTTTATATTAGCAACTTAGTACTAGGTTTTATTTGCTCTTGTGTATGTCTTCAATGATTCAAAGTACATATTTAAGTATTTTATTTAAATAAGACACAGATTTTTACATGGAACATAATCTTTATATTTAACTCTGTTACTCGGATAGAGTGCATTTTCCTAAAAGATAATTTTTAAATTTAGTCCAGTGAATTTTGAGTGTATTACTTTCAAATAAAAATCTTAATCTTTTTTTAAAATAATGTTATCATGTTCAAATTAGGTATATTTTGTCGAGCAACAAAATATAATTAGGAAAAAACAACGGAAACCACTTTTCTTTTAAAATCGTCCAAATTGTTTTTACATACAAAATATTCCTTAGGTTAGTAAAAGTAACTAGAATTTTATTAAGTTAAGATTAAAAAGGTAAAAGTGACTGGCGTTAAGATAAAAATCTGTTCTGAGTACCTATTAACTATCTCAATAATATTACTTAGATCAATCTAATTTCGCATAACTGCTCTCGGTCCAGCGAGCTGGAAATTGAAATTCAGGATGATGTTTGCAGTCTTATTTACATTAAAATGTAGTTAAAAAATAATTTTTACATCCAAGTAACCATCAAGTAAATAAGTTTTACATCCAATTTGGGGTAGGAAAAAAATATAACGGTTTTTTAGCTATCGTGGCATAGTGGTTTAATGCGCTTAAATCATTCCTACTTAATTACGATAAATATTTACTTTAAATGAGCGTAAGTTTAATGACTAGTAAGTAATTGTTTTAACATATACTTAAGAAAAATAAACCAGAAATCATCAATTTCTAGCGCGCCTTAAATAACAATTCAAGCAAAATACGACCAAAGCAAAATACACGACCCCTTCCTTGACTTAGATTGCGGTACACAATGAAATGGTTACTGTAGAAATGGGTATAAATTGTCTTGATTTAAAGTGAATTTCCTCAAATCCATTTAACATCTCCACGCTTGAAAACATGGCAATTAGCACCGCGAAATATTGTTGCTCCAAATTAACTGAAGTGCCATCACTTAATTTACAAGAGTCTTCAATCTTCATTTTAATGCAAATAAATAAATTCGATGTCTATTAACGAAATAATTCATCCGAGAGAATACATTTATGTACGTATATTTTTGTTGTAGTAGCATTTTTTTCTAACATAATATGATAAACCAGCAGCACATTCCGTCTCGCTGGGATTGCCAGAGAAGAGATTTCAAGAGAAGTGTTATTAAATCAAAGCAAGGTTTGGAAATACGTCTGTAGCTGGTTAAAAAAGGGGTTTTGTGTAGCTGAATTAAAACAGGAAAACTAAATTAGTAAACTGACTCAGTAATAATGTATCAGTAATTTTCGAATGCTTCGAAAATTACTGATTAGTTTTTCATTAATAAAATTTAGCATTAAAAATAATGAGTTCGGATGGGTTAACGCGAAAAGACTCAACATTGGCATAATTTACTTAAATAAATTAACCCTTAGAGACGTAATTAAGTTCTATAATTCTATACGTAGGTAATAATCGGTATATTTAACACAGTGTAGATCGGTAGAGGATAACCTACCAAATAATGGATGTGGGTCGGGTTACAAAATGTTGTGTTCAATGTCTCGGATGCCTTTCAGTTAACGAACTAAATTATACCTACGATGAATGGGAATACAATCTCCTTAAAATACATTTAAGTATTAATTATATAAACTAATAATATAGATACTGTGGTATTTAAACCGTTATACGATGTGAAAGTCTGGTTGCTTTGAATCAAATCTTGAGATTGATAGATTCTTTCTCTTTATATAATTAGTATTGATATAAATAATGATAGATATTATGTCATATGTCATATCATTGTATTTTAATAAATAAAAATTTATATTTTTACTAGCCGACTCGGCAAACGTTTTGTCATATTAATTTTTAGGGTGGGCTACCCTTATCACTTAGGGGTATGAAAAATAGATAGTAGCCGATTCTCAGGCCTACTGAATATGCATATAAAATTTGGTAAAAATCAATAAAGCCGTTTCGGAGGAGTAAGGTAACTAACATTGTGACACGAGGATTTTATATATAAGATAATTATGTGATATTACTATTCCTGTATAACACGAATGAGCAAAATTCATTGTTATAAAAATATATAAATACATAACCACAGCGAAAAATAGAAACGATAAATTCCATCAAAACCCGCGTAATATTATTAAAAATAAAGTTCGTTCAATCGTGTTTTGACAGCGGGCGCTTAGAGAATTCGCTGATCACAGAAAATTTTCAATCATTGTATCATAACACTTTGTTATTGCTACTTTATGAGTGGTTTACGTGTTTATATTATACCAGGATGGTTTAAATTCTCATTCTATGTCAATATTTGTGATATAGTAGGAGCGATTTCTTGTAGCAGTACGCTGTATATTGCTATAGATATATAATGTATCTGCTATAAAAAGCTGATATAATAAAATAAAATAAAAAGAAAAAGTTATATTTATTTAAGAAAAAAATTTACAAACAGATTTTCATCACTTAAAATAAATATTCAGCAGAAAACCATAACATTGTTTAGATTTTAAATACTTATTTTCTAAATTGAAAAGCGCACACATGGGAATCCTTTGGATAAGTTAATTGCATCTGCATTAGATTTGTTCCGCTTTAATTCCTTTGAATACTGTATTTGAATGTCAAATGCATTTTCTTGTTGTTTTAGAAATAATATTTATATGGTGAATTATTTAATAAATGTCTGTATGTATGTATAAATGAAAACTGAGTCTATACTTTTGCTCTGTAAATAAACAAAATATAATTTAATTATTAAATTAGTCCATAGTCCTATATTTAAACATATCTAAATGTAGCTCATAAGAAGCCTAGTAAAAATGCCAACAACATAACCCTACTACACTATACTTATAGACGTATTAGCTTAGAAACTAAACAGTTTTCGGTTTTCAACAAGAAGTATGCTTATTTTATTAAAAAATAAGTTGAATAAGATCAGTTAAAAGTTGCCGACTAGGAGTTTGGGACTTAACTGTGTTTTTATTGTATATTTACTTCACAGTGTTCACAGTTATAGGAAAAAGCTAACAAATAGTGATTTTGAAATCCCGGAGCGAATATTTATTGCGATGCACAGGCCTCTCCCATCCGATATAGACTCGTAACTTCTTATATCCCTTTATTAAGTAAAAGTAAGAACAACATAAAATACTGAAGACTGTTAGGAGTCTTTTTATGTAAGCGCGTATTGAAGCTGCGTTAGTATTATAGAAAACCTTTCTTTATTACCTCGAGACTTTGAAGAATGTTTTATCTATCAAAAAAATTACCAATTGATGACTTTGTGGCGAGTTATAATGTGACCTTAGAGATTTACAGAGCTCTAAAGAACTATTTAATTTGAGAAGTTGGAAAGTGGCAATGCACGATAGAAAAACAGAGATAGTCAACAGCTGAGCCAAGGCCTTTTTGACATACTGCAGCACACACACACATTTTACTTAGAATTTACATTGTTTTATTTTTTAGTCAACTGTGTTCAATTGTTATTTGTTTTCCTAGTGTTCTGTATAATTGCTGTATTTTTTGTGTGTGTGTCTGAAGTTGCAAATAAAGTTTTCATCTATCTATCTATCTTGTATAATATCTTATCTTACTTGAAATTAAAAGTATTTAATATGCACGATGATTCATGATTTTCAATTAAGCAAATAAATAATTTATAGTGAAGGCAAATGCTAATATTTTTGATATTAAAAATTTTGTTTGTTGTGCAAAAATAAAACTTTCTTTTGTCTCTTAAAACACATGTAATGAAGTCACGATCATTACTACTAAAATTATAGTATGAATAATTATAGTTATTAATTTTGGCTTAGAAATAGATGAGACAAGAATAACATCTGCTAGGTTACGTCGAAGTTCTAAACCAAGTCTCGTATTCATGAGTATGGGGCTAGATTTACATGTCTATAAATATATAATTACTTATGACACTTATAAGACCTTCAAACAGGCCTTGTGTTCTCCAAAAAAATTTTCTAGGTTCGAAGCTGGAATCTACTCCATGAACGAGATGTGAAGGTATGCCACCTTAAAGTGCTCTAAAAGCTTTTAGCCCTTACGAGCTTTCATAAGATTCATTTAATATAATATTTTATATCCCTCACGTTCATAATGTTAATGCTTCGTATTTCTGTAAGTAAATTTATTTTTTAACCCTTCGATGGTTCTATTTTTAAACATTTTCAGTTTTCAAATTTTGCACAGCTAGTCTCAAATAAATTTATAATATTAAAATTTTACTGCACACATATATCACATATATTGCCGAATATTTCATCCAAAACCTGTCTGTATGTGTATTTACTGATGAATGGGCTTTCATAGTTTCAGTTTAAGCAATAAACAAAGTAAAGGAAGGAAGCTTATCAAAAATATCTCATCGCTACGTCATGCTGTGAGAAAATGACCAAATAAATTTCTATTGACAGTCGATAATAAAGAATATTTCAAATGTAGTGAGAAATAGCATCAGCCCCAGTAATTGTAGAAGTGTGCCCGGGTACAAATAGCAGGGCATGACGAAACCAACCAAAAACTTAATAAATTAAATTTTATGTGTATATGATTTGGCGACAATGTGCATAAATGCCAACGACATATTTTGTGTTTACATTTTCATACATATATTCCAACTCATCAGGTTTCATAAAAAATTGAATAATTATGTAATTATAATTGGTGATTTCATGGTTCATGCTTTTGCAAATGACGTAAATGGGAAAATTTATTAATTAACGCCACATGTCATATTTCATATTGACGTCAAGAAGAAAAATGTAAAAAATCTGGCAAATTTGGAAAGAACTGTAATCGGAATCGCAATTGACGTTAATGGGGATATTTTTGCGGCAGACAACAGCATCATAAGACTGAAACCAATTGAAAAAATGGCCCACCGGAGATGTTAATACTGTCACATTGTAATAAACGATTAACATACTACTGTTATAAAGATGCTAACTTTTCAATGTAAACCAATGACTTACATTAATTATTAATCAAATCAGTGACTATTATTAATACTTTTAACAATTTATCAATTTACCATAAAAAATATAGAATGACGGCAGCTAATCCCGTGGCTAACATTAGTTTTGAGTCAATCTTCGCTCCTGATATAGTGGTACAGCTTCGAGCTAAACAGATTAATACGCGCACTTGTTAACGATAAGTTTAAACCCGACCGAGTGTTCACGACATCAGCCGACCGAACTGATCCGTCATACATGTACGTTTTGAAATAAACTCCTTACTTCTTCTCATTGCTTTTACCTAATACCTTTTAGTGTATTTATTGACGACAATTTAACAATGTAAGCTAAAAAGCTTATTTACATTGTTAAATTTGACACAGGGAAAACCGGAAATATTCATACTATAAAATTATTGTAAAATAACGTAAATTTTAAACGCTTTTTCGTTTAAAATTGTTCTTTCTGTATTAAATTCTCATTAAATTATTTTTGTCTCTAGCGAATGTAAAAGCCTGAACTAAATAATATTGGTAATTATAATAAATTCTCATTATTTTGGTTTCGTTATAATTAATTAATCAATTATTATTAAGACTTACTTATAGTTTATTTCTTTCCTTAACGATATACGTTGTTCAGCTAATAAGCAATTAACTTTCGTAGTAACATGTTGTCAGTACATAATTATTTTTATGAATATACATTTTTATGTACAAGGATGAAACATCAAACCTGACCTTTTCAAATTACGAATTTAGTTGAAAACATTCGATAATATTTTTAAAAACTATATTTAACTTTTTTGAGTTTGAGTTTAATCTTTCATTTTTGAAGTTGTTTGAAAAACAACATTCCTCTATCGTTGCGAAGTAAAATGCTGTAGTTGCATGAAAGCACATGTTCAGTGATTCTCAATGGTTGTATGGTTTCGGCCGCTTATTTGCCAGAAAGCTTTATGAATAATTCTTTTGTGAAGCTTTTTTCACTATACTTGATGAAAATTTTATTGCCCCTCTGAAGTCGAGCCAAGACGTGCAAAATTAAAAACGGTGTTTTACATTTTTATAATAAGAAAAGTATTTTTTGCTGAGCGTGTCTAGAAATACGTACCAAGTGCTTAAGTAACATTTTCTATCATATGTCTTATTTTATTTATTTGGTTGCATACACTTATTGTAAAAATACTCTTCTATTTCGAAAAGGGACGCCAACCATAGAGAAATGTTACAGGCGCTGATGCTCATTATTATTTAGTTCTGTTGTACCACAGGTTAAGTGTTTCTTTGTACACTTCCACGCCTAAATTACTAGACTGTTCACTACACGTTGTATAAAAAAGATACTGACATAATTGCTACATAGGCGCGGCCAAAGGTGAGTAAATATCATGACTTTTCATGCCACCGGCCCCGCAAGACTTTTCCGCTTCTTGTAGTCGAGTGATTTTCTGTAACTTTTATTTAATAATTGAAGGTAATGATTCGCAACCAAAGCTTATTTTGAAATACTTAAGTTGTTGCAGTTT
This sequence comes from Aporia crataegi, assembly GCA_912999735.1. Classification (NCBI taxonomy): domain Eukaryota; kingdom Metazoa; phylum Arthropoda; class Insecta; order Lepidoptera; family Pieridae; genus Aporia; species Aporia crataegi. The sequence goes on from OU538736.1 coordinate 7,050,925, forward strand.
CGTAATGAAAGATGTGTTAGAGTAATAGGGTTTATTACTTAGGTCCTATGACCTATCGGCCTGATACTAAATAATTATTACAATAATATAATAATAATTTGGCTTATTAAATTTACATACAGTGAGGTTTTATGTCGGATGTTTGCGTAGTTGGACATCAAAATATCATTCTTGCATGTATTTAATAAATTTACATAAATAAATATAATAATCACTATCACTATATAGTATAAAACAAAGTCGCTTTCTCTGTCCCTATATCTCTATGTATGCTTAAATCTTTAAAAGTACGCAACGGATTTTGATGCGGTTTTTTTTAATAGATAGAATGATTACAGAGGAAGGTTTATATGTATAATAACATCCATTAAATAGTGGAGTAATACTGTTATTTTTGAGGTTTCTAATGTGATGTCGTAAATAATTAAAAATTTTCCGCTTACATTGCAAACGCAGGCTGAACCCTACGAGATTACCCGTGCGAAGCCGATCAGATCGCTAGTAAATAATATTACAGACTATTTGCCACGTAATTCTATGAAGCCACTCACGTAACTTAGCGTAGCTCAGGACAGAGAGGAATGGCGACGTACTGTGGACGCCCTCTGCCCCATCTAGGGGCCTTAGGACTTCAAAAAAAAAAAAAAAAAAAACTCACGTAACTAAAGATATTGTATAAAAGTTGCGAGATTTAAATTTTATTATAATTTATTTTTACATTTCTATATACTTAGTATTACCAGGACCTTTACATTTAAAGTACATTTAAGTGAGCTTATGTATATATCTAATGCACAAAATAAAAAATATATGCAAAGTAGGTTTACTTAGTCTAAATCTACAGAAAAGAGGTTCTCTACTCAGCTAAAACATTTTGTGTGTAAATTCGAGCCATTTTAAGACCTAAGTTTCACATCGCTTAGGTAAGTATTTGAATATTGAAGTTTTATATTCAGAGCACACGTAAATAGGTACTATATTCAGTTTTAGTTGATCTTTAGAGATTTTTGTATACGGAATGGAAAAATATATCAAGATTTTATCTGAAAGGGCCCGATGTATTGATTCATATATACATTAGAGTTTTGTACTGTATAAATATAGTAGACGACACAAAATAGATTTTTATACGTTGATAAATTAGGACATTTCCAACGTATAAAAATTATAAATTTAAGGAAAATAATATTGAAAAAATAATGAATTTAAATAAAAAATATTGCAAAAAACCTTACGGTTCCGCCTCCCAAGTATTTGGTTTGTAGAATTAATTTTTCTCCTTTATTTATTATTTTTAGTCATCTTTGTAGTCTGTTTATATTTGTTTTAATACTACATCATAAATTAAGAAATATATAATTGATTACGAAACTACAAATCGCCGATATAAAGAAAAGTTAAAATACATGATAATGTTATATCTCTCTCATTTTAAATCCATCGAGTCCCGTTGCTAACCGAGAAGCCAGAAAAAGTTAAATTGTCAAAGTTTTAATTGATGTTTTCTTGGTACATTTTTGTTCTAAGTTTTTTTCTGATCGTCATTTTCAGATGAACGTAGGCGTTGTTATGATAAAACGAATAACGAATCATAACGAATGGTAGGATGATGACATGGCATGAACTTGGCCGTAATTATCGCCAGATGAATATTATTGGAAACCATGAATTTCTAAAATTACATCGGTGTCCTGTTTAAAACAGGATAACAAAACCATAAATTATAAAATTCTTGTTTTCGATGCAAATTAAAAACCTTATCTACATTTTTTTTTGAAAAAATATATGCATACATCACCTATGTAATAAACAGTTATTCGAGTAAATGAGATGACTCAAAAAATTTAGTATTAACTTATATAATCTAATAAACCATATATTTTATAGAGTTTCATTGTTATAATATAACATAAAACGGTTACCATTTTTATATTTATTTTCATGAAGGGTATGTATCGACGGCTTCTTTCTATAATATCGAGTCTGCGAAACCATACTTTATAGGACAGCGATGTTTCAATTAAGATTTTTATCAAAATGAACTTATTACTAGGGTAAATAAACATCACGATGGTCAAACTAGTCAGAACATTGGTGTTTCCCATCTTCCTTTAAGCTGCTGAGACATAGACGGTCGGAGAGATTGAGAAAAAAAAATGGAGATCGATGCTCGGAATATCATGGATGCAATTTAGAAGCAACCAATCCATTATTGTTGACCTGGAAATTAAGCAGCTTCTATTTTCCAACGTTCAAAGTCGAATTCTCACTTTCTTCGGCCACGTGTCAAGACGAGAGGGCGACTCTATACAGCGACTTGTTGTGCAGGGTAGGTTGGATGGGACAAGGGCTCGAGGTAGGTCATCCATGAGTTGGACTGATCAGATCATGCTCTGAACGATCTAATCCATGAGTGCACCAGTTGAGCAGTAGCCCGGGAGGATTGGCGCAGGGTATCTAAAATAACATCTATTTAATTCAATTTTTTAAATATTCTGTAATGAGGTACAGCTAAAACTCCATAAACATTAAAACGATGAAACAATTTATACACTTTTCATAACATGATGACTCATACAAAAATATCGATGTATAATTATTAAAAACTATTAACTAATGATCTAAAGTTATTTCGAACGATTAAGAAATAGATTATTAGCTAATAGTAATTAGCTTATTATTTTGTTTATTCCTTCATGTTTACGAGTAATAACTTTTAAGTAGTTCGTTAGTTAATATTAAAAGATACAGTATGGTCAATGTCTTAGTTACACTTTGTCATCCCGTCCGCTACTTACTGGTGTTAAAAATGGAAAATACTATTTCCAATACTTCTGTGAATAACAAGAATTATGAACTCGACTACAATAATATAAATATTATAAGTGAAGAATATATTATTGAAGAAAATGAGAGTTTTGATACTGACACATACGATGAAGATCTCTACAATCTTTGTGCTTCAATTGAAAGAGAACTTGGGTAACGTATATTCCTACAGAAATATAATATTCAGGTGTTTATTAAAAGTAGTACTTAACCATATACTCAAATTTTGTTAGTATTAGAACCTTAACATTTACCTTACATATAAATTTACCTAATCCCGCCCACAGTTTAATATGTAGTGTGCTTACAAATTAGTATTGGCAATCCAAGCAAAATTGAAAGAGAATAAATAATTCAATTTTACTATTTAACACATAATAAATATAAATATAAAATTGAGATTGTTCTCCTTTCACGATCGAATGTTTTTTAACAATTTTCTCTTTTGTTTTACAGACTAATTGACTCAGATCAGCCTCAGGGATGTGAGAAATCACTTAAAAGAAGCACTGATTTTGAAAACAATAATAAGACGAAGAAAGTGAAATATGGAGGGCCAAGTAGTTCTTCAGAACTCAGAGCTAATGATGATATGGTTAAATGCAATTTTTGTCAAGTATCAGTTCGTAAAAAATACTTTGCGAGCCACTCAAGGAGTAAACTCCACAAAAACAACATTTCAAAACTCCACAATACTTTGAAAATATCAGTTGAATCGGCTTTCGGTAAAAGAGTTATTTCATACAAGATAAACGAAAACACAAACATACTTGATCAATCCGAAACACCAGGAGTATTTTTAAATTCCATCAAAGACGAAATAATGATAATGATACAAAAATCAATGGAAAAATATTCAGTATCGCAATAAAGAAACCATCGTTAATTGGTGAGAGTGCGCTGCTTACAATTCATTGTATCGAAAAAAGTTTAATGTAGGAAAAGGAGTCAACTTATATTCTTATGTAAAAAACTCGAAACAAAAGGAACAAAGACTTTATGAAGTCTCGTATACGTTTTGTTTGACAAAAGCATAAAGCATTTGAAAGCACATTTTGATCAATTGTTGTTGAAAAACGGTGGAACACTTTACGAATATCACGATTTCGTATTCAAAGGCCACTGTGCAGTTTCCTAGAATGGAATATCTAATTTCAGGGCCCGGAAGTAACGCTATCATTACACTAGACGGGAATATTAAGTGATGAATATCCGGAATAGTGCAGTATGAAAATTCACTCAGATCGAAAAATGGACATATACACTTCACTTGTTTTTCTACTTTATTTATTGAAAGTTTGTTCAACTTTAAGTATATAGTTCTTAATCGACAAAATGTAATAGGTAGTAACTATTTAGGATAACATTATTTAGATTTTAAATGTTTAATGTATTTTAATTGATTTTAAATAAATTTATTTTCTTATACAGAACAGTTTTATTTACTACGAATCTATGGTTAGTGGAATATAATCGCAAGTAGTCATTTGTGAATTTCAAAAACACACCTTCATCTTTATGACTCACATAATTATAGGTTTGATTCTATACATGGTAGAGCGACTATGTTAACAGTGGCCATAAGGATTGGCGAGATTATAAAAATTGGGATTGAAAAATATCATTTTAACGATTTGATTATAGCCATATCTCTTATGAATAGACGAGTAAGTGTATAAATTAGCTTAATCGAATTCAACATTACCAAAATAAAGACATTGGTATAATTTCTACACTATAGCGATTCAATAAAGTATGGTGTTATGATCTAAATAAAAGAAGGAAGACATATGATAGAAGCCTACTAATTTTGATGCAATGATCTTATCCTATGTATGTAGGTACAATTTGCATCCGAAAAATATAGTAAATAATAGTTGTTATTTACTTTAACTAAATGGGTACACCAGCTATATAGATGACATGATAAATTCAATTTCTGTTACAATTATTACATAAAATAACTAAGAATATATTATAACATAAAAATTTTAAATACAAAATACTCTAAAATACTCTAATAAAATGGAAATTCGAAATAAATAGTTGTTATTTATCTTATAGACCAACATTTTGACTGTGAATTGTTTCGTCAACACTATTGTTCATTGACACGAGGCCCTTGTTTCATTTCCGTTGAGAACGATGATCCGATGAACACATTAACAATTTAGATAGAAAATGTTGAACCAAATACTGGAAAACTGTAGAAATGCAATTTCCAAGTATTGATCAGTTTGAAAAGCAAACACCGTAAGAAGTTATATAATACTGAGGAAAGTAGGAACAGGTATCTTTTAAAGTCATACGTAGTGTGAGCAAATTATGGCTTTGCTGCCTGTGGTGACATAAATTTTTATATTGAAAACATTTTGTTTATATTCGCATTGACTTTTTTTATGTGCAATAATTAGGCAATTTGGTCCAATTCCTGCCTTGTTCCCTTTTGTGACTTCAATTTGATATTTTTGTTAAATGTCTGTATACTTGATTTTCACATTTTAAATATATGGTATATTTATGTGGTTTTTGAGTACTATCTAATAATTTAACAAAGAAAAAAATGACTTAAAAGTGTAACTCTAAAACTACTCAACAGATTTTTATTAACAAACGGGAAGCCCAGCTTTCAAAAAAAAAAATCATCAAAATCGGTTCACCCAGTCGAATGTTCTAAAGTAATAAACATAAAAAATACAGTTGAAAAGAGAACTTCCTCCTTTTTTGAAGTCGATTAATAATTAATCTTTACGACAGACTCAAATTTCACTTTCCATTAAAACATTTTCATTATATAGAAACACTTGCACTGCGCCGCGATTTCACCCGCGCCAACAATATAAATATTATTAATCACAATAAAATATAGCCTATTTTACTCAGGGTGAATGTAGCTTTCCAATGGTTAAAGAATTTTTGAAAACGGCACAGTAGTTTTTGAGTTTATTCATTACAAACATATACACAAAAATACAAATCTTTCCTCTTTATAATATTAAGTTTAGATTAAAATGTGTTATTTTTCTTCGAAACTATTCTCTGGACCACCCTTTTTTAGGCTTAGGATGTCCCTTTTGACTAATTCCACTATCCATGTTTAAAAAATTAACGTAGTGGTGTTTTTAAACATAAGCATTGTTGGAATGCATTTGAATTAAAGCTTGTCCATTCACGTGTGAGTTTTGACCTGATGATTATTGGAACTGGCCTTTCATTTCCTATGCATGACAGATGGAAATTGCGAGTACATCATCACGAGTGAGCGTGACATTTTTGTTCATTTTCGTTATCGTGGCATATTAGAACTGGATTGGAACAGACGCGACTGATAGCTATCTGAAATTGTCATGTTAACGCTCTTGACTGTTCTATGTTTGTGAATTTTTACTACTGTATTCAAAGAGTTGAATCATTATCAGACAAATGTAGATTACGCTAAGAAAACTAGTATTCTGATTTTAACACTGAGATTTTAGCTGATTCTAACAGTTACAATAGAGTGAAAAGAGTTTACTAAGCGGTGGCGTTTTATAATGGTCTGGATGTCAATTAACACCCACTACTATGGAATAAAGAATTAATTTTTGAATGTCATTTTCGATAGATATTTTTTAAAATCAATCCAACCAACCGTCTCCCTTACGAAGTCAGTCATGTCTATCATTTGATGCTTGTAAGGCGGAAGATTTTGATTCTCGGGAAACAAAAAATATACTATAAATATACAGAAAGTATACTTTACTATTTTTAATTTTATTTTTAATTATTGTAACTTCTTAAGTAAATAGATATAAGGACTAACACTAGGTTTTAAGAAAAAGGCTACTAACAAAGCTATGGGAATGATCCTGCAATAAATGTTATTATTATTATTACCTGTAAATAAACATTGAAATAGTTGAATATTTAATTTCTACAACATATACCAATTTTAAATTTGAAACATGAATTTTATACACAAAAAAGCATACTTGTACATTAATCTAACTTAAATGTATTAAGAACAACTGACGCATTACGCGATAAAAGTAAAATGGTGTAAAAACTTATATCCTCAGGGACCCTTTGTACGCGAACAGCATTCATGAACCTAACACGTTGCTCGGGAGGCTTTCAGGCTGAAATCACGTTTCAGATGCTAAAAGTATAAGAGCTACGTACATTGGTGTAACATGGCTCTTTACAACTTATATCTCTCTTTGTCTTTTTGATGTAAAAGGAACTTTGTTATATCCAAGAAATGAAACGATTGTTGAACCAGATTATGTAATTTTTATAGGTACCTGGTATATATATAAATATAAACTTGCCAGCTTCGAAGATTTATATACGTTGCTTTCGTTGTCTTGTTTACTGTGTGTACTGAGCTATAAAATTATATAATTTTATTTGTTAAATTAAATGCAATATATAATGTCCCTAACATTTAAAACAAATAACTTCTATAACAACTTGCAAACTTTACATTACTATAACCCAGGCGCATCAAAAAATTCTTAAATAACTTTTCGTACCTATGAAATACCTACATACTAAATTTTAGATTCATACGATAAGTGCTTATTGCATTTATTTTCTCTTTGCATTTTAGAGACAAAGTCCTTTTGCTATAAAGGGTACGGAGAGTTGTCGAAATGAATATAGTAAGTTTTTTATAAGTGTTAATTCTGAGCGGCTAATGATCACGATGCTTTGAGAGGTTATTTCAAATTTCATAATATTATCATTGTCATTATACTAAAAATTAATAACGTATTAAATAATTATTATACAATTTGTTTTACTTCAGCCTTTTTAAACATCGAAGTTTGTTGACAAAATGTTCGATTTTTACCCTATATTATATAATTGAGTATAACGAAACTTGACACATGTTTTACATCAGATTTCAAAAGCTACATATTAATTATACCCAAACAAATTATAATAATATGATGATCATAAGCATTACATAATATACTTTCTCAATTATATCTATTCTTTTCAATCTCTATCACAATTATTCAGCAGAAAAAAGACAACAAACAAAGAGTCAGAAAAAAATGTCAATTCCAAACAAGTTTTTACTTAACAGGTAACAACACAAACACAAGTGGAAACGGAATATTACTACCTGTAAACTCAGCTTGAAAATTATACAATATGGAATAATTCAATCCATGCAAATATTATCTGTCAGTGAATAATAGATTTTCCGAGGTTTATAAATTCATTAATCTCTAGATAGCGATCGCCTAGCCATGCAATAAAAAAACTCATCTGAATTTTAATTGATATGCGCTGAATTTATGTGTTGTAGATTGTACAAGCGTTTTAAATTGCATTTTGCGACGTATTTAATATTAAGTCGTCGGTTCTACTATTTAAGCATGGGTCTGTCTAGAAATTCGAATTCATACTGATGTTACTTTGTTGCACGTCGAAAAAAAAAATGAACTGAAAATCTTTTGCACCTACGTAGGTAATTTGCATGCGTACATTTAATTCTTGATTACCAATTTTTCTACCAAAGGCGCACAATTAATAAAATAAAACATGGAATATTTAAAAAATAAAGTTGTCTTTGGCATTTAATGCTTTTCTTGGTAAGGCTGTATTTTTTAAATAATGTATTGGGTAATTAAAATCTTAAAATAAACAAAACTTTTCTTAATTCTTAAATAATAAGCTTTTTTAAATCTAATCTTTAAGATTTAAGATTCATCCTACGTTTATGATTTATTATCGCCTATTTCATTCAAAGAGATGATACGTAAAGATTAAGTTAAATAATTTTATATCTACTAGAGAGTAGTCAAAGGATAGACGGATACTGAATTAATTCTTATTTATTATTAAAACATACAATGCAAAAGTGTTTAATTTTCTGAAGTTATCAGCGACTATAAGATGTCTGTAAAGTGTTTCCTAAGCGATATTTTTACACAATGACTAGACGTTAATTGAAGTGAATACATCCATGAAGACGGAGCTTTTGTTATGCTTGCAGTTCCATTGTGAAGCGGACGTCACGTCAGCTGACAACTTGTACTTCCGTTGCATTTCATAACTGAAGCTATCTCTCATCTTTACGTTCAGACGTTGGAAATGGTTGTCTATTATCAACGCTTCTAGCTTTTTTTTCGTACGCGTAGAGTTCTTGTGTTTGAAAGTAGTTTGTGAATGTCGCTTTAATACAATGTCTTAAAGTTTAGTTTGAATACAATATTATATATCACATAAGGTTATTATTTCTCCAAAAGTGTAATTTTATATGATGAGCCGACTTTTGACTAAAATTCCGATGTAAAAACCTAACTTCGGATTTATATTAGTTAATATTTGTGTACGATCTGCTTCGGAGAAAATGATTTTTTTTAATGAAGGAAGTAATCTTTAGAGCTAAAAGGAAACATCTAATAAATTGTCCTGTTTGTGACCTATGACATGAAGCTTTTCAAAATATGATTATTTATTTTATTAAAATTATTAGCTTGAAATACAAGTAGGATTCAGTTCCATCAAAATGAAAATTCTTCCGCCGTGAATCGAATTTGAACTGCAATTTGGCTACCATGGTTTTTAATATATGAAATATGCTTAGAATCTAAACGTGTCTATGTCTGTCTGTGGTATCAGCTCTTAAATGAATTGATAGATTTTATTGCTTGAAAGTTAACCGTGATCGAGATGAATCTTAGCAAAACTATGAAGATCTATTCATTTATTTGTGAGATTTTTTATTTTCATTTTGTGGAGTTTTTTAAATTTGTCTTCAATTTCATTTAGTAATGGCATAGGGCCTAAATTTTAATACCTATTTTAAGGCGTTAAAATTTACGATTAAAACTGGACGTGAATAAATTGAATTTTTATTTTATTGAAATTATACACAAAGCAGTAAAATTTCATTTCATGAAAGTATTCGCCGCAAATATTTAACAAACGAATTTTAAAATCAAAGCTTTGAGCTGTGACATCAAAAATGTTATTATAATAGTACACAGTAGTGAAATGTGATAAAATGTGAAGGCAGACCTCGGCTGTTAAACAAAAGCACGATGTTAATTTCAGCATTTTTATTAAAAATCTTTTTTGTACGATTGTAGCTCACTCATTTTTATAATTTCAACATAGAGAAATTATTTTGTAAAAAATAATTCAGGCATCTGAAAATAAATATTTTGTAAAAAGAAAGTAAAATTTTGAATTAAATATTACAAAATTATTATATTTTAAGTATCTATTTCAAAGAGAAAATATTGTTTGTTCTTAATGAATGAGCTCAAAAACTACTGACCCAACTTTCAGTCATAAAGACGTCGCGAGGACGTCCTTATGACTTCCTTAAACATTAAAAAATAAATTTAAAAATACTATCTTGTTGTTTTAGTAACAAAAGAGTTTTTTTTTCCAAAATTAGAAGTACTACAGTTTGAAAGTCCGTTGTCCAATCTTCGGATGTTAGTTGGCCTAATCGCAACAATTACTTACCAATTGTATTTTGGTAATATAAATGAATGTGTAATTCATATATCTGTGAGTTTATTCAAATCATAGACTAAATCTCTATGTTGTTATTAGACGCACTTAAAAAAGTGCTCTTATGGTCTCATATGGATTTACTAAATTAAATGCACAACTTGAAATATCACATCGTCAGCAATATTCGGTGTCAGTGCAGTATTTAATAGGAACCATTGAGTTTTGAATAATTTTCTCGTTATTCTGATGACACTGCATCTATAAATAGTTGGCGTGGTTCCAGTTCAACAAATTCTGGATTGTACGGGTGTAGTGGCAAGTACGTGACCATAAGATACTTACACGAAAAAGTGCGCCTCTGAATTTAGAGAACTTGTAAAAAAAATTGTTTTATTTTTCTAAACAGTACAATAGATAAAAAAATCAAACCTTAATCCTAATACATATTACTCTTTCTTCATCACATTTTCCTTATAAATGCCTTTTTCGAAAAATGCCAATGTGGCATATGATTATATTTATTATTTTCACGATTGGTATTTATCTGTATTTAAAATACTATGTCGAATCCAATAAAAAATGTCACTACCTGCATTGTTGTTAAGTGTTTCAAGGGTTGATATACAATCCGTATTGAATTGGAGGTCCCGGACTTAAATGCCAGGGAAACAAAATGTTTTGGTAAGGCGGTAAAAAGTAGAAATTAAAGAATTTTACTTTCGATTTTTTAGGCCCTTTAATAAATTATAGCGGACAAATCACAAATAACTAACAAATCTAATTAATAATATGAAAGACATTCTTTTACATCATGTAGCTGGTATTTCGATACAAATGGTGTAAATATTTGCCAGCAACGCTCAAAGCGGAGATATTAAAAACATTCGTGCTCTAGTGTCCATTTCTGTGATCGATTGAAACGAATAGATGAATCATCCATCGGTTTTCATATATCATGTTTGCTCTCATGCTGCTTGTCCATTTTTTGTTATTTTGTTATTCAGGTTTTTGATGATTCATTTCTTATGGTATTAACTAAAAACTATGCAACTGAGACTATAGCTTGTTATTTATTATTTTACTGCATATTTAATTAAACAAACGTCAGTACGCCAACTATAAGATTACTATTGAAGTTTTCACTAGGTTTTTTTACATAGAAATCTAAATAATAAGAGAATATTTAGATTTCTATGGTTTTTTAAAAACGAAAAGCTGTCGATTCCTTAGAGATCAAGTAAGTTTGCGCGTAATCACTAGAGGCAAACAGTTCATCGCTGTTAGTGTTTACCAAAAATCGTATGCGGTCAATATAGTTGCCATTTTGGATTTGTAGAAGTACGATAAAGTTGCCATCATAGTAAATTTTAATGTAATATAATAAGTCTTTAACAATTTAAGTTAGTAAATTTCATAGTTGCGCATGTCTTATTTATTTTCCTTTGCCCGAGAGGTCGCTTATTAGCAATAAGGCCGCCTCGTTGTACTTCTAATTAATTTTTCTTGCTGTATTTATTGCAGGTTGTGCAACGAAGTGTTAGTAAACAAAATAAATTGAAATAAACAATTGGCTGAACGTTTCGATTACTTGGATAACACAAAAACGATACGAGTTTGTGAATATAGGTTTTTCTTTGGAGGTTGTATTCAATTCGACGCTCCAGCGCACACGATGTCTATGTAAATGTGTCAGGGACCGACAGGACTATATTGAAAGGGTTCTCACATTGTTATGTTTTTATCAGGATCATGGTACGTCAGATAGAAATTTTATACAACTAAATAGCATTTGAGGAATTGTTTTTCGTAGTCATATTTGTAAAAAAAAAATTTTGTTACATAAATTGAAAGAGCGTCTTATTTGTACACTTTTGCTTCTATTGTACTTATCAGTAAGTAGGTGATCAACTCTTTGTGTTTACCCGGGATTTGAACTCGGGACCACCGTCACAAACGCGTGAACCACTTAGCCCCAGAGGCTATCAATAAAAAAATACACATCGAATTGATAACCTCCTTTTTGTGTTTTTTGAAGATTGGTTAGTAATTAAAATTAACACTATTAACCTTTCAGTTTCATTATATTACAGTTTAGTTGTTTCATGAACTATATCATATATAATATAATTTAACAAAAAAATAACAAAAAAAATCGACTTCAAATTGTAACTCTAAAACTATTGAACAGATTTTGATGAAATCTAAATGGAACCACAGGGGAAGCGCCACCTTTCAAACAAAAAATCGGTTCATCCAGTCGAAAGTTCTGATGTAACAAATTTAAATTAAAAAAAACATAATCATCGAAATGAGAACCTTCTCCTTTTTTGAAGTTGGTTATAAATACTAGTGTACCCTGCGAACTCCATATCGCTTCAGAGCTCCGAATAATAACTTGTCACCTAAAACATCATTCCATAGAAAATGTAATATGTGGAAACAAATTTTCTTCATACTTTATATGTTTAGTTATTCTGCTATTCTCGGATTAGACAAATGTAACAAAACAGAGATCATTAAGATCATATATAAATTAATGATATCATGATCATATATAAACAGCGTTCAAATTTCAAGTTACAGTTTAAAAAGTAAACCTATTCAAGGAAAATTCTCTTCCAATGTTGCCAGAAGTACAATCGCCTTGAAACCTCAATTGTATGACCACAACCTTAGCATTTCCTTGCTTTCTGTCACTATATCCTCTTTTAATCCATAATACCTACATAATTATACCATAATATTGGCATAATATAATCTAGAAATTCAATAAATAATTAAATTGAAAGACAAAGCAATCAGAATAAAATATAATAGTGGGTAGTAATTTTTAAAAAATATGAGTGAGCCGAGTGGTCCCCACGGACACATAACGTTAACAAATTGCGGCAATTTCCAATGTGTAACTCATTCCGATGGCAATATTCTCACTGAAATAACGCTCAAGTGTCTACACTGAAGGCTCATGTAACGATGCCTCATTGAGCGAGTTTTTCTTTAATACTGTTGTCTTTACATACGCACACAATGAATCAGTGTTATATTTCTATTGGAATATATTAAATTCATTTCAGAATTATACACTATTTTAAGGGTTATTTTATAAAAAGAAAGTGATGAATTTATTTGCTTTTAATGAATTAATTCTCAAAGTACTGGACAGATTTTAAATTTGTTTTCATTGACGGGAAGCTACTCTTTTTGAGTGACATTTTTTATTTATGTAAACATGCGGACGTCGTTTGAGGTGGAAGCTTATGTGTGTATGATAATATTATAAAGGTATTTACTATTTACCAGTGGTCGCCAAGTGGTACAAATTTGATCACAATTCAAGAGTAAGGTATATATGTACATTGCGTATGTTGTGTTTATTTATTGTATTTCTACTATATTTTATATAAAAAGATAAATTTATGCACTTCTTCTTCATGTAAACTTTAACTGTGTAAAATTTCACGTTTATCCGTTCAAGCAATTTTCGTAAAAAGGTGTACAAAGTTATCGCTTCGCGTATTTTGTATACAGATTATTAAAAATTTGTTGATTTTTGTAAAACTTTTTAGAGAATAATTTGTACTTAGGTGGTCATGCGACTGATATTTAAGTAATCCCTGTTTTTTTAATACGCTTATTTAGTATTTTCATCGGTAATTAATTATAAAAGTGATAGAGTGTCAATTCAAGTGGGTGAACATCACATAGAAATCACAAATATTTAAAATTGTTCTCAGATACATAAGCATCAAGTTACTAAAGTGTATTTGCAATATTTGTTATCCATAAACTTTTTTTGAGAATAAACTGGTTTTTCTTTTCCAGGTGATTTTGTTTAAAATATTTTAAGAAGCGGAAAGAGCTTTGTGAGGTCCAAACCTCGTTTGTTTTCTTTAATCACGATTAAGTCAACAAACAAACTATTAACTATAATTTTTTTCGCAATTTCGTCTGATAAGCCTGCGTCTCTAACTCCCATCAATGAAATAAAGTTTTAATAGATCCCGGAGTTTTTGGGTTCATATATTACAAAAAAAACTTAATTATATGAGAGTATAATAGTAGAATAATAGAATAGCCATAAACTCGTATCACCTACATAGATCTACGTAAAATATTATTATTCTCAAAACATAATATTATGTACATAATTATTATATAATCTATACAGATAAATAAAATTTGAATGTCTGTTTGTAATATTAAAATAACCGCTTTTACTAAATGGGTATGGATGTAGACACGGTACACATACCAAATTAATATTTGTTACAATTTTCGTCTGCCTGTCGGTTCGTTCCAGCTAATCTTTGAAACGGCTGGACTGATTTTGACGGGACTTTCACTAGCGGGTAGCTGATGAACTAAGGAGTACTTTTATTTTAGAAATTAATATAAGTAAATAATAAAAATTGGCGAGTGGTCAGAGTATGTTGCGTCCATCTGTTATTAGTGTGTTTGGGATTATATTATATTAAAGGCTATAATAACATCACGTTACAACAAAATTAACGTGGGTGAAACCGCGGGGAACAGTGCATAAATAAACATAAAATACTAAATTGAATATTAAATCATACGAAAACAAGCCGTTATATAAAGCAAAATATGATTCGCAAATAGCAGCTTTGCCGCCACATTTCCCGAACATAAAGTCGGCACAGTGGAATTAGTCACGCATTTAATACGACTATGATTAATGAAACGCTGCGAACTTTCCCGACTGCAATGACTGATTACAATCGAGTGCTGCTTCAGGCAATTCGATGGCATATTCAGAATTTTCTCATAATGAGGAAAGTCGCACTTAAGTGGAATTTACAGCCACGTACCTTAAAGCATCTCTATCGATCTTTGAACATTCATTATCAAATTTGACTTATTCAAGCATTTAAATAATGTAGCGGCATACAAAACTGATCATTTGTTTCAATGGTTCGTGAAACAGATTCAGGAATGTTTTTATCTGATAGGGGGCAAACGGGCAGAAGGTCCACTTACGAGAAGCAGTCCGCAACCCATGGACACCCCCCTAAACGTCTGTTGTGCCACGAGTGTGTTGCCGGCCTTTTAAAGAGAGGTACGCTCTTTTCTTTAAGGTCGCTAAATCGTAATGGTTCGGAAATACCTCAGAAAGCAGCTGGTTCCACAGAGTGGTCTTGAGATTTAAGTTTGTCTAATTTATATTCTTATATTATTTTTTTTATATTCTATTCTGTAATTAATATAATATTTATTTCCTTTCATAAAGAATATATATGTAATTGCGACATATTTTATATGAAAGTAGCCTTGTATTCTTTAGCACATTCTCTGTTAAAAACGGAACCCATGTAATAAAAGTACAAAAAGTACACTGGACGTGTTTCGTTATATCAGAGTTTATGTTGTCTGTTGTCTGTGGCCCTAAAAGCGTCATAAAACAGATGTGACGCTTATCTGAGCACATATATAGTGTCTGTATGTAATGAGAGCACGCAACTAAATTGTATCTATGAAACACCTTCATTAGAATGCATATGTTTGCCGTGCCGTCATTTCTATGCATTAGTTTTCAAAGCTGAATCACAAATTACGTTCCTATGAAAAATTGGTTTTCATTTTATCGAATACCGCAAATGTTATTTGATAAAGTGGATTATCAATTCTAAACAGTAAATATGGATTTAATTTTATGTCAATAATTTTTTAGTCTAATAATAAATATGTAATCTAATCTTAAATCTATATTATGTTTCTACTGCATAAAGTACGTTTATTAGTATGTACCTTTTTTTCCAAAGCACAACAAGGACAAATGAATCTGTCTCATGAGCAAATGGAGTGTGGATCTGTACTTTCATATTATTATTAAATGTGTTTTCTTATTACGCTAATACGATTTCAATTTGTTCGTTTAAAGACATTTTGCAAAAAGACGAGACACCCAAAAGCACCCAAAAAGAAAGTATTTTCGGTGCGTATACCTTTGGCTACGTGAGCTTCAGAGTTGAGAATTATCAATAATGTACATTGATAAAAGTTTTTTCAAGACAATTTAACACATTTCAACGAAGGCATACAATGAAGCTGTTAAATAAAATTCAAAGGATCTGGGTGTCAGAAATTATCGCGATCTAATTCAGCATTGAAAGATAACAAGACAAAAAGGTCAGACAATACTTTTGATAACAAGAATTGAAAAAGGGAAGGGTCGCAGTGAATCACAAGATTCTTCCGGTTTGGAAATGGGATTTTTTTCATGAATATGAAAACAAACGAGTGTAATTGATTGAAAAACTCTCAATTTTAATGCAAACATTTTTAGGTTATATACATACCTACAATTTGTTTTTGACAATTTGAAGAATGTCTTACCATAAACAAGATAGTGGTGTCATATCATCATACGTTAGTTTTTTGCAATATTGATATTTTTACATAAAATTACTGGATTTTGAATTTCCTATATTTGATAATTGATTAATTACCAAAAACTTATTTTCTGCTATTTTTTCTCTTTAAACCCCCTTCACTAGGTATAGTAAATTAAGCAAAAAAACTTCAAATAGGTTATACTGTGATTGAGTTTCATCGACTAACGAACAGCAATTGATATTTATAATCCCGCCTAATTGATTAAATTTATCACCGTTTCCACATTTACATAAAAAATCAATTTAAACAAAATAAGTATTTAACCAAGCAATTATCTCCTATTGTTTTTATCGCCATAAAATGGATAAATACAGCAGGGCTGGTACATGTGTTTGTTTAACAGTGTCTCGAATTAAGCGGAGCGTACTCTGAGGGTTGTTCTAATTAAGCTTTGTTGGCTAATAGTGATTGATAGTTCATTGTTTACATTGGCTCCGTGTAATGCCTCTGTTGAGAATATTTCCAGTAATAAGTATTTATGATCGTTCAAACGCCCATAAAATTTGAATAATAATTTATTATACTTAGTTGTCTTCGACTGAAAAAGATATATTGGGATATTTTGAGATTCGACTGCTAAAGGAATATCTAAAATGTTACTAATTTTATTCTTTTCGAAAAATTTACCAATAACTTATTAGCATTAGTATTGCAACATTAAAAATATGACGCAGGAAATGAAAAATGAAATACGACTATGACTTAAAAATAAACTTATGACGTATATGAATGGAGTTATTGTAACGACATTGTTAGTAACTTAAATAAAAAATATATTTTTACTAGTTTTACAAGTAATATTATGCATACTAATCAGCTTGTCTCCCGAGAAAGATTCTTCTAGATATTTTCATTATTGTTCTTCGTTTTTCCACTCGTTTCCATTCTAGGATGAACCAGCCGTTTTCTTTGAGCATATTAAATTGGAATTCCCATTTGTTTTCGCTCATTACACTTAAATATTACTTTAAATATAAAATTTATAACTTCCACGAAAAATTTATCGATATAGGATTTCATTTGTAATAAAAATTTATAATTTCTTTTAATTATACACCTATTAGGGAATTTTTTCTAATTAACTGATTTCAGAAAAGTATTAGTTTTATGGTGTTCTAATCTGTTTTAACGTTGAATGAAACTAAATGGTCTAGATTGTTCACTAAACTATTGAATTAAATGTCACTGAACGCAAGAACATTTCAGAAATAGGTTGTAATAAACCAAATGGAGGTTGCGTCAGAATCATACCCATTTTAGTTGCCGCTAGGTTAAGCGCCGTTCGGCTGTGAAGAAAATCTGATATTATTAATTTAGGAAGTAGGTTAAGCTTCGGAAATACGAATCGAATTTGTCAGGATTCTCAATACTGGAAATGAGATCATTAGGAATGATTTGATAAGCTCATACTTTCAGATCATGGATGTTCTTAATAATAATTATATAATTATTTATTTGAAAAAGAATTATGGCTGCATTTTATCTTACTATATAACTCATAATTACTAATACTCACTAAATATCATGCACACATACGCATGCACACACACATACTGATACAAACACCTCAATTTTTCTCTTTTATCTCGATGTAAAATTAAAATTAAATTAAAAAACACACTGTAAATTTTCAAGAATTGTAAATCTAAATATTGGTTCCACAAGGAAGAGTGAGGTATTCCCAACACAAGTATTTTTAATTAGTTTCTGGGAAGCCCCGACAACTGCTTTGTAAAGATTTACTGAAATAAAACGCATGTTCTTTATTTTTTTTATATAACTCTAATACATTGTATCTAAAATTTATCTGCAACTGTAATATAGGTTGGTGCCAAGTTATACAAATAACGACTAAATTAACTATGTTTTGTACAATGACTGTATAATTCATTCCTTCGTTTTGGTTGATTTTTCATCAAAGATGATATATTTGATGATTTCACATCATAGGTGTGTTTTATTATTTCCCAATATTTGAATTGTTAAGGAAAAGCTCCAGAAGAAAAACTAAACTACAGATAATTATTAAACATATAACTTAAGCTTTTGTAGCTTTTTAAGTTTTCGTATATAATACTTATACTGTTTAAAATTATTTAATTTTTATTGTTATATGTTATTTATTTAAGACCGCTTTCTTGGTCTAGTGGTAAGCGCGTAAGCGTTACAACCGAGATGTCCTGGACACGATTCCCGGTGGAGATTGAAAAAAACTCGGTATGGCAGGGCATAGAAGGCTGATCACCTACTTGTCCCTAAAGAAAAATCGATCAGTGAAACAGATGTGAAATGCGACTGCCCCATACCCCACTAGGGGACATGGGACTTCACACACACTTATACTGTGCTAGAACAAGGTTTCAAAAAAATATGTTTTGTATTAGGTATAGTGGCTAACCGTTTCCGTCGTTGGTCAACTGTCTGATATTCAATTCAGAGAACATCCTGGTTTCGATTTTCAGGGAAAAATGTTTCAGCATTGAGTGAACAGGAAACTGATCACTTCCTTGTCTATAAATGACCAGTGGAACGGACGCAATAAATTATCTTTTTATCCTCTGCTACGCATTATTAAATTCGTTTTCTTAAATTTGAATTACTGTTTACTATTTAAAATAAGCATTAATTAATAGTAAATATTTAAACCAAGTTATTTAAATCTTTCTATAAAATACGATTTCATTTTTAATTCATGAACGATAAAAATATAACGGCGGGGTGAGGCTACGTCGAAAATAATAAACATGGGTCAGAAGGCCGAGACTACATCGTGGAAGATAATCTCGATTGAATTTTTCGGTTGAGCCGTTTTAGGGGAATGTATTACGAAGCGGATTAAATGTCAGCGTGTCACTTCTGTAATATCTTTTAGAAAAAGAGGTCTTTTTCCTCAAAGTTATTTTGTCTTCGTGTTAGTGTCACATCATTTGTCATATCTGTAATTTCTCTAAGATCATTTTGTTGAGATTTTAATACAAAATTTAAATAACATTTAATAGTAGACCGGCTATTAACTCAACATTATACAGAATTATATTTTATGAATATAGCGCAAGTAATATTGTAGAATGATGAATATTTGGCTAGAAAATAATTTACTTTTAGCCATAATTCTAATTATGAGTTGAGAGGAATTTATTTAACTTTACATGTATGCTGTAATATCTTAGTCGAAGAACTTTAGATACATTTTGTATTACAAAATCAGATCATGTTTTAATTCTAAGTCTACATAGATTTAACTTTACTGAGCCAATGTATACACATACACTCATTTATTATAATGAAATGAAATAGGTCATCGAGAAACGACATATATTTCTATATTTACACATCTTAATATTATGGGTAAAAAATACAGAAGAATCAGCAAAAATATATCGCAAATGTGGTCGAAGTTAATTCACTTTGTTAGGACTTAACAGTACCGCAATGTGTTTGCTCACAGATCGTCTTGTCCTTAATGACTTTGCTAGTTGGTCGGATAATAGTCTTAGAGAAGTTCAGAGACATTATTACCTCATTATTGCTTTTAGATGAACTGTAAGCGGCTTTGGCAATTGGCGCCTGTTTGTACTTTCTACGCAATTCAGAGCCTTGTTAAAACAGTATTTTGCCGCCGCACTCAGAAAACAATGTCTTAAAATAATCTACTTACACTAAGTAGTAGTTTTCTACTAAATAATTATTACTTTTAATTCCTACGGTAGTCTTATATCTTAAATTAATGAAATTTTTCAACAAATATTTTAAATTTGTTATAAGACAATAAATTTACTAACACCATCGTCTGCCTAAATTTTTAAAATTAAAATAAATATGAAGTACATAATTAAGTCAATATTTAACCTTATAGGACCAGCCTTAGGGTTGATAATATGAAAACAACTTGAAACTTAATTACAATCAACCCTGCCGTTTCGAAATTTCGGATAAATTATCTTTTAATTATAAATTTGTATAACATTCTTACTTTAAAACTTATAATTTGGTAAAGGATTAAAAAGGTAAGGTGATAATTATAGACAAGCTGATTCAAATGATGTTAATTTATTTGTATAGTTTTAAGGTTTTTTCGGCATATACAATAAGATGGGATAAAAACCTTTTTTTAAATTCTCAAAAACAACCACAAACAATAAACTAGAACGAATTCTAATATCGTCTTCAAAGTAAATAAATACATTGTAACCATTGATTCATAAAAGCTATGGATGAAAAATTCTATGAAATGAAATCTAAAATACGCTGCTTTTATAGAAAAATTAATATATCAAATGAAAAGCTTTGAGAGTCGTGAGCAAAGCAACTGATTAATAGAGAAAATGTGCAAGTGGTACGGGATTTGATTAAAATAAATATGAAACAAAAATACTATTCGATATGTTACATACCGAATGAAATGGGATTTTTTTTATGGAAAATTCTTTAGTACTCTAATAAATTATCAACATTTCTATTCCTTTGACGTCACCTCCCATATTAATAATGATACCTATAACTAAAGCGAGGTACCAAAAATAGTGGGACACGGTACAGACATTTTTCTGAGTTTTTATGTCTCGTACATAATAAAACTTGTCTTTAATAATGTCTTGTACATAATCCGCAGGACCGCAAAGATAAGACAAGTATGCAAAGATGAGACACTGTCATAAAGAGAATTCGCGACGTGCAATAGTGTGCACAGGTTTATGACAGGACAGCATTTTAGGTAAAATCTTGTCATGTTCTGTTTTTAAACTAATCGAAAATGCACATCAAATACCAAGTCATCTATAGAGTTATTGAATACTAAACTCAATACATAGTTACAACCATAGGCGCCGGAAGGGGAGTGCCAGGGGGTGCACTTGCACCCCTTGGGAGTCTCGGGATCAACAGGAATTATTGAAATAAAAAGCCGTACCTATAAAATAAATTCATAATGAATAGTCAGAAATTTGTAAATGTCTCGAACATAAAATAAACCGGAAGATGTTTCCGACTAAAATTTCAATTTTTTATTAACAATCATATACGGCGAAGATTGTAAGAAAACTAAAATCTGCACCACCTGGAAATTATTTCTGCTCGCGCCCATGGTTACAATACATAACTCAATACTCTCTATTACTCACTCATTCATATAGTCTGAATTTGTAAGGTCTTTATCCTAACCTAAGCATTCGTTGTTTTTATTTTACTGAAAGTATTTCTTGAGTTAATAGTAATCAAACAAAAATCGATAATAATAATTGTTTCAATTAAAAACACAACACCACTCAATATTTAATTTATACTGTCAAAGGATCAAGTAATTTTAATTATATTTTGCCACAGATATAATTATTTATTAAATTATTAGTATTACGTTAAAAAGAGCTTCAAACAGAAACTGTTTGTGAAGTGCCGAACGTGATAAATTAATTATCATAAACCTATAACATTTTTTGAACGCAATTTCCGCTGCTTTAAATGTTTAATGTCATGTTTAATTTAAATATTAATTATGATCCTTTTTAATATTATTATTCCCCTTAAACCGTTTATTTGTCGCGATTTAGTGGGTGAACATAGCTCAAATATTCATAAGTTCCTGTACCGGCTACCGAGGTCAACTGGTAACGAGTGCCAGCGATTATAAAGGAATGGTTTTAATTTGTGTTCTGCGTTTATATCAAGTTTTTTTATCTGTGATATATTGGTACAAATAACAATCTTGAGTATTTTAATTGTACACAGGTAAGTAAATTAATTAAACACTTTGATAAAGAACTACATTGTATCATCTATATCAGCTAATATATAAAAATTTCACGGTGTTTGTCTTCATACTCCTCTAAAACGATTCGACCGATTTTAATAAAATTTTCTGTGTTTTGATAAAGTATTTTTATTTCTCCTACTTTCACACAAAATGTTTTAATCGCTACAGCGGGTGAAACCGCTGCACACAGCTAGTATGTTATATTATTAGTATATATATATATCTGTATATAAACTCGTTAGTAGATAGCAGAAATATGTTTCTATACCTATTACGGGATTTTAACTATTATAAAGGCTTTTTATTATAAAGAATTTATACGATTGGTAAATTAGCAGAAACCCCTATAGTTCAAACTTGTAGGGCATTGGTTTGAACTCAGAATTTGCTGTCACATCCATCTTGGTTCAACGTCGAATAAATTTAGACGTCATCTTGTTTCAGTACCATTTTGAATCTACCATGGCTCTGTAACAGCGAAGGGATACCGAAATCCCTTTAGGAACATTGTTAAACTTTAATCAATTTCTAAAATGTCTCGTTACTTGTCGTTAACTAAACACATTGAACACAAATCAAAGTTGAACCACAATTTATGAGTAAATGTTCAAGGGTTTATTATTTAATACCAGCAGCTGGCAGTGTCGTGCAGTCAGGATAAAAAATTGGTGTTTTCTATGATTTAATCTTGAACACATCAGTTCTATGTCCAAATTACTCTGATATAAATACCAGTATTATTTGAATAATAAAAATGAATTAAAAGACAAATGCATTCAGATCGTGAAAAATTTATTATCAACGCAATATTTACAACTATCACAAAATAATATACCTACTGACATAAATATTAACAACTATAATCAGTCCTTTTAACAATTTTTAAATTACAGTTTTTATAATAACCGACGATATGTTGGTATTTTAATATAGTTGAAGTTAATTCTTTTTGTTGTTACGATTTCTTTATAGTTTATTGCTGACAGCTTTGGCGTACGAGTTCTTTTCGGACTCTTGTAGTTCACATGGAAAAGACCGAATTTTACCCTGAAAAAAAAAACTGTGACTTTAGTAATGATATATGACAATTTATTAGTGTATAACATAACTCAAGTTTAATAGAGTGATTTTATTCATAGAAAAGATCGATTTTTCTAATTAAAAGTCCAATTGCAGTATAAAAAAAGAATTGTATGAACTTATAATTTTATACACATAAACTGAATTAACCAGTCGAGAAATACTCAACGCAGCAACAGATCGAATTTATGAATAAATTTGTTAGTGAATCAGCCGTTCTGTAGTTACGAGCGGACACAGGAACGTACATGCAAGTCAAATATGACGGTCTTTTGGCTTCAAGCAGTTGGATAATCAATATAAATAATATCAGTACCATTGTATATATAGTATCATTGCATTCATTGAAAAGTTGCTCACTGCGGTAAAATGTATCACATAAAACATTTCAACAAGGACAAATTAAATATTGTTTAATACTGGTGATATGTGAAATAATAAAATACGTAGCCTGTAATTAGCCTACTTATTATTAAAATATTTGTTTGGAAAATAGGATTATGGCTCTTTATTTACACAGATAACATTAATCGTGTTTTAACACTAACCTCGAGATAAAACGAGGCAATATTACTATACATATATATAACTGGCAATATATATAACTGAAATTCTTGATATTATAAAATAAACGTATTAACCGTACTTAGAAAAATGTCGGCTTTGTGACGATATTTTACTGTCCACACGATAAACATAAGAAAATATATTTCAGTCCAATAACAAAGTTTTAAGTTATAAATATAAAAAAATAAGATTATTTTTTTACTACGAAACAGCGCAAGATAGCCACTTTATTTATTCATATTACCAAACCTACCAGTCTCATGTATTTGTATTTATATTTATTTATATATAGTACTGTATAGTATTTATAGTTTGTAGTAGTGATAACAATCGTAACATATGTACCTCTTTCGCTCCATCCTCTGCCATTAAATTCAACATACATACTCGGTTACGTTTCCCTTAACTTGTACAAAAAACACATAATTTTTTACTGTTTATATAATGAGAAATGTACTTACGAATAGCCATCCTTCCACTCAAAATCGTCCATTAATGTCCATGCAAAGTAGCCAGCAACATTGCAGCCATCTTCGTGTATCGCTAAAAGGAGTTGTTCTAAATAGTGGTTGTAGTATGAAACTCTATCATAGTCATTGAGGCCATCGTAGTCTGACATGCCATTCTCAGTAACGATAATGGGCACTTTGGTGCCATAATTTTTGGTTATCCAGTTAAGCAATTTACGAAAGCCTGGCGGATAGACCTGTAAAGAAATATATACGTAATCAATCTACATTAATGTATTTGCATTATAATATGAATTTTTTTGTATCCTTTCCAAGCGTTCATTTTAATCATACAGTATTTTTTAATCTTTGTTATCTGTTTAATTAAATAAATAATATTAAGCTTAAGTTAAATAATATTAAGACTTGGATTAGTAGTGCTTATGTGATGTCCAGGAACACCACTCACAATTCGAAAATCTCCAGTCGAAAAGGACAACTGACGTGAATTCTAAACTTCCCAATCTCCGAATTTAGAAGGAGGATCGAATCGTGAAAATAGAAGCTAAAAGTCAAAATAGAATTCGGATTAGAGATCCTACTACCCCGAATAAATTTCCAGTCGCTGACAAGCCAAGAGTAAATGTCTGAAATAATTAATTCCATGTGACACGATAAATTCTCTGCGTTTTTTTAAATTACACAAGTATTTTATTATTATACGTTTAAATAGTGCGGAAAATAATAACTTTTAATCGTAGGACCAGATTCATTTACTTGGCATTTATTGTTCAAAAGGATTTTAATAAATAATTTTCAACATGAATATATGTTATAGATATTATTATTTTTGTAAATTAAATTTTTCTCTGCTATTTCTTCGCCTGTATGAAAAGACTTACGCATATGCCATGCGTAATGTATGTTTTTATAATACCAGAACTATTACATCTATTAGACGACCGATTCGCGCAGTTGGTAGTGCTCCTGCTTTCTGCATCGAAAGGTCCCGGGTTCGAATCCCGGTAGGTACATTAATTTGTGTGAAGAGCACGAATGTTTGCTTCCGGGTCTTGGTTGTTTATAAAATTATATACCTACTTATGTAGACTTATATGTTTATTGTGGTACCCTCGTTGTTTCTGATTACCATAACACAAGTGCTTCAGCTACCTATTTTGGGATCAGAGCAATGTATGTGAGTTGTCCCAATTATTATTATTATTATCTATATCTACCACAAATCTAAAGGTCCAATAGTAAAACAAATCTATCAAAAATTTCGTTAGATGCCAATCTCATGGTTGTCGTATTGCATAGAATGCAACTGTTCAAATATTTGTCAAGACAAATAGGAGCTTTAAGGAAGAAATATTCAGCTTCTGATAAAACTAATAGACTTGATAGATAGATAGTGTGGAAGATAAATATAGATTTATAGAAGCCTGTAGATTGACTTAGCAATCTGAGGCTTATAAAATAAACGTTCAGAACTCTAGCGCAATTAGACGCTTAATGCACTTATAATTGAAAACAAATACTGAATATGTGAGGGTTAATTTATCTTTGTTTAGTTATATTATAAACTAGTTGTGCCTTTCAGTTGCACCCGCGTTATTTCGTCGTAACGTGATGTTATACAGTCTACAGAATCCTACTCGTATTTCTAAATTATCCCAGAGAAACACAGTACCGTATAAAAAGTACCTAATGCAGAGCATATTCTATTTGCGTGCCGAATTTCATTCAAATCCATTGAGTAGTTTTTGCGTGAAACAGTAATAAACATCCATACAACCCTACATACAAACTTTCGCGTTTATAATATTATATTATAAATAATTTAATGTAAATTTTCAGGTTGGCTAGATATGAGAAGTTCTGCATACAATACTAGATTTTACTCTAAGTCCATGTACTCTAAGTACTTCATAAGTCACTTGGAAATAATCTATTTTACTATCAATGAAAGAATTTTTAAATTCAGTATGTATGGATTTACTGTTTCTTTATGACGGAAATGAGGAAAGATACACGTGGAAAATTAATTATTAATCGTACCGCTAGCCACGGAGCTCCAGGGATTGGCCACTTCGGATCATGTTCCATTTTGACTCCAGTATCATGGTCCATCGAAGGTACGGCCCAGCCCGGTTCCATTGAACTTGAAGAAACCAGCACCGTTGTGTAGTGGTTTAATCCAAAGAAATCGGAGGTACCTCGTACCATTTCTACCTGAAAAAAAGAAGAATATTTTGATTTGTTCTGAATTAGTGTTAAGAAGAGAAAACTTTAACTTTTTAATCTAAAAAAACAGGGTTTTTTCTCAAGGATAATGTCACCCCTCGTATATTTCATATTTATAAGCACACAATTACATCTACTTTAAACAATCTTAATATAACTACAAAAATCTTAATACATCAGCTATCTGCCAGTGAAAGTCCCGTCAAAATCGGTACAACCATTTGAGGGATTAGCCGGAACAAACAGACAAAAATTTAAAAATATATTATTTTGATATATGAACCGTGTATACATCCATATGAATTAAGTAAAAAGCGGTTATTTTAATATTACAACCAGACTCCAATTTTATTTATCTGTATAGATGTAAAAGAATTTATAAAATCATTTATAAGTCCCGCCACTTCTCACTGATTGATCACTGATAACGTGCGAGTTCCTATTTACGGCTGAACCTACTAATATGGATCCGGAAAACAGATTGTTATGCTAGAATGTTAATAAAAATTTATTCTATATAATACGGATATTATTCAAGCATAATAATTATTAAGATATTATAATATTAGGTATATTATATTAAAGTTCTATAATTATATCTGTATGTAATAAAAAAACTATTCCGCGCGAAGTACATAATATATATATATATATATATATATATATATAACTTCATTGCGCTATATAAAACCGCGGGGCACAGCTAGTTTTAAAATATAAAAGTTATGTTAGCGTGCGCTAAAGTTAGCAATGAATACTATTTATTTCATTTGGAATTATTTACCAGTCACACCCGCCATTGAGTAAATATGCTTTGAGTCAAGAGGGGTGTCAAATAATTGTGGATAACCCGGTAGAAGAGTCAATTTTAACGTAATTTTTGTGACGGTTTATTACTTTAAATACACTCTCAAGCTATAAAATCAAAATACGAAATCGGTTTTGATCTATCTGCATTCAGGATATTCTACTGCGAGGGCTAATAAAAATAATTAACAAAATTACTATTACTATAGATTTATTGCCTTGTTATTCTTGGCACTTAAAACAATTTCAAGGTTGTATTTTATAGAACGTATCGAATTACTATTATACCTCAGGACATAATGATGCATTACAATAATCTGTTGCAAGACTAAGGGTTAATTGTGCCAAAAGGTTATAGACCAATATATAAACTTCTGAGTGCACTAAAAATTACCTAACAATTGTAACGTACAATTCTTATATTACTAGGTACATTTACTAAAACGCCATCTATTCTCGTGAGTTTCAGATTTTGATTTTCCAAAAAACGCTTAACAAATTTATCTACCTACCAATAAAAAAAATCCTTAGTAGAAGTTGAACGGAGAAATTTTTTTTTTTTTAGACATTATACGTCAATTTGATACTATTGCCCCCCGCAAACTTCGTATCGCTGATGAGTTCCGAAACACCGAAAACGTCATTCTATTGAAAATGTATGAGGGAACGAATTTTCTTCATAAACAATTTTTTGTGAATTGTTCTATACTTTTAGTAGTTATAGACTAGACTAGACGAATCCAATAAATCAGAGATCATCAAAATCGTTACATCCGTTCTTGAGTTATATCGTAAATGGGAACCCTTTCGACTTTGTTTTATATAATAATATATTAATATAGATTTTAAGTTAAAAAAATCTTATATCAAAACAACAATTAATGGAGTATGCAATTAAGATTTGTATGAAGATATAATATTCATTTTCAACATAAGATATACGGTATATGAAATAAAGCTGTGTATATTCACGTGAATATAATTTCTAACTTTAGATTTCCCAAAGCGAATACTTTCCTATATTCCCTATATTATCAAAACCTATCAAATTTACCTACCATTTAGCAGAGCCAACTACTTACTAATTTATATGTATATATGCCGAAAATGATGACCCAGTGTAGGCTTTACAAGAGGAACATAACAACAAACAGAGTTAATCCAATATTTAGGTACTTAAATAATTTTAAGTCCAAGTTACGACTTTGGATAACTCCTAAGGGCCGACCATGTCATGCATACAACACACAAGTTACAGGTTAGTTAGCTTACAGGTAAACCAAGAAATAATTTAATTGATATGGTGTTTAAGAATGCTTACGTCGACCGGAAATGTAGATTCGTGTAAAAGAAGTGAGTTTTAGTGGGTTCAAACATGATTTTATGTCAGTGAGTCAACCACGAATTCAATGGGTCTGCGAATAATATTATTTGTATGAGAAGGTGGTAGCGCCCCAAGCGGTTACACGTAAAATTCCATGGTCACTATGGAATTGGTTGGATGTACTATTAAGTTAAAACCAATTATCTAATGGTTGAATATGAGTATGTATGGATAACTAAGATATCCTCCTCCAGTCGCTTGCTCACTGCTGAGCATTGTGATGTTCCCGACTAATCGCTTTGTGTACAATTCTCTGCCATTTATGCCGATCAGTGGCTTCATGGATGGCTATAATAGCTTTAGATCCAAGGTGTTCTGCCACCTGATCAGACCATCTCTTCGAGCCTCGACCTCTCGATCTTCTTCCGGCCATCTTTCCAGTCACAATGATATTATTACTATATGTATCTAGTATTATATATAATTATCTTATATATAAAATTCTCGTATTACAATGTTAGTTACCTTTCTCCTCCGAAACGGCTTTACTGATTTTTACCAAATTTTATATGCATATTCAGTAGGTCTGACAATCGGCTACTATCTGTTTTTCATACCCCTAATTTATAAGGGTAGCCCACCCCAAAAATTAATATGGCAAAAGAACGTTTGCCGGGTCAGTTGGTATTATATATAATTATATACATTAATAAAATACTATATAGTATTATAACTAAGATATGGTATATTAAATTCTATATAAGCTATTTTTAAAAAAGGCAAAGAACAAATTAAATTCTAAAGCTGTAATCCTAACAAGAAATAATTAGTATTCTCGTAAGCGCATATTATGTCTAGCGATCTCTTACGTTTGTCGAGTTCCATTCTCCCGGATCCTTGACCTTCATCTTGACTCATACATTCTTTAGTTCAATGCACAAAAAGGCATTTGTTATACAAAACAGCAAAAATTAAAATGTCACCGACATGTCACCTACTTTTTTCGTCTTGTTTTATTTTCAATTAAATCTTTTTCCGAAGAGCAAAGGGAAAACTTTTATCCAGTAGCAACTGTTATTATATCTTATATTTTATAAATCTTTAAGTATGAAATGTACCTCAATCTTGTTAAGCTTCTATATCGAAAATCATAATGAAATCGGGAGAGCGTAACGTAAGTTGAACGGAAATATGGAAATAAACACTAATATTTATTCATAATTTACGGGATACCTTTTTGATGTAACACAGTTACATACAAGGGAATTGAGACTTACTTCTTTGGGTGTGAATACAGGTAAACGTGACCTTGCAAAACCCTGACTGTTACTGATGTTGTCGATCCGTTCACGGACAAGGTCTGGGTAATTCCCCTCCTTCGAGTAAATCGGATGCGCGTATTGACCCAACTGAAAATTAAATTATGTAAATAAATTAAGTATTAAAGTACGTTTAGGAGCATCTGTTGCATTATAATTTACAGAATTAAGGTTATTATTTTTGCATTTATCATATTGGAATTTGATTTATAATGCAGTTTTTGAAGATTTTCTTATATTTATTAAAAATATAATTCTTTGTAATACAAGATATTCTATATATTTTGCATATTCATGGAACGTTTGAAATAAAAAAAAGCCACAAAGCACAGTTATTTTAGAGTTTTGTGCTTAGAATTCCTTTATTTATTTATGTACATAAAATATAGAAATATTGAAGAATTAAGAATAGCTTAGACTGTTGGATACCGGGGAAAAAGTTGCTAACGTTTTTCTTAATTAATTTTTTCATTAATCATTTAAATATCACCGGTGGATCAGTGGTGTTCCGCTTGAGGTTACCAGCTTTTTAAGATATCAAATGTCAGTAAAAAGGACCCGAACTTAATTATGTTTCCGTGGCTTCTATAATGAAAATGTTTTGACTACTATTAATATTAATTAAAATAATAATACTAACCACCATTTGAAGATATCTTTCAACCGCCGCTACATCGTCGGGATTATTTTCATCTTTAGGTTCCGCAAAGAAAGAGTCAAGTGTAATTCCAATTTTACCTGAAATACAAAACTCAGTAATTTTTTCGATTCCCGAGGAGTCAAAGTTTCAATTTGTTAGCGCCAGAAAGGTGATCAATAAAATGCGATGTAAATATAAGAAACGTATGCAAGAATGTATTGAGTTTTGCTATATATTATTAAGTGGGAAATAAAAAAGAGAAACCTAAGACGAGAATGAGGCAGAGAAATTTCCGTAAATACTTCATTGAATTTTTTTCCTTTGACGGAATGAATCGCCGATGTCTTCCATATATATATATATTGTTTCCCTGGCCATAAAATCCAGAGAGTGCGTACAATATTTGTGTAACCAACTGACATAAGTAGTTATGAAAAGTAGATATTAATTTTTGAATTCTGATATAAGTAGGTTTTCATATCAAAGTTGAACAAAAATGAATACAAAAGAGTATGTTAAACTCTATGTCCACTTTGATATTTATAAGTAAAGTTTTACCTTTTTGGTGAGGTCTGAATTTTTTATCATAAAGATGATACACCCTCGCGTGTCCCAGCAACATGTAGTGCGAGCATAAATATTCCGCTACCCCTCCAAACTTTACCGCTGGCACGAAGTAGTCACTGCCATATCCCTACAAATTTATAACATTGCTTATTCACTCGCGTTTTTAAGTCTTGAACTAAAACTGATGCAATAGTCGTGATGCAATAACACGGATATGGATCATTGTGCTTAAATTCAATTTTATCAACAATTAGCAATTAATAGTTGCTATTTCTGGTTTCGAAGGGGTTGCTCGATGTCTTCGTGTCGCATCGATTTAATTTTTTTAAAACATTTTTTAAATAGCTTAATTAAAATAATATATAAAAATTCAAAGCGACTGAATAGTAAGTACTATATCCATTATCTATATAATTTAATGTAGGAAATGACTGCATATTATTTTATGACACTTACATGATAGCAATGTATGTGTATTTCGTTGATAGTGGTCCAAAATTTAACAAGATCACCGAACAAACTGAATGCAACCTTAGCGTAGTCTTCGAAGTAATCAATAATTTTTGGATTAGTCCATCCTCCGAGGTCCATGAGAGGCGTTGGCAGGTCCCAATGGTAAAGAGTAACAACAGGAATTATATTTGCTTTTAAAAGTGATTCGAACATCTGTCTATAGTATTTAACACCTTCCTTGTTTATATAATTATCTGTTCCATTTGGTAAAATTCTGTTAGAGAAAAATATTATGTATGTTAGCATATTGATATATTTTTCTAAGAAATACGATATAAGATGTTGGCTTAATTACTTTTTGTTTTTAAACAGATAAAAATGGGTTCTCTAAGTAATTGTTTCGTCGTACATATAGTATCTTTTTCTTAAAACATTCCTTATATTATGTCGCGAGAATACGCCCAATTTTGGTCCAAAAAAAATTTACTATGAACACCAAACAATATTTTATTTTCTGACCCCGTGGACTTTGTATCAAAAGTTTAAATTCATGGGTCAACTTAAATGTCATTCCAGAGAATTAGGTGAATCCAACAAATCAGAGATCATTAAAATCAGTCCAGCAGTTTTTACGTTATAAATGGTGTAAAAACCCGACTTTGTTTTATTAATATCGATAACTTTATTGAAAAGAGTAGATTAAAAATAGAAAAGCAAATATGTAACGCCCTAAAATATGTACATAATCCCACAATGAAATATAATATTCTAATCGAGTGAGGTGCTTACAAAAGATGATTCCATAAAAGCTCCCTGGCATTAAGTAAACTTAAACTAAGTGAATCCTTTTTAACCTTCACGACACCTAACTTCAAAGGCCACGTAAATTCACTCACACTTGTTATAATTATTAGTACGTCTAATAAATATTATATACCTCACTTCGGATTGATTACAGCCTCATTAACTTAAAATATTATATGTGTACTAAGACTTAAAAACAAAGTTTTTTATTCATTATCGTTTTTAAATTATCGTATGTTTTAAGGTATTTCTGTTGTTTATTCTAAGTTCTTTTGTTACCGATGGAATCAGTGATAACAATTTAAATTAAAAAATTAAATTTACATATTATAAAATGTAAGTTAAGATAGATTTGAGATTAATTCAATTATATTTCATCGCGTGGAAATGGATCAATTTATTTCGATATGAAGCATTTTCTCTAAACCGAACTCAAGAGAGACTCTTAATAATATTATTAATATAGCGTGATTTCTGAGTAGGTTAATTAGTTACCTCGGCCACGATATTGAGAGGCGGTAATATTTTACTCCAAGGGATTGAACCATAATTATATCCTGTTTATATTTGTGGTAGGAATCGGCCGCTACGTCACCATTTGACTTGTCCTCCGTAAAATCTGGGTGCTTGTGTAAGTATGTGTCCCACACACTCTCACCTTTGCCTGTAAAGTGAACACTCGTTTATTCATAGAACCATGAAGTTATGTAAACTGTCTATTAACGTAAGCATTAAAAAATAAAGATTTCATAAAATGTTTAACATTTTAAATAAGGGTCATTAGACAACAACGT
This sequence comes from Aporia crataegi, assembly GCA_912999735.1. Classification (NCBI taxonomy): domain Eukaryota; kingdom Metazoa; phylum Arthropoda; class Insecta; order Lepidoptera; family Pieridae; genus Aporia; species Aporia crataegi. The sequence continues at coordinate 7,084,432 of OU538736.1, forward strand.
CACGCTTATCTCTTGACATTACTACATAGTATAAAACAAAGTCGCTTTTTCTTCCCCTATATCCCTTTGTATGCTTTAATCTTTGAAACTACGCAACAGATTTTGTTGTTGTTTTAATAGATAGAGTGATTGAAGAGGAAGGTTTTTATATATGTTTAATATCCGTGCAAATCCGGGGCGGGTCGCTAGTATAATAATAAATCTACTTCAAAATGCTCAAAAATTTATAAATAAAAGCCAAAGATAATTCTATAAGGCTAATATTTGGCAGTTGGCAAACTGTAACAGAAATTAATGCAACAAATAGGTTTATCTTAACATACTTATTTTGAGTTTTTTTTGCCTTGATTATTTATTATTTCTATTTTATTTACTTATTACTGCTTTTAATTTTTTTATTGCACATTTAAATCGTTTTAGATACGTACAAAAATTGTAATACAGAAAAATGTTCAGTTATAAATTTCTACTGAATTAAAAACCGTATAATCTCCAATTTTATCAAATAAACATTATGACGGTCATTGACTTCGCGTTTCTGATGATATTTCAAAAATGTCGCCTTGTAAAAATTAACATTTAAAACAAATTGTAAATTAATTCATTACGCAATAATATCAAAAATATATTCTAGAATCGTTATCTTTATGTACCAACTTTGATCAAACTAGTTTTCAAGTCTTAATTAAAACGTAAAAATAGTGTAATAATTTTTTTTTGTAAATTTTAATAAAAAAGAAGCCGTTTAAGAATATTATAAGCTTCATAATTTTTATATTCATATTTTTCTTGTTATTTTTAATCCCTGACGCAAATAGAGGTTTTTATAAGTTTGTCTGCATCATAGCTCCAAAACGAATGGACAGCTTATGATGCGGAAGAAAATGATCAGTGTAGATTTTGTCAAAATTCATCCAGCAGTTTGTTGCGTAAACGTACAAATAGACAATAATTCTATAAATCGTATTTCGTAATAATATATTATGTAAGATAAGTACCATTCACAGTTTTTAAAAGATATTAAATGTACAGATTTGACTTGGTTATTATTGTATTACAATATGATAAATTTCAATAGCTATAGGTATATAAAAAAACTAAATGTTTTGAACTTGTCAAGTTTAAAACATTATTGAACTGAACATTATAAAAAACTGAAGTGTAAAATATTTGTTTCTGTGTTTGTTAAATACAAAGAGTAATTAATTCCAATAATTATTCGTCCTTCAATTTTTTATTAAGGACAAACATGGCGTTTTTTATAACTGATACATAAAAAGACAAAACCAATTACATTACTTGGTTTTAATTAGCAGAAAACTTACGTGAAAATATAAAAACATTAAGTAATTTATGACAATGTGACATACGTCTTACACGACAATAACGCTGTTATTCTTAAATATAAAACATAAAACTACTTTTAACATGTAAATTAAGATACACGACAATAACGCTGTTATTCTTAAATATGAAACATAAAACTACTTTTAACATGTAAATTGAGATTTGACTTCCGTACTTAAACCATGAATATTGTATAGAAATTTTTATTTTATGCAATTGCTAACGAAAAACACTTTATCAAACGTATCATTGAAGTGCTGAATTCAAAATTAGAAATATCAATTTTCTCCTACGAGTGAAATCATTATTGACTTTAATACTCACCCCCAGCATTCCAACCACCTTCTATTTGAAATGCAGCCGTTGCAACTCCAAACATAAAATTGTCTGGAAACGAATAGTTGCTCAACCCAGAGCTTACAAGCGCGCTCACTCCATTTGCTATACACAGCAGGCTGCAATTTACATAAAATTTTCTTTATGAACTCTTTAAATAATTATTAAATCAGACTTTTAGTTCTACGGGTTTGTAAGACATGATAAAATATGTAATACTACATAACCATGATTTTATTATGGGTATCATGAGCTAAATGAATGTACAATTGTAATAAAGATTATTTTATCATAAGTAATTGAATTGAAATACACTAAAGTAACTCCTAATTTAAATGCAACAAGAAATATTTCACTTTTAACTAATTATATTTCTCTATTATGAATTAAACTAATGGTTTATGTTTTATCGCTTATTCTATACCATAGATTAAATGTGAAATACTTTGTACACTATTGAACTACCTCAAAATTTACTTTATAACTAATCACTTTATAAGCAAATAAACAAGGCTATGAACCTGAAGCACGTTAATAGAGCTCCGCTCTGGGCGACTCGACTCAGGCTCTGCATTTTAGTAACTAAACTAAGATAATATCAATCAGACAATTTAATTTAGCCGCAAATATCGCGACCTTCAGGGGTTTCCCTTAAGGCTGCGAATTACGTCGCGACAGAGTCGCGCGACACTTCCGTAAGCGACAGTTCCTAGGACACAAATACCAAGCGTGGTATTTATCTATGATGGGATAATTCTAATTATGCTTTAATGTGATTCTCATAAACTTTCTTACATACAAAAATTTAAGGTTTAGTGTTCAATAGGATTATTAACAAGTAACAAGTACTATGTCTTGGGTCTGGTATTGCATGCTTGATTCTTATTCTGATATCATATCATGATATGATGTCCATGAATGACCCTTAACGAAATTGATATGTTAAAGAGAAATGAATCGCACCCAATCACATGTGTGAAGTCCCGTGTCCCCTAGTGGGGCAGATGCATTTCACATCTGTTTCACTGATCGATTTTTTCTATAAGGGCAAGTAGATGATCAGCCTTCTAAACCCTGCCAGACCAAGTTTTTTTTATCTCCACCGGGAATCAAACCCAGGACTTTTTTTTAGATTTTTAACATCTAATTATAATCCTAGCAACTACAGATCAAGGAAATAAGCTAACATACTCCAAGCAGTTTTTACTTGACATTCAACCTTAACCTTCTTCCTCCTTAACTTCCTACTAAAATTTATACGCATTCACATATCAGATATATTAACTCAAGTAGGGATTATTTAATACCAATTTATTTTATGAGTTCTGTTTTACAAAATATCATTAAAAACTTTAAAATATGTAATATCCATGTAATTTTTTTGATATTGTTTCCGGGAATTATGCTATGAACTTCTAAATTGGGTTAAATTAAGTTTATATACAGTAGACAAGACTCGACTTCAAATTATAGTATAAAATCGGAAACTTTTTGAATTATAGTTTAATATAAAAAACGAGTACTTTAAAAACTTTTGACGACCGATTGGCGCAATTGGTAGTACTCCTGCCTTTTGCACTATAAGGTCCCGGGTTTGAATCCCGGTAGGTGCATTTATTTGTATGATGAGCACGAATGTTTGTTTCCGAGTCTTGGTTGTATATAAACTTAAATTATATGTATTTATTGTGGTATCCTCGTTGTTTCTGATTACCATAATACAAGTGCTTCAGCTAGTTACTTTGGGATCAGAGCAATGTATTTGAGTTGTCCCAATAAAAAAAATTGTGACAGAAAAACAGATACACATTACACACGTTAACCAGAATATTTATAGTTTTTTTGCTCCTTGTTAAAATTATAATTTACAGTCTATTCCAATATATTCTCAGTGGTTTGGGATGCAGTTCTTTAGAAAACTGAAATTGTACGTATAAAAATATTAACTTTAAATTATAACCAATGATTAAACACTTATTTGGAGAAAAACGAGGTCGTATATTATAATACTCGAAGGACGAGTGCCTGTGACGTTCCCTTACGTGGCTCGGTAATAAATCAAAAGAAAGTGCTAAGGTAATGATTTATTTCAACTCTTTCTGCCCTCAATATCTTTATACTCAATCCAATTGCGTGTTATAACAAACCGGAAATAGACATTTTGTCGTTGTCTGTATCATTGTAATTATTTCCAGGCAATACCTACTTCCTAATGGTACTTTTTTTAACTCGATCATACATTGAATTCCTATAACAATACTAAGCAATACATTAATGATTTTGAAAATAACTAAAAATCTAAGTTCCAATCGGTTATAATCGAAATTATTGTGTAGCAGTAAACTAGATGAATGTTGTTTGATTTTGTGAATTGGTGCGTGTGACTTGGCCCAGGCAGTAAAAGTAAATTTAAAAAATCTCGCAGTGACCTATCAAAACCAAAAAGGCATGTAGTTCTAAACATTAGAGCTTTCAAATAAAACTTACGGCCGCTTAACTTATATTAACTTATGCTCGTGAAAGTTTTCAAAACCAGAAAGCTTCACTTCATATACGTTTTTAAATAATTTACAAATAATTGTATTTGTAAAAAAAACATATTTTGAACCCCGATGAAAAAAATAAAAAAGGGGTGTTTGATGAGTCTGTGTGTCTGTCTCTAGCATCCTAGCTTCCAAACGAATGGACCCATTATGATGCAATTAATTTTTTGTTCGAAAGTTGTCTTGATCAAGATGGTTCTTAGCTTCTATATATGTATATTGTTTTATCCATTTATGAGGTATTCTTTTTTGTTATTAACAGGTCGGGAAGTTTTTAATTATCATGACTTTCACTTGTTCAAAAAATCACTACATAGTATAAAACAAAGTCGCTTTCTCCGTCCCTATATCCCTTTGTATGCTTAAATCTTTAAAACTACGCAACGGATTTTGATGCGATTTCTTTAAATAGATAGAGTGATTGAAGACGAAGGTTTATATGTATAATATACCACGGGGCGGGTCGCTAGTAAAAAATAAGGCAGAAATGAAACCTCAATTACAAATAAATTAAAGGGATGGAAACAATATTTCATTTCAAATTTTACTTTCGACATAAGGGTTCCCAATGGAATAGGTTGAGAACATAATAAAGATTTGGAACAAATCCAAAAAGAATTTTAATAAAATGTTGAAATTCTTGTTGGCTCGGTAAGTGGAGATTTTGAAGATTTCACATCCGTTCTATGTGAAATCTTTCAATATTTAACTTGATCTAACGTGTATGATTTCCAAGAATTTTAAATTAATGTTTTACATATACACAGCTTTTGAAGAGCGAATTCAATATTTGAATTAATTTTCTGCTTTCTTTTCAATTTAATGTAGATATTAAATTATTTTATCGCGAGTTAGTGAGAATGAATATTTATTTAGAGAGAGTATTAATGAGTATATATTGAGTTTCAGAAATACGTAAACTTCAATAATCTGTTTCTAAGTTATCTATTGATGGATTTCAAAAATTCTTTCAGTGATTGATTACTTTTGATCTATATTTTAATACCATTGCGTTGAGTATAATATTAACAACATCATGAAACTTCTCCATTGTCGCAGTCGTCCATGGGCGGCGGTGTTCTCTTACCATCAGGAGACTCGCCCTATACATATGTATATATAAAAAAGATTCATAGATGCCTCTAGGAATATTATGAGATCCAATCTTGCGAACTTTAGTCGGCCGCCATCAAGATGGGAAATTTCGCACCATTTTGCATCTGTTGCAAAACTAAGTTATGGTAATCTGACTTTAAGTTACAAGCTTAAGCTACTGAGCTTTTCAATTTTATTGGGAAGCCATACTTTGGTCGTTAACTGAAGTGAATTTATTATGTGCCTTAAATTAACGATTTCACTTAACTTCGGAAGACAGGCGTAGTAGCGTCGAGGTAATGTTATTAAATTTAATTTTTCACAATGCAATTTACGGCAGAACGCGATGAAGGAATTAGGAACGAAATGGATGATTTCTATAATAATCTACGTGGCTCTGTAGTCTATGATACGGATAGTAAGTGGTATTATATAGACTTATAATTAAATATTATAAAACAAAGTTGTCCGTCGTGGCTGTCAGTCTGTTCGCGATAAATTTAAAAACTACTGAACTTATGTAAATTGGTTGAAATATGATGATTATTGATGATTTTGACAACCGATTGCCGCAATTGGTAGTGCTCCTGCTTTTTGCATCAAAAGGTCCCTGGTTCGAATCCCGATAGGTGCATTTATTTGTGTGATGAGCACGAATATTTGTTTCCGAGTCTTAGTTGTTTATAATCTTATTTTGGGATCAGAGTAATGTATGTGAGTTGTCCCAATTAAAAAAGAAAATGTTGTAAGTGTCACAAAACGTCAAAACACCTGGGAGCTTTCATTGAAAACGCTGCCTAATCCCTTTGAGATATAACAAAACAATGCATGGTGGGATTTTCCTCTTTTATAGATCTATCAAAAAGTCCGCATATATTTAGCTTTCCCTTTCACTATACCCATTGTCTTCTAAAAAAAATTTACACTTATTAAAAATAATTTTGCGATTAACAACAACTAAAACTGTACTGTCAAACAGGGTCAATCAAAACCAAAATTTATAAAAATAACTAACCCGTTAGGATAACTTATATTGGCAGTAGCTACGAAGTTCACCAGATCATCTGGTAATTAATAAATAAAGAAACCCAACGCGTTGTTAACAATTTGCTCGTACTAGTATCAATTACAGCTGGTATTTTGGCCATTAAAGCGCTCAGCTACAGATTTGTATCGAAATAAACAAATACTTTCTTGGGAAATAAACTTGTCGCGAAACAAAACACGTTTCGAGTCCTCGCAAAAGATTTATCGTTACCAAGTACATAACATACGAGGCTAGAAGATTTGCGGCTGTCGATTGGTAATATTGTGTTTTCCGATTGTTTTTCATTTTATAGAAAAGTACAAAAAATTTAAATTACCTAATGGAATTATTGTAACACTAGCCCGCCTAACTCCGTTGGTAATCGTGACACCCAAATGATGTTGGTTATAGCGTTATGTTTATATTTTATAGCCTTCCAAGATAAATGTGTGTTGGATTTTTCATTTTCAATTCAAATCAGTAGTTCCTGAGATTAGCGCGTTCAAACAAAATTAAATATCATAATATTAACAAAGTAAGCTTAGTAAGCAACAAGTTTGTATTTAACTGCTGATTCCTGCAAAATCGTCTGCAAAGAATAGTTTCAAAAACTAATATTCATTTGAAAATAAAAAATCGACTTTAGTATTCTTCCTTCATAACTATTTATACCATGTATAATTGTATCAAAACATACCATACATCAATATTGAATTAAACTTTGAACCAAGGCATTATTGCTGTGAACTAGCCGTGATAAACAAAAACTTTCAAAAATAAACAAAAATTCCGTAAGAACTTTTTAATGACAAATATAAACAAAAATAAATAAATATGCTATTTGACCGCTTCCTTGGTTTAGTGGTAAGCACGTAAGCGTTACAACCGGGAGGTCCTAGATTCGATTCCCGGTGGAGATAAAAACTCGGTTTGGCAGGGCATAGAAGGCTGTTCACCTAATTACCCCTAAAGAAAAAATAGATCAGTGAAACAGATGTTAAACGCATCTGCCTCATACCCATACTGATAATATTTATCAGACATGTGATGCAAATGAAATTTTATATAGGCATATTACATAGGCATATATTGCAACGTAACTACTTTATTTATTATTAACAATTTCAGAAAATTAACAACTTTGTAAAATCTTCGTAAAATTATGAAAGTTGATCATAGAATATTAGAGTTAAATTAACGTACCAAAATGAAATAGGTACGTACGATAACGTAACATGTCATATGTAGCACAACGAAAAATATTTTATAAATGTATCTGTAATGAAAAATTTATATCGTCAATATTTCATAAAGGGATGAGACAATTCAGTAGATGGCAGATGCGTCTTGCACTTACGATTCGAATAATCTAGGGTAGAACAATTTGGTTAAAGCGATTCCTCTGACAACGCATTTATTACTTTTTATTTATTGCTTGGCAGTTGGCACTGATATGTTTAAAAATACGGACCGAGAATGCGATGTGTATTTCTTCTTCTCAAAGGCGTGCGCCTATATCGTATAACTTGATTTCACTCTCTCAATAAAAAACATATTTAGATACGTTTCGAATCACAAATTATATTTCCTAAATACACGAATATAAGACAAACTCTATACGCAGAGGTTAATTTAATGTCGAGAGCGTCTTAGGCATATCCGCCCTAGGAGCTACGAACAATAATATATATATAAGTGTAATCAAACTCAAAAATGGCACCACGCAAATATGTACCTAGGTACATATTTGGTCTCTCGTGATTGGTCACATCGCCTTGATGTGACCAATGGCGTGGTCTTGGTCTTTTCTGATTGATCACATCGCCTTGATGCGACCAATCACGTGCGAACGTATTGACCTTGATGTTGGTCAAGGTTAAACGTTGGTGGGTTCAGTTTCGAAGCGCTATCTGTATGAGAGTTATGTTTCTAGACATATTATTATTCGTAGCCTAGGAGTGAGAAAATGAAACTGTTCAAATTTTGTGCGTACTTGTACTTCGTCTTAAGGATTCACCACTGCGTTAGGGGACCGATCATTACATAATATAGCATGGAGTTGCTAACGCATCCAATGCCGCTAATGTTTATTTTCGGGAAAGCCCTGCCCAAAGTATAAGGGCACGCGGTTAGTTACAGTGAATAGTTAAAACAAACATGAAAAATATATACTTAGGAAATAATGTTATAAGTTTTTATCTTAAAGTTAAGAAATAATATTTCTCTTCAACCAAATAAAACCTAAAAATAAATATCCCATGATATAAATTTAGTACCTAGAAGTATTTTTAGTTAGTAAATTAATGTCAGTATCTAATAATACATATAGTTGAATTAAGTTATGACATTAAAAATAACTAAGAACTATTGTAACATAAATAAATTAAATACAAAATATAATAAATATATATCCCACCACATACAAAATTAATGTAATCCCTATTAAAATGAAGGTAAATTATATTGAAGGCAATAAAGGTGATCTAAGTCAGTGACCAAAACGATTAAAGCATTAGCCCGTCCCCAAACGGCCATATTGTGTCTTGTAAATTATTTCTAGGTATATCTTCAGTCATGTAAATCATGTGTGATTTATAATTTTGAATTAATTCCTCCCAAAGGATCGCCTACGAATCGCGTTCATGAATATTTATAAAGATTTATTGGTATACGGACTTGTTAATAACTGAGAATGTGAGATAATTAGAAAAGGCGCTTATGGAATTTCTCTTGAATAATATTAATTTTCCCTTCTGCTTGCTTATAACTTAACTGGGCATTTAAATAACATTTTGCACAAATTCACAAGCTTTTAAGCCATTTCCACCACTATCTATTAAATAAATTAACTACGTTCACTATCAATAGTGTAAGGTACCTACTATTTTTTGAATAACACTGTAATGGAACTGGTTAAGAGTGACTTTTATGATCAATATATCAAAATTCGAAATAGGAGTGGTAGTGTTAACCACGCGGAAGAACGAGGGAACTCACCGCGATTATATTCCTGAGAAAACCTGGGGTGGTTTTCTTCTATAAGACATATATGGAGCTGGTCACGAGCCTCATGAGTGAGGAAAATGACGCGAGAGAGTGTTACCACAGATTAACAAAATAAGCATAAGAAATACAATATTAGAATGACTTATACAGTATTTTGAGTTTTTCAGTGTATTGGAATAAAACTCGTCTTATTAAACGCATGGAACCACAAAGGTAAAAATAACATAGTGAATACGATAGTTGATATCGATAGTTTCAAAGGTATTCCACAAATCTCTCGAACGTTTGTTTAATTAGGCGAGCATCCACGGATTCTTCCACTCGTGCTTCAGGCGCATCAAGCCGCATGCGTGAAGCACTTAGCCGTATCAGAGCTTTCAGTGCTGAGGAAGATACCAAAGGGAAAGCGCGTGCTCACCCTAATATTTTACGCGAAAACGCGATCGTGAAATTGGCAATAATTATGGAAACTGTGGAGGCATTGCGGTGACGCTGTAAAGTGCGCGAGTGAACTTTTCATGTGATTTATGACGGTTTTTAATTAAGTGCTTTAAGTTTCACGAAATATACAGTTATTAAAAATTATTTTAAATAATATTAAAAAAATGTAAGTTTTAAGGCTTATGAGAAAGTGAGCTGTAGTTTAAATGACTATGTATGTCTAACTGAAGCTCGTGGTTTCACCATATCTCTATACTAACTCATTATAATGTTTACAGCAGTTTACCACGCCAATTCACGTTTGAATTTATTATGATGATGAAATAGTGCACGGTAGTGTTACTACTTTATAAAATGAGATAGTGGTCTAAATCAATTTATGTACCTGAAACCTCTAAAAATGTTTTTTTTAACACTTTTAAGCCAGTTGGATTCTCTGACGGTAAGGGATCACCGCCCTCATGGACACCGCGACCCGCGCTTTCGTTGCGCTGAATTTAATTACATTTTTTATTAAACATTTTAATTCAAAAGTTTGTGTATTGTTCAAATTAATTATATTTAATTGTTTTTGGTACTCTAAGGTAGGTAGTTAAATCATGACTAGGAAATAGCTAACAGGTTCTTATCTCGATTTGGAACAACAACAAGCTTAAATTTAATTTATGACGCAAAAAGTAGTGCGCTGTCAGAAGGTACTTATATTAGTTTGCCCTCTATCATCCAAATGACAAACGGCAATAGGTACCAATAATGTTTTCAAAAAAAAGTGAACCGGTAACCCGTAGTAACATAGAGCAAAGGCATTTAACACAACTGAAATAAGCGTTATCATTAACAATAATTGTATAAGCATATTGTACGTTAATATTGAATTCCCCGATAATTTTCTTTATAAGGACGAACTTTTCTGCCTTCAAGACCTAAATATCTTTTGTTTTCCTGGGAATTAAACTTGAAGATGCCATTAATCTGACACCTTTAAATGCATTGTGACTTGAATGCGGTTTGATTCCCGAAGACAAAAAAATCGCGATTAAAATCAATTTTTTATTGATGAAAATTAAGCACAGAATGGACATCTGCCTTATGATTGAAATAATAGATAAAAATCTAATTTTGAAATATAATCCTAATATTAAATAACGAAGCTACTTCTTAATTAATTAGTTATAATTTTTGTACTCTTATAAAATGTAATTACAAAATACATAATATAATTATATCTTATATTTAATTATTTATTGCATTGTTTCTTTATGGTGCTTGATTTTATCAGTATTTGGAATACGAAACAACTGAATAAATAAATAATTTTAATAGTTTTAAAATTATTTACCTTATAATAACGATACTGTATTTGTAATAAGCTGTGAATAATTTACTAGCAGAAATATAAATATAACATATACAAATTAACATAATGCAGACATGATTCTGTTTTTGTTTATCACTTATTTTTAAATTTGTATAAATTGTTAAAAACGAGCACACCGGCTATGGAAACCATGCAACTGTTTATATTGTCGCAGATCATTCGGGTTACTATGGTTAAGTTTTATAATGCTAAAATACTTATAAAATATTCTCTAAAACATAAATTAACTGCTCTATGTTATGCTTTATGTTCTAACAACTATACAAGGTCAGACCGTTTCTCACTAAATCTCTCTTCCTCCTTTAATGCATGGTGATCCAAGTTTTTTTTAACTAACATTAGGAGAATCAAGAATAATATAGAAGGTAATGAGAGCAAAGTCGCGTGAAAAAGTACATATAAATAAAGATATTGTGTTATTTTAAGCATATGGTAAGAGTATGTATTAAATATTTTTTATACAAATTCTTAAAAGGTTCAGCAAAAAGTTTAAAAGTTATTTTACATAATGTTTTATGTACTATCTTATCATGTTCAAGTTCCATGCATATCTTTATTGTTTAAAAGTGGTCGGACCAAGCAGTCATAAAAGAGGAATTATTTAAAAAACAGATTTATGTACATTTCTTTGGCATACTTCACAGCCAAAACGACTTATATGTGGATTTAATGGAACATGAGTTTGAGGCAAACCAAGCGCTCCTTTGTAGCGTAAATATGTTCGTTTTGTTTTTAGACAGTAAGACAGTAAAACTTCAATCTTCGATTCAAGAGAAGCGTCAAATAATGTTATTAAGTAATAGAGATTTTGAGTTATGAATAATTGTCATTTAGGCGGATAGGAAAAGAGATATTCAATTTGAAGAGTGTTAAAATGTTTGAGAAAAAGATATCAAATATATTTTAGCTTCTAAGGATTCGCTGATTATTATTTCGATCTATAGACACAGTTATACATACATACTATAATATTTATATATTATAATATATTTAACTAAAACAATTTTTAAAACAATATGCACCTCATTTAGTGTTTTTTCTTTTGTATACCTTATTAGTCCATTTTCGTCACAAAGTTCAAGAAATGTTAATAGCATGCAAAAACTCATTGGAGTTCAAACCATAATTTGCAAAGATTTTTCGGCGAACATAATAATAAAATCCTCATTTCATTTTATTCGGTAAAACAGTAAAATGTCTGCTTGCGACAAAAGCTAAGATTATCTAGATTGCACAATCAAATAGTGTCTCACAGTGGCCTTGGACTATTTTCTCGTTAGTCGAAAGCCTTAATAATGCGCCAGACTGGCTTCTTATACATCTAACAAACATTAAATATAAAACGTACATTTTGTATATTTATTTTGAATGAGATATACATTAAAATGTAATAAAAACTAACAATATATTTTAATATGTGGTACACTATTGGTGATTCGTGTTTTTGTATAATTTCTTAACAATCTTTTAATAAGCATCGTGATATTTTGGATACAAAATGAGTGTTGAGCTATATAATTTAACTGCCTCCGTGGTTTACACATATGCGTTTAGCGTCAGGGGTCCTAGTTTTGAATCTCGGAGATACAAATGTTTCTGTTGGGTAGGAATATAACATACTTATCTGTAAAAGAAATAATCAATGCATCAGACGCTAGAAATATGTCTGCCCCATAACTTACGCCACATTAGAGCAAAAAATATTCACTCTTTAGGTACCTATCATTGGATTTAATTGATTGGCTTTGAAAATAAGGAAATAATTTACATACGAGTCGTGTAGATTTTATGTTCACGGCAATTATGTATGTATTTTATAATATATTTAAAAAAATCCGGCAAATGATTTATACAATATTATTTGCTTTATAAACTTCGTAGAAAATATTTTACCATTTCCTCCATACAAAATATGACAGCTAGGCACAAAAATATTTAACGCGAAATAATCAACATACCTACTTTTGAAAATAACCTCATCAATAAAAGTATTAGATTTAGAGTAAATAAAAACGTGTGTACCTATACGATACTAAAAGGCAATCGCATAGTGACTTCGTAATCAATCTTCCTTCTAAGTTGAAAAGCTCATACGTCATTCAATCCTCGTCACTTCGACAAAGGTGAACAATTTTTCTTCAGCAAAGGAAAAATAATTTAACAAATAAACATTAGGCTTGTATATATATTTCACCAAACGAAGAAAAATCAATATTAGGCTAAGGTTAAATATGATTTCACCATGAAATAACTTAATTTTATAATACAAACATCTAATTAATAGAACAATAATAAAGATATGTAAGAAACAAATATATTTTTTTATAAATATGAAGAAAATATCTTAGGGTTAAAACTAAAACCAAATAAGAGTAAAAAAGTAAAAATATGAGCCAGACTAATATATGTATCAACAATGTCTACTTTGCGACAAACTATACCTCGTCTTTATATGATCTGACCACAGACATCAAAGGGTGGAATTGTTCAGATTAATCTGATAATGCGAGCTCACGATGATCTGATACACGCTCCCTTAACGTACAATGGCTGAGTGTAAGTGCTAAACTGATAACAGTTGAGCATAAAACAAATACATAATAGTTTCGAGCGTCTAGGTTATGTACAGGAATGTAAATTACTGTTAGAATATAATTATTATAATTTACTTTTACATGGATTAAACAATGTGATGAATATTTGACTAAAACGCAAAAGTCATGTAAATTAAAATACAAGAATTGTTATTACAGAAACGGTTGACAAATTTAAAAAGATTATGTATTTAAAAGTAGATATTAGTAATTATTTAAACAGTTTGTTCTGATTAACCAGACATGATTTTATTCAAAATAAGAAAGTATAGTTTAAACCTTAACGAAGAAAATGAGTCAACTAGCAAGCAAGATTAAAATATACTCCAAAACAGACTCTATCTAAAAACTTTTACATTTTTAGCGGCAATTTTTCAAAGATAAAAGTGAAAAGAGATTGCCATTTAAATTATGCGCTGCGAGCGCTAACGATAAGACCTCTTCTATCTTAATTTTTGCAACGTTATCTCAAAAAATATAAATAATATTTGAGTTACGATCCGCGATACTCGGATACTTACTTATAATTTGTTATCGGAATTTTGGTGATCATTTGTAACGAATTGATATTTTTCATGAGTCCTTCAGTAAGAAGTGCCATTTATATATCGGGTCTGCAATTTATGGAAACCATTCATCATTTTATCGAGTCGCCCATGTCATACGTTAAGTCGACTACTTACTCTCATAAGTTATAATTCCCGACAGAGCTGGCTAGTACAGGTCAAGGGTCTAAGGTCAAGAAGTTCCTATAATTCATTTTGTGTTAAGGGCTTGGCTTACATTATTGTTAAAGTTTATTTTTTTACTCCTTAGGTATTTCACTTTCATATTCAATAAGATCGGCTCCCGAATTATTTACTTTGGTAAAATCATTACCTACACTATTAAATCATTTTTTAAATATTAATTTTATAGACAATCTGCCTTCCCCGCCTCGCTGGTTACAATTAAATTGTATAAAAAATCATCACTCAAATTTATTAACAAAATTTAAAAAAGAAAAAGTAAAATTACTATCATACTGCGATATTTTGAGCAATATGTGAAAATAGTTTTTAATAAGATAGGAGGCAAACGGACAGGAGGCTCACTTACGAGAAGCAGTCCGCCGCCCATGGTCACCCTCAACGCCTGTTGGGCCACAGGTGCGTTGCCGACCTTTTAAATTAATAAAATTAGGTTTATATTATATACGCATTAATTGTTGTCTTACAAATCAGAATAAAATAGAGACACACATACTTACATACAAATACAGTACTCGCTTTTCTTGACAGAGAATTTTCATATCTCTACAACAACGGTCATTTTTCAAGTGAACCGTCTCATTTTTCCTGTTTTTCTTCACTTTTTCATTCATACTTTATACGCTTCAAAAAGTTTCTATTGTTAGTCCTAATGTTTCGGCATTTACTGCTTACGTACTTCGTAATTAGATATGAAAAGAATAGCAGATAAAACAATACTTAAAGAAATTGCTTATTTTTTGCACTCCCAAAGTTAAAATTCAGTACTTAATACAATATTATGTCTTGAATTTTGTATTTGTATTATTGTGTATTAAAAGTATGTTTATAAATATATGACAAACTTTAAAGTCTGATCTTTGAAATAACACCTTAGTGAAATCGATATGGAATTGTGTCCTCTTATATTCTGTGTGTTAATATATCGTTTCTTCTCTTTGAGATGTAAATTACGTATATATCTGTCAGGTACTTTGGTAAAGCAATATAAAACACTCGAAAGTGAAGCTGAACTGAAGAATCGGTGTAAAAGTTCAATTACGAAATTGTTGAAAGTGTGTTTGAAATATGAAATTTCGTAAAATGAAAAGTGGTACTAAAGTGAGGTGAACTAGTGATGGTGTGTGACACAGCATGACCACATGGATGGCGCTGTTCGGGCTTGTTTGGCTGCTCCGTGTCCGCGGCTCCCTCTGCGGGTGTTCCGCATGCAAACGGGCCCGCCTCGACTTACCGGAAGAGAGCCCACGCGTCAGCCCAGAAGACCGTGCACCGTTTGACGTCATAGCGCTGCAACACTACACCCGTGACGTCACGGTCCAAACGGATTTTGAGGACGAGGAAGTCGAGGACCTTGATAAAATCGAGTTACAAATTACTGAGGAATGTAAGTAGCACTTTGTAAGCTTAAGCTAGGATTTCCTAGCGATGCATTTTTCGCGTCGCGTGTGACGTGATACGCTCAGCTTAATATATCACCTACTCCTTCATAGAGCGACGTGAAACGTTTCGCGCTGTTTAGGAAAACAGTCCTACTGAATCCCTGAGGAGTAGGTGACGTATTAAGCTGAGCGTAACACGTCGCACGCGACGCGAAAAATGCATCGCTAGTAAATCCTAGCTTTATACCCTTGTAGATATTAAATTAGACAATAACATAATTCAAATAAAATCCTTTCACTATATAACCATCGACACAATAATAGAGGTGTTGTATGTGTCTTTGGCGTTGTATCTTCTAAATGAATGGATCGCATTTGATGTGGCTTTTGTTTGAAAGCCCATGTGATCTAGATGGATTTTAGGTATGATTTATGAATACCTGTTTTTTTAATTTCTGAAGTATTCTTATTTGTCACTCGTCCGGGTTCTTAAATTGTCTTCAATTGCACTTGTAATATTCATCTTCAGTCTATTAAAAGGTAAATTCCCGGCGTCCTGAGTTCAGTTCCTAGACAAACAAAAATATGCTTCAGTTCGTCACAAAAGGCTTACCTACCTGTAAAGAAAATTAGAGTAATTATAATGCTTATGTTAGAATAATTTCATAATTAGAAAATATAGAACTGTACCCTTATAAATGTACTTATGTATATTTGGGTATAATAAGTACAAGCTCATCATTCAGTAATTTTCTAGGTAATTATGAATAAATATCTAGTGAATGTGATATTTCTGCGAAAAAAAACGGCTATTCAAACACAATATTTTACGAAAGGAAAAGGGTTTGTTAAAGATAAATGTTCAGTTGCCGTAAGCGTTTTTAGAAAGGTTACATTTGTAGATATATAATAATATATAATACGTGGTAATGTAGCTTTATTATGTAATATATAAGTGTAAAAGACAAGTCTAACTTGTCCAGTAGTTTTTGTTTTTATATATATTAAAATCATCTTACACAATACACATACTTGAATACTTCTTGTATTATGTTTATCAGCTATGTTTTAGAAAATGTATGTATAAAAAGTTATAATACTTTTTATACAGTAAATTTTACATATACAGTATTTTACAACAGTCATGTAGTTATAATTTCTTATTTATATGTTAAGCGAAAGTACACACAAGTACAGTTTATTTATAGAGAAGGAAGTTATAAAGGGACGGAAGTAATAATTTGAAGGCTTCAAATAATGCCAAGAACATTCTGACACATGTTCTAAAACGTATCAATCATTATTTGTTTCTTCCGCTTAACCTAGAAATGTCATAGTTCACATATGTTATATTAAAAATGTGATTTAATATTCAGAAATAAATAACTTCCCACATATGCATTTACTCATGCACTAACATATTTTCAACCGACTCCAAAAAAGGTGATTCTCAATTCGGGGCTTTTATTTTTTTAATTGTCAATTTTGTTGATTATTTTTTTGTTTGAGAGGTCATACTTAAGAGGTGATACAGTCTATTGAAATTTAATGGACATCTTTCGAAAAACTCAATAAAACTTTTAAAAAATGCTTACACTACATGGCAGTTTCAATCTCTGTTCATCGTTAGACCTGGACTCCAGAATGAAATCTTTAACCAAGAGCGCCTACTTCCGAATATTTTCTGCAATTTTTTGTCACTCACGAATGACTACAAAATAGGTCAGACGTCGCGTAAAGTATTAGTCGCATCACGTCACGTCACGCATTGCATCGCGTTGCGTTGCGTCGTTACGTGTCGCGTCCCATCGCTCACCCAGCACAACGGGTTATTATTAATTAAAATGAGATAAAATAACATATTTAGATTCTTATTCGAGCACAAAGAACATTATTTATGTATGTAACGATTACATTCCTTTTCAATTCTCTAACCATTAAAGTTCCTTTCATGCATAAAAATAAGATAAAAATTTATAGAGAAGACTTTACAATGAAAATATTTAATTCATAGAACCTATGTATCTTCGTTATGTAAGATAAATTACCTACATATTCAATGCAGTAATATTAAATGACTAGATATACCTAATAGAGTAACATTGTCTTATACTATTGTTTGAACAAAACATTGACAGAATTCTCTCAGTTAATTGGTAGCAAAGTTTGTGCATAGTTTCATTCTAAAGTATTCTCTTCATAGCATTGTTTGTATGGATATCCGAGTAAAAGTGACTAGTTTAATTTTGCATTTTGTCTGTAGGAAGTTACTTTTATATTCAGTCTTGAATTATGTTCAAATGATTAATAGTTATCTACTATTGCAGGACTCGTTTCTAGATTATTGATGGCGGCGTTGTTCTAAGCTTCAGTTAAAAAGGTAGAAAATTAATACCGCTGTATCAATCATTGTTTTCATATTATACCAGTGGGCCCCGAAAAATTCGTATCGCTAAAGAAAAATCAGTCACGCGTCATCAAAAACGTCACCCCATAAAAAATGTATAAGGAAACGAAATCTCTTCATAAATATTATTTTCGTGTTTTTCTCGATGTTTTCTCGATAGCTACATTATTATTCGGAATGGAGAAAATTCCAATAAATTAAAATATATAAAGGTTTTTATCGGTTTGAGCTGTGCCTTTGGTTTTAATATTTTCAAATAACTTTTCTTAAATCGATAATATTTTATTTACTTGTTACTCCGTCATTTATGAACCCAATTCCAGTCATTTTATTTAGATTTTTTATTTTTTGAGTACATCCCTGTACTCAAAACACTTTTTTCATCTTAATGGAACTAAAACTGGAAATGAAACTTTTCATCTTAATGGAAGGGAGCCATGGTGGATATGCTGCTATTTGATACAGTCTTTCAGTGTTAAGATTATTTTATTAAAATCCAGCCCTGCGCAAACTGGACACAGATTTCTTACTGAAATAGGATATCTTATATTTAAAATTCTCGTGTCACAATGTTAGTTACCTTACTCTTCAGAAACGGCTTTACTGATTTTTACCAAATTTTATATGCATATTCAGTAGGTCTGAGAATCGGCTACTATCTATTTTTCATACCCCTAAAAGATAAGGGTAGCCCATCCCAAAAATTAATATGGTAAAACAACGTTTGCCGGGTCAGCTAGTATCTATTTAAAAATGTCGGGCTTCCACGAGATTGACGTCGCTTTCTGGCTAGTATTAAATAACTATTTAGGTTAACATTATAGTGACATCTTTAGTAAAAATGTAGCAGTATTAATGAATACAAGGCAACAGCGCGATAGCAGACATAAACTGTATATAACTTTGCACAAAGCGATATCCGTACAGTCAGTTAAAATGTTGCCTTGTTTAATGCTTCAGAAAACATGAACAGAAATCTTTTATCGTATCTCTTTAAGCTTAATAGCTAATGATATTGAGCAAATTAAGCAAGCATGGAAAATAATATTAGGTTGAGGAAATATTTTATATGAGAATATTCTTTGAAAGAAAAATATATTTAAAGTCTAGGAAAATAAATAAATGCAATGAATTTTTTCATAAAAGGTTGAAGTAAAAAAGTATTTATATATTTTTCATTGTTACAAACTACATGATTACAGTGTAAGCAAAGATAAAAATGTTTATTAAAATATAATGTAGTCTGTTCCTATTCAGTAGAAAATGAGAAATAATTAAAAGTTGCACAAATAGAAGAAAAGCTAGAAAAAGTTCGACAAAACGCAAAATGGGGTAAAAAATTCAAACGAAGTTTTACTGCTTTTATTTTCAGTACGTGAACTGTAAAGTTAATCCCTTTTTAAAAGTTTTCTTGAAGAGAAAAGTCCCATCTTAGCTTTTCTCATTTTTGCCCCAGTAATGTTTCGATTTGGGTTAATGTTTCACGTCTTAAAGCGTTTAGAAATTTATTGAGATCGCCGTAGACAGTCTTTATCTACAAATAACTGTTAATATTATTTTTTATAAAATCCCATTATAAAAGTAATTCCGCATGCATCGAACTGTAAAGGTATCCAGTAAATTTCGTAAGTGAAATAGGCACACGCTGGGCCATATCCACGACTGTACATTGTCAGATGAGTTCACAAATTAATTCTAAAATCAAATTTACAAGGTACCAAAACTAAAGCTAAAAGTGGCAAAAATTCCATGCCCAATTTTGCTACAATAAAATCTTATTAATTTATTATTTAAAGTGTTCTGTGAGGTAGTAGGAAAACCAAAAATTATACAGAAAACAAAATGTTGGAACAGGTTTTTATGCTAAATAGAACTATATTTAGCTCCAACTGATCTGTTTTTATAAATTGAACCGTTTATAATTCCACATTAATAACATATGGAAATAACGTGGTTTTATACAATCATTTAAAAACTACAATCAATGGTTGGGGTTTTCCGTTACTAGTTATTATCTATTACTAGTTGATGCCCACTTATCCGCGAACCCATATTAAGAATAAAAAGTTTCATTTAATAGTTCCCTTTCAAGTTGAAACTTTCAAGTCAAAAACAAAGTCGTTTTCTCTGTCCCTATATCCCTATGTATGCTTAAATCTTTAAAACTACGCAACGGATTTTGATGCGGTTTTTTAAATAGAGTGATTGAAGAGGAAGGTTTATATATATGTTTTATACCCGTGCAAAGCCGGGGCGGGTCACTAGTTTTCAAATAATTGTGAATAA
Organism: Aporia crataegi; assembly: GCA_912999735.1. Lineage (NCBI taxonomy): Eukaryota > Metazoa > Arthropoda > Insecta > Lepidoptera > Pieridae > Aporia > Aporia crataegi. The sequence goes on from OU538736.1 coordinate 7,105,023, forward strand.
GCCCGCTGATCGCTAATTTATAGCTAAATGGATAATAACTAGATAATGTAACTGTAGTATTTGCACGACAACACGATTATATAAATTTAATTACAGTCTGTTTAGATTTAGGCTTACAATGCTCAATAATCCTAACATGTTATTAGTATCCACGTAATGTTATAATTGAAACGCGAATTATATTGATTATATTATATATATATATATATAGGTTTTTTAAAAAATATAGGCTCAAGTGGAATTGAAGACAATTATAAAACCCCCGACGTATTAATTATAAATAAGAACACCTCATAAATTGTAGCTAAGAACAATTTTGATCACGTCAGTTTCAAATGAAAAAACTGCACTATAATTGGTTCATTCAGTTAGGAGATATGATGTCAGAGATATACATAGATACATCCAACGAATATAAAATTTATTATTTACTTATTTTTTGAAATGAACTGAAATTCGTTGGTTGATGTAAAAGTAATTATCATACCGAACTACAAAATCTTTTAAAGTCTACCTTATAATTATATCACAACGAAAGAATTTGGAACAATTTAAATAGCAGATTCAGACTCAGGGTATACTTATCATGAGGTTGAACAATCGTAAAATTAAAGATTCCATTACCTACAGGGCATTAATTTCCTTTTAGTAAAAGTGCATTTAGATTAATGAGGAATGAGAACGCAGCGAGCCATAAATAAAATTACATACAATTTATTAATTCGTAGTATAATTTAATGAAAGCTGAATAAGGCTTTGATATAAACTTAAATCGGGATGATACATGTATTTTATACTATGCAATTGTGGGAATCTTATATAATTTATAAGGTTATAATTTTTTTAACACTACGTTTCATTCAAGTAAAACAATACTATTATAATATGAAGGTACTTGTTTGTGAATGTTTTTATTTACAAATTATGTTCGTTATTGTGTTATATATATATATATATATATATATATATATATATATATACTTTTGTGTGTTAAATTTAATATATTTTTTTTAATGATGAGTATTATAATATAATACTTCACTAAAATTACCATCTAATCTAAAAAGACTAATAAGTAACTTAATTTTAACCTAAATTACTAAAATGTTTGTATTAAGAACGTGTCTAATAACACTTTTCTTATTGTCTCTATTAAGGGGAGGTCACTTAGTTCACGTGATCTTAATTATTAGTTTCTACACTTTATCTTTGTTTATTAATTCACAGCACTAACTCAAAAGGTTTTGTCCTTTTGAGTCTCCTCACTATGTCTGTGTCTGAGCTGGATCGCCTCGACATTCACATGGTGATGAAGACGATGTTCGTGAGCTTCGGCATATTTTTTAATTACACTGGTGACGAGGTCAACTTTGAGGTCCCGATGGAGGTCGTCTGATCTGTACCAAGGAGCATTTACTATGCCTCTTAATACTTTGTTTTGAAATTGCTGTATTATTTTGTTGTTAGTCGGTTTAGTGCAGCCCCATAACATACATACATCCAAACTGGCATTTAATAATAAATTATGCATATAATAATTTTTGTTTATTACTTACCGGTAATAACATTAGTATAACTTAAAATAGTAATAAAATAAAGTTAACTACGCTAAGCTGATATGATAAATGCATCTTAATCTGAACGCCCCATTCTAGACTTAGCTTCTTTAAATTCATTTATAGACGTGTCGTAGGAATATTATATTACCTCGAAGAGGACTTTGAAGGTTAAAAATATATGTATATTGGAAAATCTATTTCAAATAGCGTAAATTCAATTCAATTATGCGAGTTCAGAAAGTAACCGAAGAAATTAACTTTAATTGAGTTGTCACTTGAACTTGGTTTCAACACAATCGAGTTTTATTTATATCTAACTAGTGACCCGCCCCGGCGTGTATAAAATATATATAAAAACCTTCCTCTTCAATCACTCTATCTAATTAAAAAACCGCATCAAAATCCGTTGCGTAGTTTTAAAGATTTAATCATACATAACCTATATCCCATAGGGAAAGAAAAAGCGACTTTGTTTTATACTATGTAGTGATAACGTGACGTAATTAATTCCGGTGAAGATCCAATGAGAGAGCAGAAAAGAATCTAACACCAAAAACTAAAAGCAGGCGGATCGTTCCTGGAGTAAAACGTCGCTGCAACATAGCAGCAAAAATTAATTTTCAGCTTCTTTGAACAGCTTTTGTTTTAAATCTAAATCTCCGACAAGTGAAGACAATTTATAAACAAACCCGACTTAATGCTTATAAATAATATTATTTTATAAATAGATGATTATATCTTGCGGTCGAAGGAAATCGCTTAGAAAATGGTCTATTCGTTTAGGATCTACGATGCAACAATCGGACACGTCAAAATTATAACCCATTCTACTTCTACGTTGAGGCTTAAAAAGTTTATTGATATTGTAAGAAATAATGACGCCCACTCATTGTCAGCTGATAAGTTAAATGGACTGCTTTAATTTTGAATGAAATATCTTTGTTTATATATGTATTTTGTAATATATAAAAGCATACCATTATATAAAAAATAATTAAAGATAAATACTATTATTTTTATTTTCAGCAAATGCGAGTAACTTTGAGGGCGGACGTGAACAAACACAGAGCCCAGAAGGCGGTCACCACGTCACAGGAAGCAGTCAGGTTCGATAAATTTATTTACATACCCTACAATTTACGGCGTTATTTTTTATTAAAAATACATGTACATTTCACTTCTTTTATTTTAGTTGTCGTAAATAAATATTTTAAATCAGGCTTTATTTCATACTTACTATAACTGCTGCCTTAGGTACCCACTGATTTACAATCTCTGTTACTTTGAAGTTTTTGGGTTCGATTCGTAAAAAATCAAATTAAAGTTTTTATACGTGTTTAAATATTTTAAAGTATTAAGTATTTAAATGACCCAAAGTTGGTTCAAATGATAAAGTAGGCGTGTGTCTCTTAAGAAAACGCTGTAATAAATTGAACAGTGAAAAACATATAGAAATGTGTCTGCTAGAAAATTCAATAGGATTACTGGACATTAGAATTTGCTTGCATTATTAACTTCATTTTGAAATATTTTCAATGAATAAATATGAAAACAATCCTTACAGTGGTTATTATTCATGAAAATTGAATTCAAATTATATGAAATCGAATCTATTTAGATAAAACAAAGCCGAGTTATTTACACCATTCGTAACTCAATCACCAATAGACCAATTGATGATATATGATTTGTTGGATTTGTCTAATCCTCGAATAGCAGAATATTAAATCATTTAAAAAACTGTTTATGAAAAAACTTCGCATCTTCATTCATTTTCTAATACAATAAAAATAATGAAATCGACGCGTATAAATTCAGTACTTCAATTATAAAAATCGTCAAATTTTCGATAGGTTTTTTTAATTTTTTACTATTTGAACTCCTGGATTATTTTTAAAACACATTCACTTTTCACTCCCGACTCCCATTAACAACCCATATGTCATTCTTATTTTCTTTGCGAAAATAAGAATATAATCACCACAATAACACCACAAAAACCACAAAACATACAGTCGAATTAAAAACCTAGTGCTCTTAGCAAGTACGCAATAGGATTTTCAGTATTCAAACAGTAAAAAATTTATCGAATATTAGAAGGACGTACTACAGCCGGCTTACTTGTACATTACATTATTAGTGTTAGCCAAATATGCTTGTAAAATCACAGTGTAATCTGTGCGACTTTACCGAGCAGCCTTTTAACTGAAGCTACGTTGAAAATTTAGTAATCAATTTATCCTATACAGAATCAAAGCGATTTGCCTTTGAAAGCTCTAGTTAACAGAAAATTAAACAAAATACAAACATTGAATACCTACGATCAAGAAGGTCGTTTATGATAAAATTTCTGTTGATATTCTAAATGAAATTTTATTAAATTGAAAAATATCTTGGCTTTTCTGGTATTATAAAATATAATTAATTGTATTTATAGCAATATGTCGCAGAGCACTATGGGTTGTCGTGTCAATGTGTCACAGACTTGGGTGTCGACACCGTGGTTCGACACTGTGGTTGACCTTGATTAAACTGATATTTGACATATCTGTCAACTGCCAATGAGATGGTTAACAGCTCGAGTTGTCTGCACTGCGGTGGTGGGAAGTGATCGTTGGCTACTGGGTGACAAGTCCCTTTGGACGCATTTATCGGCGAGAGCTGATGTGTTAAAAATCTGGGGTCCTTTTCCATACGATTGATAGATTTTTTACTTTCGATGCCATTTTACATAGTATAATATTACGTACAATTATATTGCATTTTCATCATTTGCAAAGTTTTGAATAAAGCAAGCATTTAGCAGAGGGTAAAAAATTATTACCTGTATCAAAAGCTGTTTTAAATCTCGCTCACAGAACATTTTTTATATTGTTTTAGTTTTCACCAGACTCTGATGATATCTGGGAGACTATTGAGGTGACATTGGAGCGTGGAGGATCGGGTCTAGGGCTTAGTATAGCAGGCGGCGAAAGTGAGGGTGATGTCAGTATAACACGGATTGCACCCGTGGGTGCTGCTAAGAAAGATGGACGGTTGCAAATTGGAGACGTTCTCCTTCAGGTAAGTCTATAGTCACATTTTAGAATTCTAACTACGCGTAAACGGATACTGTAGACGTAAAATGTGAAGCATTAAATACTATCATTAAGAATTTCAAATATTTTACTTATAAAACTATAAATTTATCTCTTACACCCTTTTTAAAAATCCGCTAAACTTACAACAATGTTCAACATCACCTCTCAGTTGTGTTTAAGTGGTATACGCGTCTACGTGTTGCGCCAGAGCTCCTGGGTTCGAGTCCCGGAGAAACCAATGAATGTTTCGATTGGGTAGGCACAGAAGGCTGATCGCTTACTTGCATATAAAAAGAAAATGACTAGTGAAAGAGAAATGTATCTGCCGCATGACAAGGGAATTCACTTCACCTTAAATTAATTCAAATAACTTTTACTTGAAGTTTATTCTATGCAATAAAAAAAAATCAGTACATTAATACTACTTAACAAATTTTTTATTTTATAATTTTGAAGTTATTTAATATTAAGTTTTATGAATTAAATCGTGAAATAAAATTGAATAATAAAACAAAAATATTATTATCAAGTGAAGAATATAAAGTTTCGCTAAAGCGTGAGACTCGTTTTATCAAATTTTATAGGCAAAGTCGTAAAAAGTACGTGACTAGAGAAAGCTTGACATATTTGATTTTCTTATAATATATCTTCAAATTGGGTAAGTTTAATAGAAATCGGGTATCTTCTAGTATTATCTTTAGAGTCGTGCTTAGATAACATTTTCTTTTAATTAGAATTTCCAAGTATCCAATTTCAAAACTATAATATAATCTAAGTGAATGTTTTAATAAATTTTTGCAGCTCTTTGCTACTATTACATTCATCTTATCTTAATATAAATGATTGCTTACATATTTTTAATAAAACAGGATGAACGCATTGCCAGTAGGTACTGGTGGGATTCTAAAGGTTTGTTGCAGATAAAAAATATAGCAGTTATGTTGGAAAGAGTCCAAAATACATTGTGAAACATGTAATTCGATTTTACAAGATTGTTCAACTCGAACAACCAAAGAATAAAGACAAAACCTCGGAATTTAAAAGAATAACTCTAATTTATTCTTCAAAAATATATGTATATGTTTCAGACATCTAAATTTGTAGTTTTAAATAATTCAATGATAGATGAAGTGGTACAAATGGAAGGGTTGAAACAGATCCTGCTGTTAAGCCTCTTTGAGTGCTCATTTCCTGAATATTACAGACTATTTACTCAACTTCACAATTTCCTCGCGCACGTCTATAAGCCCATAAAACGGTGTAAGTGTCCTCAGCTGTTACTTGAATTCACTAGAAGTAAAGGATCGCGTATTAAAGTAAAGAGCCTTGTTTCCATAATAAACCCTTATGTTTATTCATTGGAAGATCATAAGCCTCTCAAAGCTAAAATTGAAATCATAAGAGAAAAGGCCAAATGTTATAGAGGCTCAATCAAAATTATTAATGCCGACTGCTTTAATATTGCTTTTGGGTTTAAATATTACATTATGAATTCATCTCGCATTAAGATTTCTCTGAAAATATTGTGGCTTTATGAAAATGATTATTTTAAGATAATTGAAACTGTTAACTCAATAAAGAGAAATTGTCGTTTAATCTGAGCGTTTCTTGTAATGTTATGGTTACGATTGTGATTTTATTTCTAAAAATTTCATAAGTATTTCAAAATTTGGGGGCAGCTATGGACTTTAACACTATTTAATGGATATTATAAAATTTATTTCATTTTGTTTACTTACTCTACTAATTCAGTTCACGATCTTGAAAAGAGGTGTCGTGCATTTTATTTAAATCTGAATTTCAGATATATTTAAATAAATTGTATATTGCAAAAAGTGAGGCCACTCTAGACTATAATAATAACTATATATAAGTCAAAGGTATCAAGTTTCATAGAATAAGAGCGTCAAATTGACCATTTTATGCAAAAAAAGAGGTTAAATTTTAATAGGCCTCTTAAATGTTTTATGAGAGATTCCATAAAAATGTATGAATGATGTGCATACAAAATATGTTTCCAGTGTCATCACATTTATAACAAGCATTTTACTTATTCATAGGTCAACGATGTCTCAGTCGAGAATGCACCACATTCGGTAGCGGTAGACGTTTTACAAAATGCAGGCAATATTGTGAGACTTGTAAGTAGTTCTAGACTGTAAGTGCCTCCTTTATTCACTTTTTCCTTAACATGCGCATTATCTAATAATAAGAGGCAATACCATAAGGTTGTAATTGTTAACTGCTCTTTTAATTATGTTGTAGTTCCCTTTATTATTGGCAAAATTATATTAAGTATTACAAAGGAAATGTTCAGCGCAAGTTTAATTTAAATAAATGAGTTGTGAACCCAATTCTCGTCTCAGTTATTAGGAAGGAAGCATTGTAATTTTTTGTTATTTGTTAGAGAGTTCGCAGAGCTCGCCGGCCCAGGGTGGTGACACTTTGTAGAGGCGTGCGCGGGTTGGGTTTAGGCATAGCAGGCGGAGCGGATGACGCAGCGGGTGGCGGAGGCGTTTTTATATCACACATCGCAACCGGCGGCGCTGCCCATTATGACGGCCGGCTGAAACTAGGCGATAAAATCCTCGCAGTTAGAGACGAAGATGTGAGTTTTTTAAAAATACATTATTACTCGTTTACAATTATTAAAAATTATTAGTGAAATCCCGAAACCAGTGTTCCTTGTGTTTACTGTTCAATGATCATTTTCAATCTCAGGTAAGTAAGTAATCATTATTCTTTGTCTTTCTGAAACATTTATTTGTTCCCTGGAATTTAAACCCAGGAACTTCGGTGCCACACGCAGACGCGTGAATCACATTGCCACGAAGGTGGCAAATTACTTTATTAGTTTAACTTGACAAACGTTAAATTAATAAATTGATTTACTGTCGCACTCTGTCTAGATAGGATTTTAATTAGATTACTTAAAGATAAAATGCACACTTAATATTTTAGAGACTTTCTTGCATTTGCAATAAACGAGTTTAATAACTTCTAAATGAGTAAGTAATGTAAATAGATGTTAATATTATTAAATAGGGTATAGAGACATCTTTGATCGGAGCAACTCACGCAAAAGCCGTAGCGGCGTTACGAAGCACGGGGGAGCATGTGACCCTTGTGGTTTTACCCGCTACCATCCCGCCGGTTGTGAGAACCGCTCCGCTTTATTCGAGTAAGTACCTTAACACCCCTAGACAGCACTTAATTAGAAAGTTCAACACAAATTGAATCTACTGTTGATTAGACCAACTATATTCTACTGAGATTCCACCAACCCTTTTGTTTGTAACAATTATTTCAATACGACGTACTAAATATTTATTTTAAATAATGTTTAATGCAGTTACTGAGTGAGAGTTAAATTTGTTTTGGTGACTTTTCTAACAAGTTGTGTATGGCGGTTTAATATTATTCTTATTAAAACTTTTTTATTAATACAGCGCGCACACAAGCAACTTCTTGTTCAACACTTCATGAATTATCCGAAGATGATCCAAATAAAATACCTAGGTAAGTTCTTACTATCTTATGTTAAAGTAGGGAATTCATATTATATTATTCATATAAAAGCTATACCAGATTATCGTATCGTAGACATTCCTAAGAAAGCTACTTGTGACAGGGGCTCATTATGTTTGAAGTACTGATAAATGAAAAACAGAAGTCTTCAAGCAAAAAAGCTTATACAGGAATTTAAATAAAATAAAAAATAAATAAAGAACAATAATAATTTAATAAACTCATTTCTAAGTACATTTCATTAATTTTTTTTTAATACGCTTTTACCCGAAAAGATTTTTTTGTTTCCCCAGACATCAAACATATTTTTTTAATATGTGACTTTTTGGCTAGATGTCATCAAAACTGATTTACCAATCCTTTCTTAAATATATATATGTACATATTTTTTTTTAATTTTCATGTTTTGTTATAGATGTGTGCGAATGGTGCGACTGGTCCGCACTGGCTCCCGTTTGGGTATGGATATAGTAGGAGGCTTAGGAGATGCTGAACGGGGGAGTGATGATGATGCCTGTGGTGTTTTCGTATCCGGAGTGGCTGTGGGAGGGGCAGCGTGTGGGATGTTGCACAAGGGAGACCGGATATTGAGCGTGGATGGACGGGATTTGACTCGTGCCACGCACGAACAAGCAGCTGCTGCTTTGAAGGTTTGTATAATCAAAACCAGTTGTACAAGTCTGGTAAAGTATTTTTCGAATAGCGTCGCATTTATGAACATTAAACAGATGCCAGTTGCTTTAAAATTAAAATATTAACACTACAATATCGCTTCCTATACAATTAAAGAGTTCAAATAAGTATCAAATACCATTGTTCCTTATAAAAATTTCCCGCTAGTATTCCGGCAATGCAGTGACGGTGGCTGCGCAATATCAACCAGAACAGTATGAGCGTTTGCGCGCGCGTATACGAGCGATCAACGCAACTGTCTCACCTCACGCGCATCGCGTCCATGTTCCTGTACAGCCTGACTTACATACTATATATCCTAGGTAAGTATTTAGTTGTTATGCTCGACCGCCCGATTTTAAAAGAATCTTCAAAATCGGTCCTGTAGTTTTACGTTTATTCATTTCAAACAAAAATACAATTCTCGTTAAAGTATTAGTCATTATCGTGTTACCACGGTATAAAAAAATACCAAAAAATAATAAAATTTCAAAAATTTACAGCGATACAATTGTAGTTACGAAACTCGTGTATTTAATTTTTAAACTGATGAGGCCACGGTAACGAAAACTTTTCAGAGAATTCGTCTGTTTTATGCAAACAGACCTCGCAATTAACTTTTGTGGTATGGTTAACCAACACAATTTTGATACATTTTGGACATTTTCAGGTTATACAAAATTAAAGTTTACGTATTAAGTTTACATTAATGACCATTTACACTGATACAATCTCAGCTTATAAGTTTCCTAAGTGATTCATGTTGACAATACTTAGTCTGTGAACTAAGATTTGGTTACTGTAAATTTATATTTATTTTCTAAAACGAAAATTGAGCTCAGATTTTAGTCAGACAAGATAAACTTGCTTGTGATTTCGGTATAAATTGATTCTAAGATAAACATTGGTTTATATTTAAAGCATTTGCTTTTTACAAAAATATTATCAATTTGATGGCGGTAACAAAATAATCACAATTTCTAATGTTTTAATGACAATTTTCTTTGTATTGTTGGAATAATAAATTTTCTATATATAACCTAGTAATTATTTTGTATTGTTGTGCATTATTTTGTTAGTTATTCCTTTAATAATGTAATTTTATATTTCATCCACAGGTAACAAAAAACTCTATGGAAAGGATTAATGACTGAAGAAGCGACAAATGCAGGTCAAGAAACTATTTTGTCATAAAGTTAACTGTTACGGTAGGTATATTAATAAACAAAGAAACTACAATACATTTAAAATCAGATCAGGAGTACTGTATAGTTATTTTTTTTAATATCGTACATTATCATAAATTGTCTTTAAAAAAATGTTATCGATCACATGTAAGCGAACATTATTAAATCGCAACTCTTGAATTAACACTATACATTAACTCGGAAGGTAAAATTCCCAATAAACCTAATTTAATTGTTATAATATTTAAAATTTAAACGAATTTAGAATGATTTGTTAGTGTCCTGTACCATAAAGACGACAAAACATTATAAATTTAAAATAAATAAAGGCGTTGTACTCTTCTACGAGGCTACGTCGCTGTAAAATCTTTACCTAATCGCCGAAGTCTCGACTTTTAGATACCAATATCCGAATGTGGTGGAAATGCTTCTACTACAATTCTATAATATACGTATAACAAATATCAGTTGAATTAATGTATACTTTACACACTTGGACACCCATTCAGCTTTTACAGGTAGCATATTTAATAATAATAATAATAAATGCGTTTTATTTTTCACTAAATTTTTACAAAACAGTTGCCGGGGCTTCCCAGCAAGTAATTAAAAATACTTGTGTTGGGAATACCCCGCTTTTCCTTATGAATACAAAGATTTAGATCTACAATATTGATTTTTTTTATGTGCAATGTGGGAAACACATTAAACAAACTTAATACTATTTTTACACTAAGCAAAAAGAGAAAAAATGCGTGCGTGCGTGCGTGCGCTCTTATGTGTGAAAGTGTGTGTGTCTGTTTGTGTGTGACAAGTTAAATTTGCTTAAACACCTCTAAAATCTGTTTGTAAATTATGACACACCAATTTTATTTACAGAACTCTAAAGTAATTTTCAGTAAATAAATATTGAAAATAAAACCCACGTGTTTTATATACATAGAAAATTTTGGTAAAAACCCACATTACAAAGTTTCACAAAGCTAGGTATACAGCTATCATATTATCTCTTTACATTCGGGAACCTTTTCTGCGGTTTTTCTTTGATATGAAATTAGATTAAATGATAACATTTCTACGCGCCATTTGCAATGATTATTTTATTATAATTATTTACTTTGCAAAGAAACGTAATGGCGCATTCACATGGAGAACTGGGCAAGAAAACTACTCGTTCTGCTTATATCTCACGAATGCTTAATTTAACGACCGATAATATACGACCATTGGTACTATTTTTGGTCGTTGATGACTCCCATACCACGACTACCAGTTAACACCAGATAGTGATCACGGCTAATTCTCCTAAGTAGTATTCTCGCCCAGTTCACGACTCCGTGTGAACCCGCCATAATTTTCTTGAAATTATAATGGAACATGTGCGAATACAGTGCGTTCTGTGTAATGCACAATTATTTTTATATTAAGAACCAAAATTGTAATCAGTAGAAATAGTTATGGCAGTGTAAATAATAGGAATTTATTAATGTTATGTAAATATTGTAAAGTTTTTGAACTGTGATATTAAAATAAATAATATGTGTGGTATAAAGTTTATTACATATGAAATAAACAGTTTTTGACGTCAGTTTTATTTATTTCAAGCCAGTCTTTCATAAATAATCAAGGCAATTTAAACGTTTATGAAAATACCCGATTGTCAAAGTAATCGAGACCTCTCTTGCCTGGGGGTTGAAACAAAACAAATGGCTTCGAAGATAAACACAACTATTTTAGCATTTCAATATTATTTATCTCGAATTTTCCTTAAGAAAAGTTTTTCTGCAATAAGAAATACCAATAAACCAAGTAAATAAAATATAAATATTATGATTAGTTTGAATTTTTTTTTAGTAGTAAATTGTTAAATATTTAACATAAATATTTACAATAATGTACTTAAATATATTTACAAAAATACAAAAGGCTCATCAAAGCCGTTAGGGTGCGTACCCAAAATAATAGCTACATTACCGCGTATTTAAATTTATTTATTTAAATGGGGTTAAGTGTACGGGGATTTCTTCAGTGTATCCAAATTTTAAAAGAAGGTTCAGAATTGATAACGTAATTCGAGCGGTCATTATGCATGTACTTGTCAATGACCGCGCGCAGAAAACGGTGACAATCAACATTTTGAAAATATTTTGCATGAAAATAACAAACTAATCATGCGTTATTTTATATTTATAACATTTTATATTTAACATTGTTTATATGTAAAAATATATTTAAACTTATGTAAAATATCCTGTAGATACAGAAGCTTAAATTTGTTAGACTAATAGGAAATTCTTGATGCATACATTGTTCACTAAGCAAGCAAGTACGATAAGCCAGAGTTTGACTTTGACAGCGAAGCAGGCTTTAATTAATCTTATACCTAAGCTTAAACATACAAGTCAATTCGAATAAGATGTCTGGATCTGAATTACAGCTTAAAATGGACTTTCTAATAAACAATCCTTAACTTGGTGACTTGTCTGCACATCACATTTATCAGTCGGATAAAGCAACAGAGGATACCCACTATTATATATTATATATTTTTTAAATAATGTAATGTTTCTTTTTTTATGAGAAACATAATATGTCTTTTTTCTTTATATCATTAGTAAAATGTTTTTTTTAATATTGTATATAAGGCAAGGAATTTCATCATATTATTACAATAATTATCAGTGTCATTAAATTGAATGACACTTAATAAACTCCAAGCAATTTGAGTAATCAAGTTTTCTTAAACATTATTTTGAATTACGGCAACAAGTCAGAACTTTATAACTTGATAATTAATATTTTATATACATATTTTATTTATTAGAAAATTTGAAATATTTATCTCTCACCTTTGGCGGGGTTCCTAAATATCAGCTTCTTCCTTTTGACCAGATCCTTTCTGATCGGCTTGATTCTTTGGCGTAGCGTAGAGATTTAGGTTCCTCTGTATCTTATATCGCATTTATCATGAGGAATGTTCAGAGAGTTGTTTTGATTAATACTAGCCGACGAGTTTCATCTTCGCACGTCGAACCAGAATACAGAATTTCATCCGTATAACCTCGATGTTCGTCATTCCATATTTCCATAGGTTTTGATTTAACATTAAGTGAACATTCTGGATGTATGGCCTCCTATTCCATAAAAAAATAAGATTATTAATTAGCTTTCTATAAACCGAATCTTATAATTCATCTCGTAGCCGAGTTAGCTGGTATTATATTATAGAAATCCATTATTATAAAAACAATAAAAAAAAACAAAATGCATAGGTTTCAGTTTTAACCTCATAGAGCCAATTTGTAACGTTTATACTCTAAATAGACTGATATCAATCAAAGTATAGTTTTTGCGACGTCATGGTGTCAAGGAACGATTTTCTTCACAAACAATTAGGAGAAAAATCAATTAGCTGCTGGAATGATGCCAATTGTTACCGTACTATAGTGTTATTAATTAACGTTCATTTATTTCAATGAAATAAAATCTTGCTCGGGCGTTATTTCGAAAAATAAAGATATTTATCGCAGAATAACAGAGTTAAGAAAAGAATATCAGAAACTTTATATACAAAATAGTATATGATATGTAAGATTCGATATTTGGTTCTTAATTTATCGGATATTATTTATAGTTATAGCTTTATTTAGTGTAACCAGCTTAGATAGCTTAAAATAATAATAATTTTTATTGTTTCATGTATGACTCTCAATTAAAAGGCAATAAACATTTTGTTTAATAGAAACATTCATAGATAAACAAAAATTACGAATAGTTTGGAAATTTGAAAGCACTTTCGACAGGACATTCATTTCATTGACGGATTGCACGATTTTAGTGGATGTACCCAACGCACACATGTATATTGATAAATTAGCTTAAACCCACTCCTTTATTTGCTAAAATACAACGTTACTACATTAAATCCATGACTAAAATAGACTCAATAGGATGTAGGTTTGTTTTAATAAACGCAGACTTTATCATATTATGTTACGTATCTTATCATCTAGGGGCTCCCCGACGGGACGCAGGTCGGACCTTCAAGTCCTTTTGTACTTACCCCATGCCTTACTCACTCCAAGATCCCTGAAGAAGGACTGCATGAGATTCAGGATGTCGTTGGATGCGAAGTGCCGATAGTCCTCTAGGTTCGGGTATGCCGATCCGAAGAGATCCAGTCGCTTGCTAGCTAAATGTTACGTAATTTGATACTGTAGTAGAAATAAATACCTAAACATCAAACACACACACATGTACACAAAAATTATATGAATTTCATGAATATCATATTATATTTCAAAATCAAAATGCAAATGTCATATGACATAGGTTGACATAACAAACCCAGGTTGACCTAAGACTATTATTACCTCGGTCGGGTCAGCATTTTTACGTCATGGTTATGACATGGATTATTCATATTAGCCGTTAAAGGCTTTTAATGCGAGGGCTCGGAATTTATTTTTTATTTAAATGTAGAATATTTAATGAGGACAAACTTTATTACATTAAGTTAGATCTAAATTTTTATTTTTTTATTATTTCTGACATGAAGAGTTCTAATTAAAGTTACGGACCAGGATGAGTATTAATCATCATTAAGTACCTATATTTATATTGAACGTAAGTTGCTTAAATATATTTATGAGGTAGTTTCGTTTTAAAAACTTAATGAATAAATTCAAAATCAATCAAAAACTTCAAAAAAATCAGTAATTAAATGAAGATTATTATACAAATATTCATTTAACACATTATATTGTAAGTTAATTAAAATTGACTATAAAACAGTACAACTTAATGTTCGGCATTTTTACAATAATAGTATACACTGAAAAGTACACCAAAAAAGTGTTTATAAACAATCAGGTTAAATAATGTTTCTGATTATAAATATTTTTACATATTAATATAAAAGTTTCCAAAAAACATATTAATGAAATGAAAATGAGTCTCTGTGAACATCTATAAACTGCCATTTACAACGTAAGCGTCTACCGTGAATAACGGTCAGATTAACATCTAATTTATTCATTCATTTAACGTAATCCTAATTAGCTATTACAATAAGTACGCTTTATGAATAACAAAGACGTTTTCAGCCTGAAAATTATCAGCTTTGTTTTTGTCGCTTCAAACACGCTGAATCTTGGATAAAAATGGACTGAATTATTCAATGGAACATCATTAAATTTGTTTACACATTGATGATTTGAGAAAAATAATATAAAGAAAAATCACTGGTAGCAAATAAAAATATCTCATACATTATCAAGAGATTTTCATAAATTGTAGCTAAGATACTTGATCACTTGATTTAGAAGCTAAGGTGATAGACAACTTATTACTTTTTCACAATGAAAATTATGTCGTTCACTTGCCCTTTCACGTTATTACTGGAGAAATGATTTTTTGTGCTATAATAGTAAATGGATAAAAGGGGAATAAGATAAAAGAATATTTTGAGTAAAAGTATGTAAAAGAAATCGCTTTCTTAGAGAGAATTAACGTTTAATACCCACTAAATAACTCGACTTAAAAGCTTAACGAATTTAAGCTTTATTTCAAGGCCCGCTTATGGCGTTAAAGAATGAAAGTAGCAAAGCAGGCCTTGTAAGTGGCTATTTCTTTGTTAGTTTCAAGTATGTGAACGTGGCTTATAGCACGTTCCGCTTAAGTGTCTACACCTACACGACCAGATACAGCCCTATGACGTTAAATACTAGATTAGTGTACGATTTGAAATCATGAAAGCTTCCCTTCCAGAATATGTTAAATTTAAATTCAATTATTTAGTGACGCGGATTTAGTTGTTGTTTAAAATCCTACGACCCCTAGGTGGGGCAAAGGGCTTCCATTGTGCTCCGCCATCTCGTCCTGTCTTGAGTCACTTGTTTGGTCTCGCTCCACGTCATTTCGAAGTCCCGTATCTCCGACGTAGTAGTAAGCGCAGCTATTCAAATTCTTATACTGGAACACCAGTGACCTTTTTTTGCAAGATAGTGAGTTTTTTGTACTTTAAAAATTGAATCTTTTTCGAACAAATTAGACTTGATACCTTCCGTGCATCACGCAATAAATGTCAAATGCTTGATCACTTTAGTAACGAAGGTAGAAGTCATGTCCTACCGAAACCTTGTTTGCATTATTGTTGATAAAATAAAATAGTCATATCTACAGTTTAAATAAGGTACGATGTAGAATAAAAACGTATATATAGTATATGTATAGATATATCTTGAGCAATGTAAACTTGCAGCTAAATCTGTCAGTGAAATATCTATAGGGTATTCAATTCAAAACATGTGAGTTGAATTAGATACCCAGGAAAATAATTTTATTAAATAAAAAATAATTGCTACGCCTAATGAACAAAATTTATTTTTCTTGAATACGAGTAACATGTTTATTTAAAAGAAATATGCTTTATGTACATATTTATATAAATTAGTACTTATATTAGACTGGAATTATAATACCAAAATGTTTATACAGTAAACCCAGAAGCGAATAAATTAAATACAATATGGGCATGGAAACTTCAAAACACGCCATCCTCAAAGCAAGAGCACTGACGTCTGTTCCTTTGGGTCACTTAGATTGTGTAAACTTAATAATATCATGCCCGGAGACAAGATGCCGAGCTTCTAACCCGCCAATTAAATTTGCATTTAGAATTTCTCAGCACTTTGCCACGTTCACAAGCACCGATATGAAGTATTGGAGATGTGAATGGATCTATCGAAGTGTGATAAAAGAAACGATTTAACACAATAACTGTTACAAAGTCAGTTTGATTTACTTTCATGATATGATATTGGTGACACAATATTTTTTTAGATTTTTTAGACGGATCTTTTTCATCGAATTCAATAAAGGAGGTCTGTATGTTTTTTATATTTATGTGGATTAATTCGCGAATTTTGAATTGATTTTATTTTTCTTCTTCAGTATAATTAATAGATAACTCTGACTTATAAAATATCTTAATAGTCATTTTCTTACTGATCACAATTGTTTTGGCAAAAACGAACTGAGAAACATTTTTGTCGGTTCTTTTTTGTTCAAAATAGTCAAATATATCCCATTTAGTATTATAATGTATTCTAGACAAATATAGGCTAAATTTAATATTTGTATCTAGTTTTTGAATTAATGTCTAAGGACTAAAGCTTCGAAACCAAAATGCATACCGAATATTTTATTCTAGTACGAAAATTGCAAAGTTTTCCGTGTACCACCTGCCTGTGTTAGGTTTCACAATGCACAGTTTCTAAAACTTGGACATGCTAGTTTAACACACGCCCATCATTTTGAATTCGCTACCTGATATTCAAATTAATATTTGATAGTTTGAAATTCCTATTACTAATACAATTATATATTCGTTTAAACAAATACTCGGATTCGCAAACAAACGTATGTATACTATATTATTTCTTACGTCGTTTGTTTGTAACACCAGATAACTACAGAGTGTATATGGCACCGTAAAATTTTAAATAACGTTAGATTAAAGATAATCTATTTTATTTACAATAAAATATTATATTTATTTACAATTTTACGGTAATATATACATCAATACGTACTTACACTTCTAAAAAAAAAGAACAAGAACTAAATGCTCGCGAGTTTATAATATCGTCGACTACTCAATAAGGAGGTAGTCAGATTACCACCGGCTTTACTGACTGAGATGAAAGATCAGATACATATTGAATAGTGACAATAAATAATAATAAATGAAATTAGTAAAATCGTGAGACTAGCTAAGCCCCAGAGCTTGCTAGAGTTATAGCTGGTCAGGATTATCCCTCCTCATGGGGCTCATAACCCCGTCGCTGTTGCCGAAAGCATATAACTTAATATAGATAAGCAATTGATATATTAAATGTAAGTTTTTTAAACAAAGAAATAGAAAAGTAATCTCTACACCTAATATATTTCTTACTATTATTTTCTATATGCAGCATTAGCCTTGTAATATATATATATGTATAGTAATTATGTAATTTTATATAAAATCTCGTGTCACAATGTTACCTTACTCCTCCGAAACGGCTTTACTGATTTTTACCAAATTTTATATGCATATTCAGTAGGTCTGAGAATCGGTTACTATCTATTTTTCATACCCCTAAGTGATAAGGGTAGCCCACCCCAAAAATTAATATGGCAAAACAACGCTTGCCGGGTCAGCTAGTTTACATATGAAAATATGTCAATTATTAAGTAGATACAAAACGTGTTAAGTTTTGATCAAACTTATGTCATCAATCTTAGTAAACTCTCTCAACCTTAACTCATTTAGTCATACACGAGACATTCGATACCTGTAGTATAGAAGTGGGGTCATTGGGTTTGAATCTAGAAAAAAATAGAAGGTACAGACTACATGTATTCATAAAAATAAACAGAGAAAAAAACGCAGAAATGTCGGTAGACTAGACACATTTATCACAATAAGTAAATTACATAATGCAGAGACGATATTATAATTTATCATATTATGATATATTGTGACAAGTTAATAATATTACTAAGTTGACTTAAATTTCCAACGACGTCTAACACAAACCAGTCCCGAATAAACACAATTTTGTATCTGAACTCCAACCCAAATGAGATCATTAAGTTATGAACTTCAAACACGAATTTAGTTCAATTGGTAATTACAAAGGTTTTAAAATTATTTTCATTAATTGGATGCCTCGCGTCAAATGTTAATTAAATGAAAATTTAACTAACCATATTTACCTACTAGTGCCTACGTAAGAATTGCAAAAAAATATAAGATTTATAGTAAGTAAATAATGGAATATATTAATTATAATATTTAATATTATAATTAATATAATATAATATTATAAATATTGTTGTTGTTTATAAATATTGTTTTATTTATTTTTTATGTTCTCATATAATGTTTATTTTATATTTATATGTTTGTAGTTACGCGGACTTAGGAAAATACATAATAATTATTATACCGATCGCTCAGGTCAGGTCAAAAATCGAGATAAGACTTGTATCTGCTAATCTGTCTGTTTATATATTTGTATGCAATTCACGCCAAATTTATTCAAAAAACTTATGTAACACATTAAATTTAGAATATGAAAAAAGTTAATCTTGTTATGCCTTCACCTAATAAAATATTCTCTATTATTATACTTTTAGCTATATATCTAATTTCAGAGTTTATTGCCCAGTTTTGATTTCCTACAAATAAATACTCATTATTTG
This sequence comes from Aporia crataegi, assembly GCA_912999735.1. Lineage (NCBI taxonomy): Eukaryota > Metazoa > Arthropoda > Insecta > Lepidoptera > Pieridae > Aporia > Aporia crataegi. Next base: position 7,124,301 of record OU538736.1, read on the forward strand.
TATATATAAGAGAAATAAAAAGATCGTAAAAGAAATTGCCAAACTAGCAGAAAATCATAAAATAAGTATATTTAATCCTATGCCACCGGCTTCTAAGTAGAAGAACTTGGTAGAATTATCATTTCTGTTTTATATTTATTTTTAATGCACTTCGAATGAAACATTATCAAAACCAATATTAAAAATGTACAGAGATTAAAATAATATAAATGTCCTTTATTTATGAAAATCTTTAGATTCTGTTGGATTTTTCAAAAAGTGTCAAATCCGATAAAACTTATTGGGACTATGACTTAACAGTTAACTAATATAGGTAAAAAACTAGCATCACAATTGCGAAAAAACATACAGTTGAATTGAGAAATTCCTTTTTTAAATCAGTTGAGACAATGTAAATGCAAAGTTCATAGAACATAAAGGTTTAGAGACGCAATAATACTATTATTTTATTAAATCAGGCTACAAACAGAACCTAGTAATATAAATTTATATTTACACTAACACGCAGTGAAAGACGTTATTTTGCTAGCGACAAAGCAATAACATTACAATATACCCATGTCATTCTCAAGTCGACCAACTGTAAAATTAAATTCTCTTTTATCGTATCCCACATAGCTTTAGCTTTTATTTTTTTTATTATAGTTGTTTTTGATACAACGGTTCCTTTTGTATGGCTGCTAGGTCTGGACACTTACCAAAAGTGTTCTGCGGAAAATCCTGGGAACGTAGAGAAAGACAGGTCAAGGAGAATTCTTAAGAACACCGAAAGCAACTAGCCCAGCCTAACAAATGGGCGAATGGAGCACATTGATTGCTTTGGCTCGGTTACCTCGACCGAATGGGCCAAATAAGCCGATCCAAGTATTGCCTGATGGTGAATGGCTGATCTACGCGAACTGAAAGTCCACAACCGGCTATACGTGTACAAGGAATGTTGGAGGATTCTTGTTTCGGAGGCCGAGTTCTGTTTGGACTCTCTGTGCCACAAAATAATTCACACATTGGGACTCCACGTTGAAACATTGAAAATAACAAAGGGGTATTTTAATCCTATTAACACAGATGAAGTCACGGTCGTCTACTACAATATAATTTTTATCAGAACAATAAAATATAGGCCCTTCCACAATATCCACAAAGTTTGAAAAAACAAAAACATAAAAATTATTTATCGTGATATAAGAACCGGTTTATCGTTACTATCTGGTAGAGGTTGCGATACTAAATTTAATTTGGGCAATGGCGAGGTTATATTGACTTCAGACGGATATTTCCCCGGAGAATTGAAAATATTCATGGCTGCATCTGGTTTTGCTTTGTTTGGCAATACTTACCAAATAATAGAGGATGTTAAGGTAGAACGCCTTTTGTTTTTCGATTTTCCCTTTATAGAGTCATTCTACATATTAACTTATTATTATTTTGCTTATATATGTATCTCACTAATTGAACTATATTCTCTGGACGAGTTCGCTTGTTAACGATAACCCCATTTTTCAATATTCTTATACAAAGTTAATTTAAATAATGTAACGAATGGAAATAGTGCAATTGGGGTTAAATCATAAATTATCCGCTGAGGGGAACTTTTATAGATCCTTATTAGTTTAGTGAAGTTGGATCTCACTCGTGAACTGTCATTTAAGAATTTATGACGCTATTATTCTCGGAATCGTCGGAGACGGGTGACAAGTTGAAAATGTGAATAATATTTAATTCCTTTCTTTATTTGAAAAAACGTGTTGTAGTAGTTATCAACTTCATCTGAGTCAATAAAAATTAACATAATACTACTAAACCCGAACTTCGGTAAATTGTAATTTTCCAATGTTTAAAACTTAAGATTTACCAATATTTATGGTAATAGTGCAAACAGCATCATCACATATTAAACTTTTAGCATTGTTCATTCGGTAAATTTACTTCAGAGTCGAGGTAAATTTTATAAATGGACATAATATTATTAATTGTTCATAAAAAAACTTAGCCGACATGTCTTTAAGAATTATTAAAAAAAAATATATTTTGTTGTGTTCAATAGCGTTTTAATTTTAAACCAAAGAATATTAATAAAAAGTGGGTACTGCATTAGTTAATGCAAAAATATACAACATTTACAAACCGTCATTGCGATTTACATGCGAGATAGAGATTTACGTTGGTAAATCTTAAAATTCAACAATATAATATGGGATATTACAATAAACTATATTATAAAAGTACTTTTAAATATAAGCGTTAAGTTTAATTCAATGAAAATATCACAGTTGAAGTATTCACGATAATTTTATACATCAATCTTCCAAAATATTGTTCAGCCAAGTGCAAGGAAAGATAAACGGAACGTCCAATAAAACAGTCTTGGTCTTAGCGCTGATAGGTGCAACCAATCGGATTATGAGATTAAGCTCTTGTCCAGATAGATAACTGCTTCTAAAGCTCCTGGTATACGTATAGACTGCTTATGTGATACGTACTTGTACAGTTGATTATAGATTGGATGAAATCTCGTCTCACAGGAGTCTTTTTAACATCCACGCAAGACTCAGGGTTTTAGAAACGTCATGTGGGTGTTTATTATTATTTATCCATCTGTGGAACTGCAATATTTAATTCAATTTAATTATATTAACTACATTATATTATACAATTTTTTGTTAATAATATAGAAGATTAAGAAATTTATTAGACCGCTTTGGTTTTGCATCACTTTGAATAACTTCGGATTCTTTATGAAGAAAAAATTCGTACCAAATTTAAGCTACCTAACATATTCTATTCTATAATTTAAATAAACAAATATTCCTGCTATAAATATCTATTATTATAAATTACTAGCCTAATTATTAGCCAGCATACTAATATACAGACACAATGTATAGTTGTATAAATTCGGTCACCTTTTAAAAAGTTTTGAGGACTTGTTGGTCAAATTCCAGCAAAAATACAAGAACAACTACGCCAGAGGTTTAATTGTAATTACGTTGGGTGCGATGATGACTGTTTAATTTATTTCAAAATTTATGTAATTCATCATACAATGTCAGAGTTAATTTAATTGATACTGGTCTAACCCTTTCTTACAGAATATTGCTTATTAAAAGTTATATTTTATTGCATAAATTTATGTTTTTCAGTTGCATTGTTTCACGTTATGTTTTAATTCAAAAAAAATGAAAAACGTTTTCGCTTGTTTTTTAATTTGAAACCTGGTGTGTTCGCGACGATTCTTCGATAAAATTTATCAAAATCTGCTAAGTCATTTATGACGTATTTTTTATTTGAAGTCTACATATCGGGAAGGCTCTTTCTGTGCCTATTCAATTAAAAATATTTGTTTTCGCGCGATTCGAACTGAGGACCATAGTGCAATGCAAATTTGTCACTTAGGTGCTTAATAAATTTATAAATATATTTTTTTACATAATATTTAATATTTGAAAAGTCAGAAGATATTAGAAGGTAAAAATGGAACGCTCTTAAGTCCGTAGTAAAGAAATCATTGTAAAGGTTAATAAGTCAACACTAATGATAAAAAAATTAATTAATAAATCATACGTATCATAAAACGCGGACACGAAAAACCTTCCAACCCTTACAATCACTTTTAATTTTCCCTCTAGGCTCAGTATAATTAATCTCTTTTAAGTGTTGCCCGATTTTCATATTGTACAACCCTCGGAATTAGCGTTAATGTTATTTTTTCATTCAATTCAATTTAGGTGTAATTCCTTCTACGCCGGAACAAATTACCTAAACTCCGGGGTAAATAATGAGAGCGATTATTGTCCTGCTCAAACATCGCTGAGATAGTCCTTCGAGAGGATCATGAGTGAAGTAATCCGAGTTTCCTAATAACTCGTTTTCTACTACTAACCGATGTTAAGAATGTAAAAAAAAAATCAAAAATCTTTCATTTACAAACTTTAACATTTTATATAATATTACCCGTCTTAACTGCTTTGTTATTTATTTTTAATTTAATTCATTTTTAATTCTAGCCACATTGTCTAAATAACTCGATAAATGTCATTTATCGATTTAACACGAGTGTCATCAAACTACTTAATGGGAAGTCTGAGTAATATTATGTAGCTATGATTAATGAAGTAAACAGTTTTTATTATAATTATTTATTATTTATGTCAGTACTGAATTTTATTAAAGTTGTATGTGAGATTTTTTGCGTCAACTAAGAGCTATTAAATTTTAGCTGACAATTGATTAGATTTTTTTGGAGCGTCAAGTAAGTGTCTATAATTCTTTCATTGCACATAGTATATAAATTAAATAATTAATTATTCTGAATACTTCATTTAAAAATGTAACGTATGAAAGCACCATTGAATTCAATAAAGTTTTCAACCAGATTTCTTGAAAGTAATACGAAATTCCGAAGAGCGTAAATCTTCACCGCAAGATCTTTCAACGAGACTACATTATGTAAATATAAAGAAAACTTTACCTGAGAGTTAAAAAGATGCATGTATGCTGAAAAATAAGCGCACCGAAACTGCATAAACGACGTGCTTGACCGAGTGGAATGTACCTACGCATTTAAAAACTACGACTTACTTATATTTTGATGTGTATTTTTCTAAATAAAGATAATATTTATTAATGTAAGCTGTTTGTTTTTTTAACATACCCATTTGAAATGAATAGGAAATACCTTGTTAATTGATTTTGTTAAGTCGACTTAGTGACGTCACCAGCGCCGCCGCGAAGCTGCGTGCACGCCATTTTGACACTGCTTTCGATGACCTACACAATGGACGTATGTAATGTGTTATTTTTGTGTTTCGACAAGTCGAGATATAAGAGACTATAAAGAAGACGTCGAGAAAATTTCAATTTAAAATGGTGACGTTGTTTTGTTCTACCTTAGTAGAATAAGTGTAAAACTAAATAATGTGTAAAACTTTTTGAAAATAAAATAATAATAATAATATTATTATTATATTTTAAACTATTTTTGATTATGTGTTGTGTATTAAAATTAATATTACGTACAAGTTGTCTCTATAAAACCCCCTTATAAATGTTGCTCAACTTGAAACAATGTTAAGATTTTGCATGCATGTGTCATAGTATGTTTAAGGTTTATTCAAAAGTACAATTGTAAGAATTTATTTTACTAGTCTGTAAATATTATGCTATTTGCTATTTGTATTGTAATGGTAAACTAAAAAGATTATATTTGAAAAGATTATATATTTTGACCTTTTCATTATATCGATTAACGTGATCACAGACCGGGATTACTGCAGCAAAGAGAAACCTCAGATAGTCAGCTCAACTAATTAATTATAGTTAAGTGATAAATCGACTGGATTCTATAGTTCGCCCATATAGAAAATAAGTCAATATTGCATAAATATTTCAGGGCTTTGCGAGAATTAAAAAAGAAAAGATATATTGAAGAGAAGGGTACATTCTAACTGAATGGAGTAATGTTAAATTAAGAAAATCTTATTACAAAATGCCAACGTGTGTCGCTAAAAGCTGAAGCGATGCTCGGTCCCTAATGAACGTGTACAAAATTTATAACACTTCACATATTTCTGAGAATAAATTGGATAGGTGCTAAACTTATACATTCTGAACATTTTTAATGACTTAATTCAATATCATCTTCATGCATAATTCAGCTATTCCTTCCGTATCAGATAATGGCTATTTGTACTCGATTATAAAACGCAAAACGCATAAAATTCACACAAAGTGCAACCTGTTAGAAAAATTACTGCAACTTGCAAATATCATATCTAGGTTATTTGTACTCAAAATTAAGTCACATTTCGCAAAACTCCCATCGAATATCTTCATGATTTTATTTTAAATGATCCTGAGCTCATTGCAAAATAGGAGGTAAACGGGCAAGAGATTCACTAATCGCAACAATGGCCCAACTTTCATATAAAAATCGCCATTGTTCTTTCTCGTAGCACTATCATTGCCATTTGCTACGTAAACGTAGCTGCCATAGCATTAATACACATAGGTATTCATAGATGTATATGTAACATTAACATTCAAATTCACTCTGTCCTTACTTTGAATAAAGTTGCTAATTCAAAAACTTTTTCTGTATTCGTTCTAACTAAACTGTGAAATAATCTATAATCTGTAGCAAAAGTTGATGAAATGTTAGTGCGTTTTGTAACGATGAATATACATTGTTGAATTTTCGTGTGTATTTTGCAAAAAAACAAATCTTTATTTATAATTTAAATTTAATATTAATATATACATCACTAAGTATATTTTATACAAATACCACCTTTGTATTACTATTGTAAGTATTGTTACGAACTTTCTTATAAATAAAAATAAGAACAGCACTTTTATTGTGGAATAAAAATAAAATTTTAAAATACTTCTTCAAGTTTCCAGGACAAATAAACTAAGTCACTGCAAGTTTAGAATTTAATTTAACTTCAACTTTTCCAGGAAGATCTTTAAATTTTTAGTTTGACCCATAGCTAGGTAAGGGGCATGTCCAGAGTCGTGAAATAGAAAATAAGGAACAAAGACGTGACGTAATAAATAACAAATGCGGTACTGTCGACAAAACAAGTTATAGTTTAGTAAATAGGAGTCCTCTAATATAAGTAAGCTCTCAGGTGACCCGCAGCCGGGAAACTTTTAAATGTACAATGAGTTTGGAAGACTTTCACAATTTAATTTGCTAACAAGTGGATGATATTAATACATTTTGGCAGTTTCTTAATTTAACTTAGATTTGTCTAATTAGTCTAAACAGATAAATAAAATTGGAGTGTCTGTTTATAATATTAAAATAACCGCTTTTGAAAAAATGCATATAGATAAACAGATGCATATGCATTTACTAAAGAATAAGCATGGTACATATACCAATACAGTATTTTTTTTACAATTTTTGTCTGTCTGTTTGTTTCGGCTAATCTCTGAAACGGCTGGACCGATTTTGACGGGACTTTCACTGGTAGATAGATGATGTAATAAGGAGTAATTTAGGCTACTTTTATTTTAGAAATAAAAAAAATGGTAAAAAAATAACTATTCCGCGAAGACGAGGTACGCTAAATTTATTTTATTTATAGGCTATATAACATATATTATGTAACACCACGTTACGACGTAATTAATGCGGGTGAAACCGCGGGGCAAAGCTAGTACATATATAAAACAACGTTATCGCAACTAAAGCATCGGACTTGTATAGTCCAAACAAGTGAATACTTTGTTCAAAATGGATTTTTGTGAGATTATTACCTAATGGACACAATATGTTATAGTTATGTCATTTTATGCGTGTGTATACCAATAATTTACGCAGTAGAATATTCCTAAAAAAAGGTTTAAAAAAATATGCATCTAAATCATTTCAAACTTTTTGATCTTATCCATTAAAATTGAAAATATTTACCTCGTAATAAAGATTAAGAAGCATTGTTATTCATTCCTTAGGTAGTACGATGTTTGTTAATAATAAATCAAGCCCTTTATATTTAAAAGTTTTGACTGTTGCATTAATTTTATATTCCCTTACAGATGCTTCTTCGGGAAAAGCAAATAGTCTAATGATTTAAAGCTAATGCTCTTTTCGTGTTCAAATTTTCCTAATGATAAATGTATCATTAATGAGGTTAAGGTGGAATAACCTAATGAGGTTGTGAACTGGTATTACAGGGGAAACATAATATTATTGTAAGAGCTCTGCCTCATTAAGACGCCATGGCGACGTCGCCGACTACGCATCCAAGCAGCTAATATTGAAATGTATGGACCTAACTCACTTGGTGACCGACTGGTGACGTCGCCAGTTGTTTGCAAGTGTTTGTATGCTCCGTCATTCACTGAATCGCCAACCAGTCGCCAAAAATTTAATTAACTTTTTTAAAAAAAATTAACATTAATTTATGATCCATAATTTATGATTAAAAGATTAAATTACCTTAGGGATAACAGCGTAATTTTTTTTAGTTCAAATAAAAATTATAGTTTGCGACCTCGATGTTGGATTAAGATAAAATTTAAATGTAAAAGTTTAAAATTTTGATCTTTTATTTATTTTTTATTTATTTGAGTACGAGGGACATTACCTCGGTATCGATATGATAAATTAATATATTTATGTTGAAAAATTTATTTATCTGTTTCTTTGAACATAATAATTTTATATTTAGGCATGAAAATATTATTTATTTAATTTTTTTAGTATAAATTAATAGAATTTTTATTCTTTCTTAAGTTTTCAAAACAAATGCTTATAACAAGCTCATGAAATGATGTTAGTTACATCCTCAGATAATTGAACTTTTTTTTCAGGGTATTTTCTTAAATCTTTATAGAGTTTTAAAAAAATACCACTTCGGCTTCGATCTGATATAAAAGGATGAACCCATAGTTTCTTTTTTCTATTTTTCTACGTTGTAGATAACCAAAAAGTGCGATTTCTTCTACATCCACTCCATACGACTTAAACGAACAGACTGTCGAGACGCCATAGCCACTCGACTTGGCGACCTTCGGATGCCAGAAGTAGCCAGGCCTGCGCTGCTGGCGACGTCGCCATGGCGTCTTAATGAGGCAGAGCTCTAAGTTAGCAAATAATAGTTTATATTGTGTACTAATATAATGTTATGAGTTAACGTCAAATATTGGTTGATTGAATAGAACTTCATGCAATTGTTTAGCTGTAATGAATAATTTGATATATAAAGGATATTTTTTTAACACATACTGTATATCCACATTATCCATTTGCATTGTATATATAAGTATGAGTCTTTTTTCACTTTTAAGTATACATAATGTAAATGTTGATTTATTTTTAAAAAACCCAGTTTTTATTTACAAGAAAATATCTAAAGACTAACTAAAATTAAACATCTTAATATATAAAATTCTCGTGTCACAATGTTAGTTACCTTACTCCTCCGAAACGGCTTTACTGATTTTTACCAAATTTTATATGCATATTCAGTAGGTCTGAGAATCGGCTACTATCTATTTTTCATACCCCTAAGTGATAAGGGTAGCCCACCCCAAAAATTAATATGGCAAAACAACGTTTGCCGGGTCAGCTAGTAATGAATAAAACTAAACAAAATAGTTTAAAATGGCTTGCCCTTTGGCATTGTACCCCTAATGTTAGTTTTTATAATGGTTTTGATAATAGACTTTTGTAAATGAGGTCACAGGAAGTAAATACAATATTACATCATGTGCCTTCTCTCCCATTCTATAAGGCACTTTTTCTTATGATCATAATTCATTTCCTTTGCATTAACACTACATAGTATAAAACAAAGTCGCTTTTTCTTTCCCTATATCCCTTTGTATGCTTAAATCTGTAAAACTACGCAACGGATTTTGATGCGGTTTTTTTAATAGATAGAGTGATTAAAGAGAAAGGTTTTTATATATGTTTTATACCCGTGCAAAGCCGTGGTGGGTCGCTAGTTATCAATAGATTAAACACATACATCGTTGGATAAATAATCTACTTTTCAATAATACTCACTTCCAATTTAATGTGATTCATAACAAAGAGGCTTAACTGTTGTCACTTCGGAGGGTGTAAAACATTTGTGTAATTAGATTAAATCCAACAAAACACGGCTTGTTCACTGATCAAAGCCGTGCCGAAATCGGGTGTATACAAGTATATTCTAGTGTTTGTGTGCCATAATCAACTGATTTTGAATTCTTTTTTTAAATATATGTTATTACTTTTATATTGGATTGAATTGAATAATAATTGTCATCAACATATTTTATTAAATAGCACATTTATGATATTAATTATTCTAATACTTTTGTTAATTGTATAAACAGTACATTTTTAAATTACAACAAGGAGTAAACTGACAAGATAGTGCCTAATTTGTAATTCGTTGAAGCGTCGACATTCATAAAATAGTTTCATAATCCCTTTTTTCATTGACGCTACTAGACTCTTCTCTGAGTTACGTTAGATATTAGGTCTTTGCGAGTATCTAAAAGCGAGTATAAAATAGTATATAAAAATATGAATTACTGCCATTGCTTTTTTTCTTTTATGAATATATTAGATTTATCATTTTAGTTTTAGGTAAATTCTTTCCAAACCGATAGAATTTGATTTTTCCAAAAACCAAAATCAATTTTGCATGTAGAACCACATACGTGATGGTGACATATGTTTAAATCTAGTAAAGCTATTCTTGACTGCGCCCAAAACTGAGAAGAATTGAAGAATAAATTATGTAATGTCTGTGTTGAAACATATTTTACAGATGCGTGACCATAGTACACAACAGTGGATAAATTAGCTCTTACAGTAAGTATATTATCTGTGGTCATCTAACACGTAGGGCTAATAGCAAATTGCGGCTCGAAACGTGGCCTCAGGTGCCCGAGCAATAAATTCTACGTAATAGTATAAATTAACATTACTAAGATAAGCACTAGGAAACACGAAGATTTAAATTTCTTCGTCTCTTAAAATTACATTTCAAATTAATATTTTGTTTTAAAAACTTATATTTTCTTTTAACATCCGTTCTACGCCACTTAAAAAAGAATATTTTGAGAATGAAACGTTATAGTATTTTTGCATTTTGTTTATATAAATATGAAACATTCAGACATTTCAAAACATATTTTTGTATTTGGGTTATTTATCTTTTCCTAATATCATTGAACATCAGCTGTTCTCTTTGTATATATTAACTAAAACTGTTGAAAAAAACTATCTAATGTCCATTTGTACCAAACCCAATTTTAGACTAAAAATATGACGTACCATTTAGGAATAAAGTAAAATAAGAATTGGTTATTGAAAATAGCCATAACATTCCACATACTACTGGTATTAGAAATTTATCCGCTAGTTCCTAATATTTCAACCGTTGAGAGAATCATTTACATTATTTCATTATGTCATATTTTTAATACTCAATGTCAGTATTATAACAATTTGAGGATAATTGCTGAAAATTGTTCACTAATCGCCGTATCTCCACGCCTCACGCGTCTGTCTCAATGTGCGGCTCGCGAGCTTGCCGAGCAGCCTCAGTGGTTTACCCAGAAATAGTGATGCGAGCCTCGCGAGCCAAACCGAGTCATCTGTAGTTCTTGAGCTTTCAGACGCGGCTAATGACAACTTCCCACCTTCTCATCAAATGTGACTTTAATCATACTAAAATTATACGTACATAACTCGTAGACAAAAAGCAATCATCGCGCATAATTGCGTAGACGTTCGTGGATAAGTGAGAAATTAATTTTCATTACTATGAATTCAATTCTAGCTTGTGAGCCTATCAACGGTACTTACGCGTATTCAACATCTCAGCACCTCAGTAATTTCAGCTTATTTAAATGTCGTTATATAGAATTTTCGAATTCAATGAATACCCGATTCTACACAACTGAAAGATTCGCGGAATAGTAAATATCACATACAATAAATTAACTATATAGTTCTAACTAATATTTCTATTAATAATTGTTTTATGGATTTATCTAGCAATTAAAAATATTGTATGATAGTTTATAAAAAACATGATTCCAAAAAATTCCTCTGACTGAATTTTTAACAGCTTTTTTCTTTGTCTTTAATTACACTAATTTTAAATCCATTTAGACGATCAGGCAATATAAATGTATTAAAATAAAAGCTATATTTTAGTTTCTTATAAACTTAGAATCTGTATTCCCTATTTAATTTCAAACCCGCAATTCCGAGTTTCACATTGCTGAAATCTTAACAGGTACTAGAACTTTTGCTTTGATGTAAACCAACTAGAGTTGCGTCAAACTTCGACGCAACACAAATTAGCTTCAACATCGTTGATCATTTACTCACTCTCTTAAACGCAGTTTGTAATTACAGCTCTTGCCCGGCAGATCGTATTTCAAAGCATTTGTGTGCGGCCTCCACTTCACTTTTTCACTTTGGTACAGGCTCTGATTTTAATTTAGAATTAACAGTTTTTTTATTACCTTAAAATATTGTAACTCTATTTACGTATTATTATTAGTATTGACCGCCTCCTTGGTCTTGTGGTAAGCACGTAAGCGTTATAACCGAGAGGTCCTAGGTTCGATTCCCGGTGGAGATAAAAAAAAAACTCGGTCTGGCAGGACATAGAAGGCTGATCACCTACTTGCCCCTAAAGAAAAAATCGATCAGTGAAACAGATGTGAAATGCATCTGCCCCATACCCCATACACGGGACTTCACTACAGGTTCTACTTCGATATACAAAAGGATTGCCTAAAGTATATCACAAAGCATAATATTGACGTAAATATTCTTTGTATTTTAAATATTTTATATTATCTCTAATTTCAGAATTTGTTTAAAGAACTACGAGTTTTAACCGTGACAGATACAAAGTAAATAAGTATCTTATCAATATTTTTCTTTTTATAATATATTTAATTATCTAGTGAATATGTGTCCATCTTTTTTGTCGTTGGAGCTACCTTAGTGAAAAATAAATATAGATGTATAATAACTAAGACTGGTAGCAAATTATCAAAGTATATTTAGAAATTTATATGCGTGATAAGAAGTAGACCTCTTGTAAAATCGCTATTCAGTAGCAAATAAATCAAGACAAAAAAAGTGTTGTGTTTACTACATCCATAAATGACGAGACTTTTTAAAAAGAAGCAAGCCATCGATATTCCCCCAAGTATAATACATGTAATACTATGATAACTGTCGGAGATATAACTATGATTAACTGTTAAATATTTTGATAGATTTCGGTAGCAGTCCTAATGATTAACGAAACATTTTCCTATTTTATAATTATACTAGCGATCCGCCCCAGCTTCGCACGGGTATAAAAATATATACATAAACCTTCCTCTTCAATCACTCTATCTATAAAAAAAACACATCAAAATCCGTTGCGTAGTTTTAAAGATTTAAGCATACATAGGGATATAGGGACAGAGAAAGCGACTTTGTTTTATACTATGTAGTGATTGCCATTTGCAACTATGTTACGATATTTTAAATATAGTTGAAGTTAACTGTATTCAAATGCCGGTTTTTGTAGCATATAAGAAATCATATAAAAAAGCTCAGTCCTAAGCCATGTATTCAAAGCTGTAGTAAAATATCAGTGTGTCAATTTTTCACACGTATCACGTCGTATACCGCATTTCTTGCGGCTTTGCGATCTTCATCCGTATCAATCAAGAGACGAACATGTATCCTATTTGTTCACTTTTATTGTAACAGTATCGTAAACACGGCTGAACCTGCTTTTTGTATGCGCATATTTTCTTTTTCTTCGCGTATTACGTATCTTATATCCTTCTTAAAGATAAAAGTAAAAATGAAGAAAAACTTCACACATCCATTGTATTTATGCGTATTTCAAACATATTGCTTTTTTAAATAAAATAATCCTTTGAACATGTTAGGGTTTGTTCAGAATAATGGAAAATAATTTAATTAAATTCTGTCTTTTTGTAAGAATATTATTCATTCTTATTTATATATTTGCTTAATTCTATATTTAAAAATGTGTACTTTGGCTTGCCACAACACCCACTCGTAGAATGTAATCACAAATATTGAAGATTACTGATTGATTAAAAAAAAAATAGATCTAGTAGATTGATATATTAATTGTATTATTGATCTATTTAAAGGTCTCTTTATATATTATTTCTAAATAATTAATTATCTATTTTTTTTATTAAATTGTATAGTTGACACTGAAGCCGTACTAGAGAATTTAATTAGGACGCGGATGAGACTCCACGGAATGACATGTTATTTATAAAGCGCAAATAGTGTACTAAGTGATCGTAGGTTATTACTTATTCATTTCATTTTCTTTAGTTTATTACTATTAAAAGATTAATTACGCCAATAGAATACGAATATGAAATTTATTTAATTACTGTATTTGAAATCTTATGTGCCTTCATGGATAGTCTGTGGCTGGTGTGCAATTACATTCTCAAAGAACCAGGCAGTCACTTTTGGGATTCGCCCGTGAATTGTAAAGACAAACATACATTTTTGTAAATAAATGTCAATTCTGGACAAAATAAACCGAAATTTTCGAAAAAGAACATTGTAAAAGCCTAATGTCTTAAGTTAATTACTAACAATTTCTTTGAAATGAAATCCTTTTATAAACGCGGCAATCATAATTCAAAATTATTGCACATCGGAATGCAAAATTATTTCAGCGAAGTTCAAGTTATATTCTATATTTAATTTTCAAGTGCTTGGATAATCCTTGTATCTGAGATTTTATGAAGCTTTATTTTGAAAAACTCAGATTTTTTATAAAAATGCTTATAATTTTTTATAGAAATGTTTAATAAATCTATACTGAAAATCTATACTATACGATACTGAAAAAGTAGAATTATGTGATTGTTTATGAAGAGTAATATATGAATCCAACGATTAAATTTTAAAAATGTTTTTATTGATAAAAAGCTAGATTCTTTCTAAGTTACATAGGCTATATATATATTTTGTTTATAATTTTCACAAGTAGGAAGTCGCGATTAAAGGATATAACGAATGGCCTTTTGTGTAAAAACCTATGCCGAAATATTGTAATTAGACGTACTTAAATAGTATTTGTTGTTAACATACAAACTGCAAGCAATTAAAAAAAGCTTATTAAACTGGCGTAATTACCTGGTGACTTTGATTTCGAGTAAGACAAGAGAATTTAGATTTATTTGGGGGATTAGAGGACAACGGCGCTTAGTAATTTACCTGCTTCCTTTCTGTATTAAATTAAGTTTCAATTTGAAACAGGTGCTTTATAGTCAGCTCGATTAAGGAAAATTCTTGTCAGTTAATAATGTGGACAATATTAAATCGCTTCCGCAAGCCTTTCTCGTAAAACGTGATATTTGTTATAAAATAATTTATTTTTTATTGTATCTAATCTACAATAATAGTATTCAAACTGATTTATAAATAATAAAATCCTAGAGAAGTTGGGTGTTAGGGCTAAACTCATAAACGGCTCATGGAATAGAAATGCGGTTTCCACGAATCTATTGTGGCAAGTTTTCTGTATAATTTAAGCTAACGGACTTAGACGGACGAATAAAGACAGCGGATTTGTTTCTCTGTACATTTAAGAAATACTGGATCATTTAAAAAAATCGTATAATTGATAAGAAACTGAACTCTTTCTGAGCAACATAGGTGTATGCCTATATACTTTACGCAGGCGGCATCGTGAGCAAAAAGTTTCGCCTAATAAAAAACTTTTAGCTGCGTTGAAACTTTAGTTTGCCATTGTTTTGCAAAAGGCAAATTCGAAGCGTGACTGCTAACCTCGAGTAATTTGTGAAGTATTTGAAGTTACTAGAGGTAGAATTGATTATAACAAAGGGCCGGTTGTTTCAAGTTAAGTTTACATACGCATATTTGTTATATCGATTAACATTTGGTAAACCGAAATAAGTTATTTTAGTTTCTACCTTAGCAACATGAATTAATGATTGCTTAAGATATTTTAATTTTATTTTCTTGCGTTTTTGGACCATATAAAGTCCGTATAATCGTCGCTTGTTGAAAGTATTTTCTTCATATGCGTTATCGTTATAAAAGTGTCAATTGGTGGCTTTAACGACGCCTGTTATTTAACGAAATCTAAACATCTCATGAGTCTCATTTTCAAGTTAATAGACTGCTTAACACCTCCCAGTCTAAGAGCCGGTTGTTGGAAGTTACGTTTTCATAATCCTTATCCATCTATTGCTTTATATTTCACAAGGATGGCACCAACGCGCCCCTAAGAAGCACATTATGCAAATAAGGGAAAAGGTGTTATGTCCAACCATTTATCTGATATTATAATACCTAAGGGTCAGCATATTTTAACCCGCCATAAGAAATATTACGCCCTTTACTCCTGTTATAATATAGCCAAATGAATTCGATATTAAGTTGCTTAATATAATAATTGGGACAACTCACACACATTGCTCTGATCCCAAAGTAGATGAAGCACTTGTGTTGAAACGAGTGTATCACAATAAATATATATGTATATAAGTTTATAAGCAACCAAGACTCGAAAAAAATTAACAATCGTGCTCATCATAGACATAAAAGCACCTACCGGGATTCGAATCCAGGACCTTTTGACGCAGAAGACAGGAGCACTATCTATTGCGCTAACCGGCCGTCATAATAAACAATAATTTCATTATAATAAACATTACAAACAATAATTTGACGAAGAAATAAGAAATAAGCGTTATTAAAAATAAAATATTGATAATATTGAGTATAATAATAAATATATTAATAATAATATTATGTAATGTTTTTCTCGAACGTCCTTAAAACACTAATGAACGAATAAGGTAATTCTAGAAGGTGGTTGAAACACTAGTCAAATAGCGTTGTATAATTGTTCTACGGTCTAAAAAGGCCATGCATAGATCAGACCCGATCAGGCCCCGTAATCTGTGTAATTTGACATTTGAATTCACATGAGAGCTTTGTTTCACAATGTGCAAAGATTGGTCGATTAAATCTTATCAACTAATGACAGCGCAGCGTAAAGTTACGTCAGAATACGCGATGAGATCGCTCGAATATTTTCAAAAATATCACCGCTGATCTAAATCCAACTATTTTATTATTTATTTATTTTATGTAGGTTACTATAACCACATGGAAACAGATCACATACTGGCGCCTCGTTAACAATTTAAAGAAAATGACAGAGAGGTTGTCAGATTTAAGATTGAAGATAATTATAATATATAATTACCATTATGGTATACCATAATGTATATTATAACTAGTGGACCCCGCGAACTTCGTATCGCTTCAGAGTGCCGAATAATAACGTGTCACCTAAAACATCATTCCATAGAAAATGTATGAGGAAACGAATTTGAAATAAAATAATATTGCGACTATAAATTAAGATATAAGCTATCCTATCTTTGAAGTTGGATCAAACTACACATGGTGTGCAAATTTGATTAAAATCGGTTAAGTAGTTTAGGAGTGCATCGCGGACAAATAACGTGACACGTAATTTATATATATTAAGATAAACGAGATACGGTTTATTACTGATATGTATATTATGAGATTAATTAAATATCAACGAAACCAATAAAACGTACTGGCGGTAATGCCAGTACCTACCATAAACATTATTGAAAAACATCTAGATTTCTTGAATTTAAGCCAAATAAATGATATTTTTAGTTACAATAACAACGTGTTTACTCAGTCGCGTATAAACCTCGATGCTTCCGGTAAACTTTTAACGATTTATGATACAAAGTGTGATGCATACAAGTTACCCAATGCATTGAGCGAACTTTTAAGTTGCACTTTAAATCGCTTAAAATGCAAACCGCTTTTGTTGGTCTAATATAATATATTGTGGGCTAGAGATTCAAATCATCTATTTACTTACATAAAATATGAAGTCCCTTGCACAACAATTGTTGGTAACATACAGTTGTAGTAAAATTTTGTAAAAATTAAAGATCTTTAAACAAATTTAAATGTTTAAACCTTGATTGTCTATATCAGTATGGCTTGACAAGCTGTAGCTTCAATTATATCAGAGATAATATGTACCTACAGTATCTATCTACATATGTTTAGTTAAATATTGAAAACCACAGGAATCCCGAAAGCTGGCCCATATTTCAGCCAACGCTAGTATAGCGATACAACGCGGTAATGAAGCCAGTTTTTTGGGTACGCACCCCGACGGCTTTGATGAGTCTTTTGTATTTTTGTAAATATGGAAAATAAAGTACAAATATTAAATTTAATGTCTTTGTCAACTTTTATACTATTGTATAATCTAACCTAGTTTAATAATTATTTACTAGCTTTACACGCGACTTCGTCCATGTACATGCAAAATATCAAAGGAAAAAATTTAATGAATCAATTATGAATTCGTGATTTTTTATTGAATTTATTTATTCTCTTTTATTCATTAATTTTATATTAAAGACTTATTCAACCAAAAAGGTCGTAAATTTGATATTAAAGCATTATTCTGAATGTCGCACATATTGGAATCACAATTCCATCCATCGTCGTAAAGACAAAATATTACATTGAAAGGGACGATCGTTTCATTTAGTAATAATATTTTATGAACGGTTATTGAATAAAATAATATAACTGATGGGAAACGATACAATATTATTTATTTCACTTATACAACAAATTTATACGAACTTTTTTATGTCGAATATACGCTTTTTAATAATCGAGTAAATTGTAAATCCTTGTTTTACACAATAAATCATAAAATTTCTAAAACATTTTCTAAACACTCGATATGCTTTCGTGATTAAATTACTGAAAGAATTTAAATTTAAGTAGCAATGAAAAGCTATATAATAGAGGCAAATGGGCATATAATTTATTTATTTAGAAACAAACAGTCATTTAGTTTATATAAAATACAGAAACACTTAACAAAATAGTTGACCTACAGTTTCCTACATTTCTTAAAAACTACATCAAGAACAGATTAGAAGGTTCTCCTTAAACCATAAAAGAGTTACGGTTTAAAGAACAACGTTACATTAAATTGAAAACAAAAAAGAAAATCTATGAAAACCTAAAATTACGGCAATAATATGCTAATATATGCCATAATATACATTTTCTGAGATCCCGACTATTGCAAATAACTTCTTGTCTGAATTTTTGAGAGCATAAAATATAGTGGCCGATGCAATCCTGAATTTTTATTTTGAAACGAAAAAGTCAGGCAAAACTTAGGATAGTGTAAAATTGTTTTCAACAAACGCTATCTCAGTCGCAAAGGATCATGTAGCCATCTTAAAAACTCTTAAGATTTTTTAAATATATTTTTTTATTTAAAAAGTTCAAATTGTATTCCTTCTCTTGATGCTACTGCCAATGTTGCATGGTGCCTAATTATTGGTTGCGAATGAAGCCAGCCTTTACATCACCACATATGCATAGAAATTGCAGTCTTTAGTTTCATATTTCTCAATTGAACCAAAATTAAAATCATTGACATCGAAGCAACGTACAAACGCTAAACAACATCGGAGCTTATCTCTCATACTCTTGTGACTGAATAAACATGCCCTTGCAATAAATACGGTAAAGTAATACTTTATGAAGCATTCGAGAACTTTATAGATTTTCCTAACAAGACTGCTCTCAACCTCTCAGTTTCTATTACGTATGAGATATGCGATTTCAAGTGTTATTGAGAGCAATTTGAAACCTTAATAAACCGTATATTTTTATAGAAAAGTTTGCTTCAATCGTGATTATGAATTGCCTTGTTCCCTAGGGATTTGATATCCTATTTATCCAGTACAGTCTGACAATATTTAGACGTTATATAAATGTCTAGGCGATGCAGTCGACAAGCAATATAGTTCTTATAATGTCTTCATCTAACAACCCTTTTGTTATTAATGATGTCATTTGTGGAACCTTTCCAATAATATCAAATCCGTTAGTAAATAAATTATACATAAAGTAATAAAAGCCAATAATAATATAAACTTAAACCTCCGCTATTTTAAGTAGGTTTAATTAACATAGCTTATTAGCTTATAAGCTTTGTACATAAGGCCAAAACTTTTTAAAATTATATTTTAAATGTTTAGACCTCAGAAAAATTACATCCTACACAATATAAAAGTCATAAAGTAGAACATGAATTTATTAAATTATTTAAATATTATTTCAGTGATCCAAATAGCTCAATTTACTCCTAAGCTTGCAGGTTATAATAATTTATTAATTAAAAATTAAAAACAAGTAAACTTTAGTAACTACATAAAATTTTATGGAAATCTTTTAAATACTTTTCTCTCCGTGACGACATTTTTTCTGAATACTTTTTCCAAACGGGAAAACGAACGATATGTAAATATTTTTGGAGAATCCCGACGCAAGAGCTATGTCATTCTCTCGGGATACCGACGGGGATAAAAGAATTTCGCGAGATTTATGCAAATTTTGACGCAAAGGAATGTCGGAGATGTAAATTGTAATCACTGTTTTACTTAGTACGTTGAAATATATAAGGCATTACATTTTATGAATTACGAGCACTCATCTGTGAGTCTGTTTGCGGTTTTGAAATAATGAAAACGTTTACTTCTCACTAGGATGTATTGTTGTTAAGGTGGCCGCAAAATTTATCATTCGACATTAATCACATTATCATCAAATCTGCAGTTTATATCACGATTTACTTACAACTTTGAGGTAACTAAATTCAAAACTAGTTTATCTCACGTATTTAGGTGAGTAAATGTATATAAATGTAATTTACACGAACATTTATAATATGTCAATAATATTAAAGTCAAAGTCTTATTAGAACTTAACTAGAGAGTGTCTTAATCTAATCACGACAGTATAAAATCAACATTATGCTTAATAGGGTAATAATAATATTGACTTGCGTTTTTACAGCTCAAAAAATATTTTTATGGCTCAATACAAAAAAATCATAATTATCTCTTCGTATATACATTTGGAAGTGTATTTCAAATATTGACGATTCCAAATACACATATTAAATTTAGTTTAAAGCAGAGGTCGCTTAAACAATTCGTACCTACGTCAAGTTGAACAAGTCCATAATACTGACATCAGAATAATTCGTGCCGAATCCAGATGTACCGCAGACCTCTAAGTTTCTGCATATTATTTTTCGCTAAGCTAATGTACCTTTATTTATTAAGTGTCCGCCCAATACTTACATTATGAAATGGGATGATCATTGCCATGGCATTCGTCCTTTGAAGAAATGATAGGCACTTTACTTGAAAGCTTCTAAGTCTCATGGTTTCGAAATATCTCTGAAGCTGTTTGCACAGATTGGGAAGAAGTGAAACGGGTGGAATTTTGTATTGTGGCTCCATGTACAAATTGTTTTAAGTTTATTAATTTTTAGTTATTAGAGTTTCAAGTTATCTAAAATAATTGTATAAGTATAGAACTTTTATTTAATCTTGGTTCTCAGTTAATTTATATAATCATAACATTCCAGTTATTTTCAGCTAAACCTTACGTCAATAATTCAAGTTTAATTATTCATACAATATCATTTGTATAAATAATTAAGACAGTAGTAATACGTTAAATACAAGAATTGCTTAAACAAGCAGAAAATTGTCTTCAGTTGTATTGTTTCATTTGGCAAAAGATCAAATTGCGCAAAACGGGGCGACTTCATTTTGTTATGACATTAGTAGTTAGTTAACGATTCATAAAATTGGACAATAATAAAGAGCTGATGTCGCATTAAGGAAGCTAATATAATATTTAAGTTCTTCAGGTGCTCGTTATTAAAATATAATTAAAAATTGTGTGAACGAGATGCATCAATATTCTTCAAGATTTTATATTTATTATTTTAAATTCCCAATCTCTAATTTATAAAAGACACACAGCCAAAAGTAAGAAGATTAATGTGAAAACATTCATCTTACTTTTGATCGATACATACATTTTGCGTTTCACAAAATGTATGTATCAATCAAGCCTACGTATGAAACACAAATCATTATTTCGCTTACATAAACCTATAAATCAATCATTTGTAACTCTTAAGTAATTCCCTACAATATTTCTTAATAAAATTATTTATTAATTAAACATTTGTCTTCGTAATAAAATCTATCACAAGTGTAAGAAAAAGTATTAATTTCATCCGGCACCCACACCCGTAAATATTATAGTTTCGGCAAAACATTTCATTGTAATCTCAACTCCAAGATTCTCCTAAAAGTAATTACATAATAAAGCGAGCATTTCTACGTCCCTCATTATTCTATGCTTCCTTATCTGCCGCTGTCAGTAGTCGGTTATTAATTTTCTTCAGAAATCTTGCCGAGTACTAGTCCGTCTTTTACTGAAGTAAAACTAGCCGATATATGACTTTACATTGACCTTTAACCATACTCGACTTATAACTAAAAATATTGATGAAAAACCTAACTTTATACTAGAAGTAATTTTTATTTTGAACATATTTTATTTTTTATTAAAATAATCTAATAATTGGTGTTCAAAATATACTTTGCTAAGATGCTCGTTGTCGCGACGAATGAATATCAGCCTTAGAGCTTGCTGAAAATATACTTTTCTTTCTAGACAGCGCCACTCGGTGCTTTTATAGTAAAATTATGTCAGCGAAATTAAAAATTGCGACCATAATTGGTCATGTTATTATGAATGTACTTTATGGGGCAAGAAGTTCGGAGCATGTTGTCCTAGTTTTTAAATTTATGGAGCAAAAAAGTTTACGTATTTCTTATTTATAGAAACAGAGCAATTTCTCAGCATTTCTTGAAAGTTTTTACGGTATGTTTCGATACATCGTGTAATGATAATTTGTTTGAGAGATGTAGCTTCTTCTTAATAAAAGTAATTAAAGAAGTATTTTAACAGATTACTTTATTGAATGTTATCATTTTTTAAATGAAATAGAATTTTAACAAATTTGTGTTAGAAACCAAAAATATTCCAATTTAATTTATAATGAAATATTTTTTTTTAATAGTTCTATTTGTTTTTGTGGGTATTCATAACAAACAACAATGCAAAATATATATATTAGTATGATTAAATTAGTTCTTATAGGACAGTAACACATCCGCACTGCAACTGACATAATATGTATTAATTAAATGTCAATCGGTAGCGATGATCATTTAAAATCATATTCACGGGCCAGTTTGTCCCCTTTTTTCTTTTTTAATATAACAATACAGATAAAAGTGAAGTCCCGTGTCCCCTAGTGAGGTATGGGACAGATGCATTTCACATCTGTTTCTTTGATCGATTTTTTATTTAGGGACAAGTAGGTGATCAGCCTTCTATGTCCTGCAAGACCGAGTTTTTTTTTCATCTCCACTGGGAATCAAACCCAGGACCTCTCGGTTATAACGCTTACGTGCTTACCACAAGACCAAGGAGTCAATACTAATAATAATACGTAAATAGAGTTACAATCTTTTAAGGTAATAAAAAAACTCTTAATTCTAAATTAAAATCAGATTAGTCGGTCATTGTTTTATCATTCAAAAGGTTCGTGGTCGCCATGTTTACAACAGTACAGAAAAGCTCTTTATTTACCCAAAATACATTATTTATTTACTAATAAAAAAAATATTCTGTAAGCGCTTAAGTTAGAATTTTAAAATACTAAAAATGCTTTGTACATATTTTGTTGCCTATTTGAAATTCCAACGTTTAATAATTTTAAATTTAAGGATTCTGAGTAACAACCGTAAGCCTTTTTCACTTAATTTTCATAATAATCCCGTCCGTTACAAAGAAAATTTCGTATTTTTATTTAAGTTTTATTAAAACGTAATAGCAAGCAGATGATATAAGATTTTATAGCATACTGTTTTTTGATTAATTTCAATTTTGTTCTCATAACTATAAAGTTTTATTGGTCTCTGAATTTTTTTGCGTAATTTTTTTAGATTTTTGGACGTTCATTGCCAGCCACGCGTCATCGAGTGTTCGTAGTGCGCATTTCACATCTTCGCGTATTTTTATAGAGTACAATTTTTACATACCTACCTGTAGGCTCTGTAGCACCTCCTATTTGAGAATTGACCATGCTAGCGGAAATTGACGACCGGTTAGTACAATAAGTAATGCTCCTGTCTTCTGTGCCAAAAGGTACTGGGTTCGAATCCCAGTACGTATTTGTCTGATGAGAACGAATGTTTGTTTGTAGTTTATAAACTTTTATATGTATTTATTGTGGTACCCTCGTTGTTTATGATTACCATAAGTGCTTCAGCTACTTACTTTGGGATCAGAGCAACGTATATGAATTACATACATCACTACATAGTATAAAACAAAGTCGATTTTTCTTTCCCTATATCCCTTTGTATGCTTAAATCTTTAAAATTACGCAACGGATTTTGATGCGGTTTTTTTAATAAATAGAGTGATTGAAGAGGAAGGTTTTTATATATGTTTTATGCCCGTGCAAAGCCGGGGCAGGTCGCTAGTACTACATATTTTGTCCATCATAAAATAAGTAAGGTCTGATGGCCCTGGGATATTGGACCATAAAGAAAATAACAAGAAATTGTTAAATAACAGTTAGGATGACGTCATAACAATAACAATACTAAAGAATTATTTAAAAATTTCGCAAAAAATTATCATTTTCGAGTAGTATATCACGAAGTCAAACTTGAAACTATAGTCAAAATAATTGCTCACAAAAGGAGAAAATTAAACAGATATCAGAAAATAATGTCCCTTACAATCGCTATCCTCTACCGGAGGGAATTAGCGTTCGTCAGACGCAGCCTTTGTTACTTGAAACAAAGTACCTTTCTTGGTTATTACGGCTTTCAAAGACACAACCTGATTATATTACCAATGTGTCTGTTGTAAATTGCAAGTGATAAGGGTGGGCTTTAACGGACGCTTGACGAAATATTGACTATCAATCTAACAACAGATCATTTTGATATTCTTTAAGAAAAGTTCCACTTCTCAATCTATATATATGTACGTGAACAATCAAATATTGATGATGCAATACTCAAACTTAGCTTAGGAAACTACTTATCTCTTCCTGTAATGAATGAAAGAAGTTAGGTACATAAAGTAATCTCCTTCCTATACGGACTGATTAATTTCGTTTGAGTACCTATATCTTCCGATTGTTCCTTATGAGAGCATCCTCTTGATTATTGGCTCACACAAAACATCGTATAGTAAAACAAGGCTGCTTTAGTCATATTCATCTTCCACAGTTTTCTGTAAAGGTATGTTATGGATGTTTTCTTAAATCAATGTCACACTTAAAGTATTCAAGGTGACGTCTCTTTCAACTCTCTCTAAATATTCTCTGTTTCTATAATCTACTGTAATAATAGGTTACATATAGATATCGATACATAATCTTTCTCGTGAACATTGGTTAGTAATTTTTGCCGTAAGCGTTTCTAATAAGCATATATTATACAAACTATATGAAATAAACACCAATGTATGGCAAGTTTAAACGACGCGAAATTGTAAATTCCGGTTGAAAACCAACATAGTATAATATTTAAACATCAAGACCAACCAAACTAAAATAACGGTAAAGCGTTGAGTCACTTTTGAGTTTAGCTTCAGGCATGTCCTTTGTCAGAAAGCAACTTGACTAGAGCCTACCTGGAAACTTCTCATAGTTTATTTTATACTTGGGAATTACTGCATTGCTGTATTTTAGCTTATAGGTTAATTCTTATAACCTTTCAATAATATTCTTTTGAATGAAAGAGTTTTTCATTTATCGCAAACGCTATAACTCTACGAATAAAATGTTATATTTTTGATTTACCATATACACTAGTGATTGTTTATAACACTGTTATTAAGAATGTTAGTACCTAGTTTTTGATTTGTGTCGCCCAAGAACTTAAAATTAATAACCATAATTACAATAACGCCCCGTTTCTATTTCAAATGAAGAAATATTGCTACGAGTGGTAGATCCCTCTACGAATGAATATAAAAATTAGAGCCTAAATTTAATTTAGCTACGTTTCTATAACTACGGATAACTATAACTATCCTATTACTATCTATCAAAGTTGACCTACTACCGTAAGCGAAAAACTTTCCTTTGATACTAGAACACAAACAGGTGAATCTAAATGACTAAAGGCTGATTTAAATGACAAAAAGCTACTTTAAATAAATAAAACTTACACTTTATTTTTATTATTTCATGAAATTTGTTTATAATAGTAACTCAAACACAGATAATGTTTAATAATCACGAGGCTGTTGCTGAACCTTAGAGAATGTACTTATTGGACTAATAATAAACTTCTAATCTGTAGCACAGTTTACATTACAGACTCAACATGATGTTCGTTGATCGTTGCTCATCATGAAAATTCCTTCTAATAAAGTGAAGTCCCGTGTCCCCTAGTGGGGTATGGGGCAGATGCATTTCACATCTGTTTCACTGATCGGTTTTTTCTTTTAGGGGCAAGTAGGTGATCAGCCTTCTATGACCTGCCAGACCGAGTTTTTTTAATTTATTTTTTATTATCTCCGCCGGGAATCGAACCCAGGACCTCTCATTTGTAACGCTTACGCGCTTACCACTAGACCAAGGAGGCTTCTAATAAATGCATGTCAGATATTGTCAGAAACCGAACCTTTTCGAAGGAAATAACCTAAGCAAAAAATAACTAAACGAACAAAAATTAATAATTTTGTATAATCTAACTTGTTTAATTTAATAATTAAAACTTCTGATAGCCTAAAGGCAAGGTAGAAGCGCAGGGTAAACAGATGAAGACAATTTAAACCCCCGCTTCACCCCTGACATGATGACTGTAAATAAGAATATCTTTTATATAAATGAATAAATCTTCATTAATAATTATAGCTCCGATTTCAAATAAAAAACCACATCGAAATCATTTTGATGTCGCGTCCATTCAATGTACAAGATAAGCGCTTGTAATATGTAGCAACTTAGTAATTATATAGAGACTGCATAAATGATGACTGTGTGAATGGTTAATTGAGATCATAAGCGAGCGACACATGGCAGAGGGACCTTGAGAAATTACATGAAACAGGTCGAGCCTTCATTTTGGGAAATTAGGACCGCTTAATGACTTAGTACAGACCGGACATCCAATTATTTTTGATTAGCCTGAATAAATTACTAAATTGGATATTTTGATGGCCTTCTGAGATACTTTATTATTGTTAATAAGTATTTAAATTCTTTCTTCACATATTGAGTGGCTTTTTACTACTAACACTAATCATATTAAATAAATTAAATTACTTAATAAATATAGGTCTCTTTCGTCAAACTGATTTCATGTGCTTTGGAGTAGAGACCCATGGCCCAAGGGTTCAAGTGCTCAGGTGCTCGTGAAAGAGTCCGTGAGTCCACCGGAGACACCAGGGCTTTCCTCGCTCAGCGCATTAGAATTGTATTCCAGCGAGGAAATGCTACCAGCATTAAGGTTACCATGCCACAAGGAATATTTTTTTTAAAGTATTTTTGATTTTTAATTAAAAAGCTAATTTTATTATATTTTAGAGTATTTTGTATTCCAAATTTTTATCTTAATAATTGTGGTTATGATATGAAATTGTTACAAGACATACTTGTAACAATTTCTCATATTTATTGTAAAATTACAATCATAATTATATATTATTAATGACTTATATTTTAAAAATACTGTAACATTACTCACTTGGGTAAAAATATTTTGAATACCTATTTTCAATTGACCTTCAAAAATACCGAAAAGCGAAAGATGAAATATAAAAAATTTCGTAAGGCGAAGTTTAGCAAACTGAGTGACTAGGGTTGACGGGTGTACCTGTAAAGTGACCATTTAAAGGACGAAAGCTGGGGTTGACACGAATACCAATACAGACATTATTGCGGCCTTGTTAGTTTGACGAAGGTCACCTATTCTAAAGGAATTTCGGGCGAGCGTGGTTTACAATACAATAAGCATAAGTGCATACTTGTTCGTAATTAAGGTGGAACAGATTTTATTGAATTTGAATTACCATTCCTTCGCTATTTAAATATAATTATATATTTACTTAATAATATTTCAAATATAGAACGGTATAGTTTTCTGGATGCCCTCTGCCCTAGCTAGGATAAAAAAAATTTATTTTTGTGTTGTGTTCATACAGGGCTTTATTACAAAACATGGACTAAAGATATTGTTTCAGTATTGGTTGCTAGGTTATACGTCTAACGTATCTTTAAGCTAGATGTCCACTTGGGGCGGGCGGGCCGTCTCTAGTGGACGCAGTTTCATACAAAATGTATATTGCAAGCGGATGTTTGTGTTGCGATGCGGCCCGGCCTGGCCCGCCCCAAGTGGACGTCTAGCTTTAAACCGTATTTTGGAATAAGGGAGACATAGTTTATTTGAATTTCGGATTCAGGAGAGTTTGTCAAAATACTTAAACTATGTAATAGAATTTATTAGATTATATATAACACACCAAAAATTATATCTGAGTGACTAGTACCTAGTTACTAAATTAAATAAACGGTAATCTCAATTATTACCGAAATCTCCAAAGTTTTCTTTATGGTTTGACTAAGTTTTTGTTAAAGACTTCCAGGAGATTTAAATTTCATTTTGATGGGAAAGACTCGGAAAGTCGTCACATTTGGAACAATTGCGTCCTACAACTTTTCCTATCAATCATAAGAAGGAAAATAGCACAAATGTGGTTGAAATTATTCAAGAAAGGATATTTCTTAGGCGACTTCTTAGAATTATAAATTGTTCTATTTCTTAAGCCAAATACACAATATACCTAGTTTAAAAATATCATACAAAATAAAACAATCTTTATTAAAGAATATATTGTGTGTAAATTAAAAATTTAGCAAATTAATTGGTCAAAACTGGATGTTCAGTTGACACGCAATTGATGAGCCAATTTTATAAAAATATTTTCAGAACATAAAAGAAAATTGAAAAATATGAAATTATTAAATGAGTTAAAACTATGTTCTATGTCTATTATATGTGTACAAAATGAGCATTTTGTACATATATAATCAAATTGTATCTAAGTATGGATTTGTTTTTTAATAACTGAAATTCAAACAAGATTATGGGTTACCTTTAAGCTTTTACCACATAAGTAAAATGTACAGTTTACAGTTTTCATCCCATAGCTCATGGTTTCAGGAGTCGGCGTGGAAATGGCGCTAACCAACTAATCTAAATTGCTCTAGCTAGCATTTCATGACCCATATTTTTTCTTCAATTACTTGCATGATTGCATTATTCTCGCGCTTTATGCATTATTAAGAGAGAGGAAAATGAATAAAAATAAAAATAGAGTTCTATTTATGAAACATGTATTAATTAGCTTTACCAAATGATTAATGGGAATTTGTGGTACGATATTCATTACAAAAACACATTTTTTTATCTGTTTGTCTATTGTATTTCGATTCCAAAATCGCTGGATCAATTTTAATGGAAGAGAAGAAGAAGGATTTCATTAGCAGACAGAGGTTATAAGGACTTATTTAGGTTATATGTTATGTAATAATTATTGACTAAAATATTAGGCTTACTTCAACGTCAAAGAAATTTTTGATTAAGCAAATGTTTGTGTATCCCGTAACCAATGTCCATACATTGGCTACGGTCGGTTTCACTGATCATGTCCTTTTTAGTCAAATACATGCCTTCTTTGCCTACTCAACCAAAACATAATTTGTTTCCCCAGAATTCGAACTAAGAACTTTCGGAGCAACAGGTGCGGAAACCACTTAGCCACAGAAGCGGATAAGGTTGAATAAATTTGAACTGAATAAATACATAATGATGTATCAAAGGTTTAACAGAGCTGAAAGTAAATATTAGTAATACCTTCAATTTGAAGTATGAAGGTAATCTAAAGTCGAGCCTATACAAACAAGGGAAGGCAGTTTAATCATCCGGAAATAATATTATTACTAAAGCGACTTGCAAGGGCGAAAGTCAACACTTTGTTACAATTAAGGCTTTATAATTTCAATACTGTATTTACTAGTACCTCAGATGCCTTTGGAAACTTTCTATTCCATAGTGTCTCTTTAAAATGTATGAAAAATATTACAGTGCCCATCCGAGCGCAAAGTGGAGTGTCTGTGATCGGATCAATCTAAGAATGCGACTAAAGACTCGGACTTTTATACTTCTCGTGTTATAATGCAACTATAAGAGCTTTATATTAATGTGCCTAGTAGATATAGAGTGATCTCTGTAGAGCGTGGGCCAACTATTACTCTATCTATTCGTATTTCTCTGTAAACATTTCAAGTATTCATAAGTTCTGAGGCGGTAAGTGATATTACTACGTAATTTTGATAAAATTTATATATTCGGTAAATAAAAAGACAGAGGAAGTGATTATACTTAAGTAGATAAACAGGGAGAGTGTTTGGCTGCTCAGTGAGCAATGCTCAACTGAACAGGCTCTTCGAACAAACTAAACAAAGTTGTACTATGATTTATCTTAAAGTTTAACTCATCGAAACATGAAACTGATCGTTTATCACTGTAGCTTTGCATATTTAATTATTTATGTGTTAGTATGACATTTTTAAAGAAATCTCAAATGATAAGTTTTTGTCAATGGTACTCCTTTAAGAACTAACTTAAGTTTTTTAATGGTAAAATAATGATAAACGAGTAATAAAATAGTAATAGACTGCATTTAAAAAATATAAAATTTGGCTCCTCTTATGGACACTTCGTTAAGACTTTAATGGCAGTTAAAGCAGTTTACTACTTCAAATTATATCATTCTTAAAATTACCACATAATCTTACTGTACTTAAATCATCTAAAAATCTCTTTAAAAATATATATAATATGCTGCGAATAGGTTTTTAAGCGAAACAAAATATCTTTTGTTAATAGAACAAAGCGTCTTTTCTTGCGATACAATATTGATTTCATTGAAATTTAATATCTTTATTTAAATAGTATTAATATTCAGTGAACAATGAAAGAAAAATTTACTTCGAAATATTTATTCTTAAGGGTATCCGTACAGAATGTAAACATCAGTACAGGTATTATATTAAATATTTGTGGAAAAAATAATACGAAAAAATATGGCTCGAGAATGAGAATAGACAAACAATGTGAAGTAAACATTAATTTATTTCTTTTATTTTCGAAATTATTTTTAATGTATTCAGCCAGTTCAGCTCTTGCCTGAAGGTAATTTTTTAATTAGTTGAATTGAAAGCGATTAAAAAAAAACTCATGACATGTTAATTACTATAAGAATACTTTATAAATACACCATCAGATATTCATAAATTGTATCTAAGAATCTATTAAAATTGATCTAGTTTAAGAGCTGCGAAGCCATAGACAGACATAAATCCAAACGTATGGAGAGGACAAACTTATATATTCCTCTTTTTGGGACTGGAGTTAAAAAAGATTACGACGAAATAGTACCAACTTATGTATCGCGGACCGCCTCCTTGGTCTAGTGGTAAGCGCGTAAGCGTTACAACCGAGAGGTCCTGGGTTCGATTCCCGGCGGAGATAAAAAAAAACTCGGTCTGGCAGGACATAAAAGGCTGATCACCTACTTGCCCCTAAAAGAAAAAATCGATCAGTGAAACAGATGTGCAATGCATCTGCCCCATACCCCACTAGGGGACACGGGACTTCACACACTTATGTATCGCGGACAAATGTCCCTTTTCAGGTTATTAATGTTTTTCATATAGACTGTGAAGCCACACTTCCACGTTCTACGACCAGTGTGGTCCCACATTGGCCCTTATCCAAAAATATTAACGATTTCAGTTCTAATTCCCACTCACGTCGCACTGTGCATCTGGTGCAGTACAGATTTCAGACGCAGGCTTTACCAATATCCACTATTTATATTTCAACACCAGTCTGCATTATGAATTGTTTAGCTTTTTATTTAAATCTGTATTTAGACAGAATGGAAATATTTCGTTAAATTGGTCAGTAGGTATTCAAAAAATAATAAAATTTGTCCAAAGAATTTGCTTTCCTTTTCTTTAATGCGTGTAGGCATATAGTTGTTTAAATAATAATACATAAGTTATTTTGCAATCGAATTTACTTCGGTTTTATGGGTTAGTTCCCCTTTTTTAGTAAATATCCCTTTTAATTTTTATTATTAAATATACATACAAAACCTATCTACGTCCTGCAATATATCCAGAAAACAACTTGCATCGCGTATCACAACGCGTTATGCGCTTATCCAAGACCAGAATTTGATTCCTTGGAATTAATAAAATTATAAATCATAAATATTGTTTATTTAGCAAAACAATTTCTTTTAATTTGTATATTTTCCTGTAAAGAAAATGTCTGTTTGTCCCATACCCACTATAAATTACAGGAATTTATTTTTAGTATATCGTAGTGTCATCTTAGTCGTAACATTTATGTCAAGATTGTGATAGAATGTGCCCTAAAAAGCAGTCGCGAATAGTAAGCATTCGTCAGGGCCGTATCCTTTGTTATCTGATACAAAGAGAACTGTAACATATTGCTTTCTTAGACGAGACGTCCTAAATACGTCCGTTTATGTTTTTATACACAATACTTACTAAGATTTTGTAATTAACACACTCTTCGAAGTAACTCCATTTGCAAGACCGTAAGTGAATTTTGCCTTACGCCTCGCTCTGTAATAGGATTTATTACAAGTCAACACACCTTGCGTTCCCTTTTAAGGTAACTGGTATTATGGAAAGGCATTTAAGGTATGTAATATTACAGATCTATTAATATGAGTTAAGATAAACTTACACGTGATATAATCAAATTAATGTTTTTGTTTTTTCACAAATGTCAAGCTTTGTAATTTGCATTAAAGTGTAAGCTTTGTAATTGGTTACAAATAAACAAGAAACAATAAAAATTATAATTGATTAAATA
The DNA here is from genome assembly GCA_912999735.1 of Aporia crataegi. Classification (NCBI taxonomy): domain Eukaryota; kingdom Metazoa; phylum Arthropoda; class Insecta; order Lepidoptera; family Pieridae; genus Aporia; species Aporia crataegi. Next base: position 7,156,782 of record OU538736.1, read on the forward strand.
AAATAAAATACGAGAAAAATAGAAACACCACGCATGTGTATTTTCTTTGTAAATTCCACACGACTCGCATTCAATGCGTGCTCGAACTTCGAGATCAAATCGAGGTAACAAAAAATATTTCGGTCGGTAAATAATCAGTGAGACAAACACAGATGTGTTTATGAGTTAGGGAGGTTATGAAACTACACTTAATATTTAACTAATTTAATTAACCTAAAGTTGAAATCAGTATAAATTCAATACTTTTTCAACTTTTGTAACCTTTCAATTTTGCTGAAATTTAAAACTGATTTTCAGTCCAATTTCAGTCTTCACGTATGCTTGCGTAAAGTACTCGAAACGTCCGTAATTAAATTGAGTGGTGTCTGCGAATTAATAACACTTCAAATTGCCCATATATTTAAATTTCATAATGGTAAAATAAATGTGCTCGTTTTAATGTTATTTGAATATAAAATACCTTAAGATATAGAAGTATAAACTGCCAATGTTTGGAATCAGAATTAATAGGCGAGTAGTTAAGACATAATATATTCAAATACATATACTGCGCTACGACTTTACTTTAATACGAAATTTACTCTTAGCTTTATAAAGATAGTACTATATTTGCTTAAACGACACTGGGTTCAAGCAAACTTTGATAATATAATTACGTGGACAGTTAAGCTTCAAAATCATACGTTACTTTACAATAGAAGACATTTTTTATTTTGGTCGGGGTATCGGAGAAAAATCTATGACTATGTTCAGTGACTTTAAATGTATATGCACATAATTACCAATATTCTCGTAGAAAGCCATATAGAATTATTTTTATTCTAGTTGGTAGCACTTCTGTGCTGAAGGAAGATTGCGGAACCCTGCGTCCAAAAGTCCAAAATGCTTACAAAGCAGAATGGGTAAGAGTTAGAAAGGCAACGAATTTTAAAATGCTGAATGATAAATTGTTCTTAGCAATTGTTCTTATAGATGATTAAAGTAAGGTTTTTTAGAATTTTTATCTGTTTGTGTATCATTTATTAAATATATTTCCATAAATTGTTATCTTGATATAAAATATGACAATTTATGAAAATATGTAAAAAGTTTTGTTTCGTTTGTTTGTATAATTTGTTAATTATTCTTAATGTTCAAGCTGCCGGAGTGAAAGTGTTAATCGAGTAAAACTCAAATTTAAATGGTAGGGAATTGTGAATCGTGTCTTTGGTATTAGATCCAACGGGTTATTCGGAAGTTATAATTGGCCCAATGTTTCAAGAAGCTTCATCAACAATCCTCCGCTTAACTCAATTATTCTCTTTTGTACTTAAGATTGGATTTCTTAAACTTATAACTTTAATGCATTCATTGATATTTAGTGAAAATATATATACAACGAATGTACTTAGTTTGATAGTCGGGGATCGATTGAAACAACTATTCAAACTGAACCTGGATCTGGAAAAGTTCTAGCATGATGGACAACCTCCAGTGACTAGATACCAAAAAGATATATATAAAAACGTAGTTAAAGTAGTATATAATAATATTACATTATTATATTTTATGCCAAAGTCATTACTTTTTAGCGTCGACTTATCTTTTTAAAATTAATTTCAGTAATGTCTTATATTTACGCGAGTTTCACATATTTAAAGAAAATTTTATTTCACTATTTTGGGTAGAACATTCTCAAACTATTATTAATAATAAATAGATATTGAAACTAACGTATCATCTCGGTACGCGAATTATTAGATTTTGTGAAATTTTTCGAAAAGCGCTCGATCAGTTCCTGTAAAATTATGTGGGACTACCAAGTGATGATAACTTGTCAAAGAACAAGAATCTTAAAAGACAAATTAATTGAAAACCTTCTCCTTCTTTGCAGTTGGTTGACATAACTAATTTTGCCTATGTCTCCAGCATTTTTTATTTCCACGGAAGTCAACCTTCTGCGGAACACGGATTGATTGTAACATTAATATAATGTATTTATAGTAGCATATAATAAGTATTAAAATACTTATGATCATGTTAATATTTCGACAAGCCCGCGGCTCCCCAAAAAGGACACTTTTTGCTTCAGTTTAATAAGAGCAACGCCATTCTAGAAATTAACTTTCTGTAGTTGGAACGAAATTGTGGTCAGCTAATTTATCATGAATGTTTGTTTGTGTTTGCGTTAGTAATGCATTTTGGCGAAGTCTGCGGTCAACAACTGTTTTTGTTCTTTATAAGTTTATAACAGCTCATACAGTGATTTTAAAAACATGCGCAATAAATATTATACTAATATTACATGTATTAAAATCTCATGTCACGGTGTTTGTGTCTGTTCTCTTTTGTCTGTCTGTACTCTTCCGAAACGGTTCGACCGATTTTAATAAAAATTTTTGGTAGAATTGGTCGTAAAGTCAATTTCACCCTCATACCCTCATCCAATTTTTTTAATCATGAGAGCGGGTGAAATCGCTCGGCAAATGATTTAATTTAATATGCCCAAGTCAATGGGCATGTTAAATTTACAAATACATTATACATACCCACGTGCCTCGGTAAAATATACATTAAATGAAACATTAAACAAGCCAAGCCAAGCTATAAAATATTTAGAAGTAGGTGTCTTAAGGTCTTAAGGTTAAGGTCTTAAGGATTTTAAAATATTATGTAACAGTTTGGTACTTATTTGAGTAAAATAAATAAAAACAAATCAATAATAAACTTCACAAATACATTTTGTTCCACGCACTCGAGTCGTAAAGAAAATCTACAGGTATTTTTAGTGCCACAGAAAATTTTCATTACGAGGCTTAAATGTTGCACAGTTATTGTTTCCGTTCAAAACACAGCGCAAGGAACCCAGTGGCCTGGTTGAACTGAAGTGATTCATGTAGCAAATAGCCACTACTGCTGTAACGACCTTTTATATTTCTGTGCGCTTTTAAGAGTTCAGCTGTTTCAAAATGTCGCTATTTATTGCTTTTAAAAGATTTAATTTATAGCGCTTTCTGCAGTGACAAGCGGCTTTGTACGGCGGTTGTGTAACAAATATCAATTCCTGTTCTTTTATATATATTTTTTATTAAATATACAGAAACCTCACTTAATGTTAAGTATTGGCATCCGCCATAATTTCTCGGTGACAACTGAGATTGTAAGTTTTACGTATACCTATGAATCTTCGTTATCCAAGATACAGCTGGTGGGTTCCCCATAATTGGTAATAGAAAAGCATCTTGTCTACGAATCCTAGAAAAATCTAAAGGTTTAGATGAATTTTTATTTTAAATATATAACCCAAGCGTATGTGGTGTAAGATCTAACGACCTTTACCTGTATACAGCTATTTATGTCAAATTACCGCAAATTTTTATGTAAAATTAGAAAAAGTTACTTTTAAATCTTAAATATGTAATGCCAAAGCCAATTTTTTATCAGTCACATAGAATAACATACTTTTTCTATATATGTATATAAAACAAAGTCGGTTATATTATTTATTTAGAATAGATGCACCGATTTTGACGATCTCTGATTTGTTGGATTCGAAAAATTCACGAAAAATGTGTATGAAGAATATTCATTTTTTTATTCTATGGAATGATTAGGTTTTAGGTGACACATTATAATTCGAAACACTTAAGCGATACAAAGTTCGCGGGGTCCACTAGTAAATCTTAAAAGTATTACTTATCAACTCATAAAAGAAACATTTGGCTGAAGATTTTAAATCAAAGCCTTAAGAATAGCCACAGGTTAAAATAAAATTATAAGGAATAGATAGAGTTATTTCTGAAATATTCTATAAGTATTTTATAAAAGTAGGTCGTGAAAATCCACTGCACTGCGTGTTAACTATGCCTGAAGCGCCCCTCAATTGATGACATCGCGATTCACGATTCAATTTAATTATATTTTAAAACAATGAAGGACGATGGACCTGATTCTCCAAATGACAGCTTGTTATTAATTATTTAAAAGATTGTTTAAAATTTTTGGATTTTTCAAGCTTTCGCAATAATAATAATGGATTAAAATGTCCACAATACATTTTTTATTTACGCACATATAAAATACAATAGCTTCTTTAAATAAAAAGCTTCATCCGATAAAATATTTTATATCTGTACATATCTAAAGCAAAGTAGAAGTTTTTTAAAACTCTTCTACGAGCATCTTTAGAATAGAAGTCATATTATTAACCGACCTTCAAAAAAACCAAAAAGAAGGTTATCAATTAACGCGTTTTTTTTTTTTTTTTGATTGTAGTGTAAACTTAGGGTTTCGGGTCGAGCCGCTACCTACGTGAGTGAATTAATAGAGTCTTGTTCTCATCTATGTAAAGGCGTGGCAATCGTTATTGTTTTATGCCATATATATCTGCACTAATACAATATTTATTAGTCAACTAACAAGAAAAAACTTCAATCATTATTGATAAATTGAATCTCCGAGAACAATAAACAAAGATAGTGCCACAGATGCGCGTTGAAGGTTTCTCGCATTGAGACGCCTTCGCTGTTTCGAAATTCGGGTGCGGTCTTATTAAACTTTATATCGTTGTAAACTTTCTATTCGATGCATACTAAGTTTAAACTGCATAGTTTTATTGATTTTCTTGCTATAGTGAACACCTTTATCCTCTATTGCAAGTTGCAATTTAGAACACTATAATATACATAATAATATATTTCGGATAGTTTATTTATTCTGGACATAAAACAAAAAGAACTAGCTAGTCCTCAACTGCGTAGGCTGCTTAGTTGACCTCATTCAGTCCTTTCAAAAAGTATCGTAAGTTTAACTCATTAATAATGCGAAATTTATTATTATAAATATGCAATATTTATAAATTTTAACGCAAACATCCGCTAGATATTATGATGAATAAAATACAATGTAATTGCGTACGACAAATAAAATTAAAGTAAAATTATCCTAATCATTAAAATAAAACGAGAGGTAAAAAAAACCTTTTTTTATTCGAAATTCTTATAAGCGTAAAATGACCTTGTTTTATAAATGTCATTAATTTAATTCACCCATTAAATAAGATTACTTCTGTCTTGACAAGTCCAAATATAATTAATATAGTTTTTCAAATAGAAGATTAACAATAAATATTGAAACGTAAGATGTAAATGCATAACAAAATATTTCGTGTCGTGCGGATGGAAAAGGAAATCTTCGTAGTCATGTTTGCAGGTACACAGTGGCGGGGCAAGACCTAAATTTAATGTGGGCAAGATATATTTTGCGAGGCCCCCTCATGGATGACGCAAGATGAAGGATTTTGTTGAGAAAAAAGTTTTAGAAACTCAAACTTTTATTCATAAAAATGCAAACTTGTTCATTGTAGTTATTTTACATTATTAAGTATAGGTACCTCTACTAACAGTAAAGTAAACAATTAAAGCAACAGAAATTTTCTACTTTTAGCCTTACTGAACTCCTTAATAACTGTGTAGTAATCCAGATTAGATGCTATATTTGCCTCGATAGATAAAACTGCCAACGCTGAAAGTCGTTACTGACCCATTGTACTTCTTAAATAATTTTTTATTAGTTTTAATTTTGAAAAACTCCTTTCAGCTGAAGCTGTACTTACTGGTATTGTTAACAAAATTCGAATTACAATATAAATATTTGGGTAAATTTCTTTTAAATTATTTTTAGTTATGTATTGAAGCAGCTGTTTCACATTTCTCATGAAGTCAGGTAAATTGGGGACCATTGTTTGTAATTCTTCATATAATTCGTAAGGTTGGAAGTCACTGCTCTCACCCACTCGCAGGAGTGTGTGTAAATCTTGACAATTTTTTAATATATATATAATCTTTTGAAAAAATTTTCAACTTTCTTATATCGTAGAGAAAACCAAAATTCTCAAAATGTTGATTTAGAGATTTAAATCTTAAATCTACATTGCTCACTATGGAATCAATCATGGTGTTAAAAAAAATTATTTCGTACCGTCTTTTGGGAGAATGTATAGGTTCATCGCTTCTTTCATAATCGAAAATTCTTTTCTTTTTGGCGACTCTTTCTCGACCATCTGAGTTTGTGAATTGCCAAATAGTCTGCATGGAAAACAGAAAACTTTATTTTGGGAATTAGAATAAACCAACCAGCGACGATGTTGAATTTCACCATTTTTTAGTTTTCTTGTAAAATAAAAATTGGAAAAGTGCCTATGATCTTCATCTTTCGGATATTCTTCATCACTGTTTTTTAACTGTGTAGGGCCGCTTTGAACCATATCATGACGCTGAGAATCCGATATGGGAAACTTCCGCTGTGCCGGATCCAAACACACAAATGCTTGTTTGATTGCATCACTGGTATTGCTGCTAACTGGCGGAGAAACTACTTGTTCTTCGTGAATTCTACAGCTTAACAGGAGAGTTTCAGAATTTTCAGAGTCTGATAGGCTAGAGTTTGATTCTACCTGTATTTCTGACTTTAGTTCGGTACTCAGTGCGTCTGAAGTGCTTTCCAAAGTTGACAGAGTCTCGGAATTGGAAATGTTTATATCTTGTGGAAGTCGAAACAATTGATTCAGATGGTTCTGAAGGAGTTTTTTTGAGAAACTTTATCATACTTGAACTTTAAACCTGATTTGCTACAGCTCGTTCAGCTTTTCTTTTTCGTTTTGTTGAACCAGATTCCCATTTTCTCCCGATATCTCTATCTCTACTGGAGCCTGGGCCTGACATGTTAAGTAGGCCTCAAATATTATACCTAATCTGTAAATAATGTTACGAGCCGTAGGGTTCGACAGATACAAAGAGCTTAAATAACTTTTTTTAATAAAAATGGAATCACAAATACTCAACAAATACTCAATAGTTCATAAAAGTATAAAACAGTTCTTTATTTACTTTTTATTTTTCAAACAATGAAACGCAACACTTATTTTCACATTGAAATCTGTTTGGAACACAAATACGGCAAACCGCAAATTGACGCCCTAATTAGGTATATTCCTGTATGTTTTTTCAAGTTCATAAATTTTATCAAATATGGTAGGTACACACAATTTTTAGTTTATCACTTAAAGACAGCACCATGAGTTTTCGTTTAGATATTATGAGTAAGAACATGAACTTTCTTCGCAACTGTAATAAAATTGACAAAAAGTCGGTACGCACATTTGGTTTTTTGAATAGAATAAGTTCCTCGAACTATAATAACAAAACAATAACAGACGCACATTTGGTTTGAATTAAAATATAAGAGTCCCTCGAATAGCAAAAGTTAAACACAGCGGGCGAAGCAAGGATTTCCGGCGTCATTCACCGCCCGCAACGCCAGAAAACATTACTAGATTAGATCTATAAAAAACGAATGTGGTAGGTTAGTATTGCCAGATACTTGCTAGCCGGTATTTTGAATTATTTATTTCTAGATGAGTAATAATATCTATATTTGCGTTCGCGGGCCTTCGAGGCGCGAGGCCCCTTGGACCGCGAGGCCGTAGGCGGTGGCCCACGTCGCCCACGCCTTGCGCCGCCTCTGCAGGTACACACCACGTAATTCATTTGTAGATTATTTTGCCCGCATTCTTAAACTCCTATAAAATGAATGTTCACCCGTTAAAATTCTTCTTGAAATATTTTCGTTCCTAATATATTATATTGCTTCAGAAAAATGCTTTCTTATTTATTACAACCATTGAGTTGTGCTTGTAACTAAGCAGCTCTTTCCTTAAATCGTCTACGATTTTTAATAAAATTCTCGTGTTGAAATTTTAATTAAATTCTTTTTGAGATTTAAAACTCTGCTCGCTCTGTTATAGGCGTTCGCTAATAAAAAAAACTCTAGAATTACGCAAAAAGAAATTTCCGAATCCACAAAAAATTCAATCGTTCGAAATGTAAGTTTAATACACAAAGTGGTTCCAATTTTCGAAGACCAGGCTTAAGTAGAGCCAAAGTTTTCAATTATCGGGCGCAATGAAAAAGTGAAAATGCTCGTTGGTGCCTCATCAACTTTTACAGCTCAAATAGCCGAGATAAGCCACCTCGTTACCAATATTTCCTAGTAACGACTGCGGCCCGGATTAATAACGGCGCACTGATTGAAAATTCCCTTTTATTAAACTAATTAAGATTAAAACTGTCCAGCTTTTGTAGGATGTGGCAAAATTTTAATACAAATTCATACAAACAGCTACCATCGAGAGAAGAAAACTAAAGTGACTGTTTGAGCTATTTAGGCATCTGCTTGTTCTATTCGGGATGAGGATAGCCGTGATAATAAAGGACTCCTTCGACATTAACTAATTTATTTACTCTTCAAATATCTTGCGTGTGCACTTAGGTAGGTTACTAGGTATCCGAAGACGATGTGAAGTCGGCGATGGCGGCAGCGTAGCCGCAGAGCCTGGATCCTGTTATCTCGTCGTGTGTATGTGTGTGTACACACATGCAAGGCGTTAACAATGACTAATATGTCTTTACTATCGCTATCGCTTCAGGTACGAGAGTGTTTGTGAGGCTGATATGAAGAAGCATATTTTAAATATAGATCATCGTTTCTCAACCATTTTAATGTCGCGACCCACGAAAAAGCTAAAAAGTTAAGTAAAAAGTCTTGCGACTATAATATTTAGTTTTATAACACTATACTAAAATTCATACCTTTAATAAACTAATCTATTGTACCTATATGTAGTTATAATTTATTATTTTTAACAGACTGCAACCCCTTTTAAAACAAACTCGACATACCAACGGTTGCGACTTACCGCTTGAGAAACAATGTTAAAGACGTATAACATTCAACTATCAAAACTACTATCGCTTGCTTAAACTCCTAATTTATTTTTGATGGATGAATCCGCGATAATTTAACTTTTTACTTTTGATTTGACTAAAGGGCAACATAAAATTATATTACATCGCTTTAGTTGACGCTACATTTTTCAGAGGTTTCAAACCATTTTTATATAATCTGAATTTTCAAAGAGTAACAATGGTTCAATAAAACACGAACAAATAATTCATCCACAAACATCCTCTCATTTTTTATTCAAGCTTAAGATAAACACCGAATACGGGAATCTCCTACGTTTTCATATATTTCGCTTTTCTACAAATTATTAATTCTATTCTCGAAATTAGAATAAGAAGTCTACGGAGAAATTGTGGTTCGGATAAAGGTATGCTTTAAAGTTTAATAAAACTTATCCAATTATTACTACGCTATAAATACCTTGTCCATGTGAGTTTTAAGCTTACCTTCTTTAGTTTTTACATTAGTTGTACTACCATTTAAACCTACTAAATTGGTAATTGCGTTATTTTATTTTAGAGGCCCAGGTGACTTATTTTTGTTGAATAAATTGTTCCTAATTTAATAGAAAATGTTCCTTATATTTATTTGTGTAAACACCACATAAAATATAACACAAATATGGCATTAATATAATACACAGAAAACATATAACCTACCAAATTGTGTATGATGTAATGAGATACCAAGTGATGTGTTCGAGAAAGGCAGTGTTAGGAGATTATAATTATCTAGTTATTACTTCTTACATAAAATATGAACTTACCTGAAGGCGCTGTATGAATATACACCACAACAATTTATAAGTTAATAAATTGTTGTTTAATTAATAATTATATGAGAGAGATCATTGGACTTCAAGTAATTAACAAATAATTTATTTTATTATTCCAAGATAACGATAGCAGTAGCAATATATCGAACAGGTAAGATTTTCCTCATAGTTGTTAGCGAGTTTTCTATGGAAATTTCACAGCCTGTGGGAACATTAATGACGTCAGACACCCCTCGGGACATACTATAGGAATCCATTTCCGGAAACGTACTTAATGGACGCTTTAAAATATTTTTCCGATGTTCTTAAAGTATGGGAAAAGTGTTTGCAGTGTTATGAAAATACCGAGTGATTAAAAACATTATATTTTCATAAAATACATTTACATTGGTTTAAAGCAACTTTTTAAAAGGATAAAGTGTTTCAAAACATATTCTATATTTAAACACAGCGATTCCTACTTGAATTTTCGTAACTAGATTTTATAATGAAATCACTCAATATTTAGAGGAAAGACATATATCTGCGTCTGAACACTGTTTATTATATTTGTTAAAAAAAATTAACGGTATTTTTAACTCACACAAGACAACCTATTAAATAAACTGTAGGTATTTGTTCAATAATAATATGATGACAACATTCGATCTTTAAACACAACATTTATAAAATTCTATGATTTTCATTATGTATTAACACAAATACATATATATACATAGAATTTTAGCTGTAAATCCGAGAACATGCAAAAGGGGAATCACTAAGCGATCATATTTCAAACGTTACAGACGCTGTCATACAATACATAGCCTCACAATTGTGCTAATTCACATACACTTGTGTAGAAAAGAAAATAATTCCTACATCTAAACCATTATCGGAATTGATGGATTACTGAAATGTGTTATTGCTATATTTGCTAAATTTAACAGTAATCTGTCATATCCACCTCCTATAACATTGTATAAACATCTCATCTCCAACCATCAGATATCAATCACGAAACCGCCGCAGGCGTTTAGCCTTACGGCTCTTCATATGAAAGCAACGTAATTTGGTCCTCCCGGATCAGTGAATTCAACGATCACCATTTATCATATTCTATATTATGCCTCTTCCTTTTTCGAAATTACTTTATAAGTAATAATTATAAACAAAATTATCTAGTTTTATGCAAACATATCTTAAAATTTTATAATAGTTTATCAAAACATATTCATCAATTAAATGATACTAAATGATACTTAATTAACTCGAAGAGAAAAATTGTGATATAGTTCATAATATAAGTATATTATTATATGAATAATCAGTAAGATTATATAAATTTAGTATTTAGGTATATTAAATGCGATCCCATAATAAAAACCAAAGAAATATTAATTAATGATTAACGAATAAACTGGAAACCATAACCCCTATTGTAATAATAAAATATTGTAAATATTCGACTTATTTTCCAAAGGGATTTAACCCTTTTCAATGCTTGTTTTATTATTGACCGTCTGTGGCTCTTAATTGCGAGTTCAACACATAGGGTGGGAACCGAAAGCTAAAGCTACAATTAAAAATATAAATTGCTTCCTGAATAAAATTTTGCTTATCCGAGTGTGCATAAACAATTTATGTTTTTCAATGTTTAGGTAAAGAAAATATAATATTTTGTAGTACGTTATCCGGTTGTAAATGAACAGGAAATGAAATTATTAAGTTCTTAAATGAAATGAAATATTTAATCCCAAAAAATGCATTTATTTGTGTGATGAGCACGAATGTTTATTTCCGAGTCGAGGTTGTTTATAAACTTATAGGTATATGTATTTACTGTGGTACCCTTGGTACCCACGTTATTTCTAAATACCACAATACAAGTGCTTCAGCTACTTACTTTGGGATCAAAGCAATGTATGCGAGAAAGCGACCCAAAGACACCCGCACGTCACTGTTTTCTAGTGTTTTTAATCTTATATATAAAATTCTCGTGTCACAATGTTAGTTACTTTACTCCTCCGAAACGGCTTTACTGACTTATACCAAATTTTATATGCATATTCAGTAGGTCTGAGAATTGGCTACTATCTATTTTTCATACCCTAAGTGATAAGGGTAGCCCACCCCAAAAATTAATATGGCAAAACAACGTTTCAGCTAGTAATAATATAAAAATTGATATTTTAATTAATTAATGGTCACAAGCTGAGCCTAGTATTAATGATTTATATCTCGAACTGCCGGACTTAAAGGTTTTTAATTCTATTACATTGTGTACACTTGTAAATGTAAACAACTAATTTTATGATTTTTAAAATAATCTATTTAAGATGAAGAAAATAATATGCACTTTTTTAAATGTTGAGAAAATTCATAGGAATCATATTTTGTTATTTTCTTAAATTTGTGTTGTTTGGCAATTATAAATTTCAGTTGTATTGTATACCTAATAGTACAAACTATTGCCTGTGAGCCAAGCTATCGGTAGCGTAAAAGCATTTCGTTTCATTCAAATTCAATCATCTAATATTTTATTGAATACATCAAAGACCCGATGAAAGATTTCAATTCAATAACAACTTGTATAATCGCATCTAAGCAACTCTCTTGTTCTACTAAACTTACTTAAGATTCTCCAAGAGAATTAAAGTTTTTAAGCCTTAATATTGTTACACTTCAGGCGCTTGCTTAAAACATGTAATAACTTTTTAGAAGAACATTTAAAATCCGTTTTTTTTCTACTTAAACTTTGTACAATATAGATACACAGGACTAATTTATGGCTCAGAATAAATTTACATAGATGTTGTGACAAGGTCATTTGAAACAGAGAGCCTACGATGGGCAGACCAGCAGATTAAACTTCGTAAGTGAAACTAGATAAGCCACGCTCCGAAGGGATTCCCAAGATATAACGAGGTAAGCCCTAGACTGGAATCCTCATGGAAAGCGGAAACGTGGCCGGCCTAAGCAATCCTGGCGGCCGACGATCACTGCAGAGGCGATGGCAGTTGGTATTACCTGAGCGAAGTACAAGACCGTGCGGGATGGCGACGTACTGTGACGCCCTCTGCCCCATCCAGGGGACTTAGGACATTAAGTCAAAACGATGGATAGACCAGCATCATAGTGCAAAGGATGAAAGTTTATGTTGATGTTACCTCGCTCTGAGGCGTTCCATTTAAGGCTTGAAGTGCAAGCGAGAGCGCGGAACGAGCGACAAAGAGGCACAATCGGCCTCAGCGATCTTATGACGTTGTGACGTTCAACTATCGTCAGTAAACCGACTTTACAGACAACCGATTTTTTCTATTAGAGGAATAGAGGTTAGAATAATCGCCAGTTATAGAATTTGGATTTGGATGGTGGTGTTGGCAGATAACAAGGTAGTCATAATACAAAAGGTTAATTATATTCCTAAACTAAAACATATAATTTAACTAACAGTGCATACACACATACTTTTGTGTTTTCTTCGTTACAATAAAAATCTTTATATGAAAAAGTATAGTCTATTTAGAAGAGGGATGTTTATGCGGTGGCGTTTTGTCTATCATAACTCTAGCAAGTACCTACAATATTTATTTTATGAATCGTAGTTCCAACTGTTGTGTTTTCCCTCAGTTTATATGTTTTACAAAAAGATTATGCTGTATGATTGCTTCCACTGAATGAACAATAATGCTTTACGGATTTATTAAAATAGCAAAGCTATATTGAATACATATCGTTTATAGCAAATCCATTTTACTAAAATGACAATAAACACATGTTAAAACGTTTGTATAACATATTCTTATTAAAATGCATAACAGATGATATATTATAAAAACCTTTAATTATAACCATTGACAGTTGAAAAAGTCAATACGGCAAAAAAATTGGCAATGCATTATTCAAAGCCAAAAGAGGAAATAGTTTGAAGAAATACTAATTTACAAAATAAACTGTTTTTAACATTCGAACGTTAAATTCCACTAATTTATCCAATGAGTTTTGAAGCGAATCTTATTAAAATGTAGTTTTTATGTTAAATTATTTTCTGCTGACTAAATTTTTATCTAATTGCACTGATGTCCTATTTAAGCTGAAAAAGGACATTTTAAACTAAATGCCTTTAGAATAGAATAATTTTAAATAAAACTTAAGTACGAAAATTAAATGATACCAAAATATTTATAGCAGTGTTTAATGAAACAAAATAATTAATCTAATGAGATTTATCATTTTAATATGATATTTTTTAAGTATATAATGGAGAATATTCACAAATTTTGGTTTTTAGCCCACCGTATTCTCTATTGAAAATGGAAAAATCGTTTGAAAAAAACTATTTGATACGTCGATTTGTTCCCGAGATACAGAATTTTAAAAGTAGGACGACGTGACGTCATTTTACAACAGTTCGCGCAGGCCGCCGCTTCGCTGCTCGAGAAGATAGACAGAGAGAGAGAGCGGAGTGTTGTCCTGTGACGTCACGCTGCTGACATGAGCTCACGAACTTTAAATGCATGTTAAATAAAAACTACTTACTCTTTTTGAATAAAACAAAAACTAGTGTATTTGTATACATAAAAGCTCCACTGTGACAAAGTTTCAGGAGATTTTGCAAAATAACAAAATAATACAATATTGGACCTGGTATGTGTATACTCCTAGCAAAAGTTCAAGCGATTTCCAAAAATGATACGTTGAAATTAAATAAGATTCTTTTTAATGACCTCAGTTGGTACAACATAACTTTTTTGAACCACACTTACCTAGTCTTTTATTATAAAAATATCTCTTGTTTATTATTCTTGAGTGACTGTCTAAAACTTATTAAATTTGGAAACCATTTAACTCCTTTTCAGAGGCAGCAGGGTAGAAATGAACAGCTCAGGCATTGGAATGCGCCACAAAGTATAATGTTATAATCCTGTTTAAAACTTCCTTTATTGTCGTAGAAACTTTTTTAATAATATTTTTACTGTTTGAACTTCCGTTATATTTTAATGATTTTTAGGGAGTTTTGTGGTTATGGATTTGATTGACATTTCATATATTTATGTTTAGTAAATTGCTAATAACGAAACCACCAATTTCTTTACTACTTTCAGTAGGTAGTTAATCTTAAAAGCCCGTAGTTGCGCATGGATATTTCTGCCCCGGTTTCTAAAATAGATCCTATAACGTTCAAATTTGACATATTTTTTAGTTTTTACAGGAATTAGACGCAAAAAAAGGAATAAATGGGCAGACTGTTGAGAATTTCTGTCCCAGTTTGTTAATTTTCTCTATTGTTCGATGATCAGACTTCTGCGACTTCCAAAGAGTAATTTTACCCTCGGAAATTGGATCCAGCATTTTGTGCGTAACAGTGAGACTGACGGAATTGCGGTTATATTGTGTTTGTTGAGTATTGTGGTGAGTTATAGTAAATTAAGAAAAAAAAAAACATAAAAATTTTAATTTAAAATTTAACAGCGATTCTAATATTATGTACTTACAAGCAATAGATGTATCCAAGCATAGTAATGCAAATATGTATTTCCTTACATATTTTTCCTATGACAGACGCTAGTATTAACGCTCGTAGAAGCTGTCACGGCACGAACGCTATGCAGACCCGGAACCAATACCGAACATTGCATTTTCTGTGCGCTCTATAACTCATTCTGCAATAATATTGATGTAGAAAACGTGGGTACATACATCTGCATTGGAAAGTCGGTCTTAATCGTTGTTGCCAACAGTATGTTAGGTGATTTTATTAACAGAACGTATTATAGTTTATGTGCTTCATAGTATGAGTTAAAAAGATGTATCTGCATTAAATCACATGAGTGCTAAAGCATTTACATAATTAAAGTGAAGTCCCGTATCCCCTAGGGGGTATGGGGCAGATGCATTTTACATCTGTTTCACTGATCGATTTTTTTTTTAGGGGCAAGTAGGTGATCAGCCTTCTATGTCCTGCCAGACCGAGTTTTTTTTATCTCCACCGGGAATCGAACCCAGGACCTCTCGGTTGTAACGCTTACGCGTTTACCACTAGACCAACGAGGCGGTCATTTACATAATTATATAGGTACAAAATACATTGCAACATATTTGTAATAATTATTACTATTATTAATATTATACTAACAGAAAAGCGGAAGGAAGATTTCGGAAGCGCCATTTCTTCTCCTTTAGGAAGAAATGGCGCGTATTTAAAATTTTAATAATTACAAAGTTTCAACTTTATTACAATGTAATACGATTAAATAGACAGCGAGAAAATAATAATTTTGATTAAGGGTCGTTTCATTAAAAAAACAACAACTTTGAGTAACAAAATGAGCAATTCACGAGCTCTTATTAACATTTCCTTTGTCCCCATTTTCATAAACATTTTAAAGAGAATTAGATAAAAATTGTTTACCTAAGCATTTCTAATACATACAGAAGTTCCACTTCCATTACAGGTTTAACAGATTTGGAATTTACACAATTTATAAAATAAATTATTTAGATTTATAAAAAGCTTTCAGTCGCGATTTCTTTATTACTGACAATTAAATATAGCCTATATTTCAAGTTGCCTTTCTGTTAAAGAATTTTTCATATCGATTTGATAATTCACAAAAAATATTTTACCCCTTTACAATTATTTATAGATTTAACTACATAGGTAAATTCACTTGCAATTGTCCTGTGCAATGGACTGCGACTTCAATCAAGAAACAGCAGAGAGTTCGCTTAGATATTTCGCAGGCTAACCTTGCTAAATATAAAAGGAGCATGGATTGTTACATTTTAAAGTTCCAACACCATTAGTACCTACCCCTAAATTGTTGTTTAAATAAATAAACGCGCAACTTAAATGCAAGTTTCGCAAATAAACACGTTAAAAATAGCATACAAATGTTGGTGTAAATAACGGATAGAACTGTTTGTTGACTGTCGCCAGTTTGCCGAACCACCAATGTTGTCTCTCGTTGTTTTCTTTCAAATCAAATATTAGATTAATAAGAACTTGATCAAAAACTCTTTCCAACAAATTAATTCCTTATTATTTCAATTTATTAAATAATAAAACACATTGAATAGACATCACAACATAAAAAAGTATTTACTACAGTCCTCTCAAACGGGTGTCCCATAGAATAAGACGACTTAATTAAATGCACAAGAAACAGTGCAGAGACTTTTTCAACAAAATATTTCACTCTTCCGTACATTATAATTAACAGTCAGGGCTTTAAACTTTTACCTTTATTGCAAACAATTAATTTTTACTTCAGTACATAGATTTAAAATCTTTTACCGTATAATTTGCCTGTAAAACTTTTAGAAAACCAGGGAATACCTTTCAATATTACTTTTTAGACTTTCATCGCTTTCTCATAGTATATTTCTCAGTCACTTTGCCAAGTGAACGACGAATAAATGGCCATTCAATTACTTACCCGGAAAATTCGCAATCGACTTGAACAGAAATTTGTGTAAATGTTGAAAGTGAGTTTTCTGTACACTGGCGTTGAGCTATAATCAATTGTAGGGCCTATAGGGCGGTATTGGAACAGAGGCACATTTAAGTTGGAGAGAATAACTTTGCGATGTGAATTCACAAAATTTACGTACCAACACACACGTACACAAGTTTACACCACGTTAATAGTATAAACACACCGAGAAACGTTTCCATTTTGTTTGTTGTGTTTTTTCGCCTTAATGAATTTGTTTAATATTCCTTTATATTTTCTTTGTATACCTATAGTAATAAAATATATTTTAGTTCATAATCTGTCACATGGAGTCTGTGGGAACCCGTAACACAATTTTTGAATTCATGTCACAGTGGATCCGAACTTATTCAGAGCCTTCAAATCATTGAATAACCCACAGATTTCCTATTGTTGTATTTCACTAGAAAGGCTTATTATTTCCTGCTTATTACATCTGGGAATAAACTTCAGAGAACAATCTTGGTACTTTTATTACGTCTCATTAAAATACATTGCAAATAAAAAGTTTAATTGGGTGCACGACAATAGAAGTATTATAAAAATAGATAAAAGAAAAATTATTGAATATTTTATAATATTCAAAGTTGTGCCCATTCTTCCTCGGAGTTAAGATCATTATGATCGGAGTAATGTATATGTAGAATATGAAGCTCTTAAAATCTGAAATAAAAAAGGTATACTAATATTATAAAGTAACCACGTCCGCGGCTAAGTGGTTTACGCCTCTGCGTGTTGCGTCGGTGGTCCTGGGTTGGAACCTGGGAAAACACATTAATATTTCGGTTCGGTAGGCACAGAAGGATTATCATCTACTTGCCTGTAAAGAAAATTATCAGTGAAACGAGATATAGAAACGTGTCTGCCCTATGGCCCACGAGGGGTTGCGGGAATTCACTTTTTTATTTAATATTATAAAGCCGAATAGTATTTTTGGTTGGTTGATCGCGCTAAAATTATTTTCATGTTAAACCGTGGGATCATAGCTAGTAATCTATTATATCCTTACCTAACCTAATAATATCCTACTTTTACGCCTACTTATAACCCGAAATAATATGCTATTAAAACACGTATAACAAAAGTTCTTACAGAAACAAACAAATCCATATCAAACACTTTTATGTTGAAAGCTACAATCTGCAGCGGTGTCTGTGGACAATAATTTAATTGTTTTATTATCATCATTAAGACTTCATCAACTTCCACTTACAAAGACGCTTTAAAAACGTTTTTTGTGTGCTTAAAAGACAGTCTACTAACATGCTGCCGCATCGTCAACGGGTCATCACTTTAATGCGGTGAAAATATGAATTATTATTTTTATTTTAGTCTACACTCATGGAAATTTATAACAATTAAAAATTAATGTACCGATTTTAATCATTCTTTGGCCTTTTAAATGCATTTACTCGGACAGGCATTTGTAAGACACTATTATTTAGTACAAACAGTTACCTGCGATCTAGCGACCATGATATGAACTATTTTACGTATTTCTGTCTGGTGTATCCGCTCCCAGCCAGCACAATAGATCAATGTCGCTGTTTCTACGGACTGAATTCAACAATTTACTTTTCGGTGTCATACTTCGAAAGTGTAACAAATCACTCGAGTTTCATACACAAATATAGCACATAATATATTAAATAACAATGTATCAATTAGTATCTATGATATTGTCATAAACGAGTAAATGTCTCGATAGGAGTCGTCGTGGAAGGACTTTTTGTCTGTAAAGAACATTATCAGTCTTTGTCTAATGCAACCTAATTTATGTCTAATCCAGTAATTACTGTTATTGAAGTAATAGTAAAAAAAGTCTTAATATAACCTTCTTAAATTTGAAAAAGTTTTTCAAGACACAGACACACAAAATACTTATAAAAACAAACAAAACTTATTACTAATAATAACTTGACAGACTACCTATGGCATTCAATATATCACCTGGAAAACTAGGTCAAACGAATTAATATTTTATGAATTAACCTCTCAAATCAGTTCTATATAATCAGTATCTAGTAGCGAGTAGATATATCTTATAAATTTATTAAGTAAATTTCTTACCATATCTTTTATTTTAGCTGCATTTAGACAAGGTAGAAATATATGTATAACGCTGCCAATTACAAAGATCATATATTTCACATCGAATCCTGCGCCCTGTAAATTAATCGCTAAATATTATGCATTATTATAATCTATTTTACAATCACTGTCCGTCGCCCGTCAGCTTCTTAGCTATAATCACACATTAATTCTATATCTATAATCTATCATAATGTTATAAAGCTGAAAGAGTTTGTTTGTTTGAACGCGCTAATCTCAGGAACTACTGGTTTGAATAGTTCGATATATGTATAATCGATCGAATATTTTTTTTGTGTTGGATAGTCCATTTATCGAGGAAGGCTTTAGGCTATATAACATCACGCTGCGACCAATAGGAGCGAAGCATCAGTGAAAAATGTTGCAAAAACGGGCAAAATTATCCAAATTTGAGGGCATCAGTTGCGTGCGCTGCGTAAACAGCTCAAATTACCCAAAACATATGTATAAAAGAATTATTAGGTACTCTTTAAATGATCTAAAAAATGTCCGCGATAGTATATGTCTTATCTTTTAAGATTGACTACGTTCACGAAACGACGTCACGTTACGACGAAATTAACGCGGGTGAAACCGCGAGGCGCAGCTAGTTATTATAAAGAGAATATTGAAAAGAGTATTTTGTTTGTAATGAATAAAGTTAAAAAGTGGGTATCAAATAGATTTTAAAACTTGTTTCACTGATGCTATATTGTTAAAATTAATAATAAAAGCTTTATGTCTTATTGCTATGTAAAGACATATATGGTCTTTACTCTTTAGAGACAATGACTCGTACAGTCGATTAAGAGTATTAGCAGTTTTCATTTTGAAGTTTAAAAACCATAAGGATTAATTGCAGCTGTAACTTTACATAAATGTAGTTCATCTAAATCTGTTAATCTAACTTAGCCTAGAATCTAGATGAATGTCTAAGGTTATGTTGGAGCAATAATACGTTACATCAATTAGTGTATACATGCAGTTGCAAAGTTGTATCATAGTTGCGATCAATATCATTCCAAGCCACAAATTGAAGATCGTCTGAATGAGCTCGACAAACCTAAAATGAAATTTCGAATCGAATAAAATAATAAAAATAATTATTTTATTTTATTTAAAACGATTTCTTTGTCAAATTCTATTTGATTCTAAATTCATGAAGTATATTTTCGTAAAACTTGATTCCAAAAATAGCTTGCCTACACAAAAAATAACTTTCAGTTTTAGGTCCAGTACAAAACTATCAACAAATTAGTACTTTAGTTACCTGAAAAGTCTGTTTTGTTCTTTGATAACTTCAACAATCCGACTTTTTATTTCTGATGGTTCTGATTTTAATGCATCATCAAACATTTTGCAGTAAATTCTCATTTTCAAACAGGCGTGGTTGGTCGCTAGACCAAAAAAGCCATCATAGCCGACAAAGCTGCTAAAATACAAAATGCAACAGAAAAGCATATATACGAACATAATTTCGTAGAAGGGTGAAGTAAATCTATAATCATCCTCTCTGAGTGGCATTCTAACATCGTGTATCATTGCCCTGTGGGGTTCAGATGTAAATAAATAGTTGTACACTGTTATAACTATGGCCATGATGGGAAAAATTGATACTACTGCCATGACAGTAATGATCCATCCCCTTTCGGTGTAAATCAAATTGTTTTTGATATTTTCGTCGACTATGCTTTGATAGGAGGCAGACATATCATTGTAGAGCGCATAATCACGATTGATTTCTTCAATTATCTCCCAAGCAGAGCGCTCGTAGTAATGTTGGATTATCACCTGTTGAAAATCAGTCTGATAAAGTAAAAAAGAAAGTTGCGAGTGATTGTAGTGTTTAGCTAATCATTGAAAGGAAGGAAATTAATTCCATTTAGCCACACCCTTCCTTGGAGATGTTTTAATAGGTACCTACATGAGAACTTAATACTATACGTACAGATTTTATTGTTAAATGTTAGACTGGAATACTTTAATCTTTTTTACATATTTTATAGATGAAGGTATGAACATAATTTGGTGTCTTTATTGTTTTGTCATTTTATTTGTATCCAAAATTTTAAAAGGCTAGTTTTGTTATTACTGTATTTTGGTGAAAATATTTTGCGATAAAATATAAATTTAATGCGTTAATAGTCGCCATACTAAGCTTTAAAGTAAATGCTGAGGAATGGTCCGTAAACGTTTGTTTGCTGTATAATATTTATAATGTCTGAATCCATTGCATATCTCACAAGATCCCAGCTAACGAGAATTGCTATAGGCATCGTTGACAATATCATCATTACTGAAAAAGTACACTTTCACATTCATTATTATGATAAACAACGAAATCTCGGTTCCGTCACATTGTCTAATCCCGGGGTCCAATGTGCTGCCGGTCTTCAAAATAGTACTTAGAGAAATTTTGAAATAAGTATGGAGACGCACTTCATTGTCTATCGAAGAAAATTACGACTGGATATAAAATAATATTCAGTCTTGGCCTTTTTTTGCATTAGATAAAAAAATTTGTATATATTATAAATGCACTATTGTTTTCGATTATCACCAACAATACTAAACTATATTTTTATACTATTGTAGGTTTGTAAATGTGGATTCCTTGATATCCATCGAATATAAAATAAAAACATCAATAAAGTTTTCTATAATAATAGTAATAATTACATAAATATTTATATATATAGGCGCTTACTGCCCGCAAATAAAAAAATCGAGATTGTGCCAGCAAACGCAAGACGCGCCAATAGATGTTCCACATAAAAAACAATTTTTAACAAGAAAAACATAAGTTGCGATTGTACTTTAAATTCGACGATATACATACTAAATCAAAATCTTTTTAAATAAAAATATCTTTTTAATAGTAAAGAAATAAATGGATTCTTACCAATACCAACTAGTCGATGCTTTAAATACTTAGGATGTGGGTAAATCAATGCCATAACCATCGCAAAATAAGTATATTTATAAGTGTCTTTAAAACTCTTATATTTGCTATTTTTTTCTGGAATATTCAACATCATGACGTTATTTATCAAGAGTTTTTAGTCCTAATTCAAGTAAAAATCTAAACTGTCTTTTATATATCATAAACTCAGAAAGAATACAAAATTCCTTTTATTACGAATAATTGCTACTTATAGGATGATTAGTTTTAGCGACTCAGGTTAGAAGACATTACATACCTGCTGAAGTTATGAAAATAAATTATCAGTAAAGCAGGCAGATAAATATAATTTCCACAGACCCTAGAGGCAAGAGCGGCTTTACCTATGGTGCAGGGCGTGCGGTGCATGTAGGCGCCAGGTCTTTGTGGGCGCCAGGTCTTTTAGGGCGCCGAGCACCACTCGTGATTTCAATTACTTTTTAATTCTTTTTCAAATTATTCTAATATGAGAAGTACTACGCTACTTAGGGGTGCACGGGCACACTCTGCCAGCCGAGCGCTTAAGGTATTGTGGCCTATGGGGCTTAATATGCTAATTGCTTATTACGTAAAACAGAAAGATAATGTCGTTGGTGAATTCAATCTGATAGTAGTATCCGATACTAAGATCGTTTACGACATGCACAATATTTTTCTATCAATACAAAAAGAGGGTGAGTTCTGCATTCGGCATCGTTGCTCTTAAACTTACAAATTAACTACAGATTGCAAGTTAAGTAATTTTAAAACATATTTGAACTTATAAATTCAATAAATTCTTTGGAGAGTGGTCCAAACTTATAACGATTTTGATGCGAGAATCTAAGGTGACAAAATATACAAACTTTTAGTTGTAAAAATGGGTCAACGGATTCCGATTATTTTTTTATAAAGATATCTTAATGGAGAATGTCCATTGGTTGGTCAAAGCAGTAATACTGACCGATTTTGATGTCTTTTGAAAAGCAAGCAAGGTAAGTGTTTGTTTAGCTTTAAATTTAACTAAATTAAATCATTTGAGCTTGTAGAAGACATTTTTAGTTCAGCGATTTTTTTTTCAATTTTGTAGATATTAAATTAGTTAATTGTGGACTATTGTAGTATCAGGTACCCCCTCTATCAAATTCTTAATGTAATTTGATAATTAAATGGTAACTTAATAGGAATATTAAGTTCAAGCTTTATTACGTACCCAAGCCTCAAGCTAAATCATTAAAATCTTATTTATAATTCTCATCACATTATCAAAGGGAATTCGTGCTATGGCAATTTAGTCTCATCAATAATTACGTTACAATTACGATTTCGTTATAATACAGTCTATGTCCAATAATAATTATAAGATTTTTGTAACAGCTCGGCTCGGTGCTTTATAATAAATTCTTATCATTTTATAAGGTACTTTCCCACAATACACCGAACAGCATTTAAATCCATATAATTTATCGCCTAATACTACATTAAATAAGACAGAAAAACAGTCAATTTACAGAAAATATTAAGATACTTACTAGGCTCTTTTAAATGTACATACTTACTTCAGACGCTAGATATTTGTTTATTTTATCATATTTTAAAATGAATAATAAAAATTAATCTAAAATCAGAAAAATAAATGTGTGTATGGGTGCATATAAACACATACACCCATACACACATTTTTCATGTTGTGCTGCCAGCTGGGTTTAAAATTATTATTTATACATATTTATTAGATTGATTTCTATTTTCAGGCTACATCAAAATTATTGTCCGCCAAAACCTACTCAAGTTTTGTAGTTACAGACAATGGAGAAATGTATAGTTGTACTGATAAAGTTTTTTTATAAAGAAATCTAATAATTATTTTATTGGTGAAACACGCTATCTATGACTCTGCACAAACATATAACTATTGCTCAAAGATGGCAGTCAAAGTCAGACGCTACAAACATTAAGTGCAAGCTTTTTTAGATGTAGAAGACAATGTACAGAGGGCGCTGCACAACAATTACAATAAAAATCACCAAATTGTGGATTCCCCCATAAAACTTAAACCTTATTATTCATAAGAATTTAAAACACCTTAATGCTTTTTAGTAATAAAATCTTTTATCACTCTCCTAATTACGAACCGAGTTTTATAGAATGTTATACACTATTTTTATTAAATTGTAATGAACACTAATTTAGTAACTTATTTATTTATTAACACTTCGTTGCAATTACAATAGAATACAGATAATAACATAAGTTAATTGGAGTGCAACGGGCGGCCTTATCGCTAACCTGCGATCTCTTCCAGGCAACACAAGGAAAATAAAAAAGTAATGAAGTGCGAAAACTACTAACTAAATCCTTAACAATAACAATTAAAGATACAAACTAAAAAGCCTAAGCGGTATCAGCTGTTGTATGAATCACGAACATTTATGGAAGTAGGACAGGACAAGGACAAGAAGTGCCTGTGGAGGAGAGATTTGAAGGAAGACAAGGTGGGAGCCAAACGAATGGAAACAGGAAGTGAGCTCCAGAGCCTTACCACGGTGACCCTGTAAGACTTGCCGAAAAAGGAAGAGTTGTGGGGTTATTGTACGATTTATACTAAGTATTTACATTTAAATTAGAGAAAACGCCATCTTTAAAGCACGCTAAGGCTGATTTTGTTAAACCATATAGAGGACCCAATTAAATATATCAATTGGAATAGTAAGATGTTATCCAATCGCCATGTTGCTGAACTGGTTAATTTTGGTATGTACAAAGAAAACAGCTCTATATATTATAAAATACAGTATACATTTTAAAAAATTGTAACCTAATTTACCATATAGACATTTTGTTACTAAGAAGATGGTAATTGCAAATAAAAATCAAATTTGTTGTTAAAACTTTATTCATAATTAAAAATTTCGCTGTATCTAAATTCTAAACACAACTGGATTAATGTAAAAATCGTGCTTATTCTAAAGTCCTATAGATATTATGTACGTTTCAAAATAATTATTAAATATACCAAACTCCAACTTTAAATTAAGAAAAATTGAACTTATTCGCATCTAACAAGGATAGATAGAGCAAAAAATTCATAATGCTTAATGTGTAGTCTATAAATAATTACAAAACCGGGAATTTTCTAGTTACTACAGAGATCGAAAATCCAAAAGAATTTTGTTCTAAGCTATAAACATAATTTTATCATACCTACATATACATCTTAGTTCAACATTCAATATTATTTTGATTACACCTACAATATTGTACTTTTCACTTTCCGTACCAATGTATAAATGACTGCGAAATAATTGAAATAGAAGCAAATTATAAATTTCCTCAACTTTAGTACAAAAAATAATCAAGGTAAAAATGAAGTATGAGCTAAAAATAGCTAAAATATATGAAAAATAATTTAAAAAGGTTTTGAAATTTTTGTTTAGTCGACTTTAAGGTGCGTTCTTAGAAATTGGGCAAGATTCATAAACCCACCATGTCATGTTTGCATCTTTGCAGACAAGTAGGTGTTACAAATTACCCAACATTGGCCATTAGACAAGAACGTGACATATCTTGTATATAACGACAGAAAATGACATTTACATACAAATTGGCAGCGTTAGTGGATGTTGACTGGGGTGTCGAAAAATTAGCGCCTATCTAGAGCCCCTTCTTCATCCTACTCTTACTTAAGTTGTCAACGTCAAGTAATTTCGAGGGTTAATAAAGTTGTACTTTTAAACATTTAATTTATATTATGAAAAGGCAGAAAATAGTTCAAGGTCACCCCTATTTATTTTTATTGCTATATAAACGTTCGCTATGCTTTATTATCGGTCAAAGAGACCATAATAAATGGTAAATAGCATATATTTAGCAAAAGCAAGAAAAGTATAAGAAGGGGTGAGACTAGAAATAATATTTAATTATTTTAGTTGTTACGTAATCTAGTATAAAATATAAGTCACAGTATGTAGTTGTACAAACTTATATTAAGTATTGAGAGATTTTATTTTCGATTAGCACTGAATTTAAGGT
Organism: Aporia crataegi; assembly: GCA_912999735.1. Lineage (NCBI taxonomy): Eukaryota > Metazoa > Arthropoda > Insecta > Lepidoptera > Pieridae > Aporia > Aporia crataegi. The sequence goes on from OU538736.1 coordinate 7,182,862, forward strand.
GCATTAAAATTGGACGCCATCATAAATTGGTTTCTGAGCTTTGAACTTAATGTCATATACATAATCTTTAATTTCTTATTGAAATATCACATTATTTTCATTTTGAATTACTTGAAAATACTTTTTTTAAAATTAAAGTAGGTATGTACCTATTCAAAAATGTAGAAAATAAAATGCTTTTAACGATAAATCAAATTTGTTTATATAAGAAACGTTTCAAATTCGAAATGAAATGCATTGTGCCGTTTTCATTCAGCCTAAAAAAGAGTTTAACATTTTAATAAAAGTTTTCACGTGAAACGAAAATAAATATTATTTCAACAAACCTATTAATACCAAAAATACTTAAATTCGTTTAATTTCATTTCAGTATTTAAAATGTGTGATAGAAAAAAATTTGATGGCCACACCTTCCAATTTATACTTTAACGACTATAAAAAAAATTATTTCAGTTCTGTACTCAAGAGTTTACACAATATTAATTTCAATTAAATAATTAGTATATCAATTAATGTCTATTGGGTTTCACATTGGATTGATATCGGAATTGTATTCGATACTATCAGCAGATGATTATTAATTTTTAATAGATTTTTAATAAATAATTTTACTTGGCGGTGCGGTGGTATTAGTGCTCATGGCTTGTTCGAGTGTATCAAGCCGTCTGTACGCATGCCCTCTGCTATTTCTCCTGCGATTTGATTGGCGACCTTCCACTATGAGACCCAAAATCTGAAAAATACAGTTAGTTTCGTCAATTATGTACTTATTATAACGTTATTGGTAAAACATTTGCGAATATAAAGTAAACGGTTTGAAAATTTTATTTATAATAAATTACGATTTTTTAAAATACAGGTAGCTTTTCTCCGCGCTAAGTACTATACATGATTCTAATATTATCATCTAGATCCAGACAATCTGTTGTAACCGATAAGTAACAAACAAAAATGTAATGTACCTACGAAATTTATAAATAAACTCGTTACCATTAAACATATATGTTTTTTTAAAATAAACTACATCTCGGTAATCATTGTTATTATTTTTATGTACTTACTGTATAATATATTATACAGCTTTTTATTTTGTATAAAAGATATTAAAGTTATTTACCAGCTAAATGTATTTTTATATTAATGTCTTTGTAGATTGTTCTATAAGAGCATCCCAAACATTATTAAATACTGTTTTCTTAATGTTCACATAGAATAAAAATATGAAATTTTCTTACCAATTTTGTAACTTTACTTTTGTTGTGATATAAAATGTATAAGAGAACAACAAAAACAATCGTTGTCAGGAAGAATGGGAAGAAGTGATCATCCTCTTCTGAAAATGAGTCTTGTATCGCATTGGGATACACTTCTGAAATATAACATAATATACTTACATATTGAAATATAAAAACATGGTAACTTAATTATTTTTCCTGTAATCCTTAATCGGGCATAGAGCAGGCTACACCTGTTTCACAAATCATTTATCTTCCAAATGAATCTAGTGATAGTTAAATGACCAAATGAGTCATATTAAAGGACTTTAATAATAAATAAAAATACACATAAAATATTATAAGTAAGATTGCTCTAAGAATCTACTTAACTTTATACCAAAATTCATCAGTGACTAAATTATGAAATTAGCATGTAAATAAAGTGTCACTAGCACTTTCTGCAGTCTTATCTTAATTTTAATATATAAAATTTAAATGGTGACACTTATTTTATTTATTATTGAATAGTTACAGAAATTTATTCTTAATAAATTAATTTTAAATAAAACTGACCTCAAAATGCACTAAAAAGTGAAAAATAAATTTTGTATTATAAATGAACCTGATAAAAAGATGTAGTGTTGATATTCACAACCAAAACAACAAAATTTAATTGTTATGTTGCTTTTTGAAATAGCTTAAATTAATTGTAGCTTTTGTGCTACATAAAATGGCAGATTTTTTCAAGGTTATTTGACCAGCTGAATAAATGTTTTGTATAATAAAATTACGTCATTGAACTAGGCGATTTAAAATAATACAATTATTTTAAATCAGTTTTGATAAGTCTTAAAAGCATGTTAAGATATTTTTTTTTGATAAATTGTATGTACATGTATGATATTACATATTATTATTATTTTAATACAATATATATGTAATACATGTTTAAGTATTGTAATTTTTTTATCTTATATATAATTTACCTCTTTGAGCAATATCCATGAATGATGTGTGCGGCAACTTATTAATATTTGAATTCTCCTTCAGAGGTTTCTCTATTTTTGGTTCCGGATCATTACCATCATTAATATTGTCTACATCTGGGTCATCATCTGAATCTAAATTTTAAAATAAAGTTCTTTGTCAATTTTTACTTCTAAAACATTAAAACAATAGTAACTTATACTATTGCCATATTTAACATACCATTTAACATTGTATCATATATAAAAAACCTTTCAAATATACTATTTATATTATCAATCATAATAAAAGTCAAAACTATCATCATAAATTTAATGTAACATACAAATAATAATAATAATCTTAAAGGTTTTATAGACACAAAATTCTTGCTTTGGAAAGTGCAAATGGATGTAATGCCTGTGTATTAAATATAATTTAAGGACTTACCAAGATCATTTCCAAAGTCATTGTTTGTATCATCCAAATCCTGATCAAGATTAACTTTAGGATTATCTGCCACAGGCTTAAAATCAACTTCTTTCTCGTTGTCCTTGACCTCTTTATCTATATTTATTTTAATTGACTCATCTTCAACTGCCTTTATTGCTATATTGGGAGATAACAACTTTGATTTAGGGATTGCTTCATTTTTAATTGTGACCTCATCTTCCTGTTTTGGTGTTGACACAATAGGTGTAGATGAACTTTTTTTTGTTGTATCTTGCCTTGTTCCATCAGTTTTTAAATTAATTTCATGTTTAGTTGATATATCAGCCAAATCTTTATGAATTTGCTGTGATTCATTGTTTAATGTTTGTGAAGTAGCAGCATTGTTAGGTAATGCTGATATATCAGACTTTGCTTCATCTATTGCTTCTTGAACCTGAGGCTCATTGCTACTACTTGTCTGAGACATTTGTTTTACATGCATAGTTATCAAATCAGAGCCCCATTTAAAATATTTACAAAAAAAGTTTGAATCTTCACTCAAGAGCTCATCAAATACAGTGCACACTTTAAGACATGCTGCTTTGGTTGTGAATAATTTGTTCAAAAAATCTTTGTATTTTGGTGTGATTGATTTCCATCTTTTTGCATCATCACATAATGTCAAGACTTCATAAGATAAATTAATTTTTTTAGTAAAATTTGTTTTAAGGTCTACTTCTGATTTACCAAATGTTGTGCATAATTGACTGTTTATTTCATAAAACATTATACAGTCAGAATTCTTTTGATCATAACCTGGCGCAATATTGCAGTATTCTAATTTGCTTCTAATAAGTTCAGCCACGAATGAATTCTCACAACTTTGAGCTAAATTAGATAGCTCGTTTATTATTGTATTATTTGTTTGAGTTATATTCTTTTCGATAGGTAAAGCCCAGGCTAGGTAGAATAAAGGACATAACAATAAAATGTAATTAACCATTCTTGCTGCACAGTGATCGCTGTATAAACTTATTATTTACAATACCTATCTAACAGTAGTTCCCTTGTACCGTAGTTTGTTAGAAAACAGCTAGGTAGGTATTTTTTTCCAGCACTTTGCACTGTGGTTGCTTAGCAAGTATTAAGTAAAAAAGCTTAAACTGTAAATATATTTAATATTTTATACGATTTTTCATATAGGTACAGAATGTGATTAGAAATTATTTTAAAAGTTTGTAGGTATTTAGGTATAAATTGCACAATACTAGCGATGGGCGACTCGAGTTATCTAACTCCGGTAACCCGAGTCAGACCGTAAACGGGTCGACCCGAGTCAAAATATATGCAAACCGAGTTGACCCGAAGAGTGCGCGCGGCGGACGGACGGTGCGGCGGGTTGGCGGCCCGCGGCGAGCAACCCGGGTCACGAGGCTCGACCGAACGACTCCGAGCGAACCCAATCGGGTTATAACGATTCGTATAATCATACGAATCGTTATTTTTGTTCCTAATATAAGAAATTAAAAACCTAATAAGGTAGGTAAACGTTGTATTAAGTAAGAAACATTTTAGAGTTGTTTTTGTTTTAGTTACTTATTAAGTATTACAAATTTTATAAAAGTTTGAACTTACAATGTTGAACTTTTTTAGTTGTTGAATTTAAGACTGATTTTTATTTTATTGATATTTTAATTTTAGGTTTCAATCATCTTTGAAATAGATTTAATAGACCGTATGTACACACGGCTATACCTACATCAAGTTATGCGAAACCAGTATAAACTAACGTTGAATGTGTGGAAAGATTATACAAAGCGAGACCATGATAAACTGGTTTTGTATAGCTTGATGTGTAGCCGTGTGTACCTATGGTCTATTAAGTCTATTTCAAAGTTAATTAGGTTGTATTACAATTATTTTTATATAGATAGGTACCTAAAAGATATTTTTATTACATTAGACTGGTACTCATTCATGACCAAATACCAAGCGGTGCGGTGTTTAATTTAATGAATAAAGTGCCATTCGATTTATTTTAGTTTCTTATTATTTACTTTTAGGTAAAATTATTGTTACCATTCTTTTGTGTTACTTAAGTAGTTCGCTTTGTAATGATTGTTTTTGTACCACTTTTTTAGTGACAATAAATGTCTGATTTTTGAACGAGTTCAATATTATTTGACTATCATTGACTCGACTCCACGCCACACAGCCCACCGGGCTCGACCCGTCGAACCGTGAACGTAGCATACTAGCAACTCGCGGAACGATGCAACGAAATAAGTCTATTGAGTCGGACGGACGTATCGAGTCAACTTGAGTTGCAACCCGAGTTGGTAACCGAGTCAACTGTAGTTACTCGAGTTACCAAAAAGTCGACTTGGCCCATCGCTACGCTGGAGAAATGACATTTGATAGATGTCAGATTGACAATTCAGTGCTGCCAACTTTAATCGCACCTTTCACGATCGCTAAAGAAGGCTCTAAAATAAAATCCTGGGAATTTGAAGTGAGATCTGGCGCTCAAAGCACCAAGAATGGAGTTTAGAGAGAAGGAGAACGATCGTTTCGTACTTAAGTAATAGCCCGCCTGTCCATGAAAATATTTTGTAGAATATATAGTTCATTTTTCAGCCACCAGCCGCGCTGCTGTCGGTAAGTAGAATTTGTGAAGTTAAGCTGTTTATGAGTATGTACTATGTACAAATAAATGAAGTTACTTGAGACAATTTAGCGATCACAGCGTCTCACATTTTTTTTTTTCTGTATTTATGGAACACTATTTTCTACAGTGATCATTCTCCTTCTCTCTAAACTCCATGGCGCCAAGTTTGCTTCAGTGCTTTAGACATTGTTTTGATTTTTACGTTAGGCTTGAAAGGACTCATGCACTGAAATTAAAATTTACGATTGACGTCATTTAAACATTGATCTTTGACAGTGACCTAATTCATTGTTTTTTTGCAGTTCCTTAATTTTCTTAGAATTAATAATAACTAAACGCAGTTTTTTATCATAAACGGATAATATAAGTACCAGAAGTAGGTAATACCTACCATTTGCGTCGAGGTCCGACGTCTGTTCATAACGTACCCTATATATAAAAAAACTATTATTAACAGTTATGAAATGGGCATTGTTATAGTAATAGCTACAAAGACTAATCAATGATGAATTATTTATTTTATCTTCCTTTATTTTCTATTTTTTACAGTAAGGTAATTATAATTCAATAGAAAAAAAAAACCTATGAAATCTTTATTAAAACAAATGAAGAAATAAATATCCTAATCACTATAAGAAATCCTAGCAACTGCGACTTTTTGTGAATTCAGTCAACGGTCAACAAAATAGATCCGACACCGATACAAAACTGTAACGAAACAATTTAAATCTTTATAGAATACGTTAATGTTATTTAATGCTTGAATCAAGGCTTGAATCCTTGTGAAAAATAACAAAATTTAGCCTTATTTTGTTGGACAGTAATTATTCACTTCTGCTCTTCAATAAAGCATAAAAGCTATAAGAACTCTTCAAAACCTGCAAAATAAATGCATCAATTACCTTAAAAATATTTAAAGTTTAATGATAATTATATTTATACACGCAGGTACTGTATTGATATGGTTGAAACTTTATTGTATACGTAAGAAGGTATTTACGTACTTAAATTTTAATTAAAATGAGCGGTTTGAGATAGAGGAATGTAAGAGTAATGTGTAAGAGGATGTAGTGATAATTATACGAAAGGTAATGAGATAGTTTGGACATTTGGAGAGCGAGAAAATGAATGAAAACAAGTTAGCGAGTCTGATATTTCGGTAGGTAGGTACGTGAGTCGTACTTTTGTGGAATAAATCTAGGACGTATTTGAGAAGATTGGTCAAAAGCAACCGTGAACCCAACCCAACCCTCGAGAATGCATGATAATTTAATGAAAGTGGATGAAGGAAAATAGCTATACTCATAGCCATCGCAGCAGGAAGTCAGTAGTCGCCGTCTACCTCTTTGGGAAATAGGCGTGATAAAATATAAAAATAGGTTTGGGCACTTTTGACAGTATTCAGAAAATCTCTTGCAATTTTGAGACTGATTATAATTGTATAAGTGTTCTTCGTTATAATTGAAGCCAAATATATGTGCTACTAATATAAGGAGTAAAAAGTTGATTTTGTTCAAGAATTGCATTTTTATTAAGGCTTTAGTAAAAAGTTCCCAATGCTCCCCTATCTCCCCTACATACTATACGTAGGTAGTCTATTTAGAATTTAGAGGTATAATTTTTACTCACTGAGACAAAAGTATCATTGGAAAGCGGTAAAATTCGTCCAACCATAATGCGTATAGGCCGATTAATTTTTTCCATAAAAATAATTAAATCTTTTCTATTTTTAGCTGGTAAGTTGTACCATTTCATGGAGTATGCTGCGTCACGTAGTTTTAGGCTCTAAATGGGATAATATATTTTTAGATAATTAAAAGAACGATGAAATATCGGCGAGTATGTTTATAAACTTACCGCTTGAGTAAGATGACTTCCAGAATAACAGTAAATAAATAATTCAATTAGCATACATATTATATAGGTCTCCATAGAAAAGCCTTCAACAGATAAAATTTCTATCTGTAAAAATATATTTTTATTATTAACTAGTGGACCCCGCGAACTTCGTATCGCGTCAAAGTTCCGACTAATAGTGTCATCTAAAACGTCATTCTATAGAAAATGTATGAGGAAAATGTTTTTCTTTTATTTCATTTTTTCGAAAATTTTCTAAATTTTTATCTCCGTAAGAACCATCGTTGTACTTCAAGGAATATTATAAAAAAAGAATTGGCCAAATTGGTCCAGGCGTTGTTGAGTTATGCGCTTACCAACACATTTTGCGATTTTTATATTAAAGATTATAACACTAGGTTAATAATGGTTTCTTGGATATTTCTGTTTCCTCAGTCCTCACGGATGCTGTCCTTGGAAACCTTCAATCTTCCACGTAAAATAGAAACAAAACAACTTAAAATGTAATTTTAATATTACTACTTACATTGGCCAATCTATATACTGACGTACAAACGATCCAGCCTCCAACCAAAAACTGATATGCAACTACGGTACTAAAAATATCTTCAATATTCTTCGTGAATCTGCAAAAAATCTAGTTCCAACAGAATCGAAAAATCTGAGTTTTTTAAATATAGGTATTTAATCTATGTACTGTATTCTAGAAAATATTAAGTTTATTAGGGTGTAGGTACTTTTCCAAGAAGTTAAAGATACATTCAATGGCTTACATGAAGCTGTTATTGACAATTTGTCATCAGCACAGACGGTTGAGCTTAAGATTTATAAATAACATATTACTAAGTTTAATTCGCAAACCTCACGATTTCTTCATGATGTATCAGTATATGTTTAAACCGCTTCTCAAATATAGATACGAAATTTTCGGATAAATACAAACCCTCCTGTTTACATTCATCAACAAGTGTACTAAGATTGTGTCTGTAAGGCAAATATTGGAACTATAATTTTCTTAGGAAATACCAACACACTATAAAGAAAAGTAAGTATAAAGTAGGTACAAACTGTTTAAATCAGCTCTTGACATTTAGCCACAACATGTTAAGTTTTAACTGGTCATTTTTTCTAATATTTTTTACCTTTCTTTAAAAGGCCGATAACATACCCGTGGCCTAACTGACGTTGAGGGTGTCCATGGGCGGTGGACCGCTTATGCTAAGTCAGCCGTAATCTTTAATCACTATTTATATTATACAAAGTACTTCACCGCGTCTAGAAATCTAGATTATAACTTTTTTTTTGTAAATTAATTGAAATATGGTGCTATCGGAAAAAAGTAAACGCGGATGACGTAAAACTTTCTGCTAAATTGAAGTGGGCTGCTTGTATAATATTTTTACTTCGGATTCAAATTCAAGACATACAATGAATATCCGACGCGTAAACTACTCGGCCACGGAGGTGACTTTTATTGTCTTTCATTTATTTATATTAACTCGCCTATTTCCCAAACGGGTAGGCAGCTACCACAGACTGCCACCTGTCACTATCCCTACATATCTCTTTCACTTCATCCACATTCAATAAATTAATCATACAGGTGCTTTTGAACTGCCCCTTCTCAAGTACTTCCTTAATTAAGTACAGGTAGTCGTATCTATCTGTACTTAATATGGTGTAGGTCACTTACCATTTATATTTATCATACCTACTTTTTAGTCTATTTTCATTCATTCTCGCCAAGTGCCCAAACAATCTGGACATTCATTTTCGAATCTTAGCGTTTTATATAATTATCCATAAAATACGCTCACCCCAAAATATATAGTTGTGTTGCTGCTTGTGCCAAAAGCGTAGAAATCATGATATCCATACTTGTATTACCAAAAGCTAGCCATGATGTGGTAATCCAAGAATACAGTGCAGTTACGTAAAAACTGTTATAGAAACATTTTGAATATTTAGAACAAAGCAAATAAGTACCTACAATATCTATTCCAAATTTCATACAAATCCATTTCGCCGTACTGGCGTGATTGTAACCCACCCAACCAACAGTTACATGAGATTTTTAATGGCTCAATTAACGATATTTAAGGTCATTTTGACGATTACTCGCATGTATACGTAACTTGAAACAACCGGAAATTAGTAATGCTTGATAAAGAACAACAATTATTCTTCTTGAAAAATCACGTTTTATACAAAGTTTATTAGTTAGTTAAAATTTATTTAACTTTCCAAACTAATTTGATAAAACCTGAACTTACTATGGGTCCCGGTTTCCGTCGTACGGTAGCCAAATTGTGAAATCCACTTGTATATCATTAAGGTGTAAGTAAACAGGATATATAAACCATAGAAAACATGTTGCAAGAGCCAATGAATTATCAAGGATTAAAAGCATCTTTGCAAAACGAATCGTTCTTAGAAGATAATAATTGTGTTTTTCCTTCCCCTGATTAAACGTAGATCCTAACAACAAAACAAATAAATAATCTTCCTTGTCATTCGGTGCCAACGATATACAATTCTGTTTTTTTGATTACTTCTTATATTAACTTAGTTATATATATTTATCTACAAGAGTTTGGTATAGCAAAGTAAAAAGTATTCGATTGATTCCGAATGAATTAAGGTACATTTTTCTGAAAAATATTACACGTAACTTGCGTCACAATTTTTAACACATAATTACATACAATATTATGTAAATCAATAATATTGTTTAAATTTAGAAATGAGTTAAAATCATTAGGTATACTGTTATGACATTCAATTTGAAAAAAAAATTAGACCGATTCAATTTATGTACGATGTAAATGGAAACTAAAGATGAATGAAAAAAAAACTGATTTTTTTTTAATAAGAAATGACAAAAAATATCCAAAGTTATCTATAGTCAATCTCAATGATATTTGTTACCTTTCATAGTATCTAGTAGATTTTCTATGTTACTTTGTCGAACCCATATAAGAATTTGTTTATAAATTGCGTCTGTGTGGGTCAAAAATAAAAACATCGTTCCCATCACATGATCTAGATCTTCCCGTACCTAGATAAAATTAAAAGATACTAAAGGTTAGTTCGAAAGACTTATTAATAATTTGAAAATATTGATATTTTAACACTATTTATGTATTAAAATGTACATACTGACATACTCAAATTCAAGGTAATCGACTTATTTATCTAATAATCTGAAAATATATAAATATACCTGATAAACTTTAAGAGCTTGCTGCATTGTATACACCAATATCAATATTAATACACATCCCATATAAAATCTATGCAATAATCTATAGATCTTTAACGACCCAGGATCAATTTGATAATAGCCAGATAAACGTAAACGTAAGAAGTGCGCCTCCACGCTTTTATATGATAATTTCATTTCCATTGTCTGAAAGCAATTTCCTAAATGTCGAAAGTTTACATGAAAGCCGTCGATACAATAGAAAGGAGAAAATTTAATTTTGCTGATTTAACAACCAAGCGACGGCATTCACTATCTTTGCCGTAGTGTTTATTTTACCTGAAGCTAATTGAAATTCTACATAGATTTTGTTGTCAATCAATTAACAAAGCTAGTAATTACATTGCATTTGTTGCGAATATTAAATATCTCGGGAAACGAACAATTATCTAATTAATAGATTGTTTATTTTGCTTAATAGCATAATATTAGTAAATTGTTTAGCCTACTTTACCGGCTTAAATCGATAGAAGAAAATTAAGTTCAAAATAATAGATTCTTCAATGGAATTAAAGAGAACATTAAATAAGGTAGCATTTTATATATTTTAAATACGATTCGATAAAAATAAGCACAGACAACTCACGAAAATTTATCGGTTATTTGTTTTAAAACTTTTCTAAATAGCTTTCTTTTTTTGAAAGTGATTTTCTATACCTACCGATAATATGAAGGGATATTATTTTATATATACAATATATTATATTCTTGTAAAGAAAAAACTTAAAAGCTATTAGACTGATTTTAATTCAGTGATGGGAAAGTAGACAGACTAAATTTACATACTTTTGTTAAAGCTGTTTTATGGTTTACCTCAAAAAATATTTATAGACGAAAATAACAAAAAGTTTTCTTACATTTAACTGCATCTGTATTTAACAACGACAATAAAATAAAATTTAGACGTGGCATTATGTTCCTTATAAACACATAAAATGTTATTTATGAGAGAAAAATTTGTGTGAAATAATTACAGCAGTGAATGTTCGAGCTTGCTCATTTAAACATTTTATAGTATCAAGAGTCCTTTGAAGCGATATTTCTTCTACATTATTGCTCTCGACTTAAATTAACATAAACGTAGAGTTGCTTCTTATAAGAATTATGTATATTTTCTAGATTTTAAATGGTTTCTCCTACTCATTAAAATTGCATGAAGATTTTGAACTCTTATTAAAATACATTTTCATATTATATTTAATATTTAGATATTTTTCGTAACAAATTGCTGCTCAAAGAATATATAAAGTCTTGGAGCTTCCACTGAGCGTTACCGATGCCCAAATAATAAAATATAGGTTTCTTATTCAATAATTTACCAATGATCGTGTCATTTTGAAAGTGTTTATTAGAAGTTTTCACAGTTGTTGATGATACATAGCTCATCATAGAAAAGTCTTTTTTACAGATAAATGAGAAACAAATAAATAAATAGAAACTATAAATAGAATAGAGGGACAACCGCCAAGGACTTATAAGTAGGATTTTTTAATATAATTTCTTGAAATTCCTTAAATTATTATAAGACTACGTTCACCATTGTTATCGTTGCGTGAACGCAGGTAATGGTCCGCATTTACAGCGTACGTGCCCTTACATTCATTAAACTGGCTAATTAAACCTGCCAGCGAGATTCCGACGAATGCCTACCTCGATGACACGTTGGTAAAAGAAAATATGGTATGTTTATACAACATATCTTTCCCGTTACTTGACTAGACTGCCATGTTAGCGAGTGATATTGTCTTTATTTGACCATTGATCAATTACCTATGGATAATTGAAAGATAATTAAAAGACGTATCTTTTACTCTTTTTTCATGCCTCCGTGGCTATATGCAAATAAAAACTTCGAGGTATCTGGTCCAATCCGAGGTTCGAATTTCGGGGAAACAATAAAATGTTTCAGTTGGGTAGTCACGGAATGTATGAATAAAACAGGATGTGATTGCCTCGTGCACATTGGATTAAGGGATTTTACTAATGCTACCTTAATAATGCTTATTAAATGAAAGTTTTTGAACGCAACATTATTTTCCTATTCATTTACCTATTTTATTGCCCGAGCTTTTATCAATCTAAGAATTGATAATTTATCCTTCATAGTTCTTTCAAGCCAATACGATTGTCGGAATAAAAGTCGGACCTCAAATTATCTAAATACAAAAAAAGAATAAACGATACTTATTAAAAATACCTATTACATACCTACGAAATTGTTTAGTATATAGATATTTAAAAAAAATCAAACTAGTGATAACAAAAAATTCCAATGTTACGTCGGTGAAATCTAGAAAAAGATTATAATATGCTGCTCACTCTGTATATTCTAGAACATCAAAGGCATACCTTATTGTCTTGTTCTATGGATGACACCGCCCTCTTCATAATTCTTTTGAGAAAATTTTAAGTAGAACGCTTGGCATTTCTTGTTCAAACGGCGAGTTTAATTTAGGAATCGTGTTGCTTAATGTTTTTAGAAATATCAATGTAATGTTTTTAAAACACTTTGAGCTGTTTATTGGAGAATATTTACGAAAACATTTTTGAGAAAGGTAATTAGTTTTGCTGATTCATCACAAATTTAAGTACCTACTATTTCATTAAATATATCTGATTGAGATTTTTATTATTTTAAGATACGATCTTATTAGTATCAGTAATAATAGTCTTGAGTAGTTGACTAATTGATGATTTTAAATAATTTACTATGTTAAGTAGGTACTAACTTACTAGGTAAAGTGTGAAGTCCCGTGTCCCCTAGTGGGGTATGGGGCAGATGCATTTTCACATCTGTTTCACTGATCAATTTTTTCTTTAGGGGCAAGTGGTAGGTTTAGGTGATCAGCCTTCTATGTCCTGCCAGACCGAGTTTTTTTTATCTCTACCGGGAATCGAACCTCTGGGTTGTAACGCTTACGCGCTTACTACTAGACCAAGGAGGTGGTCAGTAGCTTACTAGGTAGGTACTAATAATTATGTAAAAAAAATCGATTAGGTAGATGTATAAGTATATTTGCATTATAATATTCCAAAACATTTGGTTGCTTGGTCTAAAAGACTATAAAATCTATAACGGCGAAATATTTTTTTTCAAAATCCTATTTCTGTGAAGACATTATTTAGGAGACAAATAAATTGTCGTGGATACGTAAACACACGAGTTTCCATTATTACAGCAGACATAATGAAAGGAGGTCTTATATCCCTGAAGGATCAAATGTATCTAAACAAAGCAATGCCTTTCATTCGCTGCCCTTAAATTAAAGGCGGTTGGAATTCGTGCTTTGCCACTAGCAAATGGAAACAGCTGTTATGATTTGAGTACAAAAGCCCTTTGTGTTTCAGTGCTTTTGGAAATGCTATTTATCACGACATATACATAGTCTTCTGTTTTAATGTAATGCGTTTGATGCAAGGGTTATTTTAGGATGCGAGAGATCTTCTTATTAAAATAATAAGAATTACCAATTTGTGTCCATTCTCCTACACTGTCTCCGTCACCAATGTTTCGCTTAGGTAACACGTTTTTCTGAATAACACATTTAATGTTTTAGTTAGAATTATTGCCAGTATTTTATTCAAAGACGGTATTAAATTAATTTCAAGTATTTGAAAAGTAGATTAAAATTATTCTATTGTTTATTCAAGCCCTCACGGTAATTCTATTTGACAAGATCCTGAAAAAGGGACAAGTTACAAATAAAAGTTAGCGAGTCAGCCCACATTCTGCCGGCTGTTTACTCCATAAATAGTAAAAATCACAACTCATGAAATAAAATGAAAATTACAAAGCGAGAAAGGTTGCAAATAATTTTATTTATTTTTATCGTGGGATAGAAAGTTTTATATAATGTATTTTTGGAAGACAAAATTACTGTGCACTGTATTAAATTTAATTGTGCTTTAATATTGTTATTTCTTCATAATGGTATGATCTACTCTATGTAATTTTTTTACGTTTACTTAACTTGTTTAGAAGCATTTACTTTTTCCGTACATAAGACAAAAACTCATTAGATAATATATATGTATGTATTATAATATAATCATATTGTAATAATTATATGTAAATGTATAGGTATAATAAGGTAGTTCATATCTCAATCCTCGTTGGATATGAGAACAAACATTGCGTTCGTTTCACTGATCATTTACTTTTAGGAAAAGATGAGGTCATCCTTATGTAGCTTCTAAAGCGAAACTCTTTTTCTCTTCGGGAACCGCGGAATTACGGCAAAAAGCGCACGAGATTTCTGTGAAGTCTTAATATCTCAATAATGGAACTTTAATCAATATTCACGCAAAATGATCGAACTTAAGCGTAAATCAAAATAATTCGTCATTACACTGTGAGCACACACCGGTTTATTGAATGTTTTTAACCATTATTGCATTATCAATTATCTACCAGTGAATTTTGAATTGCGGATTTACACGCATAGATTTAGGACAAACAAATTGTAAATTGGACTGAATTGGTGGCACAACGCGGTTTATAATTTTGGTTATGATTAAATGAGAGCGCTGGCGTATTATTTTATGAGTTGTGCTCCGACTGCTGACACGGGCCACTCGATATGGCTTGAATGGTTGATAGCACTTCATGTATAGTCTGTACATGCTGCCGACGTGTTGTGGTATCTGGTTTGCGCTTCAATTTTCAAATAAGCTTTAAATAACTTTAATATCAACTGTATAAGTATAGTAATTAGGTACACATTCATTGGTTAACAGCCTTTAATATAATGTGCGGTATATTCAAAAAGATGTATTGATGGATAAATTCTTAATCCGCTGATTCGATTCTAGAAATTATTTTACTAAAACAAAGAAACCAGAAAACAGAAAAAAGGCACGCTAAATACATATTCCAACAATCATTACCTACACTGATGATTAGGAGGGGTCATTAATTAGCAGCCATCAGTCAAGCTAAGCCCGGCACGCGACAGCGTCCGGCAACTTATCTAAATAAGATCTGTGACGCGAGCACGTGATGGATCTTGACACTTGACATAACACGTACATTGTAAGCTTTAGAGTTAACAGAGAAAAATGTATTTTACTCTTTAATATTTTCATTTTAGATATCTCTCTTGTGATACTAGAATTGATAATCTTGTTTCACTGCCTAATTACAGTAATGTAGTAATTTATGGTAAATCCTGGTAAGTTCTATATCGACTGCGAATGGAAGCTAGAAAGCCGTTTTCAAAAGTAGTTTTTATTACCTTTGAGACAATGTCAATTCGGCAAACGAAAAGTTTATATGTAGTGCGAAAATAAGTTTGTGAAGCTTTTAGGTTTAAATCTTGAAAACAATACCTTTTGAATTCTACGCAGTTGAAGTCGTTTTTGCTATTATCTACTTATTGTGTTGTCTTATAATCTATCCTTGAATGAGGCAGGAAATTGTATTACCAGTTAAATTGTACCAGCTAAATGCTCACTTGAGCCATAACTTTTCGCCTACACTGTTTTCAAATTAAGTAGCGCTTAGTAATAATAAATAAAGCCACGATAAGTTCCGAGAATTGTTTATAGTTTCGACTTATATCTAAACGTTTAAATTTTCAGGTGAAATAAAGAGTAGGCTTATCTAAGCAATAGCGAGCATTAGCACTTCAGACCTCTATTTATATCACGTAGGCTTTGCACGTGTAGATTGCATTTAATAAAATGTAATTATTATGTACATAGTAGGAAAATTGAGATTAAACGTAACTACCAGTCTGTGTATTATAATAAGGCTGAAACATATTAACTGGAACCAATATTTTATCTCGTACTGACAGGCTACTAAAACACTGTACTAGTTTAATTAGTAAAGTAAATTTTAATGGTGAAAAATCGATGTTTTGGGAAGAGAAGCGGGGAATAGGACCGATATATTTCTGCGCCTGTTTGACTGATGATTTCCCTTACTGGCAATAAAAAACAGCCTTCCATGCTTTCCAAAAAATATAATTTTCTTTTGTTTTCCCCGGAATTGAACCTAGTAGTGGTAGTGAAACACTCATTTAACGCAAGACGGTGTAGGCTACTACATAGTAGGTTACTTTCCTAAACCGTGTAATTAAGTTTAATTAAGGCGAAAAATCATAATTATTTTACATTTAACGCCTATTTTCACCTTCATATCTCAATCTAATTGACAATAGTCTCGTTTCACGAAATAGAGAAATATTTTTTCAAGCGCTCCATAAAAATTGATAGGTGAATTCGACAAATATAAAAAAAATAATCGGTTGATATGAACAGTCCTCAAGCTGGTAATTCGCAATAACATAGCGCTAATGACCCAGCATTCACAAGGGAGAATTCTCAGCTAACTGTGTCATTAAGACCTTCTTATTTGGCTATTTCACTTCGTTATGGGACCTTTGTGGGATTTCCAGAAAAGTATACAATTTACACAAGGCGTAAAGTTCAGTTTTCGGTATTCCAATGCTCTTTGGAATATAATATTTATACGCTATAATTCGAAAAAGTTTTTTTCTACGCTTGTATTAGTTCTCTATGTATATTACTTTTATGAGAATAAAAATATTGTTACTTGTTGTGAAGGTTTGGGTACTTACTTACTCTTACTCCTTGAGCCCAATGACTCCATAACAGGTCTTGGCCCTTGAGAGAAACTAAAGAAAATGCAGGTTCATTTTCTTTACTCGTACGCAGTCTCCAGCTCCATCTGATTTCATCCCATAGATTGTTTGATTAGTCGCCGGTTGAAGAGTCAGGTTTACAGAGGTATCCTTACGGCACCATAGTCCCTCAATCAACTACATGAAAAAGGCTTGCAATACGTTATATAATTGGTATAAATATTAGTATAAACCATTACAATAAATTACGATTTTATTACATAACAATAATAAATAATGAGTATAATGATTTATGAAGTTAATAACATTATGTAACCGGAGTACAACTCAAATAGAAGTGGAGTTCCATAACGTATGTCTCTTTCAATGACCGTCTTCATTATAGGTAAGGCATGTATTCATATAATATAAGCTTCTAAATAAATACAAAGTCTGTTTCACTGATTTATTTTTCTACAGACAAGTGGGTGATCAGACTTCTGTCCTTTTTAACCTAAATATTTGTTTTATTTCTCCGGGATCTCCAGAGCCTAAACGCAGTAGCGGCTGGCCGCACTTTTATTATGAAACCACATGATCTTAACGCAATAACTTACGGCCAGCCGTTAGCCGTTGCGGTTGACTTGCGGCGTGCTGCTCCGGTTAAATGTTGCACAATCCACCACGCACTAGGCGCGGGTAGCCGCACGAATATTTAAATATAGATTAGACAATAATTCTTCATTCGATTTTACTTACTTGCTTGTGTATCAAAATAATTCTCATCAAAAAATTTAAATCATAATAACTGCAGCAACTTCTTTGACGTCCATCATGTTCAACATTTTGAGAAGCGAAAAAACCGTTATGGCTGACGGTAGTCATTGCGACCAGCCGCACGTTGAAGCCCTAAAACGACTCTGACGTCATCTGATATTAAAGTATTACTAGATACTTGAACAGCTATGCCACGTAGGTATATAATATTCATTTAATCAAAAATGCAGCGCGGGATTATAAATCTTACATTAAAATGAAGCTACGTTGCTACGATTCTACGAAACGGTGCTACGAGCTCTCAATTAAGCTACGGACGATAAGGAATACCAGTAAATACAATAATAATTAATGTAATAAAAAAGTGCAATCTGCTCACGTATTTTTTTATTTTTATATATTTTTTATTTTAATCTCGATTATTAACGATTGGTCAATTACGCGCCATGAATCAAACGCAGCGTTTATTTACAGAATAACTAGGCAAACAAAACCTATAGTCATTCAACGATTAAATGTACATTACTCAGAATAATTACAATGCAAAATAAATTCTACTGAGACTCATTTTAGGCAATATGCGAATTATAAAGGATTGTGAATATAGCATAAGCAGATTTTCGTGATAATCGTGTTTACAATGAAAAGCAAGTTCCCGTTACAGCTAAAATAGAGCCTTAACTCAGCTCTCGCTGAATTGAAAAGGAGTACCTACTTTACTTAATTACGCCTTTTACCTGAACAAAGTTAAATATTTTTTCCATTTACTTTTTTGTTTGCAGGTAGTTTCTCATTTGAAATAACCTAGTTAAATACGAGATTAACTTAATTAATGCCTTTCACATTTATTGTTACAAATATTTTCTAAAATATAAATTATCTAAAATTTCTAAGGAAATTTATTTCTTGTTATCTAATTTGATTGCTATGGGAAACATTTTGATTAAACACAACCTCCGTATTTATTTTTCAATTTAGGCTATTTAGGCCTAATTGAGCAAAATCTCTTTGTAAAAATTTTCTATCATAATAATTTGGACTGTTATCAATTTTGAACGTAAAAGAGCAAAAATATTGTAAACTGTGTGTATAACCATAATTTAATTTAATTATTACGATTCAACATTGTGTAAAATCCATGTCACTCAAGAATAAGGTTCCTGGCACACAATTAAGGGTGATATTTAATGAATGGAACCGACGGCTCCGTCGGACACGGATTCAATTACATGGAAGTGTGCATTGCCGTAGCCCATAGTGGTGTAGAGAGAGCGCCTGCGGCTTCCTGCACCCGAACCACTTAGAGCTATGGCTCAATCTAAATTTAATATATACAGGACAACGAGACAGATCTGATTTTTATTTTTAAGGTGAATCAAATATGCCATTCCTGAAATTTTAAAATGCTATTAATTTAAAGAATGTTTTTCTTCTTTTAAATTCAATTCGTTATTTGAAGAAAAGTGACAAGACATTCCATAACAAAAATGTTGCATATTGAGGTTTTTTACTCGCTTTATACCTATTTACACATGTGTGTAAATAGGTATAAAGCGTTTATCGTCATTCGGTTTTTATTTAAATATGGAACAAAATTACAAAATGATATATGTAAATATAATATTTTCAATTATTTTTCTGTTATTATCAAAATATTATCTCTTATTAATTATTATCATTACGAAATAAAACCCGTTTTGTGTACAGAAATACAAGCATACATAAATATACATGATTAAAATTATTTACTAGTATTTCTTTGTTGTATTATTTATGCTACACTACTAAACATAAGCTACTGTTCCAATAAATACCCGATTGCGCTGCACTCTCGCGCTGTCAAAAAAATTTAATCAACAACAGTTTAGCTGTTGAGTAGTTACGAGCAAATATAGTCAAACTGGTCAAAGACAATAAAATCTTTACTTTGGTCTTTGCCGCGGTCGAAACAGACAAACTAAATTAAATTATATCTAGTGACGAACTAAATTAAATAAGCCCAAACTTTTAAGGAATGGGGATAGGAATTCTCATCCCATTGGCATATTGACATTTGTCAATAGCTATCATTAAATTACCCTTCTTGAGTTCAGTAACATGTTAATCAGGAGTTTACTATCCAGTTATTTTTCTATTTACTGTTTGCAAGTTTCAGATTCCATAGTATGATAAGCTTTTGACTGTTTAACAATTTATTATGCAAGGCGGACTCGCGAGTCGCAAATAATTGGATTATTCTACATTCGATTGATGATTCGATTCAATAAGGTACTTTTAATTAAAATAAATCCAAGTTGGAAAGCAGGAACTATTAACATCTCCACGTCTTATACAATTTCGCAAGCTTGTATAACAGGATTAAAGATCGTCTCCCAAGCGTTACTTCCTCAAGAACTAATTTCGGAAACCGACGCATTACATACAAATTTGTTAGTTTCAGATCTTACCTTCCCTTGGGAGTTTAAGATACATTAAATTAATTAATTTCTAAAATTTCTATATTTGTTAGTGAAGTTTATGCACCTGAATTAATTACTAGTTTACTATAGATGTCGGAGTATTGTCGTAGTTAAATTATAGCGTGTAGATTGATAAAATATGAACCTTAAATAACATTTCAATTTATGAAATAAAAATCAATACAATGAGAAATTATTTAATATTTACTGATATATAATTTACAGACATTTGTCTTATCCCAATTTAAGCTTAGAAGACTTCAAGTTCTATTCTTCTCTTAAGCACTCTCTTGCTGTTAAGAAGACTACGAAATTACACTTACATCAATAAGTATCAGTAAGTATAGCATCACTTACTTTTTTATATTAAGCCTTTATCGTAAGAGTTTATAAAGGCTTTACATAAATCACAAAGTCAGTACATGTATCTTAAGGCACATATACTAACTCTAGGTTTAATGCATGAATTGGTTTGATACATTAATAGCGTAATAATTCGTGATACGAAAAGCCATAAAGTAAATCTATGCGGAGGCTTTTAGCGTATTAATCGCTTTGTTTTATAACAAAAGATAAAGGGGAATGTTAGTTTCAAGGTCCTTTGTTTGTTAATGCAACGTCATACCGTTTTCTTGACTAAAGTTTATTATCACGACTAGGACGGAATCCATTTGCCTTACTATCAATTTCTCTAAACGCGCCTTTGTTCTTATAGATGTTGCCTTGGAAATGTTTCCTTAATTTATTAAAAATTGCCGAGTGGGTTGATTTAATTAAAGTAGCCCCGGTTTAGATCAATGATGTACGTTAACATACCTTTTTTTAAATAAGATAGAAGTAACATTACTGCTAGAAAAGATGCAAAAAATGTGAAGTTTATTCGTCTTTCTATCTCTTATTAGTGTCATTTTTTCTGCAAAAATTGTAGTAATAACCACCTCCGTAGATAAGTAAGCGACTGAGTTTCAATATCTGTTACGGGGTGTTTGATTCAATTGTCGATAAAAGAAAAAATGTGTCGCTTTGTATGTAAAGAAAGCCCATCACCTTTCTTATAAAGAAAATAATAATTTAAAAAGAAGTAGAAATGTACCTAACCGTTATTATTAGGGATAGCGGGAACTCATAATTTTTCAATTAATGATTTATTTTGAATTAATGATCAAAAATACAAATACATTTTTAAGCTAATAGATAAATATCTAATATCGTTCAGGTATATTCGATACGCACATATCTACACAAAAACAATTTTACACGTAAATATGTAAATATTTGAGATTCAATAATTGTTTACATATTAATCGCTTTGATACGTGATGCTTGAATCTCTGTATTAAGTATCCTTCAAGTAGAGTATTTAACCCATCGATCAAAGTCGGCAAGTACCTTCTAGTGTTAATTGTTTTCTGTGCCGACCAACAATTAAACGTGGGGTGGCGGCTTTGTACCACTCCTCAGAACGACGGCAATTTCCGTTCAACGACGCCTGTTAACAACACCTGTGTTCGCTTTAAATATACAAAGTTAAAACATGGAAAAATTAAAAGAAGTAGGAATACTTGCGTAAGACTTTCCATAGATGACCTGATTCTGTAAAGAAGTATGACCAGCTTAATATCAAGGTCTTGGGTTCGGTTCCCGAGAAAACAAATTGAAAATCACAAAAGGCTGATCCCCTACAAAGAACCTGTTGTCCATACGGTCCATACCCAGCCAAAACTTATTGGAAATCAGTCAAGAATACAACATTGTTACAGCTATGGTGGTATTAACCGTAACAAATTAACATTTATAATAATTAATTGTATTTACTTCTTATTAAAGTAAAACGAAACAAAAAATGTAGTTCAACGGTCCATTGGGCTAAGTTTGATCGATCAAGAATCTTCATTCGGAGCTATTTTGTGCTGTTTGCTTCCAGCTCGAAATGGGAATAAAAAGACTTTTAATAGCTAGCCGAGCCATTAATTCCTTGAATAGCTATTCAAATAATCCACATTCAAATTGAATGATAAAACTCATTGAATATATATATACGTATTTTAATATTTAATAGTATTGAATTAATACTGTATGGAAGAGCTTAAGGTTTTTTTATCATGAAAATCATTCCTTATGGTAAGAGAGAGGAAGAAATTTGCCTTCCTTTTCGGCTTTGCTGTAACCGGATACTAAATTTATTTTACTATGACCAGCGGAATTTTTATATGAGGTCGATTTGATGAATTTATTCAACGCGCTGATGGAAGTGGGGCGCGACACGATTGCTTGATGCGCACTTATATCACAGCTTGAAGTGATGTTTTTAATGTCGCCGTGTTTAAATAATAACACTTTTTATAAAAAATATTCAGTTAACTCTCATTTAATTTCATAGCAAAATCTGTGACCCGAATAATTATTTAATAATAGAGAATAATGTTCGGTTTCCTATGTTTAACGAGGTAAAGCATTTAGAGATTAGATATATAAAATGTAATATAGGTCTTACATAATATAGGTACCATTAGATCGAAGTTCATTTGATAGTAGGAAGTCTGTTGAGGCCCACGTAGTTTGTCCATCAATCAAGGAATGTCTTAAGTAAGTGGAGTGTCCATTTATGGGAATGTCTCACAAGCTCTCTTGGGATAACGGACGTAACCTACTTAGCTAACCTCTGTTTGGAAGGTTTTTAAGACGAAAATATTACGGGATCTGAAACACAGTGATAACCTTAGATTTCTTTTTTGTTTATGGCAAAGTACATATAGTCCATCGTATTATTTTCTTCTAATTTAAGATACCTAAGTGATGTGATATCGTCGTTTTTTATTCATAAAATTAAATCTATAATATTAAGATTGGGCTCATGTTAATTTGATAAAAACTGATCATATTCTCTATTTGCAAGTACTCTATCCGAAATATATATTTGTTTTCCCAAGATCTGAACCCAGAACCTCCTGTGCAATACGCATTTATTGTTAGACGCGTGAACCACTACTTAGCCACTAATAAAAAAGAGTAGGGCGTAAAAGCGTCGAAGATAAAAGGAAATTGGTTTCTAAA
This sequence comes from Aporia crataegi, assembly GCA_912999735.1. Lineage (NCBI taxonomy): Eukaryota > Metazoa > Arthropoda > Insecta > Lepidoptera > Pieridae > Aporia > Aporia crataegi. Next base: position 7,206,141 of record OU538736.1, read on the forward strand.
TAAAAATATTCGATTGCTAACCAATTATTAATATTTACCTACTAATAAGTGTTCAAAATATTTTTTTATACTGTTGTCAGAAAAGAGTGTTAGAAGAATGGAAACTTTATTAAGTTTCCTGCTTTTAGGAATACCCGACGAGACTCTTTTAAATATGTATTACTTCCGTATATTGAAAAGGAAGTAAAGAACTCTACGTGGTTAATAATAAAAACGTTTTCGGATCATATCAAATAAATATTTATAATATTATTCCATTTCCGTTGTGAAAATAAGGAATGGCAGTAAAATTTTCTCGGTAGTATGATATTGCTCAACGGTTCGGCTATCTACATTTTACAAAGGGTGCTATGATCGGTCAAGCCACAGTATAGAAAACATTCAATGAGAAATTAGAAAAACAATAGTGCTTTTTTTGAATCTGCTTGAAGTCGTGCTTGAAGTGAGAGTCGTTCAGTAGGTTCGTGTCCGAGTCATGGGAAGACTTATAATTTAATTCTAATCTTATTCCATCAAGTGCGCGACGTTATAAGAGGGCATCATTAGGATTAGTCATTGGTAGATTATTGAATTGACACACGGCCTCTAGATGTTGGAAGCAACTTAACATTTGTAGATGTATTGTCCGCCCTGTAAACTCAGAACTTCTCTATAAAACGGTTTAATTTATATACCTAGTTTATTATAAAGCTCATATAAAGCCCATATCTGTAATATCTTTCTAGTTAAGAGGAGAGTGAAGTGACGATACGCGACGTGAGTAGGTATTTAAAAAAATGCTATCTCTTTCATACCGCTTTGCCTCACTCCGGGCGTGCGATAGAGAGAGTTGCAAATCTTAGAGGCAATTACCTACATTTCCTTTTTAAAATAGTTTTGGGCGATAACGTTTTCACCTCCCTAAACATTTACGAAATGAGATAATTTTGGTCTATTTAGATTCAGTACACCTTAATCTAGGTCTGTACGTTTTTTTTTTAGTAATTCAGATTAGTTTAATTTAAAAAAATAAAAATTCTCGTGGAAGATTTTAAGTTAAAAATATAGATGTCTGGATGCTAATAACTTCTATCATACGCAATATTTCTTTAAAATAAAAACGAACGGACCTAATTTTTCATTTTATCTACAACATTTCCAAAAAAATTGAATTTTCAAGGGGGGGGGGGAAAACGTTATCGCTTTTTGTATGAAAATGTCACACAATCTAATTGCTTCACAATCCTCTTAAGTCTTACATCGTCCCAATTAGTACTTATTTAACTTCTTCACTTGAATTACTGCCTGAAAAATATAATATAGTAGCAGTTGTTCACTTTATTTTCTTACTTTATTCTGGACACAGCTATCAGTCGCTTTACATTGTTTATTCAACAGATGCGATGCGATAGACGTGTTAAATATATCGGGACTTTGTTGCGAAAGATAAAACTTTGCGATCACTCGTGATAAAAATTCAATTTTCAAATATGCATGTTAATTTTTCAATCGCTTCGGGTTGAGAGGAATTTGTACGGTAATTCAGCATTTCCGTTTATAGTTTAGCGTTCTACTTTTGAAGCGTTGAGGAAGTTTCTAAAGTGTTTTGCAGTTAACGTATAAAACAAAACGTATGCGGTGTGTGGTGGTAATGCAAACACGATCGAAACTTGGACGAGGAGTGATGTAATGAACAACAATCTACCTCTGGAAGGCCCTGTGTAATTTAAAGAACAAACAAGCTACGTAGCTGAGCTCACGAATGCAACAAACAATGTTCCAACGCTAAACTAACTCGTGTCCTTTATGAATGGTACATTCATCTTTGTCTTTGCTCGTATATTTTATATTGGAGAGACAATTCTTTTAGGTACTTAATACCAATAACGCGTTATGATACTTCAGTTATTTCCTTTATATATATATATGTATATATTACTAGCTGACCCGGCAAACGTTGTTTTGCCATATTAATTTTTGGGGCGGGCTACCCTTATAACTTAGGGATAAGAAAAATAGATAGTAGCCGATTCTCAGACCTACTGAATATGCATATAAAATTTGGTAAAAATCAGTAAAGCCGTTTCGGAGGAGTAAGGTAACTAACATTGTGACACGAGAATTTTATATATAAGATAATTAAATCCAAAAATTCATCCCTATCAATGATATTATAATATATTGTATACAGTATTGTGTATTGTGTTGTGTGTTGTTTAACTCCCACAAAACGATTGAGATTCTATCCGCAACTTCAACCTTGTTTATGGAATATCAAACCTTTATCGCAATCTGACTTTAAAAAGCAATTTATTTTATTTTGTTAAGGGAATATAATATGAATAGGACATGGTTATATGTGCAGTTAATGGAATACTATCTAAATATTGGTCTTGAATAGGTTATATATTGGATTAATAGTAATAATTGTACAGAAAAATTACTGAATTGATCAGATAGAGAACATTTAAAAGGAGGCTTCATAAATAAAACATTAAACCACAAGATTTATCCAAAAAAGAAGATGTTTGTACAAAAATCTTAGGCTCAAAAAAGCAATACCACCCCAGATGAGTTCGGATCAAGTCGAGCGTTATCAAGCTCAGTTAATCCTGTCTGCTGTATTATTGAATAAATTTTCCGTTTAGACTTTGCCGTTTTATACGAAACCAATGTATTGGAAGAATTCATAGCGTCGCGATGATTCCGTATATTTGTTCTCGAATTATCAATCGGATCACGGATGTTAAATGAATTTCCATGCTTAAATTGTCTCAATAGTTAATCGTCACCTTGGTTCAGTCTAAAATTCAATGCGTGGTATGTCGGAATGTGGACATGGACATAAAATGAGTCCGCACTATACACGACTATGGTAACTAAATTTTATTTTACACTTAAATTGTAATTACTTAAATCGGTTCATCTAGGCTAGATTTGCCTTTATTGTGAGTTATGGAAGTGATGGAACTGACACTTCCATCTGTGAGCCTTAACAAAAACGAAACTATATCATAAACTAAATTGAGCAAAAATATTAAGCTACATTAATCACACAAAAGTTCACACCTTCCTCGAATATTTACTTTCAATTTAGATTTTAAAGTGTTTGTCTTGTAATATTTATTTTGAATAAAGAATCTTACTATTTACCATATGAACATAAAGATAAGACGAATATTTTTAATTCACACTATAACGGACTTCAGTAATTGGAATATATGAGAGAGAATATTCAATTACAATTAAACATGCAAACATCTAGTATTTGCACTGAAGTTCTATCACAAAGGCCATCACAAAACAATTATGTAGTGTAGTGGAAAGCTGAGAAGGAATATTGCTGTTTGCATTAAGTTGTGTATTGGAACGTAGATGCATACCTAGACGGACATAAAAGTAAAGTAAGTAATGAGGAGGCAATCTGAATAGTCATAGGCATACCGTATCTTTGCGTTTACCACTGATAATTAGTCCTTATAATATAATTATATAATATATAATATAATTATCAGTGGTATTCATATTCCTATTGCTATGCACGCCGCTTCATCATAATTTGGCAATAAGAAAAAACGCGTTGCAAAGCAAATAATATATATATATATTTTTTTGTGGATTTAAATATACATGTATTCATGTTAAAAATATTTTTCTTTTTAAATGATTGTGAGAAAACTAATTTGTAGGCACAATAAAACTCGTAATTTCAAAGTAACTTTTCTTTACTGACTGACCATAGTTAAAAACTCTACTATTCTCTATTACTCCTAGTCTTTCACATCCACAGAGTAGCAACGTCACTCCAATGTCGCCGACACCAAAGATTGCTCTACGTAATCTCGATCTGTATAAAATGTTGCCAACATGATATAATTTAATAATATTAACATTATTATATATTCGCAAAATTTGGCGGCACACTTTTGAAATTTGGCGGCACACAAAAGTGCCGCAGCACAGTGGTTGAGAATCAATATAAGGCTTATATAAAGACTAGCCATGCATGTGATTAAGTACGCGCCAATAAACGATATAAATGGAATATACAGTTGACCCGTGGTAATTCGGCCCCTGACTAGTCCGGCACCCCTTGTAATCCGACATGACTATTATTATTAAATATTTTTTTGACTGTCTTCGCTAATGTAGATAATGCATGATTGAGCAAGTTACAACTTGTACGCGAAAATATTTTTCATGAAATGTCAGACGAAGAGATTATAAAAGAGATTTCTAGTGACACAACTATAAATCAGGAAGATGACGACGAAGTAATTGCAAGTACTTCAGAGTATAACATATAAAATCTTATGATTGGATCTGAAATTTGTCGGATTAAAAGGTACTTGTTTGTAAAATATTCACTGGGCTCTACTGTACCTTATATTATACAGGAGGTTTTCCATAATATATTTGTAAAAACCGAATTTCAAGCAGTCGGACCGTTTCTACGATTACCGCGGACAAACACAGCTCCTATAGCATTTTATTATTATTATAGAATATACTATCGACCCGCCCGGATTTGCACGGGTATAAAACATATATATAAACCTTCCTCTTCAATCGCTCTATCTATTTAAAAAACCGCATCAAAATCCGTTGCGTAGTTTTAAAGATTTAAGCATACATAGGGATATAGGGACAGAGAATGCGACTTTGTTTTATACTATGTAGTGATACGTTTAAGCAGATGTAGATCTTGATATTATTATACTTTAAATAAATTTTAAAAATTTAGAGTAAATTTAACTATAGATAAATTATAACATAATGTAATATTTCAAATGTGAGTAATTTTTGAAGGAGCAACTTATTTTTCTTTATCAATTTAAAATGTAAAGTACTTAGGTATTTACTTTAGGATTTGAGAATACTTAATTGAGTTTGGGTGATTTTCTCAATTCCGGAACCGCCCGAAACCAAAACAATGTGTATCGAAAACTCTGAGCTTACTCATGCTAATGTATGATTTATGTAAATGTTGTTCAAATGATGCATTAATACTATACTAATGCATAATACAATAACAATACCACGATTAAAACTTAATTATATGAGTCAGAAAAAGTAATTTTATTTAATGTATGAAATTGTTAATGTACAGGCGAACATTTCTACAAATGGTCAATTATTTCAATGAATAAACTTAGTTTAAATCCATACATTCCCGCTTCAGAGCGATTGCTTTACGTAACGTGTCGTCTTGTTTACTATATGTCTTGAGATTAGAGGTAAACTTAGTATGACTTTGACAAAACTGTTCATACAAATGTTATTCCAAAGTTATACGTGTCAACATCCTAGTATAAACATATTAAAACAGCAAAAAAAAATTCGTTTCTGTTTTCGGTTGATTTTTGAATTCTTTGGCATTATGATCAATAGAAAACGTAAAACAAGTAAAATATGATCCAATAAATCTAATGCATCAAAAAAATAAACAAAAAAAGAAAATTTATAAAAAATAAAACCTCTTAAATCTGTAAAATATTTTATTCTAAAATTACGGGTCAATTCAATAATGCAAATACTTAACAAGAAATTGTTCATTGTTCTCTAGCTATGAATTCCTTTTAGACTTATTCATGTTTGTTATAATATCTTTATTTTCAATTATAGGAACATGAATATTTTCAAGATTTCTCGTACATATAGTAATTACTTTTCTTCTTTATCTCGTTTAATAAAGCGCTCTTTTTGCCATTTCAAATCAACAATATTATAAATTATGACTTTCTAAACATTTTCAATTCAACGCTAAATCTAAAAAAGTATAACTGACAGATCACAGGATGTCACATTTTGATAGATTCTCTATGGTCGTAATGTGCATTCTGACATATCGCTAGAATAATGGCGGGTTAGCCATTAGCCATACCAAACTTAAACCTGGTTTATAAGTCAAACACTTCTACATATATACTTCGTTTATACTTAACTAGCGATCTGCCCCGGCTGCGCATGGGTATAAAATAAAAACATACAACCTTTCTCTTTAATCACTCTATCTATTTAAAAAAACCGCATCAAAATCCGTTGCGTATTTTTAAAGATTTAAGCATACATAGGGATATAGGGACAGAGAATGCGACTTTGTTTTATACTATGTAGTGATTTATATATGATATAAATAATATGGTACTCGGTATAAATATGGTATAGAACGTTTTTAGTAGAGCTTTAAGAGATTGCGCTGATATATTTTTTATCGCGCTATCAAAGTTCTATCATAGAAACAATAATTCATGATTAAAGTAGCTTATACTTTGTTTTATAATGTGTAGTGACTATATCAAAAACAGTAATAAAACAAATTATTTACGATTATATTACAACCTATAGATATTCTGTCAATTGAAAAAGTATGTAATAGGAAATATTACGACAGAATCATATCACTGTATGCTATTTTAATGGATATCACAAAACTTATTTCTATTTCAAAACAAGCAACTTGAAATGTTCATTTTGAAATTTCACATACTAATTAGTATTTGCGAAATGTACCTACACAATTTTAATGAACTATTAAATTAAACTTAAAGCAACATAAAATGAAACAATACAAATGTTACCTATTGATTAGTATAGACCGTGCAAACTTTGAACAAATCATAATCAAAGTCAATTATTTTTCCGAATATGCATAGTATCATATATGGGTACCTCCACTTCCTGAAAAGAGGAGAACAATTTGAAATCGATAGTTTGCGATGTAAAACTCTTTTTAGAATTTTTATTGTACTTTTTGCGTCAATCGAAACAGCTTACGAAATAAAGAACGCTGTACCTATGATTTCAGTTTTAAACTTGCGTCTATGACTAAGTTTACGCGGCGCTACTAATATGAAAATCATTTTTAATCACGATAAGACTATGTTGGTATGGTTTCACGTTAAAATCATATTTTAATGACGATAAATTAGTTACGTAAACAAAGCTTACCTACATTATATGTTACTTCAAGCTACGCGTAATCCTCTTGTAAGTTCTTAAATCTTTTTTTTGTTAATAATATTTAGAGATTATTTTTTAGTAAAATTCATAAATGAAAATTCATTTTATGGAGGTGAAACGTTCAAAAAGTGAAATTCCGTAAGCTTAATATTACATATATGCATCAGTTTCACTGATAATTTTCTTTACAGGCAAGTAGGTGAACTCTTTCGAACTCAGCAACGCGCAAATGCATGAACTATTTAGCCATGGAGGCGGCTTGGCATCAAACACTTTGGAAAGATGGAAGTAAATAGACCACAGTGACAATGACCCTTAGACAAAAGTCAAATCAAGATTTTATAGTTCTGTTACTCTAGCACCCTCCCTATCTATCATAGCAGATTAGTGTATATGATAAATAATATATATTCAACGTACATGCCTACATGGTTGTTCTACTCTCTCAAATTATATTTCAAAGTATTTTCCATAATAGCAGGTTGTGGGCGCAAGTAGAGTGCAATTATATTTCAATCCGAAATCGCTTCCTTTGCTCGTTTTGTAACCACAAACAGTTTTTCAACCTAGGAACTGTACGATGTTGGTTAGGACTTCACTTAATTGAAATAAGTTCAGTTTTTATTAAATATTTTCAAAATAAGAGATAAAATGAAAATATTTTTATTACCAGCAGGCATTGCAAGTAATTGTTATATTATTTTACAGATCAAACCAAGATCATAGAGTTTTCTTGGTTCTATTTTGTAATCATTTTTTCTTAAGCGTTTATCTATACATTTTATCGGAATTCTAATAAACTTTTACAATGTATAATTAATCGGAAAATCATGTAAAACAGACGTAGAAAATATCTGTTCTACGGTTACGGGACTCCTTCGAAAGGAGATTAAAAGGTACAATGTAGGTGAAACTCTCTTTTATCGCGACACATAACAAAGGCACTTAGCAACAGGTGTAAATGAAAAGTTGTATGGTTTAGTTTTCCCACATTTATGCCTTCTCAAACTCTGAATATATTGTTTGTTTAACGAAGCTCTAGCTTGTTCTTTTGTAATATAATATAAATTGAATTAAATAGCAGGACTTACTTAATAATTGTTATGTAATAGAAAATCATAAATTAAAATATCTTTAACCCTAAGTCACTGGAACGGCTTACAAATGTTTGCCTTGTAATATTATCATCTACTTTTATTAATTGCTTTTCAAAGTCAGTGTATAAGATTTTACAATTAATTTTATACAACAATAATTTAGATTAGCTAGGAAGTGACTAACTATACGATTTTTTTTTATTATAGAATTTTTTTATTTTATTTTTATTATAGAATTTTAGTTTTATTATAGAATTGTTTTGTTTAGTTTCCTTGTTTTGTTGGAAATTCACCATATAGAATACTTGCAGAAAATCGTCTCAATTAACGGCATTAATTACATTATTGGCTCGGCTACTTCCGGCAGTTACGCGATAACACAACGTAAATCAAACGCTTTGCATAATTCGCCCTGTAATCTGTAAATCTTCGACTAATGGCTTCTGAATAGCACATATGCTATATAATAGGAACTGAAGCTTAAACTATTTTCTATGCTACAACCTAATGATCGTTTCTTCTAGAAGAAATTTTAAAGCTGTTGTCATGGAGATACCGTGCTGTCTTCGAAGTTGATGATTTGTAATATTAAAATTACACAATTATCAACTATAAAAAAATACACTATAAATATAATAAAAAAGGTTAAGTATAATGCAATAACGTGGAAAATTTTCAAAAATAAACCTAAGTCCGGTCTGGTCAAGATTTAAAAAAGGAACGAATGAAGTTAACGGCCGATGCATCGAATACTCGTAAAAATGCAGGAATTTTCGAGTACCACTATTAAAAATAAAGGTTTAAAAATCCAATTTGAGGTCAATTTGAAATCTGGACGTAGTAGAGGCGGTAGTAAATGAAAGTTCGTAGTCGTTTTTCTGCGGTCTGTGCACACGTTCGGCCTCTCTAAGGGTAATCATAGAGATTGGTTTTCTAACACGATCGCGTACTTTGACCCTTGAAATTCGTCTGTCCCGAATCCCGGTCCCAATTGTGATAGTAATTTCTAAATGAGAAAACCATTTAGACTCTTAATTATTGTTTGTTTAGATACTGCGGTGTAGGTAATTCTAGTGTATTAACCTTTTTTATACAAGGATATATAAGATATATTTTGTTCGGCAGTCTTATATACTTTTCGACTAAAAATATATTATTTTTAAACTGGGTGGAATTTTTAATGAAAATAAATTAATTCCCGCGTAAAATGTCTATATGTATATCTTTTGCTCCAGGAGGGGATAAAAAAATCCACTTTGTATAAAAAATATTTAAGTTGAAATACTAAAATTTAATTGTCAGTCGAAATATTAAAAATATCATTTTGTAAATTATATAACCCTCTTACTTAAAAAGAATTCTACACTTGAAACAATTTCTGAAATACTTTGTCATTTTCTCACTGACGTGCAATCGTTGTTGTAAAAATGAGAAGAAAAGAAAAGATCTCAGTTGTGCAACAGTAAGTAAATGGATTATATAGTTAAACGAAGTGGCCGATCGCTATATTATTTTAAAATACAGAATATATAATGAAGGTAAATAAAAAATAACTTTATATTAAATGTTATGAGGTCATGTTACCCACGAAGACAAGCTTACTCAACTTTTATCTTACATATAGGTAAGATGGAGTAAACACTTGATTTAAGTTACATAGGAGCAGGTACGAGGAGAACCCTTGAACATCACGTTCACTCAAAACGCACGTAGACAATTAACCTCCAGCCAACTGTTCTTTGATACATGTTCTCACAAAAATCAGAATACCCGAAGCCTTTTTTTCAGCTGAAAGCTCTGAATATTCAAATCGTATTCATTATAAATGTTTCATTTACCCTAATAGGGTAAAGAACGAACGTGTTGTCCTGATTCTTTAAAAAGCCGGTCAAAAGGTTGATTCTTTTTCTAAGAAGTTAAATCCTACGCGGCAAGTTATCATACGTTCTAGTTTGATATTAGAACAAAGGAAACAACGGATTCTTTCATAAAACAGATTTTTCTTCCCTTCCTTGTGTATTTAAAAGTAATATAATTGATAAGCATTGACGTTTCTGAGGTTAATAAAAACTTGACACCATGTATATATTTTTAGGCCTTTTCACTTATGGCTCCTTTAGTAGATTTTCATATGTTTAAATGTATATAAAAATAATAAAAAAACAATACATCGATTAATATTACAAGCATTACAATCACTGATAACTATCTCAAACTTAATTTATTTAAAAATTATAATCAAGAACGTTATGTAATGAGGCCAAATTAAAACTCACAAATTATTTAAGTTTAGCTATGGACATTGTTGACTAAGGAAAATGTGTCGTTTGCCAAAAAATTCTAATTCCCGTGAATAGGGTATCATAACTCTCAGGGATGTCTAATTAGGAACATTGGGCTCTTGAAAGGAAACTTATGAAGGCCATGTGTCATGATAACTAGCTAAGGCGACCCCTTTATTCTATTAAGAAAAATTCCACGCATCCAGGGAGAAAGTCGGCGTTTTGGATCCAAAAAACAATTGAAGAAATTGAAAGTATAAACTATAGTTACATATATAATAATAACAATAAAGCCTTCACAATAATAATAATTAAGCCAAAAAGTTTTTTTTTTACAAAATGATTAAGAAGGCCTCTTCCAATTCTTTCCATTTATTCCTGTCTGGTACCTACTTTCCTGGTCCATGTACCGTCTCCCAGCTGCTTTTAATTTTAATATTTTTATTCAATTTTTCTATACCTCTTATAATGTGGTCTGTCCATTTCCATTTGAGTTAACGTATTTTATATGTTACATCGTCTACTTTAGGGCGATATATGTTTGTTTTATTTCGTATTCTGTCACTTCTCCTTATCATCGCTGTCTAGCAAGTTTTATTTTTGCGATTTATTCTTTAGTGAGAGCTCAAGTTTGACATCCATAAGTCAGGACCGGTAGCACGCAGCATTCATTATTTAAAAAGTTGTTTATTATGATATATGTGTCACAAAATATTTAGTGTTTTAACAGGGTAGGAATAAAATTATAAATAGTAACATTTTAGACGCTAAATATAAAATCGCATATAGAAATCGTAAGAAATATCATTCTCATAACATAAAGGATACAACTACGTCAGACCCACAGTAATAATATCGTCACTGTTGGAATAATATTACGACAATAGCCAAAATCGCTTCAACGCCTATCTAAGCCGCTCACTCGCCACTATTTCTTGTTACAATTGCGAAAAACTCTATTCAATAAATCTCCTTTATCCGATATCATAGCCAGAGAGGCAGCAGAGGATATGATTACACTGAATATTCAGGGCGAGTAGTTTTGAATAGTATGACAGAGAGGTCAGTCATATTGAGCTAGCCAATTGATCCGGGTGGGGTGAGTGGTGACTGCGAAGCGACATCGCGCTGCTCTTTTGTGAACTCGACATCTGTGGAATGTTCTCTTACATAGCGAAATTTAAATGTTTATGTACATCAGACGTCGAATTGACAAAGTTTATTACCGTGTCTCAGGTATTTTAAGGTTCACAACTTCAACTTTAAAACAATGGCTACGTTCCAAACGAAACTTGTTTAATGATCTTGAGTACATTTATAAAGTTTTAGCGTTTTCTTTTTAAAATAATTGGCACAGAGTAAGAGTTACTTCTGTACCTTAGCTGGTCACCCATCGAAATTTAATGCAAATAGCGCATTTTGAGTTCAACTACTCAGAAATTTAAAAATATGTAAGGCACTGAATCCTCACTGCGAATCAAATTATCTTGAAATTATGACCGCAATACAAGCAGTAAGAATGCTCACATACTTATTAAAATAATTTTTTTTAAAAAGATTTATTTACTTTCTCGTGGTGACGGAAATTATTATTTGGTAAACCTTGAAAGGAGCTTCGCATCATCCAACTTATTATACTTGTAACTATACTTATACTTGAACATGTAACTCAATCACGCCTAAACGAGTCTATTCTACACATAAGATAATCTCGTGTATAACGTTTCGGGCTACATCACCTATAAAAATCAATAAAAAACTTCTTTTAATATTAATATTAATTGCAATAATATATCACAGCCATTCTCTATTGTACTGCTTAGTTGATTCATATCTATTCAAAGTGAAGTCACGTACCCGAACTGAATTAGATTTTCGTCGAGTCAATTTTCATAAGATCGCAAACGAAGCATCTTACCCCACTCCGTAGTGGTATTTTCCACGCGTGGCGTGATATTACATTATTAGCGGAGAACATGCATTGCATTTCAAACAAGGCTTTTAAACGGCTCTGAAACTTTTATATCAGTTTACCCATTATTAAAAACATGTTTTTATACTAATAAAATAAATAAATTGTACAGGTAGTATTTGACGAACTATTAGGGCTCAATAAATTAGTATCAGTAATTAGTAATTTATTTTTATTTCTCACCAAGTCTATTTTCTGTTATCTGTATAATTTGTTAAGGTTTTTTTTTGCAAATTAAAACATGCCGATGGTTAATTGAATTATCAACATAGCATGCAATGCAATTAAATTTAAAAAAACTGTTGTTTGTTTTATTTGTTTTTATTGTGTTTTTTAAACCCGTAATAACTACAACTTTTTTTTTTCAGTACAACTATTCTCCAGACAAGTACGCTTAGTGCTCACTACCGTGATACCGATTATGATTGAAAAACAATAAAATAGACAATAAACAATGAACTGAAACCGTAAATCTGCCTCTTGAGATGGTGAAGACATAAAAAGTGTTCGATGCGTCAGTTACAATCACAATACTAGCATTCAATTATTGCGGATGTAGCCTGGAGTATAAAAACACAAGTAAAACTCAATTTTATACAATAGAAACAGTAGAATCTCATCCAATTTTGCATTCAATCTACGACCACGAAAATTGCGTCTTGTGAGATGACCCACCACATCCACTCGCCAAGTAAAGCGATGACCTAATCCGTTTTATTTGATTCGGGTTCCTGATTCGAGACTGGCTTTAGCACCAGCACGTAACTTCTTTAATATCTTTGGTGTGTTTCAATCAACTTTTTCTTCACGTCACGTTATTTCTAAGCCCAAAACTATTGTTATTTATAAAAACTTTGTATCTTATAGGTAGAAAGTTTTCATTTAAGTGGATTCATTTTTCTCTTTAATTATAAATACAGGTATTAATTATTTTGAAAGGCAAAGTTTACAACATTTGCTGTCGACATCGTGGAATCCCGTCATAGGCAGATGCCTGCATCGGAGAGTAGGTACGGAGAAGTCTGTCGACGCTGTTAGTGTTGTGTGCCGCAGTAGCAGCCCTGCGTTTCTTCAACATCAAATGAGGGTAGATAACGATACCCTCTTTTTACACTAACAGCAATCTCCAGTTCTTCTCGTGACCACGGCCGTTGCAGCACGGTCGAAACGTTGAGGCAAATAAATAATGTTTCTTTGCGCGATAGTTAAAAATAAAAAGGCAAAGTTTACATTTTTAAGTCACCCATCTATACTCTTAATAAAGAGGAAAGATTGTTCTTGATTGTACTGAATAAATTCAGAAACGAATGGAATAATTAAACAAATTATTCAGCTGGCAATACTTATTCTGAGTGACGTTGGCTGTATTGTGGAAGCTTTATTGACATAGGCTGACCTGGATAATGTCGCATTAATAAAGGAAAGCCATCGAATTGTCCTTAAAGCTCATTTTAATCTACTTATATTAGGTATTAACATAGAATGATCACGTGTAAGAATAATAATAGAATACTGTGTACAGAACAGGGCAGACAAATTTCTGCGTCTGTTTCACTGAACATTTCCTTTAAAGGCAATAAGAAGATCGGCTTTCTGTGCCTACCTAATCGAAACATATCTATATGTGTTTTCCTAGGTTTCGAACCCAGGACTTCCAGCGCAACACGCGATACGTTAACCACTGAGCCACTGAGGTTAACAAAGAGATTCAAATAGGTATATTAAAAGGTAAATTAACCAAATGGACGATTGAAATTAATTTGAACACAAAATAAATTTTAATATTTACTTGCTACATTATAAATGGCATATAAAATAAGAGATTGATTAATTCGATGACTAATTAATTCGATATTCGGTATGAATTCTAATTAACGGTTGCAATTGTTTCAAAATTTAAATGTATTACTAGTGTCTTCTATTTATACATATTGCGAGAGAAGTACCCTCGTTATAAAATGAAATCCGTTCATTTTCAAATAAAATCATTTACATTTGAATCCAATCTCGTCTGAGGCGAAAAACTATCTGTTTTCATAATATAAAAATAATAGATGTACATATTATTAGTAGATTTGTTTTTAATCAATAAAAGCAAAAATTACTGAACCAATTTCGACACATTTTAAAACAAAACGTTATTTTTAACTATCCTAACAGAGTTATATCAAAACATTGGCATAGGCTTGGAGTTTATCGTCTTATAAATAAATTATACAATATTTAGAAAGAGTATTTTTTTAAAACACTAGTAAATAATTACTGGAAACTGGCAGACTACATTTTTATATTGGGTGACATTTTAAGAGGAAGAAAATCAGTGATATCATAAGTTTCCGTTTTGAATTTAAACTTATGCTGCTTTGAAACGCAGTGAAGCTGAAACGAGTTTCTTTGATTCTCCTAATTTCACGAGCCGATTAACTTTAAAACTTGCATGGAACAAGGAAAACTTGAGTTTGGCAAACTAATTAATGCGTATCGTTCACTGTCGTCTTATTAACTATTTTGTCATCATGTCAAGACCTTGTTTCAAATGGTAAGTATGTTCATACTTGGCTAAAAAATAACAACTACACGAGATATTTTCCGTGAATTAGGCCACCTTATGTGAAACGAAACGAGAAAAAAATTTATCGAAGGATAACGCGTCTGTAAACGTAGCGTAGCGTAGTTAATCAATTACAATATATCTGAAAGAAAGAAGGAAAAGTATATATAGTTATCTTATTAACGTCATAGAACAACAAAGAGCGCAATACATACATAAAACTAAGAGTGCGCATTAGATCGTTTTGTTCCATTAGATTCCAGTTTCCAAACCCTATAATAGTTTAAGGTCCTTAGCAACTGCATTCCTCCAATACAGCTTAAGTTGTGCCTGTTTCCTTGTGCCAAAGAATAGAAACTTCAGCAAAGAATTAGGCGCAGATTCATAGACCGCACTACTTTGATGAAAGGCGACTTTCAACCAAAAATGGGATCTGTTATTTATTTAAAACTAAACTAATACCGATGCAAAACCTTATTTTGTACTAATAATTTTTTTTTTTGCACAAATATATTTTCTTTCTGTTAAATTATTTGTAATAGGTTTTATACTTTATATATTATTGAATTTACATCTAACTTTATGGAGGGTTAAATTTCTCTTAATTAAAATGAAATGTAATAACTATAAATATATAGTAATGAAATTTATACGTATTGTAATTAATGATCATAATGACGTGACAACAATACATGATGTTAAATATTATTTTCTACAATTAAGATTTGGCGGTGCAGTATAGTTTATTTAATGTCTATAAAATTGGATAAAATATATAAATAACATTTTTTGGGTATAAATTTAAAAATAGCCGCACCTCTCATCCCTAAAAGGGCTGCCTAAAAGTTTTCTGCAGTAAAAAGCATTGTTAGAGCCGAGAGAATGACTGGAGGCTTATAATGACCGCTCAACTTTGGCCCATTAAAGCAAACATATTTCCTTGACAAACATGCTAATTGAGAACTTTGCGCGATTCCTTTTTATGTAGTACCGAAAGGAATGAAACGATTAGAAGTTTTAACTTTAAAGTATAGTGTATTTTTTAATAAAAAATAACAAAACACAATATATTTTTTAGTTTACATGTTTTACATTTAAATTTGGCCCTACCATAACAAAAAATGTAAGATCATTATAATTATCGGAAACTACAAAAACATTGACCGCATCCTTACAACCTTAGTCTAGTTGTAAGAACGTAAGCGTTACAACCGGGAGGTCTTGGGTTCGATTCCCGGTGGAGATAAAAAAAATACTTAGTTTGGCAGGACATATAAAACTGATCACCTACTTGCCCCTAACGATCAGTGAAACAGATGTGAAATGAATCTGCCCCATACCCCACTAGGGGATACAGGACTTCACTTTTAACTACAAAAACATATTATTGAAGAGAGTGGTACTATAACTCTTAGTATGGCATGAGGTAGACACATTCTGTGCCTTCCAGAATTTAAGTCTACATATATAAAAATCATTTGCAGTTCGTTTGCCTCCGTAAAACTCCAAAACGGCTGGGCTGATTTTGCCGATTTTGGTTTTGAAATGTTTGTCAAAGGGATGATTCAAACGGTGAGAAAATAAGGAAAAATTGTGAGGAAGATAGTAAAAACAACAATTTCATTATCCCATATAAACTGCTCTACCTCCTGTCAAAAATTTGACGTTCGATTCTCATCCTAACTTTTATAGGCGGTATGAAGTTTGCCGGGTCAGCTAGTTGTTATTAGATTTTTTTATTTACGACTACAATATATTAAACATTTATTAAATTAAGTTATAGATAGCTATTATAGCTCTTATAAATTGAAGTGTCTGTATATAATTATCCTTATTTAAATAATATATTATCATGGAGTTTAAATTGTTTTCTTTCATTTTGATAGTACATACAATATACCAAAAGATGTGACACAGTGAGTTCTAGTCCACGTTTACATTTATTTGGGTTACTTTGTTAATATATTTCATTTGCGGAAATTGAACAAAAGACCTTCTAAACAATGCCTTAATGTTAGACACATGACCAACTTAGCTACGAAAGCAATTGCGATTCTTATTAAGAGCAGTGATAAATGTCTGCAATATACGGGAATGTAATATTTCGCTTTACAACAACACGGTTGGGAATCGCTCTTTGCTGTTCTATGACATGTTTACTTGTAACAAAGCTTTGTTATAAGGTATGAATAAATGATAATAAACTTGGTCTTTAATTTAATTATTTAAATAAATTTTCTCGACGTTTCAAGTCACGGGCGACTGACGACAAAGATGTTGTCGAAATCGTGACAACTGAAGGTATTGTTGTTAGCGCCATCTATTTTTGACATAATAATTATTTTAAACGTGATATCCTTCTATCAGACAATGGTTCACACATATTTCTGCTTATGTTCCACTGATCAAAGATCCAGGAACTCCGTCCCAACACGCAAATGTGTGAACCACTTAGTCGCGGAGATGGTATATAATTTTATGTACTTAAGATAGAATTACATACGAGTACATAGAAATGAATTATTTATAGTGTGAAATTGATGACAATTTATAACTCCACAAAATCTTAATTAACTTTAAAAAAAGCAGCAACATTGATTTACGAGTTATAATACCACTGGAAGACACACAAACACTTCAATTTTGTGTCGGAGCAATTAACAATTCTTTACAGAAATTGACAAATGTTTTATTATTATAGACGCATTTTATTGTTTTAATATAGTCTGTATTTTGGGTATGCTAAATGACCATGATGAATATGCATTTAGTCGTGAATTTAGAATTGGTTACTTATTAAAATTAGTTGGTCTATAGGATAGACTATAGAGGAACTAGTTTTAGACTCTATAAAACAATATAACAAATTTCTGTAACGGGCATTCTTCGGAACTACCAACCTGATTCTAAAAATAATACAATAGGAAAATACCTATTTTCGTCATAGTCCTATTTATTTCATTATAGATAAAAAGGTAGGTAGTATTTGGAATTCACATTGTCTACGAATCTTGACATTAGCGACGAACAATTGAAATAAAACAATGGGAGGTAAACAATATGCAGGTAAAGAAATATTATCAAACATTTTCGCAATAAACCTCACCCCGTGTGACAAATACTATCATAAAGATATATTATAACGTAAGCGGGGAACATTTTCTTTGATGTATAGTAAAATATTTAACTTGGTTATTTCTTGCTTATTTAGGAAATGTAATATTAAGTTTCCTTTTGAGAAATTACAGTACGGAATTCTATTCTATCAATTTTACTTTAATGATTTCTTCATAATTTTTCATATTTATAAACTAAGTTTGCCCGTGGTCTACGTCACTAAATTATTGAAATATAATCCCTACATTATCCAGGAAATTCAGCACAGGCGTTTCTAAGCTTATCCCGACCAAACGCACAACTTCTGTACGATTTAATAATTAGATTTGACAAAAGGCTGAAACCCAACTTGAAAATAGCTGATGGGATGCGTCACATCAATATATAATAAAATTCATACATTTCTATTGTTGTTGTTAAACAAATGACACATCCCTTCATTAAAATATAACTTGTAATAAAATAAAAATTGCAAATGACAAACATGTCTACAGCAAAATGGATGTTCCCGTGCTAAATAAATTGACTAGAGTAGTAAAGTATAGCTTTGAAATCTTTAAGAGCGTTATATCCAAGCCTGAGGATTTAATGAGGAAGTGCTTTCAGGTCAGTCAATAGAAGGCTCCAATTTGCATTTTATCAGGGTGTGGACAGAAAGTCGCGTGACGTGGCTCAAATTAACATAAGAATGGATCAAGGTGGACGGTTTGTTAATACTTGAAGTTCTTCCTGTTATTTTAATATCTGGTTATCATTCCTTTTCCATTCAGTATAATATTAATATTCCTTATCTTTTTGCTTTTATTAATATATAACATTTATAGAAAGCATATTTTTCTTCAAACACTGATTAGCTGTTTTGATGGAAACTGAAAGGGCGATTAAGCAAATAAAGCCTTCACCTAATTTAACGAAAACTTAAGAAAATAGATTAAAATAAAAACCTTCACTGGCGGTTTAAATACTACTTGAACAACTAACGACTTGAATTATTTATGTATATTTTTGTTGTTATAGTTATTTTAATTTGTGCTGAAACATTCTTAAAGAGCCTTTTATAAAATTTATATTAGTATTTTTTTGAACTGAATAATATTTCGCCCAAACAATTTATTATAAATCTGTCACTTGTATTAATTATGATCCAAATTACAAGTAGTAAAAAGTAAATTTATAATTTTTGCAAACTTTAGTGTAGAATAACAGAAAATATGTTTTGGTACTTAATTGATGGTTATTAGGTTGGTTTTAGATATAAAAATTATATAGACTATAGTGAACTATAAGAATTAGGTCATCGAAACTCGGGCGCACCATTTCTCGTAAGTTATTTAGCATTGCAATGAAAATGAAAGAATTACTAAGCCCGATGGACATTTTCCCAAAGCTTTGTCAACGTGTCACAAGCCGGTTTTATAGTTGCATGATCTTCGGCAGTTTCCTGTCTACTGAAATTTAGGGTCTATAAAATTGATGAACAGACTTTTAATAGCGTTTACCGCCTCGACTTTTGATTTCTAGAATGGCAGACCGTCGTTCTTAACGTGTTAATAGTTTCTTTTTCATTAGGAAATTTTCTTACACATTTTTGTCACACAAAACTAGAATAAATTGTGGTGTGGTGCAAGATTTTGAACAGATTTCAATTTTATTTATTTAATATATGTCTCTATTTTTATATTTGTTACTAGCTGACCCCGCGAACTTCGTATCGCTTCAGTGCCGAATAATAACGTGTCACCTAAAACGTCATTCCATAGAAAACGTATGAGGAAACGAATTTGCAATAAATTAAAATTGCGACTATAATTTGAGATTTAAACTATCCTATCTCTCAAGTTGGATCGAACTGCACATGGTGTGCGAATTTTATTATAATCGGTTAAGTGGTTTAGGAGTCCATTGAGGACAAACATTGTGACACGAGATTTATATATATATTTGTTATGTGGTTGTAGTGCAAAAAATTAACAGATTTTTTGACGGTTCTGGTTTTTTTTATAGATTTTGAGGTGGAATTTATTAGGAACTTTTTAAAATAATCACAAAAACTAAATATGAAAATATATACATACCGTAAAAATATACTAGATGCCGCGCTGGTATCAATCCTTGTTCATTATAAATTGTGGTCTAGGAAATGTGCCACTCAAAACCGTGAAATAAAACTAATTATAAAAAAAGCTTGAGATTAAAAAGCGTTCATACATTTTTAAAATGAATTTTATGGGTTAAGAAATATCTTTATTCTTATTATGCCTTTGTTATTTCTCTATATTGGTATGTGGCGTAAAGTGAAAAGATTTGGGGCACCGTTTTCCATTTTGAAATAATGTCGGCACTTGCCAAGGTACTGTTTACGAAGTAAATCTGCAACGCACGAATAGTACTTTCTGTACAAAGGGGTTAGTAGTTTGCAAGAGAAAGTCAATTTAGTCAAAAAACCATTTAGCTCGAGCGCGAGTGCAGAAGAAACAATATTTGCAACGGAGGCTATATTCGACGCGCGTTTATTGGAATTTGCGGTTGGATGAAAGAAATTGACGGTAAGCCCTCGATGTTGTAAGCTATGGATTAAAACCAACATTTTTTAATTATATCAAAATATCTCTGTTAATAGAAAGAAATCCGAGATTTGATAACAAAACTGATTAATATTGGAAAGATACAAAGTTTAATTTTTATCCCCATTACAGACGATAAAACGACGTCTCGTTAAGAAAATTTTCTTTAGATCGAATGCTCTTTTGTTCAATTCATACGTTGTCATAAGCGGACAATATTTTAGAAAAATGCTACTTTAATTCTATTATCTTGAATCAACATTTCTAGATCTTACTATAACAAATGGTTTCGCTTAAGCAAAATTTCATTTTTCTCGGACCCATAGATAATACGAATTCATAGAGCTAAAATAATATAGAGTGACACGCGATTCGCAAAGCCCTGCCTTCATTTGCATCTAATTGTATAAGGTTACCGGTCCGTCTATTAGCATTCAAAATATTATATCTACTTCGGATTTTGAAACGGATATTTTAAAGGTTTTATTAAGTTTAAAACATGGAAAAGTGGTTGTGCCGTTTGTCCTAAGTTTAAATCTAATAATTCCTGGAAAACAAAAATCATCAACTGAATAGGCACACTTTTTTACTTGCTCATAAAAAAGTGTAACTGACGGACTAAATAACATGTGTCTAGCCTTTGCCCCTTTAGAGCGATACGTAATTTCACTACATAAAATAAAATTAGGTATAAAACTATACTTAATATTTGTAGTTTTTGTTTAGGAGGGTGAATTCTAATACGACTTTCACCGGCAGATAGCTGATTTTGTAACGAATAAGCTTAGGTACTAAGAAAAATTACCTACTGATCACTCTTAAGCCAAATAGACGAGGTCATAGCATTGTAATACGTATGTATAAGAATTTTCAGTATATTATAATATTTGTATACAGTTTTCAGGTGACTTAAAGAAATCTTTTTACGTTTTTTCTCCAAGTACCATTTATTAAAAAAGCTAAGAATTGTAAAGCGAAAGCTGTTAATTTCGCGATGTCGACTTCTTTTCGACTACGGCTCGTTTTGCTACTGTAAGCAAATTTTAATAATGCTCATTGCGGTCCCTCGCTATTTTGCACCATTCGAAATTTCTTAAGCGGACCAAACCAATTCTATAACAAGATTTATTTTTATAATTTGAAAATATTTTTAGCTTTTTGCTTTATTTTCTTTTTCTAAATTCATATATTTTATAATTTGACCTCCGTATATAACATCTGCCCCAATATTTTACTTATGAGAATTGTTTTAGTAGTAAGTTTTAAATGTATAAACTACTGTAAGATATTACGGTATATAATAACCTTTGTAACTGTTGTAATGCCTCCAACAATGTTTTGTATTGATTTGAAAAATAAATGATTAAAAAATGTATTATGAAATTCAGATAAGCGAACTTACCATAAAAAGTGAAGTCCCGTGTCCCCTAGTGGGGTATGGGGCAAATGCATGTCACATCTGTTTCACTGATCGATTTTTTCTTTAGAGGCAAGTAGGTGATCAGCCTTCTATGCCCTGCCAAACCGAGTTTTTTTTATCTCCAACGGGAATCGAACCCAGGACCTCTCGGTTGTAACGCTTACGCGCTTACCACTAGACCAAGGAGGCGGTCAAACCATGGGTGTAAGTAAATGGTACGCTGCGGTTGTTTTCATAAGTGAATTTGACTGTATATTTTCATTATAATAATTTTATCGATGTCCGATAATTTTATCAGATTGCAGGGTCATCAGAAATTCCATGCTTATATTGTTTTAATGTATATAAATATGTCTATATAGGCAAATTGTATGCGTACGTGTTGCTCACAGGTTCTGGGTTTAATGATAGGTAAAACTAATATAAATGTTTTGGTTTAGAAAGGAAATAAAGCTTGTAAAGAAAATATTCGCGGCGAAACCATCCCTGATTAGGGGTTTAGGGACATTACCCTTATTATAAAAAACACATCTATTGAGCTTTATAGGCACTGGCCTTTTATACTATATACAATTAAAAGTACTAGTGATTTGTTTAAATAAACTAAAAACGCTATGTGAAAGCTAGTGTGAAAATTCAACGGTACAATATGCATTTTATAAAACTGTATAGAGAATCATAAATATCATAAAATTGCAAATATTTTCCGCTTTCCTGGAGCACAAAGACGTTAGTGAAGGTAAGTAACAACCCCGGACTTAGCCAAAAAATATAACATTGTTTTATAACCTATTTAAACCCATTTTAATATTAAATTACAACTTTGAGGGAGTTAGGGCTTGTGATGAAGCCTATTTTATAAGCATTGACTTGAAATTTTTAAATATTACAATATATTTTTATGTTCTTTGAGTAGATTCACTGGATCTTTACCTCTCCATGCTATTTCTATTGGTGTATGTGATATGGGCATTTACTTACGAATAAGTACTCTTTTATAAGAAATAGGTTAATATTTTTGTACTATGAAAGCATAGTTAATTCAAAAATGGTCACTGAAAATGAAAGAGACTCTTACAGTACTTGAATTCAGTCATCGTTGTAAACTTTCCTTATGTTTTTTCGTTAATTTGGTTAGTCTTAAGTTATCCGTTGGCTCCTGATTATTAAACAGTTTTAAAATAATCCAATATACTTATTACTCTAGTGTTTACGCTCAAAAA
The DNA here is from genome assembly GCA_912999735.1 of Aporia crataegi. Classification (NCBI taxonomy): domain Eukaryota; kingdom Metazoa; phylum Arthropoda; class Insecta; order Lepidoptera; family Pieridae; genus Aporia; species Aporia crataegi. The sequence goes on from OU538736.1 coordinate 7,229,309, forward strand.
TACTGCTATTGATAATTTTCTAACCTATTTCCTTGATAAAATCTAAATTGTTCCTACGTATTAGTGTTACGGACGTTTTATTAATAAAAGGGAAAATGTGTCGTGTACGCTATCTTTATCAATAATGCTGTAATGGATGTGATTATTATGTGTTTAACAGATTTCATTGATTTTTTCAACGTATAAAAATTGTAAATGTATGCTTAACTAGAAAGAGAGGTGAATTAATCTATTATTTCAACTTTTTTATTATTTATGAACATTTTCCTGCTTTTTGTTATTTCAAATTAAAATGTCGATTTTTTTATTTGATAATTTCAGATCGGTCTGTTGTCCCCAAACTCTAGTCCTTATAGTGAAATATATAATTAGTCACAGGAAGGTCTCAAAGATATGATGTTGACTTGTTCGTTGAAATTAATTTATCGAGATTTACAAATAGTAAAATAAAAAGAAGGTAATAAAAATATTCCCTTTCCCTGAATTCTAGCCTAATATATAAAAAAAAATTCCTGGTAATACTTTATTAAATTAACACTTGTCCAACCACAATATCTTATTTTTTCTTCTCCACATTAAATGAATACTACTGAACCCCAATTTACAGCGCTCTAAGTTAAATAATTAACTAAATAAATTCTTAGTCAAAATAACGCATGAGTATTTATTTACAAGCTTTTGTGGCCTATTTGTTAATATGCTACACAAAATACAGGGAATCTCAAAAGCGTTGAGTGTTGAGTAAATGTTTATTTTACCCACCCTTATAAGGATCAGAGGGGTAGAAAGTTAGTTATTTTAAAGTCTAGTTGTGATTTATAAGGGTAAATTTCTCTTAAAACAATATGCTGCATTTAGCGTTTACCAAATAAACTTTGGATGTGATTTTCGGGAAGCAAAACAATAGTTTCGATTCAAAGCTACAGGCTCTTCACCACTCGCCTATATGTAAAAATATAATAGAAAATTATTAGTTTGGTACTCCACTGATCGTTACGCTTACTCGCGATATTATGTCTATTACTGCCTAATGATTTAGATTCGTATTATTTTTTTAAATTTAACAAATAATGTCTCAATGTCAAAACACAAAAGACTTTTTTCCTTTTTTACATAAAAAATCAATAAAATACCTTTTTAGGTTAATAGTTACATTTGATATTTCTGTTTGAAAGTCAACTTTCATCAAAGTTCGGTGTAAGAATTTCAGCCTAAGAGTAATAAATATAATGACGCCAATTTTGGTGTTCATAAAGTAAACTGGAGTAGCTTAGTTAAACTATTTCAAAAACAATTTTAGTACTGTCATACGATTTCTAAATTTAGTTCTAAGGAATAACATATTTTTTTGAAATGTAAATTTAGAGAATTTTAGTTGAGTCAAGTTTTCAGAGTTTACCTTCTGGTAAATCAGAATTGGCAACGTTATTTTATACTCGTATATCTGAAATAATATTAATTGAATTTCCTAGAAACATTTGTTGAATGCATCGTCACTATGACTACTGCGTGGAACTGTAGAAGTCTTGTGGTATATCTCAAGTCAGTGTTCCCGGTGATTTGTTCCCCGCATCCTGTTTATTCATGCAGTTCCTAGGCGATTACCTCCTCGCGCTGCTCATGAATATATTTGAATAATTTCCAACTTAGGTGTAAGTGATGCAAGTTTCTGTATTAAAAAACTCTAATAATCACTTTTACATTTTTATCTCGTTTCCAATTTTTTTATTTCTTAGCCTACAACTGGCTAAAACTGTATTACATACTCCCTTTGTGGAATTTATTCGTGACGTTACCCCGAATAATCGATTGGCTTATTGCGTATCGAGCAAAGGCAGCGTGAGATGAATTGAAGTCGAAATCGGAAGTGAGTTCGCCCAAGTGATTTACACAATACCCTTACTGGACACCCAGTTTATATAAATAAACTGTTTTATATAAAAACTCTCACGTTTTACCTTTGATTGGCTATGTGAATTTTCTTGGTTTCGATAACTGAGTCATTGATATTCAATATGACGAATAGTAATGGAATTAGTTGGCTATTGCATTGCGATTTCTATATCTTTAGAAAAATCTGTAACACATCTATGGAATCACAACGGATATCAAAAAAATAATGGAATTTTGAAAATAGACCCAGATGTTGAATAGTATGTAAATATATACATGTGAAGAAGTAGTTTATCGTGTGCCAGTACGTATTATATTTACGTCAAAATTAGCTTAAACCTCCTACCAAAATTTATCGACTCATTTTCAACACAGGAGTATATATCTAAATATATTTTTTACAAATAACTAATGTGAAAAGTAACAGTAACTTTGAATCAGCAATAATAAAGACGAATGAAATACATTCGACGAATTTTCTTTAAACATAGTCCATAGATAATAGAAACGTGTGAGTTGTGACTTGTGATGGATTCAACTGAGTAACTGATTTTAATCTTTAGTCAGCTTTCAACAAAATTAACCGTTCAAACGCCTTTCAATCTCTAAAAGAGAAAACTCAAAAATGTTGCAGCAACATTTGAATTTTGGAGTTGAATATGACATTGCAAATTCCAGACTTCAATATTTTGTTTTATAAAATTTATGTTGTTATAAACTTTCGTACATAAATTTTTAGTGATTTCTTCCTTCTGAAATAAATAACCTTCAAATTGTACCCATAATTCATTTCAAATAGTTATATAATATGTGTATTATTGTAAAATATTTAATTTAAGTTGTTTATAATAAAATTCCGTTTGTATTTCTTAACCCCCAACGCGAAAAGAATAAACCGATTATGAACTGTCACTGTCACTTTTAATTTTTATGAAAACTAACAGGATTAAGATTGTTTTTAGGTACAAATTATGAAGATTTTATTCATTTGTGATTAACATGTTGGGGTTTTTAAAATTGACTTTAATTTTACTTATTGATTTTTCAAATTAACTACTATTATTAAACTTTTTCATTATTAAGATTTTTAACGTTCAAATAATAGAGCTTAGGGTTATATTGAAGTTCAATGTGTTTATTTCATAATAATGTTTTCGAGACACGTAATTAAGCGGTTAACGGATGGATGTTGGTCACAGCTTGTGGTCGCGATCAGCAAACAAGTGAACAGATTGGTTAATTAATTAGTGTTAAGCTGCTTCCCTAAAAATATTTTAACATAAAATCACTTTATCTATAGTTAAACTAATGTCAATTAAAATTTATATTCGTGAGAGTTTGAGATAATGAAAGTAACAGATGCCGTAAATAGCTGAGCTATCTAACGCAAGACTGGGTACTTAGTGGATGAAGTCGCAGCAAAATAAGATTTTAATTAAGTTAGCCTACGTATATTACACCAACTAAGTGATAACACAATCGAGCAATGTCACAAAAATATATGGAATCGGATCGGTGTAATAGATAAATAGACTCCATATAAAAGACTCGAAGACACAAAAACCTGAGGCCGATCACCAACTCAGTGAACTGATCACATGTGATCACATGATGACAAGTGACATTTCTTACAGCCTATCTCCATCGCCAGCCTATCGCCAGGGGCTGCGAAAGTGGAGAGTAAATGAAGATCACAACTAGATAGATTCATCTATCCACGAAAAACTAAGAGATTTAAAAACTCTGTAATTTCTTTAAATAACGCTTTTTAAATAAAGCATTGAATTATTTTAAAATTAATAAATTTAAACCGCAATTTAACCCTACTCCAATATTGGATATAAAGCGTTACATTACTAAAGTTGAAGCCTGTTATAATGCAATTTAAGCTCTATTTTATGCGTAAACCGTTCAATGTATTTTGGATACACGTTAGCGATAACTGACAACGAGAAATGAATTTATGCTTGTGATGCACGATTGGCCGATCGATGCTGTGTCGGCGTCCGTCAAATTCATAACTTGAATATTATGCAACGGTGCATTTTGAAATTAAATCGCGCTGTTATTATAACGCTTAAACAGCATATTTTAGGGTTCTAAATACCTACTGTTAGTTATTTTGGAAACATAAAAATTTAGGAATTAGAAACTAATTTAAATAAGAATACTTCATAAATGGATTCAAATGAAGCTATAAATTTCTTTCATACAAAACGAAAGTAATGCTTAGATTTCAGTTGTTAATACTTTTCAAATTGCGATCGGTTACATCATTTATAACTCCAGAACGACTGGACCGACATTAAAGCTCTCTGATTTAATGGATTCGTCTGTGCGCTAAATAGCGGAATAACTATTCAAATATCGGAAAGATTCACAATAATAGTGATGTATAACAAACCAGTATTAATCTGAAAATTTTAGATAGGTATTTATTTGTTAACATAGGGTCTGTAACACAATGATTGTATAATCAGTGAGGTGCAAAAAAATGGATAGACAAGTGTAGATGATACGAAGTTCAACAGATCAGCCTTTTGGTTATAATAAAAGATTTTTATCAGGTATATATAGACCTAATTTTAGTTAATTTTGTGGATGTTTAAACAACGTGCGCTTATGCATACTAGTATGAAGTGATGCGTGAATGGCTACATGTTTAAGTAGGTAGTCGCTCGTGTAACCAACACGCAACATTGAACTGGACAGAACATGTCACCCCGGGATTTATTGCACCCATTTACTTGCACGTCATATGTAACCGCTTGCGATCCTCGACAATTTTAATATAATTATTGCTTATCAGCAGAACTGTCGCTGTATATTTAAAATCGCTTTTTTTGAATAACCAATTGCTATAATAATATGGCATTCATAGTTAACCTTCTTACAAGTATTAGTCGCCTTCTGGAATAAGTGGTAACGCATCGTTCAATGCCTGAAGCGTACCCGTCCACGTTGTGGACCATGAGTTCGAATTCCAAGCAACAAAAAAATGGGTAGGAACTGAAAAAGACGGATTTTTATTATTTATCATCAAAACTATCGATTCATACATATAATACGATTTTAAAATATTGTCTTTAAATAAACATAATCATATCAATAACACTAATCACAAATAAAAGCTGTTTATCATTTAATAGCAAAATTTAATAAAATAAAGTGATGTTTTATTAAAAAAATATATTGTCATAATACTAAGATGTTTATTTATTACAATTCACAGCTAAATCACTTTTGTTGTATTTTAGAACCTTTTGCTATACTTAAAATTATTCGTTATCCGAATTGAAGGGAAACAAGCTTGTTTAACTTTTATTAGTTTACATAATAACATTCACCAAAGTGTTATTCTCCTAATTTATACGAAATATACATTATTCTATTATTAAACGTTTTTATTTTCTATTAAAAGAAATTACAGATTTATTTACAATAACACAATAACAAATACAAAAGGCTCATCAAAGCCGTTAACTATTCTATTAATTAAGTCACATCCATATTATGAACACATGAAATAAAAGCTTTGCATAGTAAAATGGATGGCTTCGTAAAAGGCTCAGTAATATTCAATCAGTTTAAAGGTAAACAGTATAGGTACTCTATTTTGCAAACACTCAGTTCAGTCAGGAGCGTAAAAAATTGCTCTTTTTAATGAATGTTAAAAGCGCTTGTCGGCTCTTGGTCCCTTGGGATTATTTAAGAGAATTTACATGGTTCAATCTAAGTGAGACAATTCAAGCGTATTTTTTTTCAACTAATTCCATAAAAGGAGTAGGTTCTCAATTCGACCATATGTTTTATTTATGTTTATTTACATGATTGTGCGGCCAAATAAGTAACTATTTTAATAAATCTTTTTTATTAAATTGTTTGATGGGTAATAGGTACTAGGTGTGACTTGAACTCCCGTAACCCCTCAGTGGGGCATGGAACAGACACATTTATATATCTGTTTCACTGATCATTTTCTTTACAGTCTTCTGTGCGTACCCAAGCGAAAATTTCATTTTTTCCCCCGGAATTGAAACCTAGGACCTTCGGCACATCACGCAGACGCGTAAACCACTAAGCCACGGAGGCGGTTAAGCAGGTAGTGTTGACACAAGGTAGTCGTATTAAATTATGCATTTTAGTGAATTAATTGAGTATTTTTTGGCATTTTAAAAATGACTTTTTCATCTTAACTAAAGTTAACTAAAGTTAAGAAGAAGACGACATGTTATTCTCAATCCCTATCTATAGTAATGTCTTTTATGTACGCAAGCATCACAGATTAAGCGCATGCTTTTATAGCCTACAATAATAATCAAACAATTGTAAAATTTGTGTTTAATATACCTACGCGCTTAATCCAATAAAACTGTTTTATTTTGATCTCTAAGTATTTACTGTTAATAATTTTTAAAACTATAAATATTATTTCAAACGATCTTCATTAAAAAAGATGAATAAAAGAGAAAAAAAAAATATAAGACGAATATTTGGAAGTGTCAAACTGTAATAGGTAGGTACAAAATTTTTAATGTAACATAAATAAAATACACAGTTTAAACATTTCTAAAAAAATTTCAAAGACAATGCATAGATAGCTATCTATGCATTGTTTTTGAAATTTTTTTAACGAGTAACTTACTGACTTAACACTTTTATTAAAGAGAGTGCAAAAAATAATAAGCTACTCAAACGATGAAATGGGGGCATTAATATAAGTTAACTACTTCGTGACTCTAAGTATAAATGAATTTTCGTAACCCCTAGTGGGAAATGGGGCAGACACATTTATGTATAGATATGTTTCAATGATCATTTTCTAATTTCTTTACAGGCAAATAGGTGATGAGCCTCCGGCGCAACACGCACTTCCGTGAACCACTTTGCCACGGAGGCGGTTCATATCTATAATAAGACATAATTTGTCGAGAAATTAATTTCAATAGTTGAATAGCAAACCCTTATCAATAATGATTGAACATTGCTGCAAAGCCCTGAGGCAAGTTTAACTGTTGAAATCTTATATTTATTGGATATTTGCTTTGTTTTCTGAGTAAACAGAACCTTCCAAACGAAGTTCTCTTATAGATAAAATAGTGTTTTATAAGATCTACAAATACTTCGTTTAACAATTTAATATATACAACATGACCTAATTAGGTGGAATTTATTAATTTTAAAATAAAATTTCAAAGTGAGATCAATTTTGAAAGATAGGTTGTAAAACTTTTTCAATAATAGCTTATATATGATTATTGCGACGTACGTTGTAATCCCGGCGAAATGAAAAACTCGGGTTGGAAGGCACCTGTTAGTCTATAAAGAAAATTATTAGTATGTACAATAAATGCAGAAATGTGACAATATTTTAATTCTTTTTTAAAGGCAACATTACTTTGATTGCTAGTCCAGTTCTTGAATATGTGTTAATCAAACGTTAAAGTACCTAAACACTAAATAACAAATTTAATATTCTTTCATGCACTTAGATAAAGAGCAGAAATTTTCAAAAATTAACGACATAGGTGACAAATATCAAAATGGCTGCCTTCACATACTATTAAGTTGCGCCATACTGTGTAATGAGAGAGCGATTTGCCTTGGCATTTCCTTCGCGAGACGAGACGCGAATTGAGCGGATGTTGCAGCCGCGTACATAATATTATGCAATCTTATCGTACGAGCTTCGTAATAGCCTTTTGGATAAATGAGTAGGCACATGCCAAGTTATAATGCATACATATTTAAATGCCATGCACACAGAGATACGCGGAAAATTGCGTAAAACAAATATGTCTGCTACGTAATTCTATCTTGAGTTTTCGAACCGTTGATGACCTTAAAGATTAAATAGGAATGACATCGCTACCCCTCTCACCTTGCTGTCCTGACCCTTAGACACTCGCGCTGCTGCATGCATGATTCACGTTATAAAATTATTGGTCTATAACTACAAATCTATAAGCTTATTTAATTTGTATTCCAAACCATCTGTTTAGTCTGTTTACGTGACTTTAGTCGCGCGACCTAAATTACGCGAGTTCAATACACTTCAAGTCCATATTTTATCCCACAAAAAGGGGAAAAACTTGTTTGGGAGATTATATATTTACATTTATATCATAATTACGAGTGTTTTACATATAAGAAGAAGCCTTGTTCCAAGAAATATTAAATTAAGTTGCACATATTTTATAATGATAGATTAGTTCGGTCGGCTGATGTCGTGAACTCTCAAGTCGGGTTTCGTCTTAAAACTTTTATTAACATGTGCGCGTGCTAACCGTTTTAGCTCGATACCAGGCCACTCTGTATCGGGGGCCACTCTGTTAACAACTAATAAAAATAGCGGCTTGGTTTGCGGATGTGATAATTAAACAGTCATTCTTAGAAGAGAGTTCTACAGTTGTTCTTAGAAGGTGAAACTCTGTCCAATCGAGAAGTGGTTATGTATTTGGAGTAAATAGGAAAGTCAAAGTTCGAAGTGTATTTATGTTTAGTGTGGTTTCTATTATTTTTTTAATGGTAAATTTCTAAATTGCTTAAATTATTATATATTGTATACAATTCCAAATAACATCAATTTAACATAATACCCTAAAGTCTTGGTTAAATAAGGGTCACATTTGTTGCAAGGCCATCGTAATTTCGCGTCGCCGAATTCATTTGAGCCAGAGATAAGGAAGGCAATTCCGTTATCGCCACGGAATCAGGGCTTTCGTTTTTAACCAAATATGAACAATAGGGATACTGTTTGGCCCGAGGTCACTTGACCCAAGATACAGGAAATGGCAATATTAATATTTTAACATTGCCTTATTTTTCGATATACTAACATTATATTATATAAAAATCATTATGACTACTTAACATTACAACACATTAAATAAAGCTTGTTAAAATTGATTGTTTATTTTAAATTATATTTTAAAAATTCACTCAATATTTATAGTACTAAATCTATGTGAAAAAAAATTACTCTCTTTTACTTTATATACTATATATACTTTAAAAATATGAGCTTTTATTTCAAGTACTTATAATATATAAGTGTTAATAATTGTAAAACAATTATTATGTAACTATATTATTGAATCGTAATCATGAAACCACGCTATCACTATACATTATGTGATAAATGAATAAACACCACTGTGTTTATTTATATCTAGACAGTAATCACTTGCATATTTTCGCTGACAATTTTCATACATGCATATTGGTGAAATTATGTTTTATAAAGTAAAATATATTTTTTCGCCCGGGAATAAAATCCGAGATCTTCCATGCAACACCAATTTGTCAAAGTTTGGAGTTTTTTTCAAGCAATCGTCTTAAAAGTTTATTTTTTAATTCGCTTTAACAAAACAACATAAGATTAAGTCTAGAAAATGCACCTTACCTTTTCTTTCAGGTAAACTAATTCGGACGGCAAAACGTTTGGTTTCCTTTTTGCGGTCGTAATTATATTAACATAGTGGATTACCTCGAAGAAGGGTGAGCTAATCAACTCGCTTTACTATTAACCTTTTTACTTGATGTGTCTAGAATAATATTTTCTCTAACAAACTTCTCTTCTCTCATAGAAATGATTAAAATGTTTACGGTTTTTGCTATCGTAACTAGCTAGCTTTGGCCACGATTTTGTTCCTATATATCACTAATAAAATATATAGTCTATCTAAGCAACATATCCTTTGATAAAGAAAATTTGCCAATTTGCATAGTAATGAAATCATTTAGATTTTTTTCTATACATTTTGAATTAATTGAATTACATAGTGGAGAAAATTTATATATTTTAAGCTATGTTGTTTAATATACTTCTGGATGTAGAGCTAGAAAGAGGTCCTACTTTAAGTAGATCAAGGTAAATTTACTTGTGTGGAACTAAATTAATTGGAACACAGTGTGACAACTCGTATTGTATGGAACTGTACCAAGTAACACGGTTAGGTGAGAATTTCGAACACACAGAGTAATTAAACGCAAACAAACCGTGACCAAGAGGCATGAGATAGTTCGGTTTATTTTTGATATCGCATTGTAATTAAAAATCGATTGAATATATTCCAATACATTTATTATTTTGCGTAGCAAAGTGAACATTAATATCTATTTAAATGATAACCGTTATGAATTTTTTAGTTTCGCTTTTAAAGCACATAAAATTGGCAGTTTCGAATATTGAATCAATTGGTATACAGAGTTATCATTACGCAATATACAGTTTGTATTAGGTTATATTTTCGCGAAATCCATTTTTTAAAAATATTAGAAACAAATTAATTACCTATATAATTAACTAGAGTCCCACCTCAGAATTTATTAATGTGTATAAAGTATTTTAGAATAATAGATTGTAAAACTGATGTAAATAAATATACTAAAGTACCCAAAGTCCCTTCCAAATGGAAGGGGAATAGTTAGAGACTAGTTCCACGGTCCCGGGGCGTGAGTCGCCGGGAGGTAGGCCACTAGAATTAAAAAAAAAAAAACCGCTTGGATTTATTTTGTTATATTTTTAATCTGGCAAAACCAACCCTCGCCAAAATATAACAATTTTGGAACAATTCAAATAGCAAAGTCCAGGTGTGGTCCAAGCACTAGAAAGTAAACAAAGGCAATACTAGATGATTGCTGCATTGTGTGTGCGAAGGGAATATTAAGCATAACGCAGACCGAAGAGATAATTAAATAAGTATTTGGCAAGCGAATGTGGCTGGGAACATTGCGTCCAATTGTCATCGTACGGCTTATTACATTTTACTGCAACAATTACAGAGCTGTGACGTCACTACCTTTATTGGAATAACCTAATAAGCCTCCAGCATTATTACTACTCATATCTGTATATATCTAGTAGTTATTTCGAATGTTATGTCATTGTTTCATGTAATCGCTATATGTTATATCTATATTTATATGTATATATACCTGTGGATGGTTATATAGAAGAAGACTAAGATAATATAATGTATAATCGCTTCGACCGACCAATGGCGGTATAACCATATTACCAATCAGGCAACCGACTGATGAGGCATCAGCGGCCTTGGAGTCTATATAACTCCTAAAATGCCTGGGGCAGAAGGCAGCGGGCAACCACTGCTTCTATTTTCCCACGAGAGTCAGCATGTAAGTAGGGGATGCGCTGAACAGAAGCCGGTGGAGGCAGATCATCCACTCTAGATACAACTGATGTTGTCAATGATCCTCCGACATGAGAGACCAATCATAGAGAATTATTATCGCTTATTGTAAGGATTGTTATATATTACCCTCATCGTCTCATTTGTTAAACATACTAACTAATAATAAATATTATTTTAGAAAAAACAAACAATATAAACTTGAAACATTGTGGCTAAATATCACAAGATAGCGCGATGTTGGTATGCACAATCAGAAGTCTTTCATACAAACATAAAAGTAGTTCGTAGATCTCAAGTAATTATTTTGCTTCATAATGTGAGTCGGATTAAATTAGATCATGTATATAGTCCATCTTATGTAATTTACTTTCATCATTCTTCAATCTTTTTTTTTCAAGTGATAACCCTTCTTTTGAATCAATGAAATCGATAAATTTTAAAACAGAATAAAACGTATGATATATATAATATACGATGAGTGTGTTTAGTGAGGTGGGTGGAGGTTGTACCTTTCTGGGCCAAATTCAAGGCTACTTGAGAAGGACCAGGTCAAAGGCACCCTCAACGCGAGCATGTATGATAAATTTGTTGATAGTGGATGAAGCGAAAGAGGTATGTAGGGAACGTGGCAGGTGACAGTTTGTGTTTGCTGCCCGTCCCTTTGAGAAATAGGATAGATAATATAAATAAATATAATTTACCTTCATGCTATATTAAAATGAAATATCAAAAGGTTTAATAATCCTGATAACTCAACGTTTGGGTTTGTCCTTTCTTTTCATGATATGTTACGAAGCCTTTTTTAGATTACTTCCCTTTACGTCCTGTTTAATTTAAACTCTCATATGATTTTTCTTATTTATTTTCTCAAATATATGCGCTAAAATAGATTTATTTTAGAAATTTTCTTGAGTTGATATCGCACGAAACAAAAATTTATTATTTACAAAATCAAAAATTTAATTCTTATGTTTATAGTAAAATACAAAATGAAACGTTCTAATATCATAACGAATTATGAGGTAGATATTTTTACAGGCCTATGATACGGGATAGGTTATCAGCCTTATGTGCCAATCGACAGTTGTTTTTTTCTCTGCGCGACGTGTATTGAACATCAAAGGTATGACACACATAACCAAGAAGTAATGTTTTATAAACTGGTATTGAAAAATATTTGTTAAATTCCTTAAACTTATAACAGTTCAATAAAACAGCGAAATTAAAATCTTAAAATTCTTCTTGAAAAGAAATATATTATTGTAGAAATCTTATAATATTACTTTGTTAAATATAGGATGATAATTTTTAAAAAAGTATAGAGATGAGGTAACTGTGTAATCGTTAATAGATCTATTCGATTATCTATTGTTATTCTCATAGAACTTGCAATTATAATAATATAAAACGTCTTTGTTCTTTTCTATTAAATTAAAAAAATATTAACACGACAATAAAAGTCCTGCCACGACAACTTCGAGTTATGTGTTTTTTAATTAATTTTTTTGTGAAAGGAACTAAAAAGTAAAATCAAACAAGGTATTAAAACTTAGTCGTTTATTAGTAGTACAATGGCGCATAATCTTTCAAAAGTTCAAATTAACATCTACAAAAAATAATATGAGTAGATATAAGAGTTACCTAAACGTTAATTTGTATACGTTCGATTTATTTTATTTCAAAATCGATTTTTAAATTTATGTGATTAGTCGCTAGCTTGGCATTTCACTAAGTGGGTGATACCAATCAATGAAGTACGTCATTATCTATGGTTTATTTTACTTCAAATTTATACTTCAAAGGCGTGATCTGCCAAATTATCATCCTAAATTTAACCAAGTACTACAATGATGTAAAAAGACCCAAGGTTTTGGATAGGCCCAATTAAACAATACAAGAAGAAAACAAATAAATATATTATTTTTCATCATCAATATTATATTATTTGTGGAACGAAAAACTAGTGAACGTATTGTAGTTGCCTTTGGCTAAATGTTATTACATATTGTTACAAGTTAATTGCATCGGATGATGTCGTGGGCTCTGGGGTTTCATGTTAAAACTTGTCGTTAACAGGTGCGCGCGCTGGCCTGTTTAGCTCAAGGCCATACCTCTCTGCATCAGTTAGAGTGGGGATGATGGGGATTTACTCACAGCCTTGACTCATTTTTAGAAGGGGAAAATCTGTCTGATTAAATAGTCGTTGTGCAATTTGAGTAAATAGGCAAGTCATTAGACGACGTGTTTTTATGTTTAGTGTGGTTTCTATTATTATTTTTTAAGGGTGAATTGATAAATTTCTAACAATATCATTATAATATCTCCATCACAATTTCCTTTGATAATATTAAAATAAAAATCTTTGTATTTAGATAAGCTAAAAATATATTTAATCATATCTTTAAATATTAATTTTAGTTTTTATTCATTTCATCAAATCGACATCTTCCCCCTTTCTTGAAGTCACAAAATATCCCAATCCATCAAACCCAAATTTTTTATATAGTTGTGTTTACATATGTTTATTGATCTTACAAGCTTCTTATTTTATTAAGAAGATATTGTTATAAAGTCCATTAATAAACATGAATGTTTGATAGATGGATTTTGTTCACGCACAAACACTATGAATAACGAATATACTTTCAAAAACACCTAAATCTTATGTAACTTTTGATAACACAGGTAGTGTTTTTTATTGATTTAATGTAGGTATATGTAATTATACAAATACATAAAACTCTACAATTTTAAGTTATAAATTTTAATGTCATTCTTTTAAATCTGTTGAATAAAGAAAATTAAACCTACGACCAGATTTAACAATAAGTAGTTACACTAAAATATTTATTTATTTATTTATTAATACTTCGTAGTTATAAAAAATAGAATACAAATAATAACTTAAGCTAAATGGAGTGCAACGGGCGGCCTAATATGTTAATAATTCACATACTAAAACCAATTTTTCCAGACTGCAGATACAAAAAAGCATTTTGTTCTGTTTTCATTATAAGCACAAAATATATATGTGAAATCATTGATACGGAAACAGAAATGTGAAAACAGAAAATTTTCGTTATTAAGTATCTATATTATCAACGTTAGTTTGACAGAGGATTATCTTGGACTGTCAAGGGATTCGGTATTAATTTTTCATAAGTAGACATGTTTGAAGCCCAATCAAAGGTTAAGGTTTAGTTTTAAAAAATTAAACCCATCAAGAATATATAAGTATGTGAAGCTACGGTCAGATATTATGCAGCTATGTGGTGTATTTTTAACGTTGATCAGAAAAATTTCAACCAATAAAAGCTTTCATCCACTTGATGCTTTTCATATCAGATGAAATTTGCGTAGCGTCAGTTTGCTGTAATATTATCATAAGAGCTAAAGGCTCATTTGGAAAACAGGTTTCCCACGAGCATATTCGGTATCTAATACGCTTTGAAAGCTGCGTCATGAATTTTGAACGGCATTACGAAATTTTGCTATAATTAAATTTTTATTACAAACTATTTATCTGTTTATTTGCTTATTTAAAACGCCCTTTATACTTTGAGCATTATAAAATTTAACTACATCATATTAAATTTTGTAAAATACATTCACAGTGAATTAAAACTAATTTAAAAATTAAAAGTAAATACAGAACAAAAAATTAATACCCGTTTTTGTATAACTTAATGCTACGAAGACGTATGCTATTAAACAATAATCAGAGCTGCAATTATAATAAGCTGTTGTCTTACAAGGGTTTTGCATTTAAATTATTCTGTATATTCATTCCTTTAATAAAGACTATTTTAAATTTTTCTTATAATTATTATAGGGAAAGTACTTTGATGACCTACTTAAGATCCTATATCTCCTGGGGCAGACAGCTTTTAGAGGAGTAAGACAATCCGCTCTATCCTTAGACTTTTTACCAACTTCCTTCGCTTCAGCAAGGTACAATATTATAATGTTTCCAAATATACCTACTATGTGAAATTGATTTTATTAAATTAATCCTAAAGTAGAAATTCAAACATGTTCTTAATTTATATAATCATGTACAGTCTTTGTATCTAAAAGCTAACCAAAAACGCAACCCTTCAGCTATCTCAGAATAAACTAATATGTACTGAGTAGATGAATTAGACGAGTCACTGATAACAGTACCGCCGCGGGCACGTCCGTTCCGAGACAAAGGGCGGTTTGTTTCTGCGTAACACAAAAGGGTGACGTAAACAACAACATGTTTCTTTCCAAATTAAAATGAAGCCCCTATATTTTTTGTGGGAGTCAACTAGGAGCGTGCATAAATCTCGCTTGAGGTTTTTGGATTTTTACAACATTGTGTCTTGTGTTTTTTTTTAAATATCGAATATTTTTATATCATGAATCTTACTGATATTATTGCTATTGTATAGAAATGCATAGTATGTAGAATAATTATTATAATATGTATTTAATTCACATTAACGACAAAACATAAAATTCTGCAAATTATTATGTAAATCATAGTTTTAAGTTGATATTATTTTCGGTCGGTATGATATTTTATAAATTATTTGTTATGAATATTTGAGTTTCATCACTAAATTGGTTTTATTCGTTGTTTTTGTCATTATTAAAAGGAATAAAGTTCGTTTTTGTAGTGAGTTGTATATTTTTATAACAAATATATAATAATATAATATATTACAGCTGTCGATCAGTGAAGGACACTGGAAAGCAGAAAAATATCCACACCTGACTTGCACGTCTGCACTACTCTGGTTTCCTTGGCTGATGCACGGTACCACAATTGCCAAGGACAATGAAGCTCAAGAAATACGATGGAACAGGATACGAAGGACAGGACCTTCACTACCGACGGTCTAATGTAGTAGCTTGTGAGAGGAGCGGCCTTTATCGTCATTGCGAATGCAGAAAATGAGTAAATAAATCCCATCAGCCCCCACAATAACCGAACAAAATGTCTTATTCATAATTTTAAATATGTTATTACTTTCTGAAAAACGCAAACAATGAAAATATATGAGAGTACATTTTTAATCTCCCAAAGCAATTGAAATGTTTTTTAGTATTGTCTGATAACAAGTAACAAACTCCAAACTTACAAAAGTTCGATTGAAGTGGAAATATTCATAGAATTATTGTTTGAATTGAATTTACACGAGAAAATACTTCGCTTGACCGCATCTTCTCGGCAATACGGCAGCTGCCGAGACCAGTCTTCACAAACAATCAGAATTCAGAACAAGCTACGAAACGCTTCAACTCAAACTATAAGCAAACATAAAACATGAGAGTGTAATTTATATCGGAAGTTATATTGTTTTACATGCAATTGATACATAGACCAGATGGAATTCATATGTTTTAAAGAAAGTTTTGGAATATATTATAATATAATACTGTTACACTCGGGTGCATATCACTACATAGTATAAAACAAAGTCACTTTTTCTGTCCCTATATCCCTTTGTATGCTTAAATCTTTAAAATTACGCAACGGATTTTGATGCAGTTTTTTAAATAGATAGAGTGATTGAAGAGGAAGGTTGTTATATATGTTTTATACCCGTGCGAAGCCGGGGCGGGTCGCTAGTATATAGTATAGTAGAATGACTAAATGAACAACGCACCTGCGTGCTACGTAGGAGACCACGGATTCAAATCATGTTGAAATGATAAATATTTTTGCTTGGTACTTACTTGTAAAAGAAATCATTAATTGCCCCATTCTAATCTAGATTTGACCCTCGATTTCATCCTACTAATATTATAATTAATGCAAAAGTTTGTGAGGATGTTTTTGATTCAATCATGCTTAAATGGCTGAACGGATTTAAATGAAATTTGGCACGCAAATAGAATATGCTTTTTACATAATATATTAACATATAATACTTAATAGTAACAGTCTAGTGTGTTCTTATTGGATAATGTAGAGATACGAGTATTCTATTTTTAAAGTACACAGTAAAATTTTATGGATATTATACATTGCACATAAAAAAGAGGACAACATGTTTTAAATTATCCCTAAGGATAATTACTTTATGGTAAATTGTATGTTTTGTTTTATAAATTTAGTGATATGAGTATTCTTTAGGCTATTTACGACG
The DNA here is from genome assembly GCA_912999735.1 of Aporia crataegi. NCBI lineage: Eukaryota > Metazoa > Arthropoda > Insecta > Lepidoptera > Pieridae > Aporia > Aporia crataegi. The sequence continues at coordinate 7,246,479 of OU538736.1, forward strand.
AAATTAATGCTGGAGAAATTGCAGGGCACAACTATTTTTTATATAAGTAGAAGAAGTAGAAAAGTAAATATCTTAGTATTTAATAACTGTTTTTCATATCTTTATATATATGCGTTTTTGTCGATAGATCAAAAACATCTGACTACGCAAAATTTTAATAAGTGAAATAATTTAATTTAAAATATTCATTTATTTTATTAGTTGAGCCTTTTGGGAATCCGAAAGTTGGCTCATTTTTTGTAATCTTACAAAATAATTCTTATAATATAATTTTGTTTATAAAGCTTAAGCCAATACACAAAGGTATCATCAGTTAAATCAAAATTTAACCGGATTGAGTATCTAGGGAGTTTGTAGAACTGACGCATGTGCAACACTTAAAAACTTTATTGTCTTATATAACTAAGCGATGACAGCGCTTAATCTGTGACCTATATAATAAAAATTATCTGTACACTAAATAAAGAGAAATACAATTAGAAAAATATACTAAAAGCTCTTCAATTTAAATATTTCGAAGGAGTGTTTAAAGCGGCGTGCCGCAGCGCTTTGAATTTCTTAAGGCGCTTTCTCTTTGAAGAGTTGGCAGAACTGTTCACCTACACAGTCGGGCCTACGAGCTTCGTAGCACTACACGTAGCTCTTTTACGCGGAGCGCTCTACGAACTTACGGCGCTACAATTTACCGATACTAAAATGAATGTGAACTTTTAATATAGAAAGTGCAATGTGAACTAATGATGTTGTTGGGAAAACTGTTATTCTATATAAATTTTGGACTTGTCTTCCATGTTGTGATTTGTTTTAAGGATACTGTTGGTAAGATAAACATTTACAATCGATTCTAATTCCTCTTATATTGATTAATAATTTACACATTATTAGTAAAAAAAATTAAAATTGCACACTAACACCAAGAAACTACTTTTGATCGGTAGATAAAGTTTTGCCTTTCCAAAGTGAAATAAGACACAAGTTACTTCGTACACAAACTTTAAGGCACGTATTTTTGCATGACTTTTTGATGTATAGCTCTCTCTTGAGGTTAAAAGCATGATAAATATTCAAACTTGCTACTTATTATTTCATTGGTTTGAGAAATTGTTCTTATCTTAACAGAATGAATTGGGCAATGCAATATTAACTACACTGTTATTGAATATTATAATAAAGTAACCTTTTTAATACTAATAAAGAAATTGGATTCAGTTCAAACAAGCTATTTCCACGGCTTCGTCGACGTCTTTAAGCGATTGAAAGAAAACATATCATATATTGTACGGCTACCTTGCCATAATAAAAAATTGCATACATCAATCAGTTAGGTTGTTTCTAAGATTAGCTCGAATAAGCTTTTCTGAGATTTTATTAATATCCCAGATATAACATAAATAGGCGATAAAGATAACTAATTATATTTAAAAATTAGACCCATTAAATAGGAAAAGTGATTAATCTCGTTTTGGTTTTATGATTATATATGAAATTCATATACGTACATATATGTAATTAAAAAATAAATGATAAAAAATATATGAATGCAGTAACTATATCGAATTGAGTTCAGTTCGATCATATTTTAAAGAAATACTACAATTTTTTATTTTTTATTTATAATAGAATCTCACGCTTAAATGAAAAGACATCTAAATATTGTTTTATTTATTTATTAATAAAATAGCAAACGTAGCTATTTCGTTTCTGAATACTTATTATCGTCTTAATGCATTTATCAAGGGAACTGCAGTAAATGGTAATTTCGCTACGTCAAGGTACACGGCAACGTATTTAAGGCAAACTCATTTCTGTCGAATCACCAAGCATGTTGTTAAAATAAAAGTTTTTTGCTTAACTTTTATTATTTTTAAATAATTAATGATAATTAAATAAGGACATAAAAGGGGCTACATGTAGAGAAAACACAACAATTTGCGTTTGGAACAAGAATTAAAATTTGAGATCTACACATACTATATTCTACTTAAGTTAATGACGCTTCCGTCTTTCAATGAGTGTGATATGCATTTTGATAAAAACTATAATTTTTTCGTAATTTAAATATAAATTAATTAGGACTTTCAAAACAGTTATATAAACAATGATAAGGCTAAATTAATTTGACAAACTAGTAAAATCAATCATAAGTATCATACTAAGCGTATAGTTATTATTGTTTCACGTAACTTGAGGATCAAAGCCGGCTTAGTAGCGACAAACCCTCCACGCCTCTAACAAACACAGCCAATTTAGTGAATCCTCTCACTAAAAACATACTCTATTAATCAACTTAAGCTGATTGGATGCTTATGAGAAGTTTTATCTACACGATTTTCGATATATTAACCTTAATCTAGTATTTTTTCAACAATTGTTTATTTATTAAAACACTAGCTGTGCCCCGCAGTTTCACATACGTTAAATTCATCGTAACGTGATATTATACAGCCTATAAACAGAGTAAAATAGCGGACAGCAAAATAATAATTAAAATTATTATGTACTTCGTCCGCGCGGAATAGTTATTTTTTTATTATTCATTTATATTAATTTCCAAAATAATAATTTCCTAAGCCAAAATCGGTCCAGCCGTTTCAGAGATTAGCCGAAACGAACAGACATACAAAAATTGTAAAAGATGTTATTTTGGTATATGTACCGTGTATACATCCATATGCATTTAGTAAAAGCGGTTATTTAAATATTACAGACTCCAATTTTATTTATCTGTATAGATAAACATATGTTAGCTTCTGACAATAATATAACGAATTTACTAAATATTTATATTAATATAAATAGTTATCATTTATACATTTTTTATGTGGTTTTAATCTAATCAACTTAAAAATGTCGATGTATAATATAAATATTCACTTTTTCATTTGTTATTTTCTTGTAATAAATAAACTGAAGGGTCAATCAAGACTCTATAGGTAATATTGGCTGAAGTCTACGCAGATGCAGTCGCGAACATAAGCTAGTGTGAATATAAATCTGGTTGTACCATATAGTTTAAACAAGCTTGCTTATGCATTTAAAATATAAAATCTTTTATATATGTGATATACAAGTTTCTATTACTCTGGTCATTTCTTTTAAAGGCCAAATTTACATATATATATATATATATATAGAGCTAATATATGAATGATAAAATCGCGCTTAGCGTCAGGCAACGTCTCCATATAATGAAGGAGATTAATCTAAGCTCATTTCGACATTTACAATATTAGTTAGCATGAAAGGGCTTGACATATTTTTGAGTGTACTAATTTTCCGTATGCTCGAGGGCTAAAACAAATAAATGTTAGCTTCAACGATCTTTACTTCATAAAGCCACTCAGGAAAACTTTTACTCTAATTAACGTTCGTTAGCTGCAAAACAACATGCGTTTTATGTAAAATCTGAAGGGAGACGTTGCTTTAAAATCCTTAGAAATCTTTGATATTCATCTCTTTTTCATATTGAATATCTAATGAAAGATTAAATGAGATCAACTCATTTAAGTTATTTTTAATTTCAACACGAATTCTAAGCGTTGTGAGCTATTCAGGTTGAGTAATATTAGGTACTATTTAACCTAAATTAACTGAAAACACGTTTAATCAAACAAACAACACAAGTTAATATCGTTTCGTATGTATAAATAAAAATACAATTTAAACTCCTTCTAATGTTCAAATTAAAAATCTTGTAACTAACCCTTTGTTATACTAAAATAGATTATTCAACTTTAAAATTAGTTATTTCGTTTATATAATATAAGTAGAACCGTGCTTTACATGTCTACATGTTGCGTGGGCGTTCGCGGTTTTGAATCCCGGGGAAACAAATATTTCGGTTGTGTAGGCAAAGAAAACTAATGTTGATTAGTGATATATGTATGTATGTAAAGAAAATAATCAGTTCCACGTGCGGTGCACACACAATATACGGTATTTTATTCATTTCACCATTTAAACTTATATATAGTAAAGTAGAGCTTTAAATGTTAACCACAAAACTATGGCGACGTTAACGTTATAATTTATTTATAAGTTATAATTAATATATTACTTAGTTAATTTAATTATTATGATATTAATTTTTGTAGAGCAATACCCATTGTCAAGAAGTTTCCGGTCACGTACAAACTCCTCACCACTCATTAGATTAAGAACAACTGAACTTCATTTATCTCGGCTTGTTACTTCTTGGACGATAACGTTTGGAAACACGGCTGCAAAGTTCTCAAACTGTGAGGCAACTCCGGCAAAAGTTGTCGAATCACGACGATCGTTCACAAATTTGTTAGGTACTTGTTTTAAAATAATCTTAACATAACATCTTATCTTTGAAGTTTGGTCCCGAGTTGAATTTCATACGAAATTATTTCATAGATCACGTTTTAATATTCAAAAAATAAGGGATCGAGCTTCCAGTACTCGTGAGAAGTACATTATTCCATATTCAAGATTCTTAGATCTCGAGTGAAAACTCTATTGTGTTCGTTCGTTAAAACCAGTCTATGTGAGAAAGCAATTTGTGTCGTAGTCTATGCTAGCCTTAATCTCCTTTAGTAGTTAGTGGTTTTGCAATAAACAGGCTTCTATAGTTTCATAAACAACCATTGGTCTCCTTTGCAAGGTATTTAAATAAACTAGATTGCATGTCGATTTAAATTAGCGAATTTGGTTTGATGTAGGTCAAAGAGCTTTGCGGTATTTACAATTATTCAATACTTACATGTTACTATAATTAGGACAGATTTGTACTTTGTATTCTAGCTACTGTAAAAAAAATTTGAATAACATAACCTAGGTATATTGTATATACTCCCAGGCAAAATCGCGATTAATACCTAATACAAAATATATTTGAAAATTAATATAATAAACGGATTACATATGTCAGTCCATTGTAGCTTATTAGTTAATCTGTATTAATATATATATTAGCTAATACGCGTTTAATATGTATAGATTAATATTAAAAAACTATTTAAAATATAGAAAAATTCATGAAAAAGTGTTTATGAAAAAAATTCATTTCATACTTTTTCTATGGAATGACGTTTTAGGTGACACGTCATTATTTAGCACTCTGAAGCGATACGAAGTTTTTCAATCAAATATAATTAATATTGAATCATAACCATTTGATAAAATTGAATAAAGATATTTAACCAAATATAATTAATGTCCTACTAACTCTATATGTTATACGTTTATTATAAATGGTACAATCTGTTATATAGTTGTTATAAAAGTTAGACCGAGCAATATAAATCTTACTTTCTAGCCTCTTTGTGGTCTTTAAAGCTCATATTATTTAAACTGTTGGCATTGATGTAGTGCAATATGAGCCGAACTCAGTTTAAAATTGAATAAAATGTGTTACAAACTAGCTAGTTTCGATTGAAAATATTATAAGCTTTATTTACTTTAAATTTAGATGATTCGTATAGTGTGTGAAATAGTAAAATCATGTAACCCTGTGGAGGTATGGACAGATACATTTTTGTGTCTGTTTCACTGATCGTTTTCTTTACAGGCGAGAGAATTCACCTTTTTACTGTATTATATTTTTTATAAGCAATAATTACCGTAATTAATAATAATCCATTATAGATTAGTAGTATTGCGTATACAACAATGATAAAAGCTAATTGCATTACATGCTCGTGAAAACAAAACACTTTGCTCGAGAACGAGTAATATACTCTACAGGATAGAGGAGAAAATTAAATTATATAAAGCTTCTCTAGACTATTGTCTAAATTAAATTTGTTAAATAAAAGCACTATCATGCTTTAAAGTGCTTAAAGTTCATTGTATATAAAGTTGAAATGTCCATTTAAACGTGCATGCGACTCAAGGTAAATCAACAACATACTGCACACATTATATAAGTTTTATCCATACATCTATTAAACCCAAAAAAAAATATTTTATTCAATCTATTTACTAGACTATTGTAGACTAATGTAGTAATTCTTTAAATAAATTAATAGTATAATCTTGTTCAGTTTATTACCATAAGTGGTAATATTAAATACTTAGAGCTTTTTATAGCAATAAAATTACTTTACGTATTATAAAGCTAGAAAAGTATACCGTTGGCTCCCTACACCAGAATATAGATCGAAGTATAATTGTTTATTTATATCATTTTTCCATGATTGATTAGAAAGTGACAATGTGACAAATTATAAAGTAATTACTTGAAAAAGTAATATTTTACTTACCTGTAGTTCGGTGACGCTCCATTTTTGAAGTCCTACACTGACCAAATGAATATACAACTGCTTCCTGATTGGCTAATGCAATGATAAGTACATTTGACATTATATTTTGATATTGATGCAATTTTTTCACAAATGGACGCGAAGTTTAAATCCAAAAACTAATTTGTGTGTTAAAAAAGACACTCGGTAATACATACAACAGTAACACAATAGAAGATGGTACTTAACAGCGTCGAGTAATTTGTTCTTTTTGAAGGATGGTAGGACTTAAGAAGATAACAATGTATCGTTTATTTTAGTATTTTACAATTGTTAGAATTCTGTTTGACATGAAAACATAGATATATTTTTTTAAATTTACGAGTAATCTATAGAGTCCTTCATAAAAGCTACAACCGTAATATAGAGGTATCGTAAACAAAATAATCCTGGTATATCTGACTTTATTGTATTTGCATTGTATGTATTGACTATTGGCTCTGTATAGGAAAAAAACGTTCATTATCGGCTCACGCAGACAAATAAAACAAAATAGCTCCCCAGAGCGCGCTCAACTGGATATTGCGTCCCACAAGCAAATTTGCTCGGAGCTCTATAAATGCTTAGATATGTACGTGTGAGAATACAACGCTACAAACATTATGTTTGTACTTTGTACGTACAAATATATGGAGGAAGATAAAATGAACCTAGTTATAGTCAGAGTGACCCTTAGGCGCGCTACGGCGTAAGGCCGTTAGTTTAAACGTGCAATCCGGTTGAATAATATTGTCTTTGGCCCTGTTTTGGCCCCGTTGCTACCACGACTATCTTTTATTCTCTGGTGTTTGTATACTCTCAGGTAAATAAAAATATGGCATAACAATATAAACATTTGTATAGTATTAATAATGAATAATTAATTAAAGTTATTTAAATGAGATAAAAATTATTCAGTTTAAAAATATTGAATTAATGAAAGTATTCAGAGCTATTGTATCTTCTGAAGTTACTATCAAAGTCTTGAAAAAATGCAATTTATCAAATCCGCTAACCTGCATGTTCACTGGCTCGGAATTTACCTTTCTTTACAGTTAAAGAACTTTGCGAGAACAATAGAATTATTTTGAAAGCAACAGAAAGTTTCTCCGCTTTTTTCCTTTCAAGCATAATTAAACGGCCAACTTCAAAGTAGAAGTTGTTAGTACCTTAATTATTTTCATATTAAAAAACGCAAATATTTTTTGTCAAGATAATGCTACTTATAATAAAACAAAAATATTTATTAAATTGTGTTCTATTCATGAAAATATAAAAGCCTACAATAGTAATATGATTTATCCCTCTCAAAGGTAACATAAAAGTCTTACGAGTTTTAAAAGGAGTTCTAAGCTGGGGTAGCCCTGCAACACCATAAAATTAAGATATTAAAACTTATGCAATCTAAAGGTAAACTCCCGAGCTGCGCGGCTCCAGCGTCACTAACGCAGCGACAGTAACGCCGCGATAGAGTGATAGTATTATGCAGTACGGAAACGTATGAACTAACGTTCGAACGCAGCGTCTCTGTCGCCGCGACAGAGACGCTGTGTCAGTGTCGCCGGGCGATAGCGGCCATACCATGTTTTCGCAAGCACTGTCGCGGAATCGCTGCGATCACTCGTGAATTTGTGGCTATCTTATGTTTTGAAATCTAAATAATGGACCGAAATAAGATATTCACTGGTGAGGAAGACGAAATGCTTATAAATTTAGAGTCGCAGAATTCAATTTTATACGATTTAAGTGAAGCAGGCTACAAAAACGGACCAAAAAGGACTTTGCCCTTTTTTTCGGTAGTAAATTTTTTATATTTAAAAGTATTTAATTAAAAAATCTTTTTGATTGATCGGTTCATTCTGATAATTATAAGAACACAACTGCACCACCGTTAGGCATGGAATAAAAACTAGAACTAACACCGGAGTGGCAGCGCGGCTGTCGCGCTGCTCGGAAGTCGATCTGCGTCAGAGCCGCGCAGGTCGGAAGTCTACCTTAAGTCACTTATGAACGTCACTTAACTGCAAGTTAACAAACGGGAAAAAATGCGTTCAGAAACGAAAAATCAAGAAAGTATCAAGTTGATCTGAGCCCGTTACCGAAGAAGCCATTCATAGTTCATGCAAAAATATTTACTATCGAATTGTAGCACTGCATTTGTTTTGTTATTTGCATCTCTAGCTACCTGTAGATAGACATGATAAATGCGTTGCAGTAAATAGCGTTTTAATGGTTTCAATATATTTTTTTTCATTGTAAAATAATTAATAATAGATTTTTAAATTATATTCTAAGTTAACAACATATATTAGTAAAAATAACTTGAGCCAAATGCTCAAGCGCTTTCAACCAAAGCTTTGAGTGTTCTGCATGTCATGTTTTCTTTTTCAAGGTTGGTCCAAAGAGCTCGGAAAAACATTTTATCTGAATTAAATCAGTTCCAGTGTGCTTGTACCTTCCAGTTTACTTAATTTCAAATTATTTTATTTATAAATTTAGGTCAGTCATAATTAATTCTAAAATTATAGTAATAATTAATTCTAAAATTATAGTCATACTTAGGCTAATTAATTGTCGAGAAAAGAGGCTTTTTGACTTTTAAAGAGATATATCATTATAAAGGTTTATAAATGTTGTATTTGATAGCGCTGCGATATATCTTAAGCTGCGTACGGATTGCGACGAGTCGGTTACGCGTAGCCGGGGTACGCTGGCTACGCGTACATTGAATACGCGTAACCGACTCGTACAACTCCTGTACAGACTGCCGCGAACCTGAACGCGAGTTTAATCGATCCGTTGCAAGCCTCAGTTCATCGCCATGAACCGAAACAGCGGTCGCGTGCACCACCGCTGCAGCATTACTTATTTTTCACATTTTAAATGTAAAAAAAGAAATAAGAGGAAACCTAGAACTAAACTTTTTTTGAATTTGCTCCTTTCTTTTCTATTGGTTTCTAAAAATGTAATCACCTTTTTTTTAAAATACTGTTGGAAATTTCATTTCATTTGAAATGGCCTTCCATGCATCTTCGCGTAGATTTACGCGATAGTATTGTGATAGTTAATTTGTGAGCTATCCCACAAATACCGATCAAATTCGTAAAGATGAATGAATTTGATAATATTTTCACTGAAACCGAACTGATGGCGGCTCGCGCTCCCCTAGAGTACACGCGTAGACGCACGTACGGACTAGGCGTTCCAGTGTACGCGTAACCGACTAAGTACGCGTAGCCGACTCGTTGCAGTCCGTACGCGGCTTTATATGTGCTATCACGATTAAATATATTGAAGCTACAGCTCTATTTAATTCTTTTAATTTTATCTTTTTAAGGCGATGAGCGATAGTAATTATGTTTAAAGTATACATATTAAAAAGAAATATATTTTCTATTTCTGTTATTACAGAACGTAGAGTTATCACTAATAAGTAAATACGAGACTTAGAAGAGAATTGCGGATGCCGCGTGTGAAAAATGCTTCGTAAAATTTGCAAACGCGTTTTTCACGACGGAAAAAACCCCTCCGCGAGTTCTTAGTCTCAGGCTGAAAAAATGAGCGCATTATGGTATAACTAAGTCTTTTTAGCCTTATTACTTACTTACTGCTCATCCTACAATTTGTGCAGAAATAGCGAAAGGCACTTATCACGGTACCAATTATAATATCCACGAACTATAGTCGATGCTTGCTTTAAAATAAATTGAGGCAACAAATTGCAATCTCGCTCAATTAGGCACGCGTGTTGCATGGATATAAAATCAGCAATTTAATCAGTCGTATTAAGTGTATTGTAACTGTAAATAAAATTTATTAATTACACTTATTTGCAATAAGCTCCAATAATGAAGCGTTATGATTTCAAGATCCAATTGGCTGAATTTGGTTTCATATTAATCAGAATTTCAAATACGGACCTAGTGATTATATAAATAGTACACATTATAAAGCTTACACATACTTTTTTTTCAGAAGTACCTCGTTTCGAAGACAGTCTCAATAATCTGACCGTCTCTTTGGGAAGAGAAGCAGTCTTCACGTGTGTGGTCAATGACCTTGGTTCTTATAGAGTAAGTATTGTCTAAATTCTAACCCAAATGATCTAGTAAGTCGAGGTCATCGAGAATTTTTCCAGCTAATATTAGAAGCAACTTGGCTTAAGTACTTGTAAATTATTAGCTATATTGATTACGCTTTCATTTCAATTTAACATTAAATCAGTTAAGGTGAATCAACTAATGATGCAGTCTTATGAGCATATATTATATCGATACCTGTGGGCTCAAAGGGCGTATAGACCAAAAGTCATTTTTTAAGGAGAGGCAAAAAACTAAAAAGAAAACTGATTTTTATTTTTTATTTTTTTGTTTTAAATGCTATAAAAAAACTTAATTAGGCAAAAGTTCTTAGAATTATTGATTACTTAATGTGGATTAATAATATTTATGAAAAACCCTGTAACAAAATAAATAGGCGCTTTATACGCCATGGAAAACAAAAACAGCATGTCGTTTACGCCCAAAAAATTTGTTATTTTACATAGAACTTAGGGCGTTAGTTAGTTTTTATTTTTATTTTACAAAAAAAAATATCCAATGCTTTTTTGTTTTTCGTTAGGTGTTTTACCGTAACAAAATAAATCTCGTAATAACGCCCTAAAACTACTTTACAATGATAATGAAGTGAAGGTAGATATTAACCAAATTATTTTATTTGTGGTGGCATATACAACGTCGTTGTAGGTCATATAGCAAACTTAATTTAATTTTCAGAAATTGTCAATATCAATTGTCAATTGTCTTATATGACTATGCTGGATTTTGAAATAACATCTGTATCACCTTTGTAATTTTCATATTCTGAATAGATTGCGTTTACGCCTGTTTTTTTTTTGTAAATCTTGTCTAAACCACCAGAAAATATAGGTCATATTTCTATTTTTTTGCGATTTTGAGTATTTTAAATATACAGATCGATAGAGAAAAAAAAACTGAGTAAGACTGCATTCAAACCTCATTTTTGTCAAAATGGTCTATACGCCCTTTGAGCCCACTGGTATCGATATAATGACTATTAGGTGTTTGTTCAAACAAACTAGGCTAGAATTTTGTCTTAATAAATATTAATGAATAGTGTAGGACATCCCAAATAATTAACCCCTGCAACTTGGTTAACTGGTCTTGTTTTAGAATCCCGGAGATACAATTTTTTCAGTTCTGAACATGACCATTGAAATATGAGTAAACTTTTCATTAGTTAATGTAAGTACTATAAATTATAGTATAATGTATTAGTTTATATTCCTATATTAGTATATATGTACATATATATCGTAAATACTATTTATATAAACATATAGTACTTTTTTATACTACAACTGCAATTTTATAGATTGTTAAAAAAAACGAATACAATATTCCATCGAAATTTCAAAATTGTTTTACATTAAATTCAGATTAAAAACACTAGTAAAACCTCGTTAAAAATGTTATGAAATTTTCATCTCAATTTTTGCTGCGATAAATATTTTCAACCAAAAAGCTATATTGATTACTTTTTAATATTCAATTGTTATATTTTATTTTATGCTCTTTCACATATTATATATACCTTACATTCTTAAAGCCGATATCCGTGATTACAATATAATGTTAACAGAAAAACTTTTATAATAATAACTACTTAATTTTTTACATGCATTTATATAATAAAGAATTACATTATTTACTATTACTTATGTAACTTACAGGTACATACATCTTTTAAATATTAAAGACAGCATATATACCTCTTTTGTTGTTAACAATTTGCGTAACCTCTTCACAAGACAAACTTGTACTTCTTATTATTTAAATTTCCTTTTTAAATATTTAATATCGTCTTCTTCTGATATTGAATGAATACTTTGAATGCAAATTACGTTTGACAAAATTTAAAAAAAATGAAAAAGACTATTTACTTTCCAAATTAAGATAAAAGAAGAACAAAGTGCGATACTACATGTGTATATAACTTATGATTACTAATCCTCACACCCGTCCTTGAGCACGATGTGCGATCATAGCTATATATGGCAAAACGAGTCTCGTTATTTGCCATGTAATAAACTATTCCTAATTTTTGGGACTAGAAATTATTTTATAAAGATTGGCGTATATCCTTAATTAACACTCGTTTGTTATATTAAATGATTACAGGTGGCGTGGTTACGCGTGGACACGCAGACGATCCTGACAATCGCTACGCACGTAATCACAAAGAACCACCGTATTGCGGTGAACCACAGTGACAGGCGTGTCTGGTTTCTGCACATACACGACGTGCGACAGTCCGATAGGGGTTGGTACATGTGTCAACTGAATACTGACCCAATGAAGAGCCAAACTGCGTACTTAGATGTTGTTGGTTAGTACTTTTTTTTAATATTAATACAACGCGAATACACCATATCGTTGCCCTCTAGACTATTCACATTATGTGTGAAATGTACTTCTAAATATATAATACTACTCTTTATCAATTAAACTATTATTTCATAAAACTATGTTCAACGATTTGGGGGTAGGAATTATTTTCCTATTTATAGAACAATTAATTCTAAATACCAATCTCGTTAGTGATAAAAATCTAAAACACTTCAAAAAGCCCTCTTTGAACCACAATTTTAAAAAGAGTATGTTTCTAGCATCGTATCTCCTTCTTAAATGGATCAATTATAATCCGGTTTTGTACGTTTACTAAAACTGAAAGATCTGTCCAAGCATGTAGTTTTCAAAGGGAGACTTTAAATTGTCTTTAATTTAACTTGTACAACTTATACAACTTTTGATTATCCTTATCTTTCAAATTATAAATGGAATTTGAAAAGCTACTAGATATAGACTTGTTTGTGTAACTATAAAATCTCAAATATATAATTGTAACTAGCTTTTTAATATAATTTAAGTAAATCGGGTTTTTGATACACAGAATCTTATTGCGAGAAGAGTATGAAGTTATTTAATTAGTGTTCAATCTTATCTGTTAAATATAGTCATATAAGAAGTATTTCATCTTAAATATAATATTAACTTATACAAAATATGTATAATAAAGTGGTAGTTACAGAACATGCCATATATTACATCGGCATAATATAAGACGTAATATATCACGTCAGCCTCCCGAACATGATCTCAGTTAGTAACAAATAGTCTTGCGTATCTGTGACCCATACTTTAAGATAACCAAAATGTAAAGGAAATTAATTTTGAACGTTTACATCCCCTTAGATATTTTAAATATCAATATTAAACTCGTAGCACAATACACAAGAGTCAATTAAGAAATATCACCTTTATTAATATAGTTATTAACAAAGGTTTTTTTGGTAAGACACCTCCGTCGCTTAGTTTTATATTCAACGCATGTTGCCTGCTTCGAACCCCAGAAAAACGATGAATTTACATATCTGCGTATGTGTTACATTATTTACAGTCCAAAAAATCGAACCTAACAACCTCCGCACACATTAATAAAAGACGCGTGACTCGAGTTATTTGGCGGTCGCAAAGATCGAAGTAATAATATAAAATACGGCCCAGAATAAACAGTTATTCAGGTTACACCAGCCATTTAAACATTTTATTGACAAAATAAACAATTTCCCAATTGTAATAAAATCAAATAAACGTTTTAATAAAGCGGTAAAGGCTTATGTTTAACTGTAAATTTTGTTAAGCCACCACTGGGCTTTAATACAATCGTTATTCGCACTTCATTCCCACATGTTTAAATTATTACTTTTAATCCCTGGGGAACGCTCGATGTAACTCTAACATATTTCAATTTCCATGAAGGAATACTGACAGACTTTTCGATATCCAACTAAACGGAACATATATTTTCATTTTCGTTTAGATTCGTTTCGCCTTAACGTTTCCATCGGAACAATTATTTTATTTTTGATATTACGCTTAGTTAATATGTTAATAACATTAGATGCCTAGCTACAATAACTACACAATGTTGTTTATATGTTCATAGCAATATTGAATGTTGAACTTTTAGAGCTTTTAGAGATGACAGTAATATTTTACGAGATATCTCGTTCCGTCGGCGAAGTGATCACAAAAATATACAATAGACAGCTATATTCGCAACTTTGTTTGAATTATTACATACTAATATTAAATCTTCTGCAATAAATCACGTATCAAACATCAAAAACGTCTAGCACGGATGCTAGTGGATTCCCAGGGAAATATAAAAAATGTTCCGGTTTGAAAGTATGTATTTTTCTGATAAGAAAGGTCATCTATAAAGGTGGAATAGATTCAGAAGTGTGTATTATTCTCATAAGGAATTCTTGTACTTCAAGTCATCATCTGATTAAATATGAATTTTAAACCCTACGGCGAGTAGAAACATTTCTGCACACTTCATTGGTTAATTATCTTCAACACGTTTAAGTAACAAGGTTGTGGTATTAGGTCTTTTTTATCGTTTCTTTATAATTTAAACATTTCAGGATCTTTAGTAAATAGCCTTTAATATATACAACTAGATATTATGTCAAACTTGATTCAACATATGAGCAAGATTAAAATATTTTCGATTAAGATCAAAGATATTTTTGATATTCAATATTATACCTAATATGGTGTAAAAGGGTAGGCAAACAATAATGATGTCTTCTCATCTCGATAATAATAACCAAATAATACAGTACAATTTCGTGTTGAAAATATAAATGAGTTTCGAGAAAACAAGCATTGGAATGTAAAGATGATTTATTTAGTACATTTTAAGTTAAATGTGGATGCGATAATTTTTATCTATACTTATAACAAATCTAATAGAAACTGTATGTTCGTTCAAAATCTCAAAAACGTTTTTCACCAATCTAATGTTTCTAATGTATCTAATGTTTTCATTTTAATCATTTTATGGCGTGATTGAAATCGTAATAGCTATTCTTGATAAATATAGTCATAGTATCAAAATATAAAAATTAAATTACAAAATAATTTATCAATGAATAATTTTTGATTTTGACTATTTCTATTGGCAGTTCCACCAGATATCCTGGACTACCCCACGAGCAGTGATCAGGTGGCACGAGAAGGAGCTAATGTGACCCTTCGGTGTGCAGCGCATGGGGTACCCACCCCCACAGTGGTGTGGAGGAAGGAGGCAGGCGATTTACTGCCCACCGCCAACTTCAGCGACGCGCAAAGTGAGGAAATTTTCTATTGTTCTCCAAACTATTGTGTCTTTAACTGTTTCATGTTTCTATAAATATAATTGAAAGGTCAATAAGGGTTCGTAGCGCTGAAGGAAAACAATTTTTTTATCAAATTCAGAATATAGAAATATTACAATTTCAGAATTTATTAATTTACTATTAAGTGTTAATAAATTGAAAATATTCAATATCACCATACTAAATACATAATATTATATTGCCTTGACGTTGTGGAATTTGCAATTCCTGTAGGTATAGATTCATTTTGCGTATCTTGGTAGCTAAGTATAAAGTTTAAACAACATGGTTAAAACTTTATACTTAGATCAGATCTTAGTATTATTTAGTATTAGATTATATTTAGTTAATTAGTATTAGTTAAATCGTGTAAAACGTATTAACAAATATATTTTTTTACACTTAACGGCATATTTTATAACGTGCTAAGTTTGATTATTTTAATACTAATTTTGATTAAAGCTGATTCTATAATCTAAGAGTCGGAGTTATCAAATATGCGGACAGTCATGGGTCTACGAAGCTAGTATTATAGTTATTTGTAGAAACCCATTAAAGTTTGTTTACGACACGCTTTTGGATAAAGGTATAACCCATAAGAGGATCAATGTAAAATATTATCGACAACATAAACCAGGTAGGGTTTTAAGTAAGCTACCGACATTGGCGTAACTATAGGGTGGCAGGGCTGGCCAAATGCCACGGGCCCCCGACCCAAGAGGGCCCCGACCCAAGGGGTCAGCTCAAGCTCAGAAATATTTTTTTAACATTGTACCTGAGTATTGTATTTTATTTGAAAAGTATATTTTTTAAGCATTGAGCTAGCGTGGGGACTATAGCCCATTTCCTCTCGCCTAAGAGAAGTGGCTAATGCCCAGCGGTGGAACGTATATAGGCTGGTGAATGTGAATGAATGTAAATATATAAACCCATGCTCATGAAAATAAAATTATTATTAGTGTTGGATAACTACATAAGTGGTTTATTAAAATTAAACTAAGTAAAACGTGACGAATTTTACTGATAGGGTCCCACCAAAAGAATTTGCCACGGGCCCCAGTTGGTATAGTTACGCCACTGGCCAAATAAGTTTGTCTGACTTTTTCTATTTCTCGAAATCAGTTTTAGATTATTACTTTATCATTATAATATCTTAATGTTACCCAATCGGCCACGTTACCACCAAAATATTATAATGAAGGGATTTATATTCGTTTTCTACATAGCTAGTGTTAACGTGGCAAACCCATTAAATTTCCTGCCGTTATTCAAAACAACACAAAAAGAGAAATCTGCGTAAAAGCGCAGTAATTTTTACGAATTGCCCTTTACAAAAATAAAAACACGGACAGGGTCAAACCCTAACAATAGTACTTTATTGCTAGGAACAGAAAGTGTGATGCCTGATAACAATAATTTGCGAAATAAAGACCAAGTTTTAGATTTAAGGCAACCCCATTTAAAACACCAAATGAGTTCAGGTTCTATTTCTTTCTTTTTATATAATTGGTGACTATTATAGCATTACTACAATATAATATATCTTATAATGTTTTTGTGAAACAGTTAAGAATGTTATGTCTTTATTATTGTATTCTCTTCAATGTTTTCTTTGATACATTCGTTATGTTTCTTGGTGTAATAAATAAATTACAAGAAAATTATCTTATAAGAACTTTTCATGACAAAAAGAACAGCTAATGTAGAATTAGTATTTTATCATATCTCACTTATAATTTGTAGCAACTAATAACGCACCATAAACCAATATTTGTGTTTTATAACAGCGTTGACTTTGATGTATGAAATTACATGAGTTTCCTTATGTTGTTTCTGTTAAAGTATAAGTAAGGCATAGAAACAGGAAGGCATTTTTTGATATTTGATAATTGCGAATTTTAATTAAATTTACCTACTAGCAAATACCAAGACAATTAAAAGTATTTGGTCATGATGTTTTGTTGCCAAAATTTAGCGAAGGAAGATAGACAACTAAGTAGAAGTTAACATTTATAGTCAAAGTCAAAGTCAAAATATATTTATTCATTGAAATCATATTTGATCATTTTGAATCGTCATTTTTTTAATAGAATGTAGTTTAAAAAAAATATTGTAAATTTTTTTTTATAATATTTGGTTTTAATAAGACAGAGTTAGAGCAGGTTCATTCCCAAGCTTTTTTATCATCTAAGTAATCCGTTATTTTATGTATGATTTTTTATAAAGTTTTCTTTATTGTGTTTTTAAATATTGAAGATTGAATACTATTTAAATGAATAACTACATATCATTTACAAACCATTGTTACAAGTGTAGCGCAAGGTCAGGTTTAAATAATGTAACTTAAAATCCTACGACAGTAAACCAAACAACTCCTTAGAGACACAAAGCGTCTGCATGTTTCTGTCACATCGAATTTCTTTCTATATAACCCAAACCATCGCTTAGCATAGAATAACATAAAGAAAAGAAAATTAACAAAAAAATAGTATCTCTGAATTATTAAAAATCATTATCAATTTAATATTTTATTTTTATATTCATACACCACATAAAAATAACACAAAGCAAAGTACATTACCTTCTTCTAAGCAACATAGCCAGACGAACATTTAATAATCAAAATGTTTAAAAAAAGCTTCAACTTCATATTTATTTCATAATAATTCTTTCATTTCTCGAAAGATTTTGTCATATTTATGTTGTAGCAACGTATACAATTGCCTTTAAAAGATTAATGGAAAACCTAATTCGATTAGGATAGAATAGAACAGTTTCAGTTTATAAGGTACTAAGATATGAAGGTTTCTCGAAATACGTATTGTGTATTTAAAATCTTACTCTATTATTTCAATTTTTATCAGTTTTCAAAGTACTTCGCTTAATAAATAAACTTTATCAGTGAAATTTGAATAAAATTCAAATTTATGCTACGTTTTATTTTTAGTTTCTTTGAACACGAAATGTTTCAATTTAATAATTTATCAGTTAAATGTGTATTCCATTAGTTGGAGTATTTTTAAATTTTATGATTATTAATTATATTATGATTCATAATTATTTTCTATTTAATATATTTTTTAACAGTCACATATAATTGCCTCGTTGACTAACAGTAGGTCATGCCATGATGCTTGAATTTTCCCACTAGTAGAATAGTCATCTTGGTGTCTGGAACTATGCCCGGTGTTTGGCAATAGTCTCGCCCCCTATTACAATCGAACTAAAAGATAATAATATCTGGTGAAATATGGGTGTATTAAGTGCACCTCTGCCTACCCCTTCGGGGAATTAAAGGCGTGAGATATTATCTTAATATATATAAATTACGTGTCACGTTGTTTATCCGCGATGGACTTCTTAATTACTTAATCGATTTTAATAAAATTTGCACACCGTGTGTAGTTTGATCCAACTTGAAAGATAGGATACCTTACATCTTAATTTATAGACGCAATATTATTTTATTGCAAATTCGTTTCCTCATACATTTTCTATGGAATGACGTTTTCGGTGACACGTTATTATTCGGCACTCTGAAGCGATACGAAGTTCGCGGGGTCCACTAGTTGTATGTATATAAATTAATGATTAATTCTTGTATTTATTTTTTTATAATACAATGAAAATTGTGACTGTTAAAAACTAAAATTTTCTAAAACTTTTCGAGATATTTAATTACATAAGATTTAGATTTTTAGGTTTATCCGATATAATAGGATTACATTCAATTTTTTTGTTACGTGGAGAGAGTTTTTGCTCAGAAGTTAATATTATCAATAATAGGCACCGAACACTATGCCATAACTACTCAGCTAGTTTGTATGTATCAATACAAATTCTCTATACATTAGAAACAATATTATTTTCCTTAGTTAACTAGCCCTTAACTGCTTTTGAAATTGGTATTTATTGAAATTGTGTGAGCAGCTTCGTTCCTAGATTTATATTTATACATTTCCTTTGAATACTCAAAATCAAAGTCAAAAATAATTTCTCCCATCGCGCTTATCATTATTGGTCTCAGTGTCGCTTTTTCCGCATTTATTTTGGAGTGTCCTGTACTTTGTATGGTGAAAGGACTTCTCTTATCTATCGAGTTATTGGCATCGGAGTCTTATGCCTTCTACAACATAATTATTGATATATATTGTTCTCAGATACTTCAGTGAGCGGCGCGGTACTCCATCTTGTAAAAGTATCACGACTGCATATGGGCGCATACCTATGTATCGCAAGCAACGGAGTGCCACCCTCCGTGAGCAAACGAGTCATGCTTGTCGTGCACTGTGAGTAACCACGCGATCCTTCAACTTACTGCTACTGATAAATGTCCTAACAATTTGTTCTCTTATCGCAATTTCAAGTTTATATCCACTTCTTGGAATACTAAATATACGTAAATTTGTTTCTTAAGGAAATAGAATAGATACATTGTTGTATAGGCAATACGTGTTTTTATTTTATTTTAACATACTGCTGTACTCATTTAGTTACTTTTTATACAATAATATTCTGATAAGTACATTTTAAGTGAAGTGAAGTCTCAAAAAATTACTTAAATAGAATTTATTTGAAGAAAAACTGTGACAAAACAAGCATAATTGCGCCCATTAGCATGATCCATTTCTACATAAGAAAAAATGTTTGAAAGAACAGGTTAACAAAAACTTCCGCTTAATTTCATTTTATATTTTTTTATGTTCTTTAATAAAAATACTTTGTACTATTAAACAGTAATAAAAGTTACCCCTGCAAACATTCAACAATTACCAATTTTATTGGAACATTAAAATTACCGAAGTAGTTAAGTGAGCAGCGAATTGATACTTGTTTTGATTTATTGCAGTTCCGCCAATAATGACAATACAAAACCAATTAATAGGGGCCAAGAAAAGTGACACTGTTGATTTAGATTGCCATTCCGAAGCCTTCCCGAGGTCTATAAACTACTGGACGATAAACGATCAAATAATAACACAGAGTAAGTTTTAATTTATAGACAATAGTAGAGAGCTCTCGGTTTCAACTAAAGAACACTTTCTTCTAGAGGTAATTAATATAAGTAAGTAGTGAAGTCCCATGTCCCCTAGTAGGATATGGGGCAGATGCATTTCACATCTGTTTCACTGATCAATTTTTTCTTTAAGGGCAAGTAGGTGATCAGCCTTCTATGTCCTGCCAGACCGAGTTTTTTTTATCTCCGCCGGGAATCGAACCCAGGACCTCTCGGTTGTAACGCTTACGCGCTTACCACTAGACCAAGGAGGCGGTCATATTGTAATTGTAAAACGGTAATTAATATAGGCAGTTTTAAATAGCAAAGTGGGACATCTGAGAATATCTCAACTCAGGTTTCTAGTACTGTTTAGTGCTTTATCTTATTTTTGATTCTAATTAAGATCTTGTTTTAAATAATTCGTTAAAATGAGAAATCGGCTGTTACAAGAGATAGTGGCCTTAATTAAACTCGTTAGTTAAAGAATTCCAAACATCTCTCGAAAGTTAGCTAACAGCCTAAGATCAGATTTTTGATTATCACCACAATTATTTAAAAATTACATTATTAATTCATTTGCTGTTATATTTGACGAATGGTTGCTTTAAATACGGTTTAAGTAAATTATTCTTCTGGCCCCGGATCTTTTGATCTACGAGTTACCATTATCCAATCGTATCCAATATATGGATGGCAGTTATAGAAATCACAAATTATATATAGAATATAGAAATGCATTGCCACGTGTCGTAGAAACACCTACGACTCGTATTTTGTAAAAAGAACCCAGGTGTAGAACCAACCCAGTAGATAACCTTTATGACAATTCCAAAGAAATATTTAATGTGCAATATTTTGTCGTAGCTGACAAAAGGTTCGAGATTATGGCCGTAGAGAGGGGCTACGAAGTGGACATGAAATTAAAAATTAAAAAAGTTGGTCGAAGCACTTTCGGTACATACAGCTGTATATCAAAAAACTCCCTTGGTGACACAGATGGGACTATCAAGTTATATTGTGAGTAAATTTTTTGTCTATAATTAATGAAAATATATCAACTTATTAAACAATTGTTTAATTAAAAGAACGCATAAGTATAGCATTACAACGCAATAATCAAATTAGTGATTTGATATTGATGAGTCTTTTATATTTTTCCGATTAATTTTTAAATACGGTAAAATCATAAATGAGCTTAATATAATCAAAAATGTCATAATATTGTATGACCATTCTACAGATATTGTAATCAAAACTCATGTAAATAGAGATCTAATGAGGCCCCTTATGTTTAATAATTTATTTTTTACATTATTACAATTTCCGTACATAATTTAGTATTATCACAAGTAGAGGCGCAGTTCCGTTCACTATCTTCTACTATGTACCCGACCAGCCGACTGTGCCTCACAAACCGAAATATTTTTCCCCAGGAATCGAACTCAAAATTTCCACGCGTACCTTAAACAAACAACTATTTACCAAGCTTACGTTTGTAATGCATATTTTAAAAAGCAGGGAAAAGGACGCAGAATTCTCCGTTCCATGCTTATCTAGTGCTTATGGAACTTCTCATTATTATTTCCTTACAGCTCTTTCTGGAAAGTTTGAAGAAATGCAATACAATGATGTTGACTTTGAAGAAACTCCAGATGTGAGCGAATTAGAGGCATTAAAACGAAGTAATGGGGATAGAAATAAATTCCATATGTTATTAATATTAGCTCTTCTAGCCATATCATAATGCTATTTGTAAATAAAATAAATTGTTACATTAAACTTTTTGATGACGTATTTATTTCAGTGTTTTGTTCTATTCCTTTCATTTTTTATACACCCAAATGATATTACTTCAGCTAAGGAATAATAAAATTTTCCCGCTATATTGCAACTAGTAAGTAGCAATATAAATACCCTATAAGTGTAACCTCATAAATATAAACTTTTATACGAGTAAGATACTGTATGCTTGATATTTATAAAAGTATCTTAGACGGCGTAGAAAGAACGTATTATATTACATTTATCCGTTCTACCTTCTGCAAAGTACAATGGCAATTTTATCAAGACTTCTAAACCTGCTCTTGAACGTATCAGGAAAATAAAGTTTAATCTAAATAAGCTTTGAGAAAAGGGATCACAGTGCTTTTCTATATTAACTTTTTATAATACGTTGCAAATGCTTCAATAAGGTTGTCAAAGTGAGAGCGAAATGAAAGGCCTCGTCCGAGATAAATCAGCATGGATCACCTCTGGAAACCTTCTGATCTCTGGGATATATCACCTTGTGACTAAAATAACATACCTTTAACTAAAATCCCACTAATATTACGAATGTGAAATTTTGTGAGGATGTTTTGATGTTAGTGACTCAATCACGTCTAAACGACTGAACGGACTTGAATGAAATTACCAAATAGAGTATGCTTTGGATTAACATATAGGTTACTTTATAATATAAAGTTTATATTATACCGGTAGTGTATAATTTATAATGCTATTATATTTAAAAAACGCTTCTGATTTCACGTCTAAACCGGATTTTTGGCTTAAGAAGATGATAGTTGGAGGGATGAAGAATGACACAAGCTACTTTTTGTCCCGGTATCCCTAAGGCATAAATTGTAGGAAAGATGTGCTTTATTTTTTTTACTACACGATAAACACTTCAGTGACAGTGCTCACTGAAACGACTGACACTAACAATAGCACAATTTGATTTATCACTATTTAGAGTCAGTTTTAATGTTCACGCGACTGCGTGACGTCAGCAGCGCCGCCGCGTATCTGCGCGGTCGCCATTTTGACAGTCTGCTTTCGGTAACCTACTGAAACTCCAGAGATATACGAGATAATACAGAAGGTGTAGAAAATTTCAATTCAAAACGGTGACGTTATTATACCGATTTACGTGATCACGGATCCCGATGACTGCAACAAAGAAAAACCCAAATACTCGCTTAGCTAATTAATCAAAGTTGAGTGGTCAATCGACCGTTTAAAGTGATTCATAGAAAAAGGTCAAAACAAAAAAGCAAAATAGATTTGCTTGATAGGAAACTATCGAAATACTTGACCACTTGTGGTGAAATTTGTCAAGTGTCTAAAACACTTAAAATATAGGTACTATTTGTTGAAACAATTACTCTGTTACTGTTATAAACCGTTGGATTAACTCTTAAATGAAAATGAGTAATCTGTATAATTTAAAATAAAAATAAAGCGAGCATCTAAAGCTGCTTTATAAGTGTTTAAAAACCTCTTAATTCGCAGTGAAACTTTAATGGGCCGCGTTACTTGTGCAAATTACCTTCACGTTTAATTTCTTAACAAACACTTCATCCTCACTTACCTTTGTCTACTTTTATATTTAACTTTTAAAACAACCTTAAACTTTCAATGGTGCTACTCCCCTAATGATGTGTTAAAACGAAAAGTTTGAATAGTATTTTATGATACATTTTCGGTAAACTTTTAATTGAAGACGATTGATAAATAAATGTACCTAAATCATTATCTCTCAAATTATTTGTTTTGGTTCTGTTGGCATAGAAGAATGATCCCCTACTTTCCTGTAAAGAAAATGATCAATGAAACAGGTACAGAAATGTATCTTCCTTAGAGCCAGCTTTTATCAGAATTTCGGGATTCCTTTGTTTTAGAATTCCCTACTACTCTATTTTTACTAATTTTACTATTGTGATTAACACATATAATATAACTATCGATCCGCCCCGGCTTTGCACGGGTATAAAACATATATAAAAACCTTCCTCTTCAATCACTCTATCTATTAAAAAAACCGCATCAAAATCCGTTGCGTAGTTTTAAAGATTTAAGCATACAAAGGGATATAGGGGAAGAAAAAGCGACTTTGTTTTATACTATGTAGTGATGATACATATGTACATACCTAAAAAAATCATGCGGCGTTATTTGGCGGTGTTGTAATAATAGACAGTGAGCCATGTAATCAATTATATTAAAATCAGTCCAGGAGACAATCTATCTTAAAATATAGGTAAATTTTTAAATTTATTTATTACTTTATTATTTGTTATTTATATCAAATTCTATATATATTATATATTTTTAGCAATTTAACATTAAAAAAATAATAGAAACCACACTAAATATAAATAAACTTCGCCTCATGTCCCTACACGAGGAATGTGAGAGTTTCAACACAAAACCCGACCCGAGCGTTTACATCAGCCGACCGAACTAATCTATCATTATTTATTATATATTCCTTTTTTTGCTTTCTTTTACTCATGAAAGCGCTATTTTGCTTTTAGTCTTAAGAATTGAATGACTTCCAAATTTTCTTATAAAAAAATCGGTTATTATTCATCTTATATATAAAATTCTCGTGTCACAATGTTAGTTACCTTACTCCTCCGAAACGGCTTTACTGATTTTTACCAAATTTTATATTCATATTCAGTAGGTCAGAGAATCGGCTACTATCTATTTTTCATACCCCTAAGTGATAACGGTAGCCCACCCCAAAAATTAATATGGCAAAACAACGTTTGCCGGGTCAGCTAGTTTAAATATATTTCTATCAAACTCGAATATTGATTAAGCCCAACGATATTATGAAATAAATGCACTCCATTGTGAGTAAACATCTTATACGACTATTATATTGCGAGATGAAGAAAAGAAAAAAATCTATAGAAATTTCACTCAAAAACAATGTAAAACCAGGTCTGTAAGATAACAAGATTATTTGAAGCATAGTTGAATAATAAATAAATGAATACAAGACGAGGCCATACGTCAGATTTCAAAAAGAGTAACATGGTAGCATTTTAATAAATATTGTTTCAAAGAGCCGGGGCCGTTATATATCACATCCCTGCTAAGATCTATATTTCATGTTTGTTCGGGCAAGGCCTAGCACCTGCGCTGATTCAACTTCGCGATTCACCTCTGGAATGTAAATTTGTCACACGAGACGTCCAAAAGCGTGAGACAACTATTGGCTCACTAACTTAGAAACTGTCCCTGTTATAATACTGTTGTTCAGTTATCATTCAAGTTAATTTATATCAGTTACAGTAAGATTGATATATCTTAACTTAGATCTCAAATTGTTTATTGAGTAAAAATTTACAAGAACTATCTTGAAGAAAGATAATGTTATTAATCTAAATAATCTTATATATAAAATTCTCGTGTCAATGTTAGTTACCTTACTCCTCCGAAACGGCTTTACTGATTTTTACTAAATTTTTATGTACATTCAGTAGGTCTGAGAATCGGCTACTATCTATTTTTCACACCCCTAAGTGATAAGGGTAGCCCATCCCAAAAATTAATACGGAAAAACAACGTTTGCCGGGTCAGTTAGTTTACAGTAAATTTACAGTATTTAATGGAAAAAAAGATATGCTACGCAATTTTTGAAACTGCCACGGGTGAAGTTACGGATTTACAGCTATTGTTAAATAATATCACGTATAATCCTTATTAATTCCATACGTCCTTAGTCCTATATCGAGCTACTTCATCAGAATTCGTAGCGAGGTAAACGTTGCGTTCGTTATGTTTGTTTGTGCTCAATTAAGTCTCTATTGTGGTAGCCATTTTGTTCCAAATAATCCACTGGCCCGTGTTAGACACGCTTTTCTACGATGATATTTTTTGCAATAAAAATATAAGAATAGAGTAGGAATTGAATAGGAAGGTTCAAATAATTCAGCTGCGAATTACTTTACCGAATATAGTTAGTAACGAATCACTACATACTTATATACATAGTATAAAACAAAGTCGCTTTCTCTGTCCCTATATCACTTTGTATGCTTAAATCTTTAAAACTACGCAACGGATTTTGATGCGTTTTTTTAAATAGATAGAGTGGTTGAAGAGGAAGGTTTTTATATATATTTTATACCCGTGTAAAGCCGGGGCAGGTTGCTAGTTTATAATAATTTTATTATTATCAAAAAGTGACTGTTCACACGACTTCATCATTAGTATACATAAATAGAAAAAAAATAGAAAATTTTGGTTATATATTATATTTTATTATTTCAAAATAAAGATATTAAAGGTCAAACTCTGCAGGCTACTTTTGCACCTTCACAAGATGCCATTGCAAAACAAAAACCTAATTTCAGAGGCACCTTTGCCGCTTTTTAAAATACAGGTGATTTTGGTATATTTAATTTTTCTCTTCAAATAAAAAACACATTAATAATTAAGTCATTTGAATCCCAGCTGTTTCTAACGTGACCTCACGCATCGCGGTGATTGCTCAATAACGAATAACTAACCAATCACAAGGCAGTGTGAGCTTGCAAGAAAATTCGAAGTTATTATTACATTCAATTTTAAATCACTTATATGGCTGATACGTCCATATTTGACCCGCTGCGCCTGATTTAAAATTCGGGGAAAACAAGAAAATGTTTCGGTTGAGTAAAGCTACCTGTAAAGAAAAATAACATAGACATTCTATTATATCCCTGCTACGGGTAACGGGATTTCACTTCTTTTTATAAAAAAGGAGGAAGTTCACTTAGCTAGCAAGCTCCCGGCCATGGACACCCACAATACCAGCTAGCCCTCTTTTAAAGAGAGGTACGCCTTTTGATATTCAATAATAAGCTTAAAGAAAGAGGAGAAGCGGTGGGTAAGAATATTTAAAATTAATATAAATCTTATACGAGTATCATTCTACGTTTAAGTTGCATTAAAATTAATTTTAATATTGCAACTCCCCAAACTTTTAGAGAACATCTTGAAAAGTAGATTAAAATAAAAGTTTATCACGACTACCCCGGTCTCCGACCCAATTACATAAGATAGACCAAAAATACTATAAGTTCCCAAAGCAAATTCACATATTTATTACAAAAAATACAAAAAAATATTTAAATAAATCAAGCAATGAAATTTTATTAAAAATTATTACATTTATTTTAATTATTTTTATTTCTTTATTATTAAATTTAATTATTTTTATTTTATCTTCGACTATCACACCAGTATGATAATTACATTTGTTTTTAGGGGAATATCCCTATATATTTTGTATGTATGAGTTTTAATATAACTTTTGATTAAAAAAAAGATAACCAAGCACAGAACAAAGTAGTTTTATTTTAAAACACTCCATAACACTGACACCAAATTTTACTTGGTATAAGAAAAAATAATTGTATATTTTTGCATATAATATATAAAAACATATACAAAATTATATCCAGATACCTAATTACAAACTAAACGTTCTTAATGAGTTATACCTAATAATAATAACAAATTACAGTTAGTGTTCGCTATCGCCTTCTGATATCGATCAATCAAAAATTAAATGCCGCCAAATAGGTGAGTGTTTTAATTATTGTTTTCGATGTAACTACGATAGCTTCTTAACTCGTTAACAGCACGATTTCAATTTAAGCTAGAGTCGCTCGTGTAAAAATTAAGGGTCAAAGTCAGTTACGTTACCGAATGTAACAATTTAGCCAATATTATGAGTCTCTCGCACTTAATGAAATTATGTCCAACACGCACGAACGTTTCAAGTCTAAAACTGAGTCCGGTAACCTAAAATTACTACTATTACCGTGCAACCACGCAATTGTAATGAATAAGGACGTTGAAATGTTGGCTTTACAATAAGACATTTTTAGTTGTGAATTTCTGAATCAATTATTATATAAGAATTGTGAGACCATGTTTCAGAAAAATATTTATTACTACATTACGCATTACTACATTATTATATATATACATTATGTCTACACGTCTTCTTTTTCATTATTAAGGACGACTTTTCTAAAAAAAGTGAAGTCCCGTGTCCCCTAGTGGGGTATGGGGCAGATGCATTTCACATCTGTATCACTGATCGATTTTTTCTTTAGGGGCAAGTAGGTGATCAGGCTTTTATGCCCTGCCTGACCGTTTTTTTTTATCTCCACCGGGAATCGAACCCAGGACCTCTCGGTTGTAACTCTTACGCGCTTACCACAAGACCAAGGAGGCGGTCACTTTTCTAAAAGAACAGTGCGAAAGAAGAAGGAAGGAGACTCGAAAACTGTTAAAAAATTTGCGCGCGTGCTTTGGCTGAATCTGACTATGATTCGATAAGGTGATTCAGGTGTATTAAGATGCATACATTGATAAAATATGAAATTTAATTTTCTACTGCCGTTATAAAATAAAAACCCGTTATTCCGACTAAGACACGAGCCACAAGTAAATATATGTTCTTACATATGTACATTATTTGTATTTAACCTGTACGTGATCAACTAAGCAATAGAGTCGGCTTTGCCTCAGGTAACCCCGTAAAACTTCCAAAAAAGTTTCAGTTCCGAGAATAAAGGCTAGTCGCCTGTTAGTAAAAATTGAAAGCTGGAAAATGCCAGCTACACTTCTTTCAAAGTACTTCACAAAATTGGTGCTAAACATATTTCTAACATAAAAGTCGAAACTTGTAACTGTATTACTTTCGGTTTTGTAATTCATTCACATAAGTACTAAGCGCAAACACTCTCTATAAGAATCAAATTCATAAGCCGCACTAAGTAAAATTACTTAGATGAAATTAAATATTCCACTAAAGACGATCCAAGTCTTACTTTGTAACTTCAAATTTCTTTGCTTTTGTACAATATATTTTATATTGCCTTACCTTTCAATTTTCAATTGAAAATCTTCATATTACTCTGTTTTGGTAGTTAGTAGACGAAAAGATTATGGGTTAAATAAAGAAATGAAGTATACCTTAATAATATGGATGGACGTCGTGATCATGAGATAAAAATCCCTGATGGGTTGGCCATATTGGCCAAATAAGTTTGCGCGTAATGAGTAGCAGTAAGATTTTCCATACAAATATATAACACGCTTTCAAAATATACTTTACCAGACTTTTGGTAGATATGTAGCGTAAGTACGTCATATGTGCAACACCTAAAACCATTACCGTTACAATTCTCCGAGAGTGAGCTTGCGGCAACATAAACGGATTTGCAAATGCCGTTTACCAACATTACAACTCCCTCATAAACGCTCGCTTTAACTGTTTTGTAAATTGATTTAGATACCTAAATTAACGATGCCAAGAAATATGTTCTATTCTTAGACAATAATTTTATTATAAGTTTTATTTATATTCACGGATATTCAGAAATTTAAGAATTAGAAAATTGATACCGGAAGTCGTCTTGGATTCAGATTTGTATTCCTTTCAGTAATAGCCCTTCTGTTTTTTTCCAAAAATTAAATAATTATAGAGCCATACAAATGATGTAACTTAAACAGGTTGTGAATAGACAATGCATGTACATATATTTCGTTAAAGAAAGTTAATATCAGAAGCCTAAGTAAAGAAATAGAAATTAAGTATATTTTTTATTAATTTGTTCCATAAGTCGGTAATACAATCGCCTACTTAGATCAATGGTTACGCGTTTGGTAAAGAATTATTAAAAATCATTTACCGTTAACCAGGATACAATTTTTTGGAACAAGAAAGACGACGTTTTTATTTATTTTTTAATAACGTAAGTAGGTTCGTTCCTATTCTATATGTAATAAATAGTATTATTTTTTTGATTTTTTTTTTAAATTGGGTTCCAGAAACGATAAATTGAATCAAAGATTAAATTTACACTCAAAGTAACTCAAGAAAGCGCCAAAATAGGTCAGTAAAACTAAATTGAGTCTTAAAGCAAACAGAAGTTATGCGTATCGAAATAGCTTTACGTTATCACTAGGCGTGTTATTAGGCGAACTTCCGCAGCCGTAATTATAGTACATACACGAAAACGAAGTTGAGTTATTAAGGCGCTATATCACCAGCATGTGTACAAAACGGGTGTAATAAACATTACAAGAAATATAGCAGAATATTTATGTAGAGCAATTTAGATATAAATCACACTTTATAACATACAAGTAGCCGGCTTGAGATACGTTTTCTAGGAAAATCTTCCTAGAAAGTGAGAAATGTGGTTGTTTTAAAATTTATATTTACCTAACAGTTGTTACTCGCCACTTTGTTCATATGGTTATATAAAGATATAGTGAATTCTCATAACCCGCAGTGGGGCATGTGGCAGACACATTTTCTTTACAGGCAAATGGGTGAGCAGCCTTCTTTTTTTTAAATCAAATCAAAAAAGTCTTTATTTGCTTAAAAATGCGTGATACGTAGGTTTGGTCTTCTATGCCTACCCAACCAAAACATGCATGTGTTTTCTCAGAATTTGAACTCAGGACCTCCGGCGCAAGACGCAGTTGCGTAAAAAACTTAGCCGTGGAGACAATTATACATATTAAATATTATTTTGGTTTTGGTTTGAGACAATTTTTCTGTAAAAATTTATGTACATCCGTGCGAAAAGAAGAAAATGGAACCAAATTTACCTTGACAGTTTGATATTTTCCTTTGTCTAACTCACTTACTTTACTGAATTTTTTTAATACAAAATGTTGACGATTAGCAAAACATTTTTTATCGTTCGTTTTTTCGACCATAGCAAATAACGTCGTTTATGATTGAATTGGTTTATCTGTTGCTGTTATTGGACATTGAACTAGTATATCTATATCTTTACGTCACATAAAATCTCCAAAATTAGTCTGCCCTTCTAACGTCCACCACTTGTGGTTACTTACAAGTCTTTACTGTCAGTATAGGATTGACAGTACATGAATAGTAATAAAATCTATCCAAAATTTTGACTGTAAGGTTCAATTTTAAACAGACCAGTCGAGAAAACATATCTCTGATTTTCATATTTGTTACAATTTTCAAAGGTGTACTATTTCCATTGAAGCTATCCGATGTGAAATTTTTTAATTAAGGTCTATATTGGCAAGAAAATTGCAAAGTGAAACATTTTTCCTTTCTTTAATTGACCAAATCCTCTTAACGACGTCTCTTCAAAATGTTTTTATTTCCGTTTCGATATCGGTTAGGCAAGGTAATTAATTATGCGGAAAAGTAGCTTACGTAGGAATCGTATCTAGTGGTTACCTTTGACTGATTATTAGAAAAAACATTTGTTATTTCTGTTCACTTTTAGATTTAACGAAAAAATCATTACAATCGGACTCGTTCCCAATATGCCTACAGAAAAGCGCGATGATAATTATAATTTTTAATGGGTTCTTTTTAATTATCCTGATGTTATTTAGTAGTCTGGATAGATAAATAGTCAATGAGTCGACTGTTTTTAAAAAATAAAGACCTAGTTACTGTTAAAAATCTGTAACAAAATAAAAATGAATGCAATTTTTTAAAATTATTTTTTGTTTAATGTGCAAAATGTAACACTTTATGTTATCACCGCTAACTTGGGGTCTTTACATTATATGTATGAACTTAATACTATACCTTTCTACTCATAAAACTAAAACATGTTTTATTCATTTGTAGTTTTGATATGTTTATAAGTTCACTTGATTGTTTTCTCAAATACGAGATCATTAAAAGGTTCTTTCTAGCTTAGGGCACTGCAGATGCAGCGGCATTCAGAGTACTCTTAAGGCTAATAAAATAGGCATCAAGAGAGAAACGTGCTTTAAGATAAGACGACTTGTACGTGATAACTGAGTTTTGTGCATTAAATCCGAGTTAGAATAAAAGTCAAAATAAAAATTTTAAATTGTAATTTTACAGTAATGAATGAATGTGCCTCCACTTAATTTTAATGTTTGGAACCATTTTATTTTCAGTTGATATATTGGAAATATAATTATATAAAATAATCAGGTTAGTTTTTATCATTTTGATACATTTAATAGTTTTTGATCAGCGCTGTTTTTCTCAAACTCTATGGACTGAGTAAAGTCAATAGCATTAAACTCGCTTTTAAAATTAATTTGTCAAAAGTTGCATGAAGAGTGAATATAGGCATTGCTTAGAAAATGGATTTCATAAGTCTGCATTCTTGTGAAACCTCGTATGGATTTAATATACCAGAAGAATATTATATTCCTTTTATCATAATAGAATAGGTTTAAATCTATAAGTTGAATTGTGTAGTCGAGAAGTAAATATTTATAGATATATCTCTGCTAAACTTAAGTTTCCAAAAAATTTAAACATGTTTTAAATTTTTAAGTAGATTGTAACATTGTTATAAGTTTTTATACATACATATAATTGATTCCTGAAAAGTACACTAATTATTGCGTCAATTAAAAACAGTCTACTTTAATTAGATTGACCAATGAAATACAGACCAACAATACGTGTTTTCAACTCAGTAATAGGTACACTAAAATAGTTTTTGAGTATCAAAAAGTTTGAGCCGAACAAATGTTTGTTTTATATTCGGATATCCGCCCGCATACGAAGCTGTAAAGTAAATACTCTCTCGACCTACAAAGTTTGCTGCCGTGTCAATTCAACTATGAGAAGTGCAGTATTTTCCACGTGAAAATTGTATGATCAGTTTTTAGAATTCTGCATTTGATGGACAGTCTCACAGATTTTATTAACAATTATTTAACTTTCTATAATTTTAACACTAAGTCTAAAGGATCGATACGAAAGTAATTGGTATGTCATTTTAAAACGCCTTCCTAAATTTTGTTAACGAAAATTTTTTGCAAAAAACTTTTGTACTGTTTTGATTGTACTGAAATGACGTCACTGGGGTTATTATCAAAAATCATAGCTGTTTACTAATACACAAGAATCTCATAAATCCTCGTGATTATTTATTGTCACTTAAGTTATTAAAAATATGTGTATATCCCAGTATATCTAGTGATAAAAATATCAAGGTCATGTGTAAGTTCAATGCGTCGCTTTACTTTAAATCACTATCTTTTTACATTACTTGGTATGTGTGAAGGCTCTAAAGTTTTAACCTCGATCTTATCATGTTGAACGAAAGACTTTCTAACATAAATATAATATAATAACAAAATGTAAAAGTATCTCAAACTTGATACATTTGAGAATTGAGGCTATTTTCTATACAATAAAAAAATGAAATAAAAAATACACTGATATTTGATAAACACACAAAACAGGACATAACAAACAATGAAGTGCATAGACAAAATATAATAATCTAATAGATAAAATATAAGAAAAGGCTACGTCATTACATATTCCTTAGTTAATATGTAGATAGATCTACATATTAATGTTGGGCGTTTTTTTTTAAATATAATGATTTGAAATTTCTCCAATTTTTGCACATCCAACATTATTGCGCAGGTGTCAAAAATGACTACTTCTTTCAATTGCCTTTCTGAATTAATTACTACGAGCGTAGATGATCGATGCTGCGAGCACGTATTTTTAGTAAAGCTTTTACAAAATTTCAAAGTGAGTACACTGAGTCTTCGACTTAAAAATAAGATTGGTGAGTCCTTTTAACAATCCTTCCTTTTTGTTATTTCTCAAAATATATTAAAAAAATACTTATCTCATTTCGTACGTACCATTCCATGCCGTACAGTCAAATCATTCCTACCGATTAAAAGGTAAAAAAATTGAATATTAAATAATATTGCAATAGGTGGGTATATTTTTGAGACTACAATATTAAATGCATAAAACAAATGAGGTATTTTTGACATTTTAGGTGTCAAAATGGACCTCAAATTTAGTATAAGTGTCAACGTATTGCAAATATTCATATTCATCTTGTGTTTAGTTAGCCAAACAGGCGATACGTTCGAGCGATAAACTGATCGTCACGTCGGGACGTGTCCTCTTCGTAATAAACTACTGCTACTCATGTTCACCACTGGCTTACCAGAGCGCATCCTAAATAAACATGTCATTTTGGACATTATATTGCACCACATAGAAGCCAACTTTTTGCCATTTTGTTTTAGGGTAATTATTACCAAACGATCTTTTTGAATCTAGATCTTTGAAAAAACGTCAATAGAGAGAAAAAAACATCTGAAATAGGCTGTTGTTAGAAGATACATTTTTTTACATTTATAAATGTACAGACATAATATTCTAAATAGATCCATTTTTTTTAACACCTAATTAAAAAAAAAAATTTTATTAAATTTCGTAGTTATAATGATAATTTGATAATCGGTTTTCATTTAATTTTCTGGTTATTATTTCGCCATAAATACAATGAAATGATTAAATCTAAAGATCCTAATAAAACCTTGAATTATAGGAAAAATAAAGATATATCGTAATGAAAACATCAACAGTGAAGTCGATTAAGCGAGGATCAATGTTTATTCACGCATAGTGTTGCCAATCAAAGAGTGCGATACTACCGTCGAAGCAATAAACTGCCCATCACGTCGTTCGTACACCCTTCGTGACAAAGTATAGTCACTACTCTATCACAACGATTAGTCCGACCACAGAGCAAGTAAGCAGCATGTTAATAATGGTCTTTTGGTGGGCATTATTATTTTTTTTTTTTATTTTTAAAATTTCTTTATTAACTTATTAGTTACAATATGTGCATACTAGTAAGAGGTATCCTAGTAGGACAATATAACACAAAATATAATAAATCATCCTATAAGTGGGCTAGCACTCTTCCAGGATTTACAGCAGATAGTTAACTAATTTAAATTTATTTGAACAATTGGAATATACATGGTACATAAAAATAATATATAGATGAATTTATGTAACTTTTTTTTTAGATATTCATTACATTTAATAAACATAATTATGAGAAAAAGAAAGAAAAACAAAAAAGATTGACCCGAAAGGCGGTATTAAGGAAACAACAAGAATTGGTGATTGGTATTAGTATCACCATATTTGCATAAGCGGAGTTCAATAATGACTGAAGTGTTGAAATTAATAAAAAGAACACACTATACCAAATAAAAGCGTACTTCCTACAAAATAAATATTAAAAAACTATTAAGTCACTCTAATATCCTTATTTATATACGTTGTTAAATATTAATCAAATGCTGCTCTTTTAGATGACATGAAAATATGTTTTTGCAAAAAAGATAGAAAATATTTTTAACACAAATCATAGTTAAAATAACATTGGTATAAAAATATGT
Organism: Aporia crataegi; assembly: GCA_912999735.1. Lineage (NCBI taxonomy): Eukaryota > Metazoa > Arthropoda > Insecta > Lepidoptera > Pieridae > Aporia > Aporia crataegi. The sequence continues at coordinate 7,281,973 of OU538736.1, forward strand.
GACCTGATCAAAAAGTATTCTCTACTGATTGAATGGTGTTTATTTTACAGCCAATTCTATAAGAACCTATTTCTTGAGTAGCTTTTTTATTAGTCTATGTCACTATTACTGAAACGAGCACGGCACGCCCGGTGCACTCTCTGATCGACGAATTTAGATTTATCACACTCTTTGTGTTTACTTCCCCCCATTACGTGCCGCTATACAGCACAACATATACGCCGATTTATTAGTAAATAATAGCATGAAATTATAATGGAGACATCTACGCTTGGCCAATGGGCTTTAGCGACGCCAGCTACGTTAGCGTAGCGTTGCTACAAGTTCGCAGCTTCATTATTTACTAGCGCAGAGTTTATATAACTTGTCTTCATAGGACCAGTAATCATTTGATCATTTCCGATATTAATTTCCAATATAAATAAGAAAAATGTTATGCATCATAAACACGAATGTATACACTATACGATCCTCAAGGACTTGTTGACCCTAACATTGACGTTTCCCCTATAAAATATCAATAAAGTTTTATTTTATTAGGCAGCGATACGATTCTGAATGTCTACATCAGAAGGATATGAGGGTTAGAAACGATAAAGACTTTATCTTATAACAAATAAAATGCTAAACTTAATCGACTTTAACTCTGTTGTCTTGGTTTATTGACATAAAATACAATTTCAAGGATTGAAACCCATAAAATAGAAGTCTTTCCCAACATAAAAATACAATTAATCGGTGAGTTAATAAAAAACTGACAATAATGATAAACATTTTAGGTAGCTAATCATTAGTTACTTCGTAGTAAAAGCCTACAGACTCAGAGAATTATGGCAAGGGCAGGCCCGACAAGTAAGAGAGCTAGAAGGCGCTCACAAGAACGATGGGCACATGAAATACGGAAAGTGGCGGGACCACAATGGATGCAAAGAGCGCAGGACAGAGACACGTGGATGATTGTGGAGGAGGCCTATACCCGAAAGGGGCCTTAATCTGAAAATAATCTAAAAACCTACCTACTAAATGTTATACCTTTTCTTTACTGTTTATTTAGTTAAGGAAAAATATTATATTATAATAATAATAATATAAAGGCCTACATTATATCAAATAAATGAATCTTTTAATACTAATGTTAAATAAAGCATAAATTATCACTTCATTTACACATATAAATCATAAATGCGATATTTATTAATTACAGCAATTAAGAGTTACGGTGTTACGTACCTATAAAATTTATCGCCGGTGATTAACATTTATAACTTCGAAATAACACTTAACATAGTTGCATAAGTATAAAATCAAGTGAGCGTGTAATTTGAATAAGACGTGTAGCAGGAGTAATGGTAACGGTGGTCAGGGAAACGGGAAACGGAAAAACAGTACGGCGCAGTATTTACGACGAGTACGTCCGCTCAGTGGGCTTCATTAACACACGCGCAGCTTAAAAAGCCTTTCTATTTTTGAACTAGGTTAGCCGTTAGATGGTTACAACTAACATTAGTGTATCTTCCTTTAATCTATATTAATAAAATACTATTTTAGGTGATCGACTTACTCAGAAGCGATGCATAGTTCGCGGGGTCAGCTAGTTAGTTCTAAACTTGAAATTATAAATTAACTAGCGACCCGCTCCGGCTTCGCACGGGTATAAAACATGCATAAAAACCTTCTTCTTTAATCACTCATCTATTAAAAAAACCGCATCAAAATCCGTTGCTTAGTTTTAAAGATTTAAGCATACAAAGGGATATAGGGACAGAGAAAGCGACCTTGTTTTATACTATGTAGTGATTATGTAATGTTTTTATGTTCAGAACTGGTTAAAAAACTTGTTAAAAATTATAAAACCTTAAATTTTCTACTTTGTCTCTAAACACGTTTATAATTTAAAGCTGTAATACGAAAATAGGATTGGATTTAATGCAAAACGCGTGCTCAGAAGTCTGTGGTCACACAACGTCTACCACACATCACATATTGTCACTGTTTGTTAACAGAGTTTTACTTTAAATGTTTATTACAGTAGAGACTAGGCAAGCATTAAATTTGATCTGCTTATAAAATTGAGTTTTGAATCTATGCACTAAATGTGTGATTTTCGGAATGACTAATACTTTTTTAAAATATAACTTTTTAAAAACAATTCCTACATCTAAAATTTTAGTTTTTATTAATATTTAAATGTATTATAGAAGCAAGTTATGCCGTCGGATTTCTTGAGTTATCGCATAAACCAAACAATCATCCCACCATATCAATGAAAAAAATCTCCTTTACTATTTACAAGTAAGTCATGAACCAGAAAAAATAGGGATAACTTAGCCTTACGACTATTATTACTGTTGTTACCAATGGAACATAGCGTCTCAAGTAACTGATTAAGATTATGTGGCTAACAAACCGAAACTCTTATTGTATTTCCCCGGGATCGAATCTTACACCTCCGGCACAACATGTACACAATGTTACCCGAATCACTTAGTGACGGAGGCGTTCACTGCTTATAGATAATTGTTTCTCCAATCATATGGTACGCCTTTATCTGTAAGATCTGAAATTTCTCAACAATACATTGAAACAATAGCTACCCTACCACCTCGCCGTACCTAATTAGCCAGCAACAAGATAAATGTCTGCAATCACGAACGCCTGTCTCACTTACCACAACCCTTCCACCACTTTCCTCCCACATCGTAAATTTAATAACGAATTACCAACAAACCTTTGTGGTTACTTTTAAACTACTTTATAATAAAACTTAAAGATAGTTTCAACTCTTTGCGAGTAATAATAATTATAACATTTATAAAGTTATATTATTAATTTCGTTACTAGCAGCCAAACTGTAAATCAAAATGTTTTACAACATCTATGAATCGAGTGAATTAACAAAATTAAACTAGTATTAAAAGTTTGGACGGACCATCTTTAGAAATACATAAGTAGAATAAATTTTAAAAATAAATTTTTATAAATAAAGAAAATTTTTAGAAATACATATATTAGAAATAATCAATTACTTATCATAGATACGTGTAATAAAAAGCTTAATAACATTGAATTAGCCATACAAGGGTAAATTAAAACCTATCAATTAAGATGTGTGTTATACTTATACTTTTTAGAAACTGCTAAAATTTATTATTATCTTTATTCACGTAATCCTTCATTTTCAATGAAAAAAAAGTACTAGGTAGTAAATGTTATAGATATCAAGTAATATTTTAAAATTTAGTTAATGAATGTAAATAAAAAAGCGTTATTGTTTGCAATTTAAGGTCACTTATATTGCCTTTATTTTAAAATGAATTTGCTATTATGACAGAAGGCTGTGTTAGCTGAATCTCGTCACAATAAATCACATTAATTATCGTGAAAGGAGGGTTGAATTTCAGAATGGCGGCTACAATAGTGTCATTGAAAATGTCAAACTGAACTTTGACGATTTTCAATAGAGGTTATCTCTGCTGAACCGATACATTAACGCAATAAAACAAGCCGACGAAAGGTTACTCGAATATCTTATGATAACTTGTAATGAAGAGGGTCGAGAAAAAATGAGAGCCCGACTGAGTTTCTTGGCTGATCTTAAATTTGGGCGAGTTCCTGAACAGCAAGTAAATTTTAAGTGATGTTTATAAGCAATATGTATACATGTAGGTAATTATCCGATTCTATATGAGTAAATATATTTTTTATTTTGACTTTGATTGTGTTATTTAGGTTATAATATATTTTAATACGTTACTTTTGGTAGCACGTGCCGTTCAAGGTCTTGGATCGTGAATTCGAAAGGAAACGGAACGGTAATCTTCAAGCAATCATCGTCGATAATGCCTCTTTCGTTTGAAGTTTAATTTGATTTAACACTTAGTTTAACTACGTTATAATTTAATAGATATTAAAACATAGCTGTTACTTCAGTAGATAGTAAAAATCTCGATACATTGCCAAAGTAATAAAAATGACACAAAAAATTACATTTTTAAACTACGTAAGATTGATAACAGTAGAAAAATGTATTTTTCAACTCTATCAAAAGTTTCGTAATGTAAAAGATTAACTAATATAAATATCTCGTAATTGAATGCAAAATTTCATTGAAAATTATTAATGAAAACTGATATCCGTATTATGTAAGAAGCCATTTCTAGTTCTACCACCGTATCCGCTCTTGTCAAACTTCACCTGCCAATTGTGAACTATGTTCCACAGAGAGTGAAATAAAGGAATTATTCGTTGGGAACTTTACTTTCAGATCTAAAACCTAGTTTTTTCAGTTTTTTTCAGCCTATCCGAGTAGGTATGAAATGTTCGACGTGTAAGGTACGTGTTATGTTATATATACGGTAGTGGGTTTATTTATTTCATTTTTGATCGCAAACTACCGAAGTTTCATGATTTTAGAAAATAAATAGTAATGGTACTTTAATAATAGAAAGAAAGCTACATTTTTATAACGTCATCTTAAGATTTATTTACAATTAAAGAGATTATTCAATTTCAAACTCCAGTTAGATGACATAGTGTTCACAACAAAATATTGCAAACCATAATAGGACATAATGTCCTCTTTAAAATGTTTTATTTTGATAAAATAATTTTCAATAAAAAACCCTAAAGCGGCGCAACAGAATTTTTATTGTACCCTGTGACACCTGCTCCATCAAGGCGAATTTAATGTTACATCATATATCAAAATTGGTGGAGTCGTTGAGTAATTACCAGCGGACACAGAATATATATTATAAAAATCAAACAAAAACCTTTCTTTTGGGCTACGTCGAAAGCTCACTAACTCTTTCCTTCGAAATTTGAAACGGTTTCAGTTCCTCAATTCAAATGAAACATTATTTGTTTTATTAAATATATATAAAATACTTAAAATATTATTCCTATATTTTAAGTATTTGGACGACCGATTGGTGCAATTGGTAATGCTTCTGCATCGAAAAGTCCCGAGTTCGAATCTCGGTAGGTGCATTTATTTGTGTGATTAGCACGAATATTTGTTTACGAGTCTTGTTTGTTTATAAACTAATATATGTATTTATTGTGGTACCCTCGATCTTTCTGATTACCTTATCACAAGTGCTTTAGCTACTTACTTTGGGATCAGAGCAATGTATGTAAGTTGTCCCAATTATTATTAATTATTTGAAATAAAGTCATAAACGCAAGTCATTTATTAAAATTGGTTAATTATCTTAGTAAGGGCCTACACGAAGGTTGGAAATTCGAATGGACACAAAATGAACACGCGAGCAGAGCGATTACAATAATATATTACAGAGAGCCTATTCAATCTCGATAGTAAATTTTAATTTAGACCTTGCTTTGTTTAAATTTACAGCAATGGTATTGTTTGAGATATTTACTTAGGTATATTTTACAGAGTATAAAATAAAATCGTTGAATTTAAGAAAAAGTTGAACAGAAATAATGCATAATTATACAAAGTTACATTCAGAAACAATGGTTCTAGTACAGATCGAGCAATCCATTTTTTATCTGATAAATAGAATATGTACTTTTGATTCAATAAAATATTATAAAGATTATTTTTGATTTGGATCATTTTGATGAATTCTTCATCTTCTTGTGTTTTTTTTTTCTGAAGAATTCTAAAGTCGTCGCTATTTAAAGGTTTTAAGCCAAAAACATTGAATTCACAATACAACCTCTATTCACAAAACTAGTTCATAATTAAGTATAACATTAAAATCTATGTTTAAAAATTTCTTTTTATTTTATGTACTATTATGTTTTACATAATTAAATTAATTACTTTGACATACAAAAGACTCATTAAAAGCCGTAGCCAATTATCACTTAAATGGAAGTTTATCTTTGTTCCGTTTGTTATAATTTAATAATTAAACCAGTGATTTGAAAGGCTCATCAAATTCATTGGGGTGCATGCCCAAAATACTGGCTACATTACTGCGTTGTATTATTATACTAACGCGTTGGGCGAAATATGAGCCAGCTTTCGGGTTCCAGTGGCCTCAACTAAGTGCGTCGATATCTCTTTAAACAATCGACGCGGTTCTGTCTCCCATAGACCCAAAAACTCCGCTCCAAAAGGAACGAAAATATAAGAATACATGAGACTTTCATATTTTCGCCTTTTGTTGCTTTCTACAATCGATGCCGCGCCACCAGTGGCTACAGAAGTAGCATGGAGATTATCATTAAAGTATTAGACATACTATATGTTCATAAATATGGTGACGTAGAAATACTGCTAATGTTTTTTGTGGAAATAATCCACATTAGGCACTTCAGAAATAAAATGCAGATAAGTGAAAAGTTTCAGTTCAGATTCTTGGAAATCCGTTAAAAAACTTTTCGCTTTGTAGATGTTTATTTCTTAGTTACTTCCGCTTGTTTCATCAAATATTCACTTCATTAAAACTCATAGAACAACCACTTTACAATATCGGACGGTACAGACAAAAAAATATTCAAAATGAAACTGCCTTTGCAGAAATCTTTGTCATGTTGGCCGGACGGTCCTGGTTCAATTTCCGGGAAACAATCACAGAAAAAGAAGAAACGTATAGAAATCTGATCAATCCTGCATTTTTTGAGATATGAAGCCACAGACATACCTACGCTAATACTTTTAACCTTTGCGTGTTACGTGTAGTTGTTAAATAAAAAATGATTACCTAAATTCAATATTGTTAAGACTACCAAATTCGTCTTCTTATTCAAGCCAATTCAATTTCATTTTAACGTATATTTCTTTATGCATTACAAGTAAACGTATTCTTTACTCATCATCACTGTTTCACTAAATTGGAGAAACTTTTATATGTTAATGCAAAATTTCCTTACACGAGGTAAATTTTTCCGATACTAAAGAAAATGGATTCTTATATAGATGGAGCTCGATAGCCCCAGGTCAGTTTGAAGATACAGGACCCTTATTTATGAGAACGTATCTCAACAAGTTCTGATAACGCATACAATTTTTACGATCACAACTTGGAGAAATCGCTGAAAATTTTATCTCTAGGATCGTTAACGTCAGCTAACTTTCAGAATTAAGGATTTTATCCATTTGAGTTTTAAAATTATAAAATGCTATTTATTAATTGGCCAATCACTCAATCGATATTAGAAATATTCAATGGAAGCTGTACTTCTATACTAATTGTCACGTATTAAAATATAGCCGTATTAATATTTGATACTGAATCGTGATAAAATACTAGATTCAGTATTTTACTATTAAATATACGGATAAAGCGATTTGTGTTTGTTACATAAATAATATATATTACTGTTCCTGAAAACCATTGTTGAGGAAAACTTTATTTTGATGTAAATGTACTGAAAGGTTGCCGCTTTTGTAAAATATATCTTTCTTTTTAATACCTATATCTTTCTTTTTATTATTACAATAAGTATTGACTTAAATGTTGTATATTTATTTTCATAAAGTGACTCTTATCACACCGCACCTAAATATGTAATGTATATGTAATGTAATTTGTGATTTTTTTGAAAGTAAAAAACCCTATTCTTATTTTTATTAAAGCTGTCTAGCTAGTCTGTGGTCTGGTCATATTTAATAAGTCAAACTTTTTATTTACAAAATAAATATAAATTAGTCTAGGTCAGAGCTCTAAAAATATGACATGTTAAGCGTATCCAAAAATGAAATGCAAACATTACAAACGATGTGCGTTTGTTTCGGTTCGTATTCGACTCTTTATATTAATAATACTTTTATTAATTTAAGTATATTTTAATAAATTCATTAATGAAGACATAATATAATAATATTATAAGTTCTTCACAATAACTTTGAAACAATTATTATAATCATCCTGGTTTTTCTGAATAAAGCAGAAACATTCTGTGTTAATGAAGATGAAAAGACAAAACATAACAAAATGGAAACGATTGTGGCAGAATTGTCGGCACTCAGTCCGGTGCATAATAGCAAGGATAATGATGTCAAGAGGCGGAAGAAGCAATTACGATCTCGAGCCGTCTGCAATCAAGTCATGATATTTATACAGCGGCTCCTGGCTATTTCGAGACGACATTCGAACATTACTAGTTCCTTTTTTTGTTAAACAAATCTAACGCAACAGAAGAATAAATCATTTAATATTAATATCGTAATTTTTTTTATTACTGCTTTCGGCTATAAAACTGATTTAAGCACTCAAGAGCCTAAATTATTTATTAATAAATTTTTTGTAACTTAAGAATAGGAAATTTGTATGCATAATTTTGAATTCATTGCATAATCTGCGTGTAATTTTGATGTAATATTTCAACTTTGTGAAAGCATTTAATTCAAAATATTTTAATTATTACTATAAATAATTTTGTCAGGGGTATAAATATAATGTAATAAAGCTGTGTAATCGCCATTAAGGGATTTAACAACATATAAATTATCACACACGCTACCACGTAAAACCTCTTATCGTAAATTTCATAAATAAATGCTGAATTAACTTCCTAAGTAATTTGTATTATTTCGCTTGATGTTCTGCTTAATTATTCGCTACATTTAGACAAGCAGGTGCGACGAAATCTGTATTTATTTGCGTTAAAAATAAATTTACCAAGAGAGTCGCGTTACTTGGGATTATCATTCAACAGCTGCGCAAGACAAATTCGCAATTTTGGATTACATTTTAATTTTAAAGTGTATTAAACATTTATGAAAAACAAGCTTAACTCAAAAGTGACGATTAAAAGCAATGAAAATAACATCACGTTGGAATGCTGCCAGGATATATTTTTAGAGCTTGTCGGAAATAAAAAATAAACTTTTTAATTCATGCCATAGTGACCAAGGAGCATTTGGCTATGGTTGCAAATATGAGTGGCGCACAATGGCCGTCATTAAATATGCCACAGGCCTGGGTAGTATCGTCATTGTTTCGAGCGGGTCAAATAAAAAAAATGTTTTAAAGCTTTTGTTTGTAGGAGGTATATAACGATTCTTGATCGTGAAACGAATCGTATGTACCCGGGGTAACATTCGCTGGGTATTACGCCCTCCAACAAAGAGCTGCCATGGGCATACAAAAACGTGATTTAGAAGCGTTAGGAATGTAGGTGGGCTTACCTGCGCCCTATAATTATACCGCGATGACATTTATGCATTGTATTCCCTATTTTCCGCTTCTCTCTAAAAAGACACGGAAATCTTAAAATATTATTTTCTATCTTAAAACATTAATTTCTATATGAGTAAAATAAATGTATCCTAGGATGATATTACGTTTAGGTAGGTTTCGTTATACATATTTAAATAATTTAAATTAAAAGTAAATTTCTTATGTTAGTATGGTCAGAAAATTAACTACGATGGATAGATGGTGTTTTGAGTTTCTATAGTCAGACATATCGATGCTTTACCACAATTAGCAACATGATTGACTTTTACACACAACATGATTGGTTGTACAGTTAATTATCTAGTTAACTCTAGCACTTACATTGAAAGTAATTAGTTTTCCACACACTTTATACATCTTTTAATTTCAGTCCATTAACCTGAAAAATACTCAGATCTTTAAAAGACAGCCGTTGTTCCAGACAATCTGTGTTCCAGAACATTTACCACTTTTTACGGCAAGGCGAAAATCTTTTGTTTTTCACAAAATATAATGATTATTTCCAATTAGGTACAATAGCATTGTATCGAATACCAGTTAATTAATCCTTTATTTTGCTCTAATAAAAACATTGTTGAGCATAGAATTTATTAATTATAACTGTATTTCATCAATCCACGAAATCAAAAGCTGAATAATGAATGAATGCTATGCCGAGTGGATAAACACTTTATTATTTGTTATCCCGCTGCGTTTCACATTACCTTTTTGTGAATATGAACATGAAATTGACGGAACACTAAAATGCTCGTACTTTTCAGGTATTTTAACAAAGCACCATAAAAAGTACACCGCTATTTTTCACTGACGTGCAACAGCGCCTTTTAAATGAAAACCCGCGTGTAAATATCATAAATTTAACCGTAAGTGGTTTAACTAAATAATTTCAGGGGAATAAATTTTTAGATTTGCATGAAATTCAGTCTTAATTTAAACTTAGTGAAAACTTTCAGCCATCACATAAACTTTGAAATTAGCCACTTTAAAATCTTTGATTTAAAACACTGCCTGAGAGAACTAATGAAATGTTTATATAAAATAAATGTTTTAATTAATAGGTTAACATTAAAACACAAAAGACCTCGTAATTTATTAAATCCAAGTAGCTTAGATGATATTAATTAAAATGCATAAAAGGTAAATTTCGAGATTTGTCAACAAAACATTAATTTAATGATCTCGGATCTTTTTCGTTTCTATTTATTTTCCTTTGCTCTTTTATTGTATTTTGTTTTACTCAACGCCATAAAAGGGTTTGAGAAAAAGGGACTTGCGCTTCCCTGAGCACATTTAGCTGTAACTTAGTATGAGTGCGTGAGAAAGAAACAACGCGTCAGCGTTTATGCTTCATTGGACGTGTATCTATTATAACTATAATGTCTCTATTACACAAAGTTGTTCTTACCGTTATCAACATTTATGTCACTAACAGGCTTGTAAGCGATGTCCTTTCAGAATATCCACTCACGCAATAAGCAAGAAAGTCTATTGGATCACAGCTGAGGCTTCAACCAATGGGATCGACAATTTAAGATCGGTAATTGCGACTTTTATCTAAAGGGACCTCGGAAATTGTTAGAGATTTTTCACCTTTATTTTTGGCGTGCCTTTGTATATATATTTTCGTTTCGCTTTGAATTAATTCCGCAGCAAGTCGGTCGTTTGTTTCTTTTGTTTTCGAAGGTAGGCGCTTTTGTCGGTTAAAGATATATTTGACCCGTTAGCACGTTGCGACAATTTTGAAGCCGGCGATTTATTTACTTGTCTCAATAGACGCCGCCACTCGTATATCAGATTTAATCAACTCTGACAGGGTGATTAACGTCAACCGTTCGTATTCGTGGGACTGGGTACCAACTACCAATAGGGAAAACCGGCACCCTCATTTCAACTCCATTAGTGAACTGATTTAAATAATTAGTACATCAATAGTAGAACTAAAGCCGCGCAAACAACGTTGAAATAACTATTCAAAACTTGCTCTTTAAAAAACAATTTTTATTTTATATTATTTCTTTAAGTATTGAAATAAGATTTAATATAATCATCAAAGAATAAAATCAAACTATAATAGTGTTCACATATTACATCTTTAAAAAAATATAATTAACACTGTTTAATGATTTAGGTGTAAGAATTTTTTGGTCTTTCAACTGTATGAAATTTGTTTGAATATGTAATCTTTAAAAGTTTTAATAAAAATATATTTTCATATCATAACTGTTATCAATGTAAACGACTATGTCCTTTTTGACCTTTTAGATTTATTTATAAAAAAATATGCTATCAAAAAGATAAAGGGAAAGTGAAATTTCCATCACTAACTTGTGAGACGTATATGCCAAAATTTTATTTTGATCCAAAGCTTTTTAAATCAAATGACGTTCGACTGCATCAGTCTTGTTAGGTTGAAGTTTACGTATAATATTAAGAGGCTAGTAATATTATTAGCAGTTATCGTTCTAACATCTCGATCGTAGCTGACTTATGGAACAAACTTGCTCGGCTGCGGCTTTGCTTCTGACACTTAACAGTAATTAGCAGCTAATTTATAGCATACACCTATATACTAGTTCTCAATGCATAGTAAATCAGTAACTACATTTATAATTTCATTTAATTATAGTATTACTATTTTTTAAAATTTTGTGTCGAGGTTTAATAGGCGGGTTGTGTTTTACCTGAATGAATCCGAATATCTGCTCGTAACTACTCCAACATAACCAATAATTATTAGATTTATTTTAATTACTGTGTAATTTATATGTTTTGGGCCACAGTCAAAAAACTATAAATTTCAGTTGAAAAAACTAGAAATAAACTTGTTAATATTTTGTATGGAATCTGTCAAAATTAACATCTTAATTTGATAGACGAACAAAGATGGTGTCAATTCTCGTAACCTCTAGTTAAGTTAAATACAGAAATGTGTTACGAAGCATATTCCTGTATTTGTATCACTGATGATTTTCTTTACAGTCAAGTAGGTGATCAGCCTTCTTTCTGTGCCTACGCAACCAAAACATTCATTTGTTTCCCTGGGATTCGAACCCAGCCACGCACTTTGCTACGGAGGCAGAGAACACACGTATAAAGACTGTGCTAGTTAGTAAATATACTTATGCTCAACAATGTTTTAGTGTAATTTGCATACTAATACGCAAATTTTATACTGGCTGTCCAAGAAAAAACATAAAAAGAGGCAATTACATAAAGTGCTCACCTGGGGTCGGTAAATTGAAACGATCTATGAAACTATTCAATAAAAAAACAAGTTTAAATTTTGGTCGCAAAAATGTTGTTGAAATCCCATTACTCTAATAGAAAACACTGGTCTCGTTAGATTTTTTAGCCTACTGCCGCACTGCAGTTACATGTAAAAGCTTTATTAATTACTTTCTATCAAGCTACCCCTGCTTAACATTTAATAGAACCACAATAGATGAATCGAACCTTTGCATTGATGCAAGTAGCATTAATGCTAGATGAGGTATTAATTGGAAATGCACGTTCAGTTGATGGGTTTTTTAATCAATCGTTAATTGACCTTTTAGTACAGATGAGCTTCTTTTTCAAGGACTACATACAACTACTACGGCTGTTTTGAAAATTGAAGTAAATATCTCTTTTTTCGTTGTCTGAGTTAATGGCATTTATTTTATAATAATCAATAGCTAGCTATCGTTTTGATAATTAAAAATGGCGTTGGTTAGTTTTGGCAAATGTTATTTTGATTTTAAACTCTAGTAAAATAATTTTTTAAATAGTTTTAATGTTAGAGAAATCCATTTTGAAAAATTCAGAATTTGTATTTTATTACAACTACTTGTCATATTTTTTGTAATAATGTAGTTTGTTTGATTTGATTGATATTAAATAAAGAACACCTTTAGTTTTAACGTCGGAATGTTTTTTAAATAAATTATCGATTTTACTTTTATGTACACCAAAAAGGCACGTTTCTATATTAGTAATGCCACTTAATACAATAAAAAATTGCCAGATGTTCAGAAATTCAGTTGAGTCGCAATTATATACAATTATCTCGAACGTCTACACAGCACAAAATGAATGTTCAATTTGATATTATAACTTTCTTGTAGTCTATTATTGTTGTCTTTCATAACGTATATGTATGTAAAAATCCTCCTACGATTTCTATACAAAACTCATTTTCTTTTGTAATTGACGAAAAGCGAGCTTTATTTGATTTCAATTAGAGTAACTTCTATTCTATGAATTACTTTGATGTTAGAGACAAATGGAAAACAGAATTTTAAAATCGGCCCAGTGTTTATTCAAAAATTATTATTCGTTACTAATGTACAAAAATATAAATCTTTCCTCTTTTAATTAGTGTACATTTTTGTTTTAGTTATAAAATTAAAAATATATGTTTTGAATTTTTCATTACATTAGTTTAAATTTTTAAATTTTGCTCATTTAAAAATATAAATGTATATTCTATTAATTAGAAATGATTATAAAATTCATTCGATATCTACTAGTCTGAAACTACGTGATTAAGGAGCTCAATACATGGAAATTAGAATGTTCGAGTAGAAAAAAAATTATTTTGAAATCACAGAAGAAGGCTGATAAACTATAAAGATAATATCATAAGCCGGTACGCTAGATGTTTCGATCATTGAAACGGACATGTCTAGCACCGAATCACCATATTTTTGCGTACGATTCAAGATTCTTTATAGCAAAGTTAATCATTATGCTTCAACTGTAGGAACATTCGTTCCCAGGGTAACGTAAAATACAAAAATATTATTTTATTGAACTCCAATAATCACAATTTTAATTCGAACTTCCCTATATAGCGATGAAAATAAATTTTTCGAAACATTTCCTTTGTTCATAAATTTTTGAAATAGATTTATCGATCATCAACAGCGCCGTTTGCTTTGTTCGCCAACCCATACACAAACAATTAATTTTCCTTGTTTTGTATTTTTCACGATTGAGAGAAAAATGTTTTTCCTCAACGAAATTGAAAATACGCTTACAAAAGAACTTTACTTTTAGAAGTGCATCGTTAATAGTGACATACCGTTACACCTGACGGAGTATGGGTTGGAAATTTTTGCATCCTTTCATCTACTCATCTGTTTCTCTGATCATGTTCTTTACAGACAAGTAATTAAAGATCTTTTGAAAAGAAATCTAGGTAGACAGATTAAAAAAGGGGAGGATGACGTTAAAAAAGTAGCTGTCCCAGCATGGACTCAAGTTGCGAAGGACAGAGAAAGATGGAAGTCTTTAGAGGAGGCCTTTGTCGAAGGACAAGCTGTATCGGATAAACCGGTTGCCGATTAATTAATTTCTTATATTAATTAAATATTTATTTTAAAATATTACTGTTTATACTTTACAGAAATAAAGGCTTATTTATTATTTATAATTAATGATCTATATTCTCTGCTTATCCAACCGACACATTTATTTGTTCCTCTAGAGTTTCAACCCAGGACCTCCAGCGAAGACGTAGATAACAACTTAGCCACGGAGGAGATTCTACAATACGGATTTACGTCAGACTTACAGCGAAGACGGCTGTAGGAAGCAATAATAGGATCTAACATATTAGTATTAGGTATGTAACATTTAAATTATTGAACTTGAAAACTGCAGTTATTTATGAGAGAACGTAGCTATAATTATAATTTCGGCAGCGTAATCTGTACCATATATGGATGGATGGAAAGATCTAAATTTGATTACCCGGGAATACTTCTTGGGCTTGAAAGGCATAGTGGGTTGGTCACCTACATGAAATAAATCACAAAGATGGAAAACAGCTGATCGATTTTTATACTCAGGTCAGAGTTCCCTTTCCGTAAATCAAATACAGACCTTTGTGATAACTGCCTTAAAATACTTAAAAGTGTTTATGTACAATCTTATGAATGGATTTTAATAAGCAATGTTATTAGAGAACATTTTATACCTACTCTTATAAAAAATATCTCGTTATTCTGTGATTTTAATTTATTTATTAACATTTTCCACAAGGACCGTATTCTACATAAAGAAAAGTATTAAAGTTTTTAACAGAGAATAAGACATTAATTATACATTTATCTATGAAAGATCTTAATCCATATCACGCTACAAGGAATGCTTGTATACCAATAATAATCTATAATTAAATTTAACTAAACAAGATGATGTTCAAAAAAAAGCATGGATTTACATGTTTTTAATCTAATTTTTAAATTGGCTGTTGCTAGAAAATTATTGAATATTGAGAAGTAAACAGAACAGAAAAGATTATAGAAAAAGCTTTATGCGATGATGAAAATAAAAACGCATAAACGGAACTCTTCACACGCTGTGAACAGTAAATTATTAGGACGTTTTATGCTTCCAACACATCTGTGTAGTTCTAGGCTTTAATAAAACTAAAACAGCGGCCGCACGAGAATATACCAGGAAATTACATATTATGAGAGCACTTTGGGAAATGTTAATACTTTTATTACGACCGCGTTTCATGTATTTATAAAATATTTCTGTCACCAACCTCCCTCGAGACACCCGAAATAGGGGGATGACGTAAAACGGTGATAGAGCGTAGCCTGTATCACCCCGCCACTGATCTTTGAGGATACCCCTGATAAGGACTGACCAGAGTTTATTTCGGTGCCTCGCTACCGTTAGTAATCTAAGGTTCAATGAGAAGCGTTAACAAGGGCGAACTAGTTGATACTGCAGCACCCAGGAGATAGTGGCCTCTACGTAATTGCCGGAACAGACTTTGTAGTTCGCTGGTGCTATTCGACCCGCACACCCTGCTATGTGCAGCGAATTGTCGTAGCTAGTCAAGGGGATAGAGGGGTAGAGATGTTGTGTGGTCAGGTGAGGGGAAGGAATAGGTAAATAATACTGTTTACTATTTTCTTCAAGTTGCCTTAGGTAGTAGGTACTTTGCTCAGATGCATACACTCAATTACCGTATACCACGACGAAATCTACGGCAGTTCCTTGGTTTTACGTAACAAATTTGAACGTTTATTTATATTAAGCAAAGTCTATTAATATTTACAACTTTCACACCATTATGTAGATCTCAGTGAGATCTTTTAAATGTACCATTTACCACATTACATATCAACGTGGACAAAGTATTTATCGTGAAAATAAGTTTTATCACTCACCTATTGTTTTAATTTAATCCTTCACAAGTCCTTTACTAAAAGTTTAATTATTTATATAAAAAACTCTTTAACTCAAATAATCGTTATTGCACTCTTTAAGTTGTAACATTTCAAAACATAATATAAAGTACTTAAAAAATGTCTGAAAGTCACAATTTTCAAGAGTTAATGCAAATTAATATTTATACTAAGCTACTTAATAGGCTTTCACCGACATTTTTTTCGGTACATAAATTCAATGTCTGTAATTCTGACTTCTCAAATGTTTAATTTTTCGTAATATTTTCTGTCAAAAGTTTAAGGAAGTGGAGCTGGTTCATAAATAATTATAACAAAATGTAAATACTTAATAAACATTTTAAAGTTTGGAATAGAAAAGATAAGTGAATATTTATATATATATATATCTAATTTATTACTTAAAGAACAATTGTCATAAAATTCTCTAACATGATTTTTTTAAATCTTACTGGGCTCACTAAATGAGGTTTGAGTGCCTTAAGATGCATCTTATTCACTGATCTTCTTTTTACACTAGTCAACACTAGGTAAGCCATGAGCAGATCTTTCGATATGAGATGCATTGGATTGCACACACAAGGCTACTTACACTAACCTTAGTTCTCGAACTTTCTATGTGGTACGCTGTAATCTTATTTTCATTCGTGATATTAAAATAAACAAATATTCGGAATTGGAACCAAAAAAAAGGAATTTTTACTAGCGTAATGTTGTGTCACAGAGTAGACAACATAATGAAATTGATAGAAACGTGTTATAATTATGTTTTGTTTCCATTTCACCGAGGTTTATATTCATGGGCGAATGTTCGTTTGTTTAGTTAGCCCCCGACCTGCACTGAATTGCTGTGAACGAGAAATTTTCCATGATTGAGGATTGTTTAAACTTGTTATACCGAGTTGATTAATTGGTTGCACTTCGATTATGCGCCATGTTATTTTCAAGTACTATGTACCTAGTTCACATACAATTTATTATTCATTAATTTTTTTCCAATATTACTTTTTGATTACAAGTGCAATAACCTTCTACGAAATTATGTAAAATCGCTACAGTATAAAACAAAGTCGCTTTTTCTTTCTCTATATCACTTTGTATGCTTAAATCTTTAAAACTACGTAACGGATTTTGATGCGGTTTTTTTTAGAGATAGAGTGATTGAAGAGGTAGGTTTTTATATATGTTTTATACCCGGGAAAAGCCAGGGCGGGTCGCTAGTAATCAAATAAAACCCTCTCAGAAAACACAGATTAAATCGATACTTAGCGTGGCAAGTTTGACAGCCGCGAGCGGTAAGCTTCAAGTAAAACCCATCAATAAATCACAGACTGCATTTTATCTGTCACTTGTCGTCTCGAGACTTACGAAAGATAGGAACTCCTCAGCAAGTGTCGTTAAGTGGGAAAAACAGACACATTAGATATAAATGATAGACTCATCTTACTCTCACGTCTCACTTAGATTATAGAATTTGAATACTTGTTTAATTAATTATTCTATTTAATTCTTGAATTAAACTGTAGAAATTTCTTAAACTTGACATGACACGGGACACATCTTTGAAATAAAATATGATATCGACTATATCATAGACTAAAACTTTTATAGTCTATGCTGCAATTTCACTAAAATTTATACGTTTAGTCGGACTAAGTGCACGGTAAAAACTTGAATAGTTCAATGCTTTGTATCGGAAAATCCTTTGAAAGCTTGAGTTTCTTTCTATAAGTGGAACGTTAAACGCGAAAAAGATATCCCAGCTGAACTTTATAAGTAAAAAGAAGAGCGCTTCCTTTGCATACTATTTTGTCATTTTACATCTATATACCTAAAAGCAATCTATTTCTAACACATCGAACACACTATCTCTCAATTTTACAATTAATCTTCTTTGATATATGAAAAAATTGTTTAAATTCGATATATAATCCCAAGCGTCTGGACAGGGTCTCAATATTTTAATAGTCTCTGTCGTAACTAATTTTCCCATAGGATGAAATATGTATCCGCATTGTGTCATTTTATGCAAATTAGTGGAAAATAAATAATTTATATCCAATTTATATTTACGCGCGAACCAAATTTTTTAAACAAAAGTAATGTTTAAAAAATTTAGATTAATTTTGATTTTATTTTAATTTTTAAATATAAGATTGGGCTTGATGAAAGATTTTATGATGCTACTTTTAGTAGCAGACTTCCAAATCTATCAACATCGATCTATTGAAAAAGAGGGAAAAAAACCGTGACCCAGTTTTATGCGAGAATGATAATTAATAGGAAAAATTAAATGTAAACATCACCAAAGCAAAGCTAATATACGGAAAATGAACAACTATAAGAAGGATAAAGTTTTTGTATATCTTTGAAGAAACATTTTCTACGGTTAATGTCAGAAAAATTACAATGTTATTTGAAACCATTTAACTTTTGGGAAATCGTAGGAACTAAAAGTTATAATGATAACAGAGAAACAAACTTTGATGAAACATCTTCGTTCATGTACCTATTCGAAGATAAAGTTTATGAATTAATTAGATAAATAATATAGAAACACGAGACTTTCAACGAAGTCAATTTTATTATTCTTATAGTTATCAGCCACGCACCAATAAAGGATTTCTTATTAAGAACAGATTGAAATATCGAGATATTTACTTAGATATTAAGAAAATTAATTATTTATGGATTGTGTTCAATGTACTTAGCTGATGATCTAAATAAACTGCAACTACGGCTTAGTTGAATATTGTTATGAACAAAATAACATTCTTTTCGATTGCGATTGGTGAAAAGTGCATAAAATTCGTTTCGTTTTAATGGTCTAAGTGTACACACAGAAGGACAGAGAGGTAAGAATTATGTTCTATGCTATATAGATAGATAGAGTACATAATTTGGACGGTCGGTTGGCGCAATTGGTAGTGCGGTATTAGTATTCTTCTGCGACAAAAGGCCCTGGGTTTGAATCCCGGTAGGTGCATTTACTTGCACGAATGTTGATTTCTGAGTCTTGGTTGTTTATAAACTTATATGTATATGTATTTATTGTGGTACCCTCGTTGTTTCTGATTACCATAACACAATAACTTACTTTGGGATCAGAGCAATGTATGTGAGTTGTCCCAATTATCATTATTATTATTATTATATTAAAATAATTAAGCGTGATTAATTCTAAAAAATGCAGTCAATAAAAATTTAATAATTTAGTGACAGTAACGAAATAAATTACTATTAATTACTCTCTCGCTTTTATAAGAAGATACAAAGTAAATGTTTTCTGTAGTATAAGCCCTCATAATGCTATAAATTATGTGGTGCCAGCAAGTACGTACTTTGCTAGAGTCGAGTGATAATTAGGAGGTTATTTATCATTTTGACGTCACATTAGCAGTCACTTCCGTATTCCGGTCTTGTCATCGTGTTGAGATGTTACATATATATTATAATTCTGGGTACAGATTGGTACAACGTAACATGATTGCTACATATGGATGTATAGCACAATCTAACTTTTCTCTACAAACCTATAAGCTGACATTCCACACACGCTCTCCCTTTTTTGTGCGTACCGAAAACGACAAATTGCGGATCGTTCCGTGCACGACTGAAGTGCTCGGAACTTGCGCGTTGAAATTTCAGTTCGCTTCTTGCCTTTCTTACCTTTTAAGATACATTTCAGCAATGTTCATGTCAAATTGTTTCATTCGATTAAGTGTATACGTTGTACCAATCTGTATCCGGACATATTGTGTTCTCATTTGTGCAAACAAAATTTATTTTTTCTTTTCAGAAAAATTGTGTGTAATATTTGCTATTGACTAATATCATAATTACAAAGACGAGTATACTTTTTACAACTATTGAACTAAATTTTTGTAAAAAGTTGCTGAAAAGCATGCTGAAAGTAAGTAGTTATAGGTACAAGTCCATACAAACTCAGCTGTCAGCTTGCAAGTACTTCCGAACCACTTAATTCAAATCGAAAGAGTTACATAATTGGCAGTTAAATTAAACCATTAACTAGAGAAATGTCTCTTTACATTCTTAAAAAAATAAAAATAAATCATAGAAATGTAATCACGATCATCAACATTTCTATCATAATTCCAGGAAATGCTCCCATTATAACATAGGAGGAAACTGCAGTTGGTGCGTCAAAGGAGCTTATGCGATTAGTGAATCCACTTGTGTACTAAGATAAATTATATTATCCTCTGTATGTTGGAACTAATCATATTGTATCAAGTAGGAACATAAATCACCTTATGCCTGAGATTCTTGGTTAGTCAAGTGCTAGCTCAAAATTTGGTCCAGTAGTTTTTGCGTGTATTAATTTTTAACCAGAATACCAATCTTTTTTCTTTAAAGTATTTCAAAATATAAAAATGAATTTTAAATTAATATAAAATTATGGAACTAGTTAATTAAAAGTCCTGCCAAATCATATTTGGACCAACTTATGGTTTTATAATTAAACTGATTTCTATGAGTTTTCCTTCGGTTGCTGGGATTGCCATAATATAAAATGACTATAAAAAGTAGTGTGTATTTAATTATATTATGATTATGAGATATAGCTTTTATGTTCGTATCTCATCTTCTCAAGTCTATATTTTCTTCATTTTTATATTTAATTTTTTTTTCTAAACTTAAATAAATTGTCACTTGGCGATGTTTAATGGATTAAAAACAATTTTAACATAACGAATCCATGAAAACGCATTACTTTCGGAGGAAATGGAATGCCGCCGATTTATTTTAAACGCCTGGTTTGTTCCAAACCATTAACTTTTTCAATCTCAAGGGTGAGCATAAAGTGGTATTGATAAGAATTATAATTTTTGCGTAATGATTTTCGAGTGAAATATGAGAGCTTTTATCCTGTAACATTAATTCTCACACAGAAGGCACACTTAGGCAAAAACTCAAGTGAATAGTTTCAATGTATTGAGAAGGGTCGCGAAAACAGTTTAAGTAGAAAGGATAAGTGTGTTTTCGCAGCATATAGAGAAACTCGACACCCATTCCACTATTTACTTGTGATGGTGCGATAAGCATTTTCCTTTCAATACCATCAAAGGAACTGGCCGACTATTCAGAGTCCGGCTAAATGTAACCTCCAAGAAATAACGATATTGCAATACATACCCTTAGAATATAGGTATAGTGCCATATATATGGTTTTCTAAAGCAATATTGAGTGTTCATTTTGTTGCGAGGTCGCGAAATATAATCTGAGCTCCGCCAAATGAAGCCTATCAAATCATTTGTCGTCATGGTAACTGTGAATATTATTCCGGTCGGTTTGCTAAACCAAAAGTGATTCTACGATGTCTGTAATTACAAGTTTTTTTTAGATTTTTTTTATTTAGATTGTATTATAGTTTTAAATTTTAAAAATTTTAAATGTTTTGGGTATTTTTTTTAGATCTTTTTATTTAGATTGTATTATAGTTTTAAATTTTAATAATTTTAAATGTTTTGGGTAAAAGTGTTAAGAGAGATCGCTGTTTACTTTATATATCACGATATAAAAGTTTTTTCATACAGACATGAATATAAAAATTACATCTTATTCCGTTTTACACTACAGTATGCTACTGTCAAGTTTCATGAAAATCCCTCAGGTAAGAGTTTTTTTTACATACCTTTTTCATCAGACAAGTCATTTTTGACTTTTCATAAAATGCAATGTAAAATTTTATTTATATATTTAGAATAAATAAACAATTTACTAAAAGTTTTGTTAGTTATATATAATTTTTCAAGCAATATTACGTTTCTATTCTCAGATTGATCACTGATTAAAATAAAAAAATATGGCATTATATTGTACATTTGAAGAATCTATCCGTTGTTCAACTAGCGTTTCTCTATCAAAACTCTAGTATTTAACCCGTTTATTTGTAAGACCGTCAAACAAGTATAACGTAAGTTGGGTAATAAAATTCTTTGTCCACATTTCTCAGGAGGATGCTGGATGTGGCAGCTAGAAGGTTATTCCAACGGTTTTCCCTTAGGTCGAAACTCCCGACTTTTGCATCTTGGAATGTTACTGAACTTATAGATTCAGAAACTAGTTTTAGATCGAAATTTAAATAAAAATCCGAGTCCCGATCGTAATCTAACAGCCTTCTGCGGTCCCTTTGTGCTCGGAATAAGATTAGGGAAATATGGTTTGAATTTATTACTGTAATTAAAGCTTCAGTCGATACTATCTGGGTTATAATACACAGAATAAACTGAATAGAAAATAATATTTTAATTATTACTAAACAATCTGGCTAAGACCAAGAGATATAATTCTTATCTCTAAAATTTTTAATCGACAATTGAATCCTGGTCACTATAAAGTTCTTTATAGAGTTACTAGCTGACCAGACAAATGTTGTTTTGCCATATTAATTTTTGAGGTGAGCTACCCTTATCACTTAGGGGTATGAAAAATAGATAGTAGCCGATTCTCAGACCTACTGAATATGCATATAAAATTTGGTAAAAATTAGTAAAGCTGTTTCGGAGGAGTAAGGTAACTAAAATTGTGACACGAGAATTTTATATATAAGAATGTAACATTATATTACGTACAATTGAAATAATACATATCCTATATTATACAGAAGTTTTACCATATCTAATAGATTAATAAAAAACGCATTTCAATCGATAGATCGTTTCTGAGATAAGCCGTAACAAACACACAAATTCTCTAGGATTTTCTTATTCTATGATATATTTAAGCATAATGAATTCTCTGATTTTGAAAAAGTCAAAGGTGCTTAATTGATGTATGATTGACTTCCAAATCTGTTAATTGCTTAAGGAGCTATGACTCTACAGGAAGGCATACAAATGCGCTGAATTTATAACACCTTTTATTTTTTTAGACGGCGCGTTGTGAAGTGACCTGTGTATAAGTTAGTACTTATATACAGGTCAAGCTAATAAAAGCGTGTAATAAAAGGCTAGCTGGCTGCTTTTCTGGAAAGTTTAAATTACTCAACAACATGGTTTCTTACTTCGTTTATTTTTACGTAATCAGTCTTCCCTTTTAAACTTAAACTACGTCTTCGAGGTGAACTCTTTTGGGCATATAAAATGTATCCTATGTTACTTGTAAGGATTCTAGCTGACTCTTGGCTAGCTATCAGTTTAAAATCGGTCCAGTAGTTTTTGATTTACATAATTACAATCCAAGCTATATAATAAACATTTTTTCTATTTGTAATATTAATATAGATATTATTTGAATATATATAACGTTATATAATTCCTCGCAACAAACTTTCATATTGTTTATAATAATAGAGAACAATCGAAATTATTTAGTCGAATAGAAACAGATATTGGGACGAGCAGCGATGGCCAAAGTAAACTCCGAACTGTTTGCTTTCAATTAACCTCTTGTCAACAAGCTCCATGCAGTCCATACACTTTTCATGAACAATTTTACTGCACTTAATGTACTCGATGTTTACCAACATGTATGAACAACTCGTAAATCCATAACAACGCAATTTGATTTGATCAACGATAATCCTTTTACTAATAATCACGTTCATGTAGGAAACCTTATGGTGACTTAATTTATTCTTATATTCAATACACAATACTGATTAGTAAAAAAAGTTAAATTTGTAGCATTCAGCAAACAAATTTGTGTTTGTTTTACTGATCCTTAGAGGTAAGTTTTTCGTACATACTTTCTCTGAAAGATAACTCATCGAATCTGAAGAGGGACACAACATGCACTAGTGTTTACTAAAACAGATGCAGAAATGTGTCTCTTCCATGTTTTATTATCGAGTCTATTGAACTGGTCTTAAGAGATAAGCCTAGTGTATTTAATTTTTTTATATATTAGCGCGGAAGGATCTGCGAGAGCTTTTCGCGCTACAAGCGTTCAATGTCGAATACTTTAATTTGATGTCCAACTGCTACAAACGTAAATATATTGAAATAAAACAAATTTTGAGAACAGCTCCACTATTTCACATTAAAAAAAAATTTATTTTTTTGTTAAAGTGTGACGAAGTTATGTACCTACTAAAAATATTGTACGGAAATACTAAAAAATCAACTTTTTCCATAACACATTTGCCTATTCATAGCTGTCAAACATCCTTGGGATGGCGTACCGAGATCCAATAATCTAAGAATGAACTCTCTGAAGTCTTAAAGATGCATTTATAACTAGGATATTTAACAGAGCATTACTTACACACTTTCATGAGCTCCGGCTAATAATTCATACAATCGACATGAAATGAATAAAAAGTGTTTTAGGGGAAAATTATGTTCTCGGCATTAGACAATTAAGGGGTAGTACAAAGCGGCGAATTCCGTTTAATTAAAATATCTATTGAGACACCCGTAAAATGCTTTATATTTTGAGATCGTATTTAATGACTGGAATGCGTATTTTGGTACTTTTTTCATGCTTCTTTAAATTCAATGATTTATTGCTTGATTTATTTGTGTAATGTTTGGTATATTTAATAACAATAAGATTTTATTATAAAGAGTAACTATGATTTAAAATGTAATGTACTTTGGATATGTTAAATTCATGCGTTTAAATAATCATGGCTGTACCATCATTGTAAACAATTAATCTATTTAAATTTTATGCATAATTTACCTAACCAGAATTTTAATTAATATGAGGTTTAGTTAAGTAAATTATCTATCTACAGGCATTATTATTTTAGCAAATTTAGGGTAATTGGCGAAAATCTTGCTTCGGTAGACAATCTCTTAGAGTTGGTTCATTGGCCCTTTTAATTCACATGCGTAGGATGAGAATGAAAAGCTATAATGGAATTTTTGAAGGGATTTATTTATAAAATCACGTTCACGTTCAAAGTTATTTATTATATTTTTCCTTCGTAGGTATATCAATCCTTTTTTAGACAAATCAGATATCCCAGAATAAAAAAATAGTCAAAGTACATTGCATTTATATAGGAGGAGCTTAGTTAGGTATACGTATAGAAAAATTACTTATGTGTCCACTTCAATGAAATTTCTCTTTATATTTTAATCCTAAGGATAGATAATGTCCACAGACACAGTGTTTTCTATAGAATATAGTGTATCAATGACAAGATTCTTTGATCGTAGGTATTGTTACTCAAAGCGAATAATCTTTTACCAGTAGAGGAGATATAGAGCATAAATATCGATATTGACTGACCATTTACGGTGTGAATCTTTAAGGAAAAGAAGATTAAGGTGAGTTAATTATGGTGAAGTATTTACACATTTCTACTTCTAAGGTTTGCAAGGTATAGTTATACTGTTAAAAATAATTAAAAATCAAATGTCAGTAATAAAGACGCATAAAAACACCCGAATTAAACACCTTGTAGATTTAACGTGTTTTGAAATAGTATCTAGTGATAACATAAAATAAAAGACATAGCAAAGAAGCAGAACAAATAAATATTAACACACGCTGACGTAAATTAGAGGTAAGTAGGCAACAATTTTGCAAACGTAAAATACAGCTATCGTAAAGTACCAGCGGATAAATTACTCTTGTTGACCGGAGCTAATGAAATGCAAACAATTCGAAGTAAATACTGCATTGCAAATCTGCTACAACTTACTTGTAACTTGCACGACAGTTTCTTCGCAATTTTTAAAGTTTACGACACTTTTAAAAAGTAAATGAGGTACCTACGACTTACAAAGTTAACAACTTCTTATATCTACATTTCAACGCTATATTTACATTCCAGGTAACTATTTAAAAGTTTAGATTTATGATATTTTGTAAATTTACACGTTACAAAAAATAATAAGGTACCGTGAGTATCATTGTAACCCATTACTAGTTTAATATAAGTAAATGATATTATTATCACGTAGAGATTTTCATCAATAACTCTCAAAGTTGCATCTTACAAAATAACTAAACTTTTCATAAATGGTACATGATTATATGATTTTTGGGGTTTTTAAAAATTTATCATTCAAATTAAGTTGACGATCGATTGGCGCAATTGGTGGTTTTCCTGCCTTCTGCATCAAAAGATCCGGGTTCGAATCCCGGTAGGTGCGTTTGTTTGTGTGATGAGCACGAATGTTTATTTTCGAGTTTTGGTTGTTTATTATTACTACATAGTATAAAACAAAGTCGCTTTTTCTTCTACTATATCCCTTTGTGTGCTTAAATCTTTAAAACTACGCAACGGATTTTGATGAGGTTTTTTAATAGATAGAGTGATTGAAGAGGAAGGATTTTAGTATATATGTTTTATACCCATGCAAAGCCGGAACGGGTCGCTAGTAAACTTATATATGTATTTATTGTGGTACCCTCGTTGCTCTGATTACCATAATACAAGTGCTTTAGCTACATACTTTGGGATCAGAGCAATGTATGTGAGTTGTCCCAATTATTATTATTAAGTTAAATATATTATTTAATCATCTTATTTAAAGAATCGGCTATAAAAGTTCGCCTTTGTTCTGAGTTTCAAATTATTTCGTTCTTCCAATAACAACTATTTGAGATATTTCGTGGGGTAGCACATAACCCAGGGGTGCTGCGGCATCTGAACCTGTGCGTACCAGACCGATACGTGTGGAAGCGACGGCTCCCGCAACTTCTCGCGGTACCAGTTGCCCGAACCAATCTACTGGCGAAAACATCCGTCACGCGGATAGTTAAAATCATTAATAAAACTCATGACAGAGTTGACATATTCTCAGGCGCTTTGAGTGAAATCACAAAGGTTCTATTGTATATAATTAGCTACAAGTGATTAGTTAAATATTGTAAAATATAAGCTTATTATTATTTTTTAAGTTTGAGCATCAATGTCGCATTAGGTTTTTACCTGTACGGTATTGCGCTGTTGGGGTAAATAAATAAATAAATAAATTTTTCTATGTTATACAAGACAAAACTCGATGTAAAATAAAATAATTTATTAACAAATCTATTCACATTAGTTAAGTATTGTTAAAAAAATAAGTCACGGGATCGTTGTTTGCTCGCGGACGACATTTATAGGCTTTCAATGTGTCTGTATAATTATTTATTTCATGTTTTTATAAAAAATATTTCATGTAATGTTTTATCTGAATATTATCGATTTGACTCGCTTGTTATTATAGAAATTGCAACCTTTTTAAATATCTTTTACGACAAATTCTAAATTCACACACTTGTATATAAGTTAATTACATATACAAGGGCTGTGTAGTGTATGAGTATATTTCGCCTGCTTTGAAACATGATCTTATCCTTTAATTACTCATACCTACATCAACGAAGAGAATATTGCAAGATTTCAACGAAAGGTCCGTATTTTCGATACTTAGCTTGTTTTGATTTTCTATGAATTACAATTTTTCTCGTTCACTCCGTGTTTAAGTCGTGCTTTTAAAAGTTCGATCATTAATGAATAATATCATAATTAGCCTCCTATTTAATAACCTTAAAATTAAAATCTAGTAACCTCCAGTAGGTCACAGTACAAACAAATTTCTATGTGTTTACTAATAGTTTAATTAACATGCAAGATGGGAGTAAAATCGGTATTTTATTTCCCCTTTATCCCAGGGATACGGATCTAGAGCATTTGTGCCAATATTAACCAAGTGATTATTTTAACTACACTCTGTAGTATTTTTACCACTAAAAAATATGTTATAGGACAGATCAGTTACAAATACACAAAAGTGTGAAATCCTGTAACTCTTCGTACGGCAGACACATTTTTGCGTCTGTTCCTCTAATCCATTTTTTTTACAAGCAAGCAGCTGGTCAGCCTTTTGTGCGTACCTAATCGAAACAGGTATATTGTATTTGTTTCCCCATAATTCAAACCCACTACCACTGGTGCGAAACGCAGTTGCGTAAACCAGTTAGCCATTAATTGTGGTTGAATTTAATAATTATGCACGAAGTAAATTGTTTTTATTGTGACTATAAGTCAGTGTTATACAGCGATGTTTAAGCTCTGCAATCAAGAGTTCCAGGAAAATCTGATTTGCTTTTAATTTGTGGGTAGATTAAACAACTGTCTATTTGTTCTGCGGCACGGTTCATTAGGTTCTATGCACTATACTTGTGTAATAATTTAAATATTTTAAAAAGATTTTTAGGTGGAAGATTGGCTTATTAAGAGGATTGTGAAGCTGTTAGATTGTGTGACATTTTCATACAAAAAGCGATAACGTTTTTCCCCCCCTGAACATAGTCTAATTTTCAAATTATTGGAAATATTTTAGATAAAATGAAAAATTAGGTCCGTACGTTTTTATTTTAAAAAAATATTGCGTATGATAGAAGTTATTAGCATCCAGACATCTATATTTTTGACTTAAAATCTTCCTCGAGCGTTTTTATTTTTTTAAATTAAACTAAACTGAATTACTAAAAAAAAAACGTACAGACCTAGATTAAGGTGTACTGAATCTAAATAGACCAAAATTATCTCATTTCGTAAATATTTAGGGAGGTGAAAACGTTATCGCCCAAAACTATTTTAAAAAGGAAATGTAGGTAATTGCCTCTAAGATTTGCAACTCTCTCTATCGCTCGCCCGGAGTGAGGCAAAGCGGTGTGAAAGAGATAGCATTTTTTAAAATACCTACTCACGCCGCGTATCGTCACTTCACTATCCTCTTAAACCAACTATACTTCCATGTTGCAATATGTAGAAAACCCCTAAGAATTGATGCATGTTACCCTCAATGTAGCAGATCAAATCTTTTTATAAACTTACATCAATTAATAGGTAATTACGCTATTATACTTCCTTGTGAACTTAAAAATTAGAAACTGGATCTTAATAAGAAATGAATATGAATATTAAGTTGTTCACTGTTTGGATTTTTTTTTTATAATATATAAAGAGGCAAACGGGCAGGAGGCTCACCTTCAAGAAGCAATCCGCCGCCCATGGACACCCTCAACGCCTGTTGGGCTACGGGTGCGTTGCCGACCTTATAAGAAGAGGTACGCTCTTTTCTTGAAGGTTCCTAAGTCGTTGGAATATATATAATTTAATAAATACAGTTGATTAATTCTAATCGTTAGCTGCTTCGTCAGTTAATTAGGATAAATCATCAAAGATTAATCAAAATCAACCAAGTCTTTAAGTGATGAAAGCCTAACTTAATTTTCAAGGTTGTGTAATTTTAATGTCATACCTACATCAATATTCATCATAATAAAAAAAGCTAGTTTAATACTACAATTTTAGGTAGGTTCATATGGTATTTATAGATATAATTTATTGTTTTTTTTAATGATTGTATGTAAAATCTAAGGAACGTGACAGTAAGTATATTGTCTGAATCTAGGCTGAATCTACATTTAGCTTTGTACTTTCTCTCACACGCCCCTAGGACCTAAAACGTAGAACGCCCTTTTATTCTGAAATTTAAACTTTTAAGAAAAGTGTTCAACGTGACTTAAGCTATAAATCCCAGTAAACGTCACTCATCAGTGATCACTTAACATCAGAGTTGCCCATTTATCCATCATCACTACATAGTATAAAACAAAGTCGCTTTTTCTTTCCCTATATCCCTTTGTATGCTTAAATCTTTAAAACTGCGCAACGGATTTTGATGCTTTTTTTAAATAGATAGATTGATTGAAGAGGAAGGTTTTTATATATGTTTTATACCTGTGCGAAGCTGGAGCGGGTCGCTAGTTTCATAATAAAATGAAAATCAAGTCAATGTCAAAATTTTAACCGAATATAAATTATAGATAACGTACATGATCACCTATGACGTCACTTACGTTTACAAATTATTAAAACGCTCGCTGCTTTGAGGAAAACGTCAAAGTAACTCGGTCAACTGCTATTTTTGCAATTATAAATAGTAAGGTACTACATATATTATAATATATTCACATATATTATATGAAATACATATATTATACACTTTGAATGCCTAAACATAGGTTATTTTAGAAAACTAGTAAGTGTTTAAGGCAAGGTGAACAGAATGCATGCACTGGCGATTTAAAGTACACGTTTACATTGTTAGTGGGCTGGGTACAACGCGATTCGTTTGCAATCACGAGCTCGGTCAGAATTTGATTTACCTCTGATTTGTGGTCGGTTCCAACCGTCTGTTGTCTTGCGCATGAAATGTTTCATCGTATTTTGTTTTTGACAGCTTTTACCCATTTTATAGTTACAGATACTTTATGTAGTGTGACACTAAGCATAGATATTCAAAATGTTATCTATGGTAGTTTTAGATCACTTTTGTTTTATGTACTACCGAATGTAGATAATAAAATAACAAAAGTTGTATTCTCTCCCAAATCCTACATCTTTCTTATACAGTTATTCCATAATACATACTACTTTTAAATTATAACTATAGTTACTGGATATTTTATCGGGATTTGCTCGTCATTCATCCGATATTAAACCGAAGTTACCGTATAACTATAAATGGTACACAGTAAAGCCATTACTAGTGAATGCACTTTCTCCAATGCTATTTTAAAACTTTGGGTCCGCGAAAGTTACCCGATCACAGGCAAGGATTAGCTTAACATTTCTTTAAGCAAACTTCGTTTAATAATTTTCAAAGCCACTAACAGTTCAATAGTATTCCAATAAAACATACAAATTACAATAAAGTTTCCTTTTATTAATCATCCTTAGGGGTAGTTCCTTAATTACGTTATAACAGGACAAAATGTAGCCTGTGTCATTTTTCAACCCTCCAGCTATCTCCTTGTCAAAAATCACGTCGATCTGATGCTCCGTTTAGACGTGAAAGAAGAAACGTTTTTTCACAGGAATACACTACCGGTATATAAATAATACAAATATGTTAATCCAGATCCAAATCTGTTTAGCCGTTTAGGCATTATATAGTCACAAACATCCAAACGTCCTCACAAACTTTCGCATTCACATAATATTAGTGAAATTTGTTATTTAAATTAATCTTCCAATCTTATCAAGAACGCAAAATTTAAAAATAGTTTTTGTCGTAGCTCGTATACATTTACACTCTTATTTATAAGCATCTTGCTCAGTGCTGTTTCAGAAAGGAATTGTTTTTGTACGTCAGCGAAAAAGTAACAGAGAATTCGAGACATTGTATCAATTTAAGCAACGTTTATAACTCAGGTGTTCAATGAACAGAACACTTTAATTTTTTAAATGTCTACTTATACATAATTGTCTATCAAAGATGTAAATTCAGCTATGAATTCTATGGTAACCGCGTAGAAAATATTTAGATGAAAGTCTAGACAACAAATAAATGCAAAATTTGAAAATTTCCGGGAAACTATGAAAAGAATACCAATAAAAATATTATAAAGCGACTCACAAAGGGTGTATTCAGAGCAAGAGGCACAAAAAAGGTTAACTGAATAGAAAGAGAATATTAATTCCATGAATTCAACGAGATTCGAACTGATTGAACGTATTATACCTATCATTGTACTAATGTTCGGGAATTTAATCAGTGAGCGGGCGTGGAAGCGGAAGAGTCGCTCGATGGAATTTATGAGCGAAAAAGCTTCCGCCGCGTTCGATGTTTCACACTACGCAGTGCAACGTTGTATTACTTTTTTTACCGCCAAACCTGATAGTATATATTTTTATTATCATTTTTTATGTTTACTATGTAAGTTAGAAAAAACAATTTCTATACTTATTAAGGATAAAACAGGTTTTACAGATAAACCTGTCAACCTAGTAGTAGTAGTAGTATTAAATAACAACTATAAAAATAATAATAATAATAATTTATTTATTTCATAAATTTATAACATAACATATTTCAGGCTTCCTTGTAAGTAATCAAAGAAACTTGTGATGAGAATGCCTGACACTTCCATCAAGGTAACAAGGTTTCTTTTTAAACTTAACTCACATAATAATTTTCTAATATATATATAATAATAAATACTACATTACCACGTTGTATTGTTATTGACTAGATGTCTAATGAGTTAGGTTTCATGTTTCCATGTGCGTCAATCTCTTTATGAGTTAAATATTCAATGACAAAATCTACCTAAACATCATCTATAATTTCCTGCTCAGTTCATAAAAAAAAACTATACATATATAAAATGATAATATTATCTAAAATGATATTTTACTAAAAAACCAATTGATTTTAATCGGTCCGGGATTGAATTTGCATACGGTACAAGGTTGTTGATAAGTAGGGTGATTTTATTATTTATTAAAAATAAATACTTTTTCAAAAATTTATTCGTTTGAAGTTAATTTAAGAAAGCGACATTTCCGGTCCACCTATAATATACATTTAAAAAAAAGTCCGCGTTCACGAAAAACAGGTCTAATATTTTTTAATTGATTAAAATATTTGAAAATAAATTATTCCGTTTGTGTTCTTTATTTAAGATTTTCATATTAAAATGATGTGTTTGTATTTATTTATTTATTAACACTTCGTTGCAATTACAATAGAATACAGATAATAAATTAAGCTAATTGGAGTGCAACGGGCGGCCTTATCGCTAACCTGCAATCTCTTCCAGGCAACCGAACAAGGAAAATAAAAAAAGGGAGAGTGCATGAAGTGCGACAACTACTAACTAAATCCTTAACAATAACAAATAAAAATACAAACTAAAAAGCCTAAGCGGGCCTATAGGTTGAAGCAATAAATAATGCATTCATTATTTATATTTTGACACGAGAAATATACTTTGAACGCGGACTTATTTTGATGTGTGTACATACATATAACCCACATTGGATATCGTAATATTATACTTTATAACTAATTTATTTTAATAACTTCTTGGTTGATATAGTATGTAAATAATTGCAATACAACCTAAGTAGATACAGCATTAAATACCTACTTTTTCAGTAAGCAATGGTTTCCTACATAGGAAAATAGAGCATCTTATAAATGCCACTTCAACCTACTTTTCAAGATCTACTTTTAACTGAATTTAGAATACTTAACAAAATGGATGCGAAGTTTCAATCCGATCTCTTTAAGGAATTAAAGTTGTAATACGGGTGCAGTGCACATACATTAACGTTAGGACAAGAACTTATAATACTTATATACTTTAACATTTTCATGTCAAGCATTTCGTACACTCTTAAAATACTAAGCTATTTTATTTTTAACAAACTTAGAAGAACCGAAGAGCTCTTCAATTCACCTTTATGTTATCTTATGATATGGTATCTTCAGAGGTTTGTGGAATTTTTCACACATATATGTCCCATAATGTGTGAAATAAATAAAAAATCCCACAAAAACTAAATATTAACTCTTAGATATGTAAGATAGTATATATTTGTCATTGGAATTGGTAATTTTTTGTTTAAAGTTATTCATTCTGTTCCAACTCACAATATAGTTGAAAAATCAATCCACTTATTTGGCGAGATTAGTTATTTATTTATCACAAAAGAGATGCAGAAACATTGTAAGCTAATGCACAAATCGTGTCTATACTCTGATACACAATCCATTACCGCGGTGTTATTATTCTTCCCTCAAACATTAACTTTGAAAATCACAAACCATACAACCCTTTTAAAGCGTGAAACACTAACGATAACATCTCCCTTTTAACACTAACGATGTACCATAGAGCTAGCGCAACCGTGACTATAGTCTATGAATTGTCTATTGTCTATGTAAGATGTTTTACTTCGTATAAATAATTGTTAGACGTTAATTTTCATTCATTAATTTAAAATAGTATTTTATTTTATACATGTTAATAACAAATAAGAATACTACATTATGGATAAACAGATCTGCATAAATTGCAGCTAATAACTTTCAAACAAAAAAAAATACATCATAATAGGTCCATTTGTTTAGGAGATGCCACAGACAGCCATACCAGCCGCCAAATTTGTAGCGTCTTTTTGCGAGGAAGTTTAAAATATTACGGGTATTTTTAATATCTATCTAGTTTTAACAATTACGCTTTGGACATGTTCTTTTTAACTGTGACAAATCTCAATAGACTATTATAATAATATCTTAACTTCAATAACTTAAGAGTACCTATATTAATTAATTAAAAGTATCAATAACAGCTGCAAAGAGAGATGGGCGCAGTAAGAGGCTTGTTGCAAATCAAATTACAACTTTTGCATCGCAGCTTTCTAGAAATGTTTCATACAAACTTCAGAGAGCTTTTGCGAAAAATGGACGTCGGAAGCGTAATAAATTCATTTCACTCAACGATTATTCTTGTAGTCTGTGCATCTGATATTATATATGCATGATGTGAGTATTGAAGCAGATACAGGAATGTGTCAATCCCAGTAGAAGTGAGAGAAAAATAATCATCAAAGTAATAGTAGCTATGTAAACCGAAATCACTGCTCAGTGCTTCAAGCATTTAGTTGTTCGGAACTGTAAATTTCTCCAACACAATCCGTGCTTAGTTCAATTACAACCGGTTCCTGTATCGACTTGTAGCCGGAAATCGAGGTCTATAATTGAACGCAGTTATAGTAAACAACCCACATACGAGCTCAAATTTGAATAATCGACAATCATTAGTAATGAAAAACAAGAGATTCACATCTTTGACGGGTTAACACAACAAGCATTAAAAGTACATAGCAAATACATAAAAAAGAACAGAAACAAAACAAACAAATAAAGACTATGCATCCACGTTGATTTGTCCAATCCAACATAATGTGTGTGAAATACATGATTCCTATTTGATATACCTACAATGCTTCCAAATACCATAAATAATAGTCATGAAATTATTTTGTTGAGTAAAAATTATGTTAAATGATTCAAGACCTTCTAAGAAGTATAAATAAGTCTATGGTAGAAATAATAAATCAATTGCAAATTTAAATTAATAATAAAATTTTATTAATACAATACAATAGTAGTTAATTAGAAATATCTTTTTGAGCTTCAACGAATAAACTTTACATCCAACAGTGTTGCCAACTCTCGATCACGAAAATGCGCTAAAAATACCAAAAAGGCACCATATTTTTGAGTTTTTCCTTTAAAGTTGCGTAAAGAAAGTCTCTCCATTTTTGGATAATGGATAACAGATTTAACTTATTAAAGAGTCAAAGAGTAATTTTACATAATTTTATAGTTTTTATGCCTTCTAGCCTGTACCTGCTAGCCCTAGAAAATTGTTTTTAGAGTAAACGATCCCAAAACCCCACATGATCTGGCGCCAAAAGCGCCAAGTTAGCATCGGTGACATTCAGCCATTGTGATGCAATAGTAATGAAATAACAAAATACAGATGGTATTCAATGAAAGTTTGGAGCATTGAGTGACGATCCACGGGACAATACCTACGCCAACAAAGACCTTTGTAACGATCGCGAATTTATCCTGACTTTCCACTAATACCTCCATTCAACAACCCTTTGTTCTGAACCTTTGATAAAAACACTCTGCACCACCCTAGGGATTCTAATTTTTATCTTTCACCGTCCCGTGCGCTAAATTTAAACAAAGATGAAAAATTGAATGCCCTTTTTAACCAATCTTCAAAAAAAAACCAAAAAGGAGGTTATCAATTCAACGTGTATTTTTTTCTGATTCTCTAAGAACCTGTAAAGTATAAACATTTGATTCAACAAAATATTGAAAAGCTACATTTATTCAAGCTTATAATAAAGTTTAGGTACCTACTGACAATTTCCTAAAAAGAATTATTAGACAGAAATATTTGAATACGAAAAAGAAATTCTTCAAGTTATGAAAAACTATGAAATAGCTTTTCACATTAATATTAATAAGCAGATAAAATGAATTCAAAAGTTATTCAACGAAAAGAACATTACCTAATATAGAAAGACGTTTAGATTCAAACTTCATAAAATGGTAAAAGAAATAATTGAAAAACCGCAAGCTTTATCGCGTTGGAGTCTATTTGCCGATGATCCAACACTGTCTTTAAAGCATTTATTGAATATTTTTCGATGCGAATTAAATCGCGGCCAAAGCTTAAACAGAGCAAACGTTCATTAATCGCCCGCTTCGCAATAAGTATTCATTTCTACTTCGCCGCCGAACGGGCGATATCTGCAATGAAAATCTGATTGTGCTTTCTTCATTTTATGAAATCTATCTTGAAATGTATCAATTTCCGCTGAGATTAAATGCCGTATTACTTTTACTAGGTAATATTACATTTTTTAAAAGTTAATTTTGCCACCTGAATTTCGAATATTAAAAAATAAAGAATATTATTTATTCGTTAAGTAAAGAAAGAACAACACAAACAAAGTACAATATTTTTGACTTCTATAGTTAACTTCACACATTGTACTTGGTACCTAATAGAGCAGACACATTTCTACGTCTTTTTCTCCGACCGTTTCCTTTGCAGCAAGTAAAACAAGAAGATTCGTTTTATTTATCTACTCTACTTAGAAATTATTTCCCATCAAAATAACTCAAATTACGGAACAAAAGAATTACTTTAATATTTCCCTTAGAATCCGTTAATATTAATGACAACAAACAAATTAACATTTGAATTAGACCTGTTTAAATCAACAGCAACTCTCCGATAAGTTTAGGAAATAAATTGGAATGAAGGAGAAACTCCGGTTCGTAATTACAATTAGAAATGTATTTTAGATAGAGTAATATTTTCTAACTGGTCCGTTTTACGGAATACAAAGTGACCATTTCTTGTTAAGTAATGACTATGACTACCTAAGCCCACTTTTATAGCTATAGCACGAGGAAGAACGCATTCAAATAGCCGCATTATTCATTAGTACATTGAAAAAAGAACAATGTCTTATTTTATAGAATAGCTTGTAAAATATGACCTATTTACTTACGAGTATATTGTCCATTAGGTGTTGCTTTTAAGTATTTTAGATATTTCTTAAGAATATTTGAAGAAGCACAAAATTATGAACTTAACTTCATCACGTTCTGGAATATTATGGTCATTGTATACCTATTATATATACTCCGCATATTACTCATCACTTTCGTATATTAGCTTTATTTTAAAGGAAAACATTAATATCTGTTGTATTCACATCTGTTTTACTCATTTTGTTCAGGGTCAAGTACATTTGTCTCACTCTTTAGTCTTAACCAAATTATTATTCTTTGGAAATCGAACCAAGAACCTGCATTAACCCCCTCGTATTTAATATCAGATTCCTGGCGAAAATGGTTACGGAAACTTGTTTCATTTATAATGCATCATGATAAACCTACAATGACAAAATTAGTACTAAACGGATAAAATAGATTTCAATTTGCATACGAGTAATTTAAAGATAAGGTTAATCCGAAATTGGCAGGTATATGCAGTTACGTGATAAAGTGAAATACTCTGATAACTTCGACGAGCGGGACTTATGGTGATTATAAATGGAAATTCAAAGTTAAACCAGAGTCAAGAGGCAATTCCGTAGTAGTTTTCGCTTTGACATTAATTCAGCCGGCTATACGGGCCGTTTGTTTTTGAATTAACGTATTCTGAACCGTAACGTAGACGCTGATTATTTACCAATATTGCGCTACGGTACTTTTGTTATTAATATCACAAAGGTATGTCGAATTCAAAAAGTCAATGTATAAAATGTGGCAGGATAGTTGAAAACCATAGACACACTTTTATACAAAGTATTCAATTTAAACAACGATACGAAGTTGTAAATTATTCTTGTTTTTAATCTCATAATATGAGGTTAATTTTATCCCGAAGAACCTTATGTTTGTCTGCGGAGTCTTTAAGATCAATTTTTCTCATGTCTTTCACATGATTATGTTAAGCTAGAGAACCGTAAAGTTCATACAAAAACAACATACGTATGTAAAAACTAAAAGTATTTTAAAAGTTTCAACCCAAAGTCGCATTAAGGGGAAGTTAATCCGGTTAGCGTTGTCGCGACCGGCGACCGATAGACCTGATAATATTTAAATGAACTTAAAGATAACTGGCCGTAACGAAGTGCACTACATCCACGTTAACTTTGAATATATTCCATTACTGAAACCATATTTCAAAAAATTTATACAATTGTAATTATATTTTAATTAAATAAAACCCATGCTGATATTCTAATTAAATCGACAACTAGCTCCGTAGCTATTTGCGTCAGGCAATCCTTAGGAGTTCTTCAAGACTTGGGAGTTATTAGACCTCACTTTTTGTTTTATATAAAAATTTTCTCATGTTTTTCATGATAAAAATGGGCATTGTAAGGAAAGACAACCTCATAACGTAATCAATCGTAAGAGCCAAATCCATAATAGAATCAACTGCCGTCTTTCCAATGCCTGACTACATACACTAATTGGTTGAAAGATACATAGATATTAAAGTCCAAGTATGACATATGAATTTGACCCATAGCAATTATCGCCTTGTGCTATGAAACCAGATGTTACTTCTAAGCGTATTGCATTAAACCAGCGAGGAACCAAAGCGGTTATAATATTTATTACCGAGAATAATTTAGTATTTCATGGAATCTGTAGGTATGTGTATTATAAATTATATATTACTCATGTATTATAAAGGTAAAAACAAACCTTTTAGCGGGGAACTCTTGCACCATGACCTTAATAAAATATTCGCGCAGAAATGAAGGAGTT
Organism: Aporia crataegi; assembly: GCA_912999735.1. Taxonomy (NCBI): domain Eukaryota; kingdom Metazoa; phylum Arthropoda; class Insecta; order Lepidoptera; family Pieridae; genus Aporia; species Aporia crataegi. Next base: position 7,320,917 of record OU538736.1, read on the forward strand.
TAAAAGGGTTGTAGGTATTTTGCTTTTTGTAATTAGCATACCGCTGATGAAACCTTTTTCTTTCCGATTTACAAGGGACCGGTGTGATTAATTCTGTGTATTTTCATCAAGGTTCAAAAGGGTTATGTGATGAAATTAAATTGTAGGTTTCGTACATGATAATGATTATAGTACATAGTTATATGTATTTTATATGAAGGTATTTGAACGTTAACTAATCTTCACAATTAAATAGGCACCGATTTAACATTAGCAAAGGGTCGTTTATATTATATCATTGTATTTATACTAAATACTAATATCAATATATTAAAAACTAGTCACTCCATCTCGAGGCGAGAAGTATTAGCATATGAGAAGGTGAATTGTGAATTTGCCTGTATTATGTTATCTTTTAAATGTGTTTGACAGCTCCACTCGAGTTTTAAAATAATCCGACTTTCTCTTCATACTTTACATATAAATTTATATTTATATGTAAAGTATGAAGCCCTAAACAGCTACATGAACACTATAAACAAACTTTACTCATACTTTTCTAAAAATTAATTACTTACAAAATGACCAAACACAACGTATGTAGTTTCTAACTCTAAGTAATTGCAATGCCCATTTCATTTCTCTTATTTACGGCCAGAGCCTACAAGTGATAGCCTTCTAACCACATCCCATTTGTTGATTAAGTTCACCATCTCCCATCAAGATACACGCCTCATAAGAGATTTTAAGCCTTTGCAAACCATATTCGCAAAAAGCACGAACTGTACGAAAATAGTTTTGCATTTCCCACAAATAGAATCAACTTAATAGGAATGAATAATTTGAGCCAGCTGGCCTGGTTGCGTTCATTTTTAATTTTGATTTTAACGAACCATTGAAAATTTTAATTTAGAAAGTGTTATATAACGAGTTCGGTTTCGTATTAAGAAAACTAGGATTTTATTAACAGTTTCTCACGTATCACGTAAGGTTCAATTTACATAATATAAATAACATCAATGTAGTTTACTAATGGGCGGTGGCATAAAAAGTACACTATATAAGCTCCAACTAGTTTAAACAGGGCAATATAAGATGGTTATAATATTTAATAGTGCCTGTGTATTACAAGAGAAATATTCAATACAATAAAAAGTAAAAACTTAAATTACATTAGCAACTCGTAGTCTCATAAATAATAAAGAGAAATAATTGCAATCATGGAAAAATGCATGCGAAAATCTAATTGTGATTTAAGATGTTTGTTATTTACAACGAATGAGTGTACGATTTAAATATTGTTGTTAAAATGTTCTCATTTTCCGAAATAGGTGTGAATTAAATTAAGTAATAAATCCTAGCAGAGTGAGAGGAAAGGAAGGTTGTGTGTCTATTATCGTTCAGTCATTCAGCCCACGACTGTACAGTAATAGAATTTTTTGAAACTGTATAGTTTAAAAGATGTTTCAGTTTTTTTTCATATCAGGCATTAAAGCTACTTTTCTAAGATAATAAATGATTTATTTACATTAAGGTTGTGAACCTTATTCAAAAGCCTTCGCTATATAAAAAACAAAATAGGATTAGGCACAGGTAGGTACCTACACTATATCGAATATATATAGTTCTTCAATAAGCTTGATAAGCCACATCAGTATTTATAAGTAGGTATATGATAAATTATTGGACACCAAGTTCTCGTAAAAGTAATAGAAGCATAAAAGTTACCTAAATGTACATAGGTACCTACCTAAATATTTTACTATTTGTCCAATCTATATTTGTACCAAGCAAAAACTACTTACTGTGTGTAGTATGACATAAGTAATTTAAATTATATTTTTATTTGCTTCCTAGAAGGTGAATCATCAGCTCGTAAAGTTGGAATGAATTGCTAGTATTTTTTTATGAAATGGAGACAAACGGGCAAGAAAATAACGCTTAGTAATGACCGCCGTGGCCCAAGGACTTGTCAGATGGCTCGCGAAGGTGTTGTTACCTTTCAAGAAGATACGCTCTTTTCTTTAAGGCCTCTAAGTCTAGATGGTTCGAAAATACGCAATGCATTCAGGAAAATTATCATTTCAAATCGCCTGCTTAAGCGCACACTTCAATGCAATGCAATGGCGTTTAATTATGACGTGGTATTCCCACTCGAAGAGGACATCGAACATCGAAATGAAATTGTAACTAGCGATTTGCCGCTTCGAAATTGTGTAAGATCTATAATAATGAACACAAGCTGTTGATTGTGTCATTATTTACAATTGGCTCCCAATAAGCTACATAATTATGAACCAGTGTTATTAAAATACAAAATTAATAATAATTATGCTTCTTGATTTACTTAAAACTCTGATACGAATGTTTGAAACTTTCAAACTTAGGTACAATAGCTTTGTAATTAAGAGGACAGAGCCACAACTTTGTATTAATAATACGATATTGTTTTCATAAACTTTTAAGTACCTACCTAGCTGTTAATTTGCCTTTTATATATTTTGTGAATAGAACACGAGCATCTCATTGTAATTTTATAAAATTGTATTGTATAAAATACAATATTATTGGTTGTTGTATATTTTGTTGTTTTGATGATAAGAACTAATGTCGTTGAGATTTTCAATTAGATGCCAAAGATTTTCTTACGATACGTAGGTATCTATGAATGTTAGAGAATTTGTGAAATGAAAATTGTTTAAATTCAAATATATACAAAAATGAGAAATCATAATGCGAATTAAAAAAAAACGCGAATGGCTGAGTGCACACTTTGTTCATCTAATCCCGACTTTTCTTTTAGCCGACGTTCAGTCAGCTCTTAAATTAAGAATTTATTTCACAACTTCATACTTTTCTGCTTCTCTTTGTGCTGCATACAATGAAAATTATTATCAATTGGAAAACTTTCCAAGCCCACTGATTTTTAGGAAGCCTTTATTTTATAAGTATTTGTCCGCCTTTGTATAAACAGTCCCATAAATATAAATTAACTAATTGTTACCTGAGAACTTCGTCTTCGTTGAATTTTTCAGAAAACGATATCAAGATTATGGAATACAAAAAAACTTTCAACATTTAAAAAAAAATCGGTGGAAAGTACGTACTTTTGATTTCTTAACGTACTTAAATTTTATTAACTGTAGATAATAATTTCAATATAAACTTCAATTAAAGAGATTTCGTTTTTATTGTCCTCGTAGGTGTAGTATGAAGCATTATTTATCACTCAAAAGAAAGTGCTATTCAAATCTCGCATGTGGTGTAAACTACACCATCGGTTAGAATCGATCACTTTCTCCCCTTGATGTACAATTGTCAGAAATTTCGCCTTTTATGAGGTGATCTGTCGTGTCGAGTTTCGGTGCAGATACTATCTACTTGTCGTTTGTCCAATAAGTTTATATTATTGTTGCCACGTGTATAGACTCAGTAGAGGTGACCTTCCTTGTGACACTTGCGGCAGGTACCTACTCTTTATTGTCCCACGTTCATTAATAGATAACATTCACCACCACGGACCATTATACTCTGATGTGTAATAAAAATATCGTAGATATTTTTAGATATTTAAGCTAAAAAACTCTTAAAGGAATAGATACATATTACGTACTTATCACTCAAGAGTCAGTATTTTTAACTTCTGCAATTTGTGTTACATAACTTAACCTACTGTGTCTAAAATAAAAATGTATCAGATGTCTATCCTACTTTAACTAGAATTTTTGATTCTTTCATTGTATAAAATGTTTTAACCGGTAACTTTTAGACTAGTATCAAAGTTTGAAATGAAATAAAATTTAGCTTCGTTAAGAGGTTAAATTTGACCGTTGTAAAACACGACGTAGCACAATTTTCCGCATTTAATTCGTTGTTTAAAGTTCTCAGAACAACAATACGTTGGAACGCAGGAGAGTATAATCTAAACGGTAAAGTTTTAAGTGCTAAAAGTCTAAGAAGTAAACGTGTTGAATAAATTTAGAAAGGCACGTGATCCTACTAAACTTTTGATTTAATTTGCAAGGGCAACCACTAGCTCTTACGTTCAAGAAAAGTATTTAGTATTTTTACTTTCCACAAGAACTTTTAATTAACTATTAATATAGAATTCTAAATTGATTACTTAATCGTAAAAACGTTTATAATAGTGAAACTATGCAAGTATATAGTAATTTGTTTATATATTGAAAATTTTATTTTTGTTAAAGAAATGTGTTAAATTTTTATTATATTTACAAACTAATAACATTATTATAATTATAAAATAAAGTATTATCATAGTGATAAAGAACATAACAAGAAAGGTTGAAAAGAATTACAAACAAACAAAAAACACATCGAAATCGGCTCATACCTTTAGAATCTAAGACAATATAATCAAATTTTAAAAATATAGAATGTAATTTTGTATGGGTTGTAATTATCAAAATAATTATTATATATAAGCGTAGAAATTATTATAATAGATACACTTGTTCCCTATTACACGTAAATTCAATATTCATGTCGGATAGGTAAGATTGATAACTTGATAACACATAGTTGTATTCAGAATACAAATGCCTTCGCAACTTGACTTTTACGAAGATATCACGTTCGCTACTTCTAATTAATAAAGGAGACCTCTACTGCTCTACTGCTTGGTAGAATTTGTCGATCGTGAATTTCATTAAATATAGATAACATCTATATTTGAAGTTAACTCAGAAGTAACGAACTTCTACAATAATTTAGAATATTCTGGCAAAGGAACTGCGAATTGACTTGATATAATTTGTTGCTTAATACCTACTGTTCTTACTTTATAGTTTATTCTTTTATTAGTCTGACACTTTATAGGTACAATTTCGATCTGCTTATTGCATTTATAGTGGTGAGCATTACGCTGAATAGGTAGTTGGTTATATGATTAAAAGAGTCTGTAAGTATCATGCAGAACTTAGTTGCAAAAATCCTATAAAAAAATAATCGTACTTTTTTCACAGATTAATTATTCACACTTAAAAGGATTAAGTATCTCATCGAAAATAGCCAATTAAATTTAAATCTCAGCGGACCTCATCAGTGCTGGCTTAGCAAAAAGTTAATGAGATAAAAAAGCTTAATAAGAAATTCCACTAGAATGCGATCAGAGTCGGGTGATTTCATTTTATTGTTATTGCCATATAAAAGCCACGTTATCTGTAATCTAAATGTTGCAATTGCGATTTTCAACTAAAATACATCGGTATCTTTGATACGTAATGTATTTAGAACATTGTAAAGATAATGCTTATTTATTAAGTTAAAACCAGGTTTATGGTTCTATGCTATAAGTGAAGTTTTAATCACGATTTTACTTTGGTGATAAGTTAATTTCAAACAAAATTACGATTGATAATCATGCCTAGCGTAGAAACTTCATAGTACTTTAGCCATACTTAATTTCATGCTTCAAAATAATGTTAATAAATAAAAGATATAGTTATAAATGACATGAGAAAAATATAGATTGCTTTCTATCTTAATTTTACGCAGGCATAGCAGTGGGTATGCAGTTAAACCAAAAAAGAAATGAAATGAAAAAAAATTTAGAAGGAATTAAATTCGTTTTGGTAAGAAAATGACTTAAGTAATCCGTAGTGTTATCACTATAAATATTCATTAAAAAACATAAAATATAAATTACATATCCTTTAATGCTTTTACAATACATATACTATACAACAGATTATTTTGTAACCTCGACCACGTCGTTGCAATTGTATCCTCAACAGATTGCAAAACATCTTTCAACTCTTCACTCTGCGATATGATCTTCGTGTGTGTTTTCAAAAACAACCCCAAATAAGCTTGTGCCAATTCAAAATCTTTGTTACTTTTCAACATGTTATCTATCAAATTAATAAACTGTTTCATGACGTCATAGGAGCCTCCTACATCTGGCGACATATTTGATACCTCAGCTTCTATTGCAGCCGGGGACATTTCTTTCAATTTCGATATGCATACATCAAAATTATCAGTTTCAATCAACTTCTTCGCGAATGGCGTTAACGTTGACAAAGAATCTGGTATAAGAAGCTTTGTATTTTCGTTCTGTTTTAGATCAAACTCCAATTCCAAATTGGGGATCGTAGGGAGGAAGAATGGAGCTGATTTTGGAATTGTTATTGGCACTTTGGGTTTATTTCTCCGTTTAACAATGTCTAGGTTTAATAAATTAAGCCATCGAGATGTCGATTGTCCTGACAGAGTGAGGAGCTCTTCACTGATTTGCTCAGGGGACTTATATTCAGGTTCACCTAAGTCTATTTTGCCTAAATCTTCAATATCTGGTTTTTCAGGGGCCGTTGTTGGTAATTCTAAAAATATTCAAATATTACTAAAATACAGTTACAAATTAATAAAAACCGTAAAGAAAATGTTCAAATAATGTAAATAAGTTGGTGAATGAGCTTAATTCAATGAGAGATACAAAATTCGAATGCTATATAATAATTCTAAATAGATGCTGAGTAACGATGTGAAGCTATGTGTGATTTTATTTGCTATTATTATTATAAAAAAACTAGCTGCGTCTCACGGATTCACCCGCGTTAACTTCGTCGCAGCGTGATGTTATATAGCCTAAAGCCTTCCTCGATAAATGGACTATCCAACACAAAAAGAATTATTCAATTCGAACCAGTAGTTCCTGAGATTAGCGCGTTCAAACAAACAAACTCTTCAGCTTTATAATATTAGTATAGATAATAATTTAAGAGCTAAACTTTATTGTATTATCATCGATTCTAGATAATTTCAACTTAATTAGACGTTTTGAAGGAGAAAATCAAGTGCACATATTCCAATTAACGTAAAGTGACTACAAAGCAAGCTAATAAAAGCGGGTCAAAATACTATTAATATTTCTGTGTAAAGTTTTAATCAATATTAAATGATACTTACTCAATTTTGGTACTACAGCTTTCCTGTCGACCGGTTTGAGGAAGACCCTCTCGTACAGCAGTTTATTGGCCCAAAGGAAAACGCCCAATTCTCCCACGTGAGTGGTCGCCAAGTAATCATTCGTCGGAGACATACTTAATGATGTACACGGCTCTTCCAACTAAAAATTTATTAAAGCAAATTCTTAAAAATTCAACACAGAATAAAAATACTTGACTTGTTTCTCTTATTATTATTATAATAAGAGAAACGCAAGCAATATTTAAGGTAGACTTCCGACCTGCGCGGCTCTATCGCAACGGACTCTGACGCAGATTGACTTCCGAGCAGCGCGACAGCCGCGCTGCCACTCCGGTGTTAGTTCCAGTTTTTATTCCATGCCTAACGGTGGTGCAGTTGTGTTCTTATAATTATCAGAATGAACCGATCAATAAAAAAGATTTTTTAATTTAATATTATTAAATATAAAAATTTTACTACCGAAAAAAAGGGCAAAGTCCTTTTTAGGTCCGTTTTTGTAGCCTGATTCACTTAAATCGTACAAAATTGAATTCAGCGACACTAAATTTATAAGTGTTTCGTCTTCCTCACCAGTGAATATGTTATTTCGGTCCATTTTTTACATTTCCAAAAATAAGATAGCCACAAATTCACGAGTGATCGCAGCGATTCCGCGACAGTGCTTGCGCAAACATGGTATGGCCGCTATCGCCCGGCGACACTGACGCTGCGTTCGAACGTTAGTTCATACGTTTCCGTACTGCATAATACTATCGCTCTATCACGGCGTTACTGTCGCTGCGTTAGTGACGCCGGAGCCGCGCAGCTCAGAAGTCTACCTTTAACACCACCTTATTTAGGTTTAATTAATGTAATTTGATGCAGAAAAAATATTATGCAAAAATACTGTATATGTTAACCACTATAGAAATTTGTCGTTTTTTAGAGGCAAACGGACAAGAGGAAGACTTATATAAGCGGTCTGACGCCCATGGACACCGTTAACACCAGTTGGACCACGGGTGCATTGGCGGCCTTTTAAAGTAAGGTATCCACTTTTCGTTGTTTCGTTGACTACAGAAATTTTCTTAAAAATTACGAAGCTATTACGAAGATGTTAACAAACCATATATCATAAAATTTTTGTCAATTCAAACCGCTTAACAGAATAATAATTTAATTTTGGTAAGTTAAAAAATACTCAGTTTCTATTTAACGATACAAATCGAAAATCAATAATCTACGCAAATTCCAAGAGGAAATCATTACTTTTCGTTATCAAGACAATTTACTAGTTTTTTTAAAACGGTAAAATGTTTTTTTGGGCTGTAAATAAATAAAATTCTATAGGCCAGATTAGGGGGTTAACGAAAATGAACGTGTTTAAAAGAGATAAATTCAAGTGATTCGGCATAAACTTGTTAAATGAAATATAATTGTTTGTATGTTACGCTTTCTTACTTAACCACTGGCCTAACCGAATGGGAAGCAATATCAAGATTAATAATATACGTATCACTACATAGTATAAAACAAAGTCGCTTTTTCTTCCCATATATCCCTTTCTACGCTTAAATCTTTAAAACTACGCAACGGAATTTGATGCGGTTTTTAATAGATAGAGTGATTGAAGAGGAAGGTTTTTATATATGTTTTATAACCGTGAAAAGCCGGGGCGGATCGCTAGTATTATATATACTTAAACTACTACGTATAAAATTTATACTTACTGAAAATACGTCCACTAGTTGCGCACTTGGAATATCCCAGGTACAAATTGTACAGTCCATTGACGTACTTATGAGCCACCTATGAAAATAAAAATAGTTTAGTTATTATGGCTGGATGGTTTAGTTTGGTTGAGTCTATTTTCACCAGTCGTTTGGAAATGAATATGAGCCTAACTCTTTACAAATGATAGCACTGGCATAAACTTATGCCTTAAAACTTAACGTTCTTTCTTTATAAACAAAACAACTGTACTTTATAAAGAAAGAACGTTAAGTTTTATAAGAATTAAAAGTCGAATAGTTTCAAGACTAAAATAATTCCAAAATAAGCTGTTTTGTCTAAATTCTTCATTTATAATACACTTGAGCTATCAAGATGAATCTAATGACTTATCAAAATCGATTAAGCAGTTGAGTCATTACGACCAAACACAGAAATAGAAATGCAGATCAAATACCTCATTTTAGGTATCGCCCAGTTGGGTAAAAATTCCAATATTGTTAATGTAGATAACAAAGTTTTACCTGCTCTGTGAATCAAAGTCAATGTCATTGATTTTTCTTAAGTGTCCCTCAAATATTCTTACTATATTCATAGTATCAATATCAACTAGTGTTATCGTAAAGTCCTCATTTGCTAATGCAAGTAATCCACTCTCTCTGTGGCATTTTGTCTTTGACACTGCACTTTCTAATCTCATTACATAGTATGGTGCTTTTTCTGAAAAAAGAAAAAAAGGATTATGTAAAACACTATAAAAAGAAGTGAAAGTTTGTGTTTGCATCACCATATTAAGCAGTTTTAAACTTTCGGTTTTTTTATTATATACTACTTCAATATAATATACTAAATTTTATTCACGACGTTGTTCGCCAAGTCTTATAAAATACATCCTATGTAACTTAAGAATAGGAATTATTCTGTGAAGTCGAGGACATCAACTCCTATCATGTGAAATACATACTTCAACACACAATGGCCCAATCTAGAGGCTAAGTGCGGATAAAGTCCAGTAAACCTAACCTAATCTATGTAAAATACATTTTTTTGCATTGACATAATTAAAGAATGAATGGGAAGCACTGCCTATAAATTATTTTATTAATCAATTACAAACCCGATTTAAAACGCCAAAATTTCAATTTTTCATCAGATCCAACTGTTATTGTTCTCTGATTACAAAGATCCGTTTCGACTCCTCTCACTGCTCCTTTGTGGGCCACAAGTTTGTCATTACCATAGTGACCTCGATACATTCCTGATTGCATGTTGAATTTGTGTACTTGCCCATTGCTGTAACCTGAAATTGTAAAAATAAAGTTAATTCAATGTTATACATTATAAAAACATTTTGCCACACTTGTATTGCTATGATACATTTTTAAATATAAAAGTGAATTCATTTTAATGAAATTTTATAATAAACTTGAGTAATAGTTTTTATTCAATTATCTTTTGTTCTTATTCCATCTACATTCTAGACAAAGACAAAAAGATGATCAATGTTAAAACAATTTTGAACATTTTAAATTACTTTTTTAAAATAAATTCTCAACAGTTTTTGAGTAAGTATATTCATTACAAACAAAAAAAACAATTTCTTTATTTATTATTGTATCTACATTACATCTTTAATGTTTACCTGTATTTTGAGTTCTACCAAAAAATATCTAATATCTTACATACATGACAGCCAGGTAATCTGTTGACATCTTTTAAAAAGGCTTTATTTAAGGTGACACCATAACCTATAACTATTACTTACCTATGATAACAAAGTTTCCACAATGTGTGACAGTAAGGCATGTAGCTTGTACCCCCTTTTCTATGATAGGTGGTTTTAACTTATGTGCCCCCATACAAAGTTTGTTATATGACCAAGTCGTAGCCAATTTCATATGCTGATGTAGTGAGGCAATACTGTCCCACTGTTTATCTCTCTGCATACAGAAACTTAAATGTGATATTGGAGCTATTATGTTTGTATCCACTTGTAGCCTTTCTGTAATTTAAATTTTTTGTCAAACTTTTTCAGCAATATTGAGCTATAATGGCCAATAAATTAAATTCATTGTGTGGTCTTTAATAATAAAGAATAAATAAAAGTATTACTTTTTTTCTTTGAACTGTTTCTGTTGATGGAAGCTTTACCCAAACTTTTATTGAATGTTTCTGTGACTGTATTCATGATATGTAGAGAACTATCTCCACCTGCAGCTAAAATATTCTCTCCAGTAGGCTCACAGTATCTTACTAAATGAGGTGGCTTTGCATGACCTTCTCTAAAACAAAACAAGCAATTTTCAACATTGTTACAACTAAATTACTTTCAGCTAAAAAAATCACGAAAATTGTCTCATATCAAAGAAAAATATTATGTAATATGAATTTCTTTTGTTTTGTTAAAGAAAAAAAACTGAAAATACCTCTTCTTCAAAAGTCGGGCTCCACCATCAGGCATATCAAATATCCACATTTTTAATGAATTATCTCTGGAATTTGTAACCATTAGTGGTTCTGACATTAAACATTGCAGTCCAGCAATTTTTGCAGAATGTGCTTGTTTAATTTGGGATATTACAGTTTTTTCTTCCAGATCCCACACCACAATGTGTCCATTATCAGTGCCAGTCACCATTACAGGAACTCCATCCATTCTAAATGAGAGGACACTTACTCTACCCCAATCATTCATAAATTCCATTACAACTTGGTCATATTTTATATTATGTAAATAAATTTTACCATTTTCCAAACATATCGCTACAACGTCTATTGCAGGAGCTGGTTCCATCACAGTTACTGTAGAATCCCAACCACTAAATGTATAAACAAGCTTTGATGTTCGAATATTCCATAACTGAAGTGTACCATTTGTACTTCCAAGTAATATTTTATTAAGGTAAGTTGGTGGATGACAAATTGTTGTAATTTTAAACATCTTTTCAAATTTTAATTCTAGAAATTCTGTCTCCTCTTTAATATCGAATACTTTCAAAACATTTGCTTTGTCTATGGAAATTAAATGAATCCCAAAGGGTAGCAATTTGTGAATAGGAGCTTTATGACCTTTATAAACATGTTTCTGTTCACAGCCTCGTCTCCATGCGTAAATATTATTTTCACTGGCTGTGTATATGTGAAAGCCATCACCAGCCATGCAGGTTATTGGGCCTGGATGTTCACCACTTACACTCAACAAACGAAATTTGTCGCAACCATATGTGTGAAACCATTTACCAACGCTAGTACACAGTAAGGTTTCACCTCTTCTTCTAATAAATCTAGCAACAAAAGGTACATGTGTACTAACATAACCTAACACACGTGCGCCGGTAAATATTTGACTGTTGGATCTATCTTCCTTCATTTTTACTTAAAAAGACACGTAAATGATAAATGATGTCACTGTTTTTTATAAAATTTAAAGATATTTCAAATGCATATAATTTTAATGAAAAGAAAATTTCAGAAAAACAACAAACATGAAGAATGTAACAAATAAAAACATGTGAATTGTGAAATGAAAATGATATTTTTATTTTTGTCATGAACTGACTTGATTGAAGCTAAAGTTAATAGTCAATGTCAATAAATTGTCGAACAATTTTAGATTATTACTTTTTTGTGTATTCGCCCAAAGGGCAGGCTAAATTTTTTCGACCATACAATCTAGTTTTTCGATGATATAAATTGTCAATTGTCATGGACTATGGGGTATCAGGTATGGAGTTGTAGTAGCGATGGGCCGAGTCAGCTTTTTAGTAACTCGATAACTCGAGTTGACTCGGTTACCAACTTGGGTTGCAACTCGAGTTGACTCGATATAGTCTGCCTTAAGTGGCTATAAAAATATCGCGCATACATTTAGTATGGACACGTTCACACTGCGCTTTACTATATAGTATGGGCTTGCTATACTTGCTAAAATTGAGTGATACGGAGTTCAGCTGTGCTATATCGCGCAATCCTTCTCCTTTACCCCCGGCCGTCCCGTAAGCGAAACAAGCAAGTATAACAACTGAGCTTGCTCTATATTATAGCCGTATAGCGTAGTTTGAACGCCATGTTATATAGTATAGCGTGGCATCCAGTCTAAAGCAAATATAGTATAGCAAGTATAGGGTAGTCAGAAAGCACCTACAAGGTCCTTCGCGTCGTTCGTCCGAGTCAATAAATGCTCAACTCGGTGCATCGTTACACGGGTTGCTACTTGCTAGTATGCTACGTTCAAGGTTCACCGGGTCGGGCCTGGCAGGCTGTGTGGCGTGGCGTCGAGTCAATGGTAGTCAAATAATATTGAACTTGTTCAAAAATCAGACATTTATTGTTATTTAAAGTGTGTAAAAAATAATCATTATAAAGCGAACTACTTATGTAACACAAAAGAATGGTAACAATAAATTTACCTAGAAGTAAATAATAAGAAACTAAAATAAATCGGATGGCACTTTATTCATTAAATTAAACATTGCAACGCTTGGGTCTGGGTATTGGGTCATTTATCTATCAACTAACACCTACATAAAAAGCTAATTAAAATCTAAGTAATGGCACTTATTTTTAAATGAGTACTAGTCTAAAGTTATAAAAATATCTTTTTAGGTACCTAACTATATAAAAATAATTGTAATACAACCTAATCAACTTTGAAATAGACTTAATAGACCATAGGTACACACGGCTACACATCAAGCTATACAAAACCAGTTTATCATGGTCTCACTTTATATAATTTTTCTACAAATTCAACGTTCAGTTTATACTGGTTTTGTATAGCTTGATGTGTAGCCGTGTGTACATACCGTTTTAAGTCTATTAAGTCTATTTCAAAGTTTATTGAAACCTACAGTTAAAATATCAATAAAATAAAAATCTGTCTTAAATTCAACAATACTTTCTTGGTAAGTAGGTAATTATATGACTATGTATAATGGCAGTAATTTCTGAATTTCAGTCTTAAGTTCAATAACTACAAAAGATCAACATTGTAAGTTCAAACAAAGTTACAAACTTCAAACCTTTTTTTGTTTCGTTTGCAGAAATTGACTCGGGCCGTTCGCCACGGGCCGCCAACTCGCCGCACCGTCTGCCCGCCGCGCGTACTCTTCGGGACAGCCCGGTTTGCAGATATTTTGACTCGGGTTGAATCGTTTACGGTCTGACTCGGGTTTCCCGAGTTAGATAACTCGAGTCGCCCATCGCTAAGTTGTAGTTCGTAAATTGTATAGCTGTAGCAATTTTTAATTTAAACCATTTATTGATAAATTCGAGCGTTTTTAGATCATAGCATTGCTGAAATGGAAACGATTTTAGAACAACAAAGAAGTTATCATGAGGAAAGAGAACGTACAATGGATGCTATGGTTAAAGAGATTTTGCATAAGAAAACAGGAGTAAGTATTGTTATTATGAGTTTGGGGTTTTGTTTATATCCATTTCTTTCTTTAGGTTATTCTTCTTCAGTTATATTCTATAAATACTAGCACTAATATTAAATTGTTGTTTTTAGCATCGAGAAACTATCAATGCAGATCATCGATTGAAGAACTTACATGATGCAAGTATTTAGCCATAATTTTTCACTTAAAATAATTAAATAACAAATGGAACCCTAGTTAAAACTATACTTTTTATATAAACACTATATGTGAACATTATTTTACAATTATTATGAGCTTTTAATTACATAATTTCGTAATCCTTATTTCATATTTCTCAGTCTTTTGGAATAAGTCTTTTCCATGTTAAAAAAAAGACAGGATTTTCAAAAAAACATTTATTGTGGTTTGGATTACAGAGGTATGTTGAGTCAACAATAAGACTTAAGGAGCTATATGAAGATAAAGATGGATTGAGAAAAGAAGAAATAGCGGCCTTGTCTGGCCCAAATGAGTTTTCTGAATTTTATTCAAGACTTAAACAGATAAAAGAATTTCATAGAAAACATCCTAATGAGGTAAGAAATTTAATATTATAAGATATACTAATCTTTATTAAACATTTTTAATTAGTCAAAACATTTACAAAAAAAAGTGCATTGGTAAATACTAGTAATTTTTATTGTGACATTTAAATTCAAAAAAAAAAACTTGATAAATATCTTCAGGGTATCAACTTTAAAATATGACCTTCCTTGTAAATGCTTCACTATTTTCAGATTTGTGTACCAATGTCAGTAGAATTTGAAGAGCTGGCAAAGTTGAGGGAGAATCCTGCAGAGGATTTTACAAGTAAGTAATGTAAATATTGAACAATATAAAATAAGGAAATGATCTTCTTATGATTATAATATATACCAATTTGCTACTGCAGATTCAGTAAATGTTACTTACTCGAATTAGAACTAGAATAGCTTGCTGTTTTTTTATATAATTCATTGCTGTTATAAAGGCTGTATTTTGGCTGTCTTTTTTTGTTGTATTGATTCTATCATCTTGGTATGACATTTAAAATAAATTTCCTTTTTAATAAAAAAAAATGGGTGTTATAAGTTTTAAATGTCTGTGGGTTTCTCTGTGGCATCATAGCTCCTAATCTTGGGCTGATTTTGATGCAGTTTTCATAAGCTGATGTGATTGATATGAATCTTACCATTTATGAAGATTTGTTCATCCATTTATGAGGTATTTTTATTTTTAAACAACATGTCTGCAAGTTTGTTACATTGTGTTTTATATAACTTGTATCTATTTGTAGTATTTAGTTAAATAATTTTTATTTATTTATTTATTAACACTTCGTTGCAATTACAATAGAATACAGATAATAACTTAAGCTAATTGGAGAGCAACGGGCGGCCTTATCGCTAATCAGCGATCTCCATCTCTCTCTCTTTTATTCTACATTTTTAATGAAATATTACAGCGCCTGTTGAATTCACTGATGAAGAGGGTTATGGAAAATACTTGGATTTACACGAATGCTACGATAAATACATAAATTTGAAAGGTATTGAGGTGAGTGTTAAAATTTTCTTAAACAGACTAGTTACAGTGTCTATGTCATAAAGGTAATGCAGAAGTAATTAAAAGTTGGTAATGGTTATGGGATTATGAGGCTAAATTGTCTGTCTCTTAATTTCACCACTCTCTTCTTTAATATCTTTTTCTTCTGTTTAACATTCATCTCATTTGAAATTTAAACCATTTTTCTTTCAGAAAGTGGACTATATTACATACCTAAGCATATTCGATCATCTATTTGATATACCGAGGGAACGTAAAAACAGTGATTATAGAAATTACATCCGCGCCCTTCTGACTTATTTGAAAGATTTTGTCAGCCGGATAAAACCACTATCGGATCAAGCTCAAGAAATGGCTTTGGCCCATCAGGAATTCATAAAGCAATGGGAGACTGGAACTTTTCCCGGATGGCCTGTAAGTCAAACTCAAACTCAAAAAATATTTATTCATTAAATAAAAGAATAAACAGCTACATATCACGTCAATATTTTAAAGCTAGGATTATATATTGTATTTTATAACCAGTACATTTGGGAGATGGAATGATGTATTTAAGCATTATAGTCTTCTTATTATTTAATAAGCTCTAATTTTATTTAAGGGTAAATTACAGATTTCGCTTGGAAGTTTGTCATAAAGACGTATAACTTGTCCTTTAATTAAGCATCGTTTTTAATTACTCATGTCATGTATAAAATAATGTTTATAAATGCTACATGACAAAATATGTTAGTCAATTTTTATTGGAAATGGTTAAATGGTTTAAACTTTAATGTAAAAACTAAACAAATGCATGCTTTTATCCATCTCAATAGTTACAATATTCATTCAGAACAATTAATTAAGTGTATTATTAAGGTATTTTTTATTTGGAAAAGACAAAAAGTAAATCAAATGTTATTTAAATTCACTTTTACTGAAATTAAATAATATAAACTTATTTATTGTATAACTTTGCAGCTTAACCCATAATATGTGTATTTTTTTTCGTTACTAGAAAGAAACAGGTGGGGCATTGACTAATGTAGGTGCCCATTTGGATTTGTCTGCGTTTTCTTCATGGGAGGAACTGGCATCTCTAGGATTAGATAGATTGAAGTCAGCTCTCATGGCATTAGGACTGAAATGTGGAGGCACTTTAGAAGAAAGAGCACAGAGGTATGTATATTTCTATTGAATATTATCTTTAATACCCCCCCTTGCTTACAAAAACCTTACACATTCATTTCTACACATTAATTCATGTGTAGAATCAGAGTGAATTTTATATAGAGATAGACTTAGTATTGTTATGATAATCTTAGGATTGGTTTAGGCCAATTACGACCTTTGCATAAGTCTCTTTATTATATTTTTTTAGTTTTGTATTTGTGAAAATAAAAATTTAGTATTTAATTTGTGACTTGTAACTTCTGAAGGTTTTTCAATAATGTTATTTTTACAAATCTTCTAATACATTTCAGGTTATTCATTACAAAAGGTCAGACAGCGTTAGACAAGTCTCTTGTTGCCAAAAAGGGAGGGAATAAAGCAAAGGCATCGGCTCAGCAGAGACACAAGGATATTTCTGCTATTGAAGCACAAGTTTACAGGTTAGACAATATTAATATTAATTTGTATACAGATTTTTATCTGTATACAAATTAAAAGTAGTAAAATTCAATATTATTATATTTTAGCAAACTTTAACCCTTGTGAAAGAAACTTAACTAGAGCTTAAATAACTCCTTGCCATATCAGTTACCGACAGCTCCATCTAATCTCAGAGTGGTTATAGAAAATTGAAGAAATTTGAATAATTGTCAATTATTATTATTAATTTTTTTAAATTTTGTTTCTGCTTGTGTGATTAAGTCATTGAAACAATGGAGCCTTAATATGTGACCCAGACTACACTCTTTAATTTATTTATTTTTGTACCATATTTGCAGATTCGCGAACATAGTTAGTAGTAACCGTACTGCGACCATAGAAAATGTGACGCGCAGAGCAGCCCGCGCAGCAGGCGAACGACGAGATGACAGCGAGGATGACAGTGACAACTCTGTTGCTGCTGACATCGACTCTGATGATGACGAGGTCCCATACAACCCTAAGAACTTACCACTAGGTTGGGATGGCAAGGTTAGTGACAAGTGTTTCAGTCAAATACTTAAAGTATGTATCTTACCGCAATTTAACAATTAACCATTAAAAAAAATGATAGAAACCACAGTATAAATACACTTCGTCCAATGGCTTTCCTATTTACTCAAAATACACAACCAAAATCAGACAGAGTTGTTCCTTCTTATAAGAACGATTATTGAATAATGCCGACCGGCAGCTCAGATCAGAGTGAGTCAATCCACGCTACTGATACAGAGTGGCAAGGCTACGTGCTAAGAGACGTATAACAATTCATGATCTACTGGGTTCTACCTATCAAGCGCCTTGTCTCCCTAGTTGGGGATCCGCTTATTACACTTACGATAGAAATCGCTTCCTGCGTGATCACTCTCAGTCTAAAAGCGAACGTGCACGTCTGGTTGCAATGCTACCAGCATTAGCAAGAGTAACAAATTTATAAAAAAATATTACAAGTATTGAGATTGAGACATATGTATTTTATTTCAGACGATAAACTGAATTTATTGAATAATATGATTTAAGTATATTGAAAAAAATATGTTTATAAATATATGTATCTGTAATTGTATCAGACCTTGTACCTACATTACAGTTTTAGCGTGGTACCGAAACAAAAAGTATTTCACCCAATGTTCTTTAATAATAATCACTACATAGTATAAAACAAAGTAGCTTTTTCTTCCCCTATATCCCTTTGTATGCTTAAATCTTTAAAACTACGCAACGGATTTTGATGCGGTTTTTTTAATAGATAGAGTGATTAAAGAGGAAGGTTTTTATATATGTTTTATACCCGTGCAAAGCCGGGGCGAGTCGCTAGTATTATAATAAAAGGCTTCATTGCTGTTACAAACATTTGCTTATGTGGATATTGCCTAGGTACTTCTTAATACTTGTGTACTATGTTCTTTATCTACCAATTTTTGATCCATTGCTTAAGTTCTAACAATGTCTCAGTGCTTTCTGGCTGACACGCAATTGTTGTTGCTAAAACAAGACAAAACACTGAGCAAAGATCTTAGTTAAGCAACATTTAAGTACCTAAGGGAGCTTTAAGGGAGCTTACTTTATTGCTAAGGTAAACCTTACAATAAAGTATGATTTTTATTGGCATAATCTTATAATATGGTATTGAAAGTTTGTCACACTTTTTGGATACGTGGATGATGGTATTCATTGAAGTCGCTTATTTTTAATTATTGCATAATATTACGATAGATGAACTTTCACATTTTGATTTATAACTTGATAATCATTTATTGATACTTTTCCTTATGCGTAGTTAAAAAATATCGGCTTGATAACCCATATTAGAATCGCATTAATAAATTAATTACTACAATTATCTGTAATGCGAGGATAATAGTGCTGATGTAATGTTTTTGTTAAGCAAGTGAATTCCCTTACATGACAATATTTTACGCAGCATCTTATTAGAAATAGCTTAATCAAATTACTTCTTGTTGATTGAAGTGAATCGTTGTTTTGCCATTTTCTATCTATCTATCATTTAATGAGTAATAAATGGAACACATGAAAATTGTATTTGCTGATTGCAAATACAATTTTCCTACACTAGTAACCCGACCTGGCATGACATATTATATGTAAACCGAATCTTTATGATAATATTGTACTATTTTAAAAACGAAACAGACATCTCATATGTACATACATAATTATAATTTATGATAATCAGTTAAGTAGTTATGCCTTACATTACATTATTACATTAATTATTTATAATATTAGTAAAGTTTAAGTTAGAATGTACAAATATATGTCGTTTTTATCATATTTTATCAAAATAAGCAAACACTCATGATAAAATAAAATATTCATCTTAAATATTTGTTTTACTTTTAGCCCATACCGTATTGGCTGTACAAGCTGCACGGGCTGAACATTAGCTACTCGTGTGAAATATGTGGGAACTACACGTACAAAGGGCCAAAGGCTTTCCAACGCCACTTCGCCGAATGGAGGCACGCCCACGGAATGAGGTGCCTTGGCATACCGAATACAGCTCATTTTGCCAATGTCACCCAAATTGAAGATGCGCTGGCTTGTAAGTATTTGTAAGATGGTATAAAATCTACAAACTCGTAAGGCAGTTTTCTAATTTTTGAATCGGAGCTGTTTTTTTATTATTCCTTATTTGGTTGGTAAGCTAGTAAAAATAATACGACACAAAAAAAAAATTTAGATGCCGTTTCTTTTATTCACTCAAAGTTGCAAAGTTCGAATTTTGTTAATGTATGGATCATTATGTTATGAGTAGCTGTCCAAACTATTGTTATGGCCATAATTACTGTTCTCATTTCAAATACTTCATTATAAAATATATTTATTTTGAAGAGATATCGGCACAAAAAAATACTAAAAATTCATTTAAAATAAAAAGGTGCTTCAAAAAAAGAAAAAAAAAATATGTTTGTTGTTTCTCTTTTTATACTTCTTTTGTAGAAATAGTTTTCCTGTTCGTTTACTGTTCGAATAAAAAAACACTAATAAAAATCTTATTTTTGCTGCTATTTCACAAATAATATTTATCACTACAAATTATAAAACAAATTCATCCGTCGCGTCTGTCTTTTCGCGATAAACTTAAAAACTACTGAACGGATTATTATTCGAGTTTCACCAATAGATAATGATTCATGATAAAGCTTTGGGTATTTTGTGTACCTAAGTATGATGATAATTATTGTTGTAAGTATCAGAAAAAGTCAAGCTACCTAGGAGCTTTAATCGAAAACGCTGCCTAATCCCTTTGAGATATAAAAAACAATAAAGTGGTATATGCCTCTTTTATATATCTGCAAAAAGGCATTTATCTTTTAAGGATAGCTTACTATACCCATTCTAACTTTTATGGGCAGTTCGAAGTTCGTCGGATCACTTATGCGTATAAGTGGTTCAGGTACGGATTTGCCAAACATTTTTATTTTGTTTTTTCGGGAAAAGAATTCGGGACCTGCACGTAATACATCTGTACTGTATGTCAGATGCGTGACCGCCTTATCCATAGAGGCAGTTGTGAAATAATAATTGTTGTAGTTGTATGCCAAACACGTTAACATTAAAACTAAGAATATGACTGATAACGCTTGCTTTAAACAAACTGAGTCTTAAGTTTAATCCGCATTGACAAACTGTTTGTTTGTCATACCTTTTTCTATGTGCTAAAGAAATGTATCTGTTTTTGTATTTATTGAAGCTTTGTAAGGTTATTACGAATGTGATTTTATTTTTCAGTGTGGGAGAAAATCAAAAATCAAAAGGAAGGCGAGCGTTTTGTGGCCGAAAATGATGAAGAATTTGAAGATTCACTAGGGAATGTTGTGAATCGCAAAACCTATGAGGATTTGAAGCGACAAGGACTACTTTAAATAAGACTCAATGTATTATCAATAAATTTGTCAAAATCACCTTTTTCTTTGAATTTCTGAATTCCATAGTTTTTGGGTTACATTGATTGTGTACTTAACGACAGGTTCAGTTCTACTTTTTAGAAATGAATTTTCTCCATAATCACTTTTTCTATATTTTTAATAGTATTCTGCTATTCTCGGATTAGACAAATATAACAACACAGAGATCATTAAAATCAGTTCATCGATTCTTGATTTATTAATGGTGTAAATAAACCGACTATTTAATATATTATATAGATTAATTAACATGTCGGAAGGGGGACGGGTGCTAAAACTTAATTTCATTTGTTAAAAGAAAATAAAAAACAATTTAAAATTAATTTATTGATCTAAATTTACAACTTTTGTTCACTTCATAAATTTTACAACTAAATTTCCTAATACAGCCTTATAACAGGGAATGTGAAAAATAGAAAATTGGCAGCAATTGACATAAAGTTATTATTATTACAATACATTTTTGATTAGGAGGCATTTATGATTTTGAATAACTATTAAATATTCAATCAATAACATATAAAAAAATGCAACATGATATATCTTGCCAGCCGTCTTCATATTTTACACTTGAAAATATTACTCAGTCTTGATATATTAAAAATAAACAGATTTGAAAATGAAATACATACCTTTAATAGTGAAGTTTTATTTTATCATTAAATATAAATAAAAATGCCTTGTATTCTAATCTGTAAGCCACGAAAACAAGAGATAGCCTATAAATCAAATAGGTCTCAGAAATCTCATAAAAACTTTATCTGTAGCAATAAATAACTGCAATATATTTATAAACAAAATGCAAATGGGCTGCAAGTATCACTTTACCTTATAGGAAACACAAAAACAGTTTGGTCTTACATAAATGTGATATCACGCAGAAATACTTAAAACTATGAAAATGATTTACAATTCATCATGCGATTCCCTTTTTTGTTGTTGCTGTATAAAATGGGAATCATCACAAGCCGCTGGAGATGTTAAATCAATTTTGTATTCACAGCGATATGGCTCTGTTACAGATGTTAATTTAGTTTCTAAGCCACAAGTGATGTGCACAGTGGTCATTCTAGGTGGTCCATTCCAGCATGTGACCCCATTGGTGTACTTCATGACAGAATATTTATTGTCCCCATCTCCTGCCCACTCTCCCCAGTTTCCTAATCCAACTTCACCACCACCATTTCTTGATTTTTGTGTGACTTTGTCAAACAAACAGAGCTTGTACACATACTCTTTATCCTCAAATTCTAGACATTCTCCATCCATTGTTGCATATTCCTGGTTCAAACCATAATCCTTTTCTAAGTTTTGTTCTATTGTTCTAATATTAGATTCAATCTCTCTGACAGCTCGTTCAGCATCAGTATAGATCCTACGAGCTTCTGATGCTTCATCTATAATTTTCTTAGTTTCATCATCATAGGTTTTTGATTCTTCATCAATTTGATCATCGATGTTAAGCTCATGTTGATCAATGTCTTCGGTTTCTTCTTCTTCATCTTGATCTTGCTCTGCCTCATGAGGCAGCTCATCTTCATGTGCCTCTTGTTCTTCCTGTTCTGGACGGAACATACCTTCCTCCATCATTAACAATGGTTTTAGCAAAGACCATACAGACGAAACAAATGCATCCTTATCAACACTTTCATTGTCTCCAAAGAAATATTGCAACTCTTTCTGGTCTACTTCACCATCCTTGTTTTTATCGAATACATTTACAACTCTTATTTCATTCACACTGAGAATACCATTTTTATCTGAATCATATTTATTAAATTGCTCAATTGCTTCTTTAACAAGCTCTTCCTTTTCTAGCTCGGCTTTTCTTTCCTTTTCTCTCTCTTCAGCTTCTCTGTAAACCTTAAGTGCTTCATTTTCCTTTGCTTCAATTTCACTTTTTAAGGCTTCTTTCTCTTCTTTTATTTTCAAAGCTTCTATTTTATCATTTTCTAATTGGGACAACTGTTCAGCCATTTCACTGCGTTTTTTATTACCTTTTTCGATTAATTCTAGCCTAAGAGAGTTACCTGCTTTATGCAGTTCAGCTAACAGTTGCGCTTGTGCTCTTGCTTCACGCCCGAGCTCTTCGCAAGTATCTGAACATGTATCAGGTACAGCATACTCGTCAGTTCCATCACAACAGTCACAAATCCCATCATTTACTCGTGAACTTGGAATATTTTGCGGTCGATGGCCTGCATTAGTGCAGTGGAAAACACTGTTAAGACACGCCGATGTTCCAGGCTCATCACTTCCATCGAAACAGTCGCAGTAATCATCATTCACGAAACTAAATGGAATCGTATTAGTACCATCAAAACATGTAAAATCCTTTGTAGGTGAATAAAGCGACGCTTTAGATAGAGAAACGCCGCGAGGTCTCGGTACGTCGGATAGAACAAAAATTACAAGCGAAGAGGTAACCAAAATATATGACTGCAACTTACAAAACCAAGTAGAATAAATCATGATTTATTTAAAGGTATTCACCGATGCCTGTCACTTAAAATAATATTGAAAAAGTGTTGGTATTTAAAGTCGAACTGGATTATAGATAGTTCTATTATCAGTAAAAATATTAACAACAGCCAAATGCCGACGAAAACGAATATGCAACATCGGCTGAGTGACTGGTAGCGAATGACGATTTGACAAGTCTTTCAAGTTTGATATAGACAATATACTTTCCCATAGGTTAAGCTTAAAGCATTTGGGAACCATGTATAATTTATACATGGTTCCCAATTCCGGATGGAAATATTGTTCTTGATAATGATATCAATGCTTTATAAGTGGATTCAACTATTATGATGATAAACGTTATTTCAAAGTCGAACCAAGAGTCGCATTGTAGAACGTAATTATAAATGTGCATATTAAATCTTTTATAAAATGACTATAGGTGGTATATTAAGGTCGAAAAACTTTAGCCTGCCCATTGGCCGAATACATGTTTTTGAGGTTGTCCGTTGTAGGTAACTAGGTAGTAGGTACCTAACTACCTACCTAATGTAAATTGTAAATATTTTCTACGAAAAACATCAAGAATGAATTCACCGCAAAATAATATGATCAACATTCTCAGTTCTTCCACTTTTTCCATGTTAGGAGGAAAAATCGATCGTCAAATCCTTAACTGCCTAAATGCAATGGGATTTGAAAAACCTACTGAAATTCAGGTTAAAGTTCTTCCTCATATGCTACTTGGTGATGATGTTATTGCAGCAGCCAAAACTGGCAGTGGGAAAACCCTTGCATTTCTCATTCCAATTATTGAAAGTTTATTGAAGCATAAATATACTAAAGCTCTTGGTAAGAACCTTTTATACAGTAAATTTTGTAGTAATTTTCTATTAGAATCAATATATTCTTAAAATAATTTACTTTTAATTGTTTCAGGAACAGGTGCTATCATCATATCTCCAACAAGAGAACTTGCTTTTCAAATTTTTGAAGTTCTTCAAAAATTACTTACACACATAAATTTATCACATGCATTGATTGTGGGAGGTGTTAAAAAATCAAAAGAAGTATTAGCTATTCAAAAAGGTATGGTAAGTAGTTAATTCTAATATTTTAAAATAACAGTATCACTGATTTGCTATCCATAATTTATTTTAGGTAATTTTTTGAAGGCTTTTATCATTATGCTGGGTCAATTAATCATACAAAAATAATAATAATAATTTTAAGGTTGTTGTTGAAGTTTCTCTTCGTTTTAAAACTTTTTGTTTTTAAAAACAGGTGTTAATATAGTTGTTGGTACTCCTGGTAGAATATTAGATCATTTAGAGAATACAAAGGAGTTCAACATTTGTAACTTGAAATGTCTAATATTGGACGAAGCTGACAAGTTACTTGAAGCTGGATTTGAAATGCACATAACAGGAATAGTTAAATATTTACCACGTAAGTTTATCTTCACATGTAATCTAAAATCGAGAGAATGCAATGCCAATGTCTACATACAATACATTAAAAAACTGTTTCTTTAGTTATTCGTTAAGTTTGTGGTGTGGTAGGTGCATTAAAATGCCTGGATCCAAAATTGGCTTCATATTTTGCAAAATACAACAGAGCCCTCAATAAAAATAAATTTTTCCATTGACTAAATCTTTCATGTTTCTTGTATTATTTTAGAAAAAAGGCAAACTGGCTTATTCAGTGCAACAATAGATGACAAAGTGAAAAATCTTGCTCGCCTTGCATTGAAAGAAAAGCCTGTTCTGGTGGCACTTACAGATGACAAACAATCTACAGTTATTGGCCTTAAGCAAGGGTATTATACATTTTCTTTCTTTAAATTGTAACATTAGAAAAGATACCATAGTGATTTTGTTCCAAATCAATATGTAAATATTATGTTCTTTAGTTACTATTGTAATAATTAATTTGAATTAGATGGAAATGATATTTTTTTCAGCTACTTTATATGTCCAGTAGAAAAAAGAATACCGTGGTTGTTTAAAATGCTAAAGAAAGCAAAAAAACTGAAAGTGATAGTATTCTTTTCATCATGTAAATCTGTTG
This sequence comes from Aporia crataegi, assembly GCA_912999735.1. Classification (NCBI taxonomy): domain Eukaryota; kingdom Metazoa; phylum Arthropoda; class Insecta; order Lepidoptera; family Pieridae; genus Aporia; species Aporia crataegi. Next base: position 7,346,622 of record OU538736.1, read on the forward strand.
ACTTTCATTATGAATTCTTCAGGGCATATTGTAAAGCTCCTGTTATAAGAATACATGTAAGTAATAAGTACTACATAATATAAGACCGCTTTTTATTTAGATATTAACTAATTTTTCTATTAAATTCTTTTATATTATGTACTCTAGTATATGACAGAACTTATTCATGTTCTTTTAAATTTATTGTTGTATCATTTTAAAATAGGATTATATATTTACACTAGAACACTATTTAATACATGTGATATTGAAAAACAAAACAAGAGATATTTTTAGAGGTTTTAAAAAACAACACAAAATAATATGATCACTTTGGTTTAAATAAAACAAATTAATCCATATTTTCTATCTACTTTTGTATTTAATGTTTCTTTTGTTCCAGGGTAAACTTAGTCAAAGTAGACGTAAAGAGGCATTTCAACATTTTGTTGAAGCAACAAGTGGAGTTTTATTTTGTACAGATGTAGCTGCAAGAGGATTGGATATCCCCGCTGTTGACTGGGTTGTGCAGTTTGATCCACCTACAGATGTTAAGGTATTAAAAATACATATACCTAATTCACCCATGAATACATTTGTACATAGAATTGACTACACTAAAGGCCGAGTAAGTACTGAAAATGTCACTCTGAAACCTCCTATACTTCATTAGGGTCCAATTCGGAGGCAAATGTCCTAGAAACAAAATTATCTACTTGCCTATAGTAAAGAATTATCATTAAAAATGTTTCTACTAATAATAATCATAAACAAATACTTACTATATTATGTAAAATTAAAGGAATATATACACAGAGTTGGTCGTACAGCCAGAGGCTTAAATAATACTGGTAATGCTGTCATACTATTAAGGCCAGAGGAAGAAATTTTTACAAATTATTTAAAGAAAGAGAAGATTTATTTAGATAAATATATCTTTGATTCACCTGAAGATGAAGTACAAAAAATGGTATGTTTTTGATATATTGTACTGTATGAACTTTTTGGCTTATATTAAATGTTTGTTTTTATTTTAAATTTCAATTATTTTTTTTAGTTAGAAGATCTTATTAAAAATAATGGAGTAATGAAAACACTAGGCCGAAAAGCATATTTATCATTCCTCAGATGTTACAACAAACATCCACTAAACAAAGTATTTAATATAAAAAAATTGGATTTAAAGTTGGCAGCACTAGCTTTTGGATTCTTGGAACAACCCCACGTCGACTTTTGTATCCTTTTATATCGGTTGATTCTTTTTTGAGTGATTTAAAAAAAAACAGTGTACCAAGCATAAATTTCCTTAACGTCAGTATCAGTAAATAACAAGACGAGGGGTAAGAAAAGAAAGTAACAGTGGATTCTTGGTAATATTTTATTTATTACATCCATTATTGAAAGTCATGAAACTATTTCCATATAATAAATATGATAATAACAATTCGTCTTTAATTTTTTCACTAGTTTTAAATATTTAAATAATTTTTTCTGAAGAAAATATTACACTGCTTTTACAGCACAAGCTAGCAGGTTAAGCTATAACATAATTAATTCTTAGTGCACCTAAGTCTATATTTTATTTTTATTAGATAAGACTGCATTATTTAAATTGCAAAATAAAATAGTATACAGAAAATGTATGAGTTTAAACCTGTAGATAAAAAATGAATACTAACTGATTAACATTATAGAATATATGGATCTATGTTGTCCGTAATAAAAAAAAATATCATAATACATACATATATTGCTACCAAATGTAGGCAAATCAACTAATAGCTCTTTTATTATTACCCTTTTGCCGATAAATCTTAGTTTTCTCTGCTTTCTTATGGGCAGGGGCATTTAAACTCTTAAAATATCCAAATCCGCCTCCTCCTTTCCGTTTGTGAGTGGGACCTCCTTTTGGTGTTACTTTCAATTCAACAGCTGGTGGTACCGTGAAACCAAAGGATTTAGATACTTTAGCTAAATCTATAGTATCAATATCGAAAATAGTTTTTAAATGATGGGAGTCGTACGCCCGCAGGTAACTCTTGAACGCTTCTTTCGCTGATTGGTTAAGGAAGTAATTTCTTGATATCAACTTTTCGAGCTGAAAATAATATACATTTTAGCGTTTATGGTTCTTATCAGTAAGGAATATTAGTGAAACAAATTTAAAGCATTTTCTTTATCCTAATAGTATTAATTAATGGATAAAGAATTTAATGTCTATTTTTAAATAAGAGTTACAAACAATGTTTGTAACTTATTTACCTAAAAATACATTAATTAAATAATAAATTGTAACCTGCAACTGTATATCTGCAACTTTATTCCATGAGAACTCGAATTCATTGAGGGCGACCTTTGACTGCTTTAAGTATCGAAGAAAACCTAATTCCTCAGGTCTTAGGAATAAGAGAGCGTGTCCACTTGTTCCTAGTCCGCGAGCAGTACGACCTACTCGGTGAATATATTCCTTAAAAAAATAAATTACAACATTAATTTAACTGATTAAAACGGCTTTCAAGACAGTTACCATCACTATTTCGCATAATGATGTTTTGTTTTTTTGATAATCTTATCCATACTATTAATAAAAATTTAAGTTACGATTAAGGAAAAAAGCCGGCAACGCACTCGTAGACTAACTGACGTTGTGGACATCATAGACGGCGCGGCGGTCTACTAAGGATAAGTGAGCCTAAAGCCCATTTGGCTTCATTTTATTTACCTTTGGGTCATCTGGTGGGTCATACTGTACGATCCAATCAACTGCGGGTATATCAAGTCCTCTGGCGGCGACGTCGGTACAAAGTAGAATACCGCTTTCTGCATTACAAAACTGAAAGAATGTTGTTGTACGCTTTGCTTGCTGTTGTTTGCCCTAGAACAGATTAAAATATAATGATTACTTTTTTTTTACACACTTCGTTGCACTGGAGTGCAACGGGCGGCCTTATTGCTAATCAGTGATCTCTTCCAGGTAACCCACAATTTTTGTTGGTTTTGGTTGAATTTCTTCAGGCAAGCCTGTAGAAATTCAATCACTCCTCCGTACCACTTATGACGCACCGGCACGTGGCAGCCTTACCAGAGACCGAATACAAATACAAATTTAATTATAAATTGTATTCGGGACCGGGGATCGAACCCGATACCTCAGACTACGCGGTAGGCTTTGAAGACCGCTTAGCTGATGGTCAAAATAAAATACATATTATTGAACAAAAATCATACAGCGCGACCCACTTAACGATTATCAGTGAATAATCTTTAGAAAGTGTATGTTCCATGCAAACGTTTAATTGTTAACCAAAAGCAAGTTAGTTTTTATAGTATTAGTATAGAAAACAATATTTATATTTTCATTGATTACATACTAAAACTGTTCAATTAATTAAAATGTTGTATTAATCATCTACTAAGTAAATGATCAGTGAAACATATGCTGAAATAAGTCCGCCTCGTACCATACCATACTCTCAAATCGCTTAGCTATGGCCTGCAGTCAGAAGTGGTAATAACCCTCGACTAACTTTAACAACTTTCAAAAATCGACTATGTACAAGTAATTCTATAAACACTAAATAACAAAACGCAACAGAAAACATATTAATTTACGAAATGATAAAATGCAATGAAATTTACAAATAAAATTAATCACAAGTACAAGCAGTCCCTCCTCTTCGAGCACTGCCAAACGAAAAAAGGTGCTGCTGCGCTTTAAGCAGCCTGCTTTTAGTCCTATAAAATCCGGTACCTCATTCTTATTCAATAGGGTATGAATAGTTAACAAAAAAAAAATACTCACATGTATAGACATGACAGGTAGGTCAATATAGTTAAACAGCTCATGGTGATACTTGACAGACATACAGGTCGACAGAAATACCATCACTTTCTTCTTTCTATTTTTCTTCAGGAAAGTGAAAAGCACCATCATACGTTTCTCTGACGGACACACTATGTAACTGAAATTTTATTTGTTTAAATTATTTGCAAACCTTCATCCAAATCACACATACAACTTAATTAAAAAATATCACTGTCAGTTTTAAATTAGGATTAGGAAATATTAGTTATATTTATATATAGAATTGAATATTTAGAAGAAAAATTATACATACTAAAATGGATTTATCTATTTGGGTGATATACTGTATTCACAGACATATTATATTTTAATATTTATTTGGTCTCTTTGAATTAAAGATAAATATTTAAATGTGACAAAAACCTTACCCTTGTTCTAAGGAATCCACAGTGGCCTGTTCCCTGTGGTCATCCACTCCCACATACACAGGTTCATGTTTGACAGCAAGGGCGGTCAATGCTTCTGTCTTCTTTGTTTGCGTCGCACTGAACAACATTGTTTGACGACGTTCTGAAAAAAAAAAAATACTATTGATAAAAAACTTGTTTGTATACTAGTTGAAGCCAGACCAAAGATAGACAATCTTTTTTTAATCTTAATGTTATTAAAAACCATGCTTGTCATAGGTAACTACATCATCAAATTCCAATAAAACAAACTAGTTTCAAAACTTATTAGAATAATTATTAAAATATACACAAAACTGGGTATTCTATATCGAATCGTAAGTAAAGTTAAATAGTTACATTTGCGGCAACTTACTTGGTAAAAGCCTGATGATCTGCTTAACTTCCTCTTCAAATCCAATTTCAAGTATTCTGTCAGCTTCATCAATCACAAGACACTGCAAGTTTTTAAACAGGAAGTCTGGAGTGTTTTGTAAATGGTCCAATAATCTTCCTGGTGTTGCCACTAAAATATTTATACCTGAAAAAGTTTTGATAAATTTATTATTAACCAGCTTTTTCAATATTTTTTTTATCATTTCCGACAAATTCCAGAAATAAATACTGTCAACTAGTTTTTGCGTGATGAAAAACACAAAAACTTCAAAAAATGTTGGTATCCCTGTTAATTAATATTTAATAACATTTTTTAAGTGATAATTATCACTACATTACGTACAAATATAGCTTGTTTATACATATATTTATTTATTTTTTAATATAAATATAATAAATTACTATTTTTTTTTTACCCTTTGAAAGTTTCTGTGCTTCTGTACTTCTGTTGGCTCCACCCATTACTAATCCATATGTGTGATGATGATATTTCATTAATTCCATTAAAACACCAAATGTTTGCATGGATAACTCTCTTGTTGGTGATAAAATTATAACTCCAGTGCCTTAAAAAGAAATCCATTAAAAAAGGTGAAATGATTAAGTAGATCTCTAGTTTTTGAATGAAAATATTCAGATATCCATTCTGTGTTCATAAAATGACTCAACTCAAGTCTATTAAAACAATACTAAATATGCCTCAACAGATATCAATGGAAGCGCAAATATTATTGTTTTAATGGAGGTAGTGAGGAGTCAAATTTTCACATTCGCCTTTTTGACATCATTATATTTAATGTATATTGAAGACTTTATATTCATAGTAGAATTCCTTTATGACATAAAGGCAGGATAAAGCTACTTTAAATCTTATTTGAAGTGTGAATGAGTTTTAATTTTTTTACAGTATTTCATTAGTTTAGTATTTTTTATTACTGTAGTAATAAAAAATACAACAGTAATAAAAAATAGTAAATACTAAATTACTAAACTATTCGCCAGTGGATGCCCAACAAAATTGGTCCTATTTATATGAATCTAAATAAAAGGTAGAATTTAAAAATCAAAATTTAATTTTCTTTTAATATGTATTTAATTACATAGATATGCTCAAAAATCTTACCATTTCTAGGTTTAAACTTCAATTTGTATATTAATTCAATAGCTGGTATCAAGAATGCCAGTGTCTTGCCCGAACCTGTTCTGGCTGCTCCCACCAGATCTCTACCTTCCAGCAGTGTAGGGATTGCTTTAGCCTGAATTTCTGTCATTGTTGTAAAGCCCATATCTTTGATACCCATGAGTGTTGGTTCACACACTTTACCTTCTAAAGATGTGAACTTTTGATCAGATAGAATTCCTAAACATAAGCTGGATCCTGGTACTGAAATGATTCAATTTACATGATGATGATATTATACAGTTCATACTGTTATTTCACCAAAAGGATATTTGAAATAATAATAAACTTTAGTCTGTGCAATTTATTTGTTATATATACAAATGAAATCACAGGTAACTCTATAATATGATTGTTATAGATTTAGACAACTTACATTCACTCTCATTTTTATTGTCATCATGGGCCTGGCTATCATTTATTTCAGCTTCTGAATCATTTTCTGCTTGTTCTTCCTTCATTTCTATTTCATTTGCATTCACTTCTTCATCACTTATCTTTTGCTTATTCTTTTTCTTTTCTAAAATAAATTAAAGTTTAAATTTTGATAGTTTGAATATTTTTTTACTTAAAGCACATTTTTTATGTTTCAGAATAGAAACTTTTATATTAGTTTAAGAAGAATATTATTTTTGTATGGAGATATGAACTTTTACTACCCACAGAATTACAAATTAGATCCATGATTACGAATAAATAATTATGCACTCACTTTTTCTCGGAATTGCTTCAGTATTGTTTGATGGGGTTTCCAATTGTCTTTTGGTGGGTTCAATAGAAGATTCATCACCTTGATTTTCTTCTGAAATTTGAAAATTAATTTAATCTCTTAGCATGGTATTTTTGTCAACTATGAATCTGGGGAATGTTGCCACAAGCCTTCAATTAATGTCACTCTTGTACTGTTAAAAACATATATGTATATATTTTTAACAGTACAAAAACTACATTGATTTTATGGTTTATCACTGTAGATGGTTACATTGGATGAAGTCAATATCGTTTACGTTTTTTAACCTGAATAAATCTTCCCGTTTCCATTGAAATTCCGAAAAAATACTTTTTAGTATGCTTTCACAATTAAACCGCTAAACCCATAAATTAATATTAGGATAAAAAGAACACAGGTTTTATCTGCGCAAATTATATCGCTGAAGTGGAAATAATTAGTTCTATGTTCTGAATACAATAAAATTTTACGGTTAAGGTTACCTGCTATGTTATTTGATTTTTTTGCCGTAAGTTGCAATTTCTTCTTCTCTCTTTTTTTAATTTTCCTCATTAAAATTTTATCTGGCATTGGCATCTTAGAATTTTTATAAAAAACAAAAGGGCGAAATCGAAATAAACATGTGCTACATTCACATCAACATTCAACACGATTTTTACTTTTGTCGTTTGCACTTCGCAGTTTACACCACACGTCAGTCGTCACACGCGGTGTTCTAAGTTCTTTATGCTAGTTACCACAGAATGTTAGTCTCTAACCAGAGTACTATCCACAGATATAAGCAGCAAGTTGTCATTATATTAACAGAGTTAACACCATCACTTCGTTATAATACCATCAAGTATCAACTAATAACAGACTATATACCGGTATATCACCATACTCCATCCATAGTCACATAGTGTACTACTGATCTCAAAGTAATAAGTATTTCTAATTTCTATCTATAGTTTCAAGAAGTAAAAAACAGTTGGTAGTTGTAATTAAATAAAAATGTGAATTAATTTTTAAAGATTGTACTACAAGTAGTTAGTATAGTATGTATTATGTATATTATACTATAAAAATAATCTATCCAATTGATTTAACCTAGTCTAAATGGATAAAACAATGAACACAAAAACAGAAAAGAAAAACCCGAAGTTTAAAGAATTAAATAATGTTACTAAGGAAACCCTGGCAGCAATAAAAATGATGGGTTTTAAATATATGACAGATGTTCAAGCCAAAGTTTTATCCAAAGCTTTAGAAGGAACTGATATTGTAGCCACTGCAAAAACTGGGTCTGGTAAAACACTCTCATTTCTGATTCCAGCTGTTGAAACAGTAGTCAAGCATTTCAAAAAAGGTACTAGAAGTAAAGTAGAGGGCCTTGTTTCTTATCCTTACCAATTCACCTAATTGGAGTAATAGGATCAGTTATTTTTTTATAAACTCCAGTATAGTTTGTAATTATTATTCTTTCATTTTCAGTATCAGCGACATACTGTGTTATAGTATCACCTACAAGAGAATTAGCAATTCAAACACATACAGTTTTACAAGATCTTGTTTCATTTCATAGTGAAATTACATCAGCCCTGATCATAGGAGGAGAGAATAGAAAAACGCAAAGTATACTTTTAGCTAAAGGTAGAGTTTATGTTACAAACATATTTTTGATTTCTGGTTTTATATTTATTATGTAATTTTATATCATCGTTTCCAAATTATTTACCAATATTATATAGGCATACAGTTAATGGATTTAATTAGTAATGTATAACATATTGTAATTTTCAATAAATTATTATTATTATTTTTTATCAAATATTGCACTAATTATAAAAACATATATTTTAGGTATTCATATAGTGGTAGCAACACCAGGAAGATTATTTGATCACATGAGAACCAAGGAGTTTGATTATCAAAAAGTATGCTGTCTTATATTAGATGAAGCAGATAAAATATTTCAATATGGCTTTGAAGAAGACCTTAAACAAATAATTAGTAGGCTCCCAAGTAAGTGAAAGAAGCACACATTGAGGATTATATTAATAAAAAAAAAATGTGAGCCATCATGGGATGCCTAGCAGATGTGAAACATCCATATTATTTACTATACACGTATAGGTACTACTACATATAGACTGTATATATGTATATACCATCATACAGTGTGGCCACACCAGAAATCGGCTTTATGTGTGGCTATAGATGTTTCACATCAATAAAATTACAAGAATCCAATGTTGACATTTATAGATTTGTTGAAAAATGAAGTTGAATTTTTTTTTTGAAAAATTTAATTGAAATTTTAATGATTTCAGAAAATAGGCAGACAATGTTATTCAGTGCTACTTATTCGGAAACAACAGAGGCTTTAGTTAATTCTGCTATGAAAGAAAATTATCATTCTATAAATACAGATGAAGATAATGATAGGGCTACTGTAGAAGGACTTAAGCAAGGGTAAAGTTTTTTGCAGAACTATATAATTTTTTTCTAGACACACAATCTAAATTAGTTTTAAAATTACAAAAAAAAAATTAAATTTGAGTTACTACTTTTACTATTCTTAAAGTAAAATTATTATTGGGAGAGATGTTATGTCAATAGATAAACTAAAACTATATAAATTTAGTTATATTTACAGATATGTGACTTGCGAAACAGAATATAGACTATATTGGTTACATAAATTATTGAAAAAGACACAACATCAGAAAATTATGGTATTCTTCTCAAGTTGTAAATCTGTTGTGTTTCATCATGAGTTCTTATCTAAATTTTGTAACATGTCAGTCCTTTGTATACATGTAAGTAATTGTTATATAGTTTATATAGTAATAAAATGATAAAGAAAATTTCTATATACATTTTTTTGATTAAAATGACTCAATTACAAAAAATATATTAGAGAATAGGATGTGTCTTTTGAGCATTTTTAAGAAAAAGAATTTTAGTTTCGAAGAATCTGATTTCATATATTGATATCACTTTACCTTATACTAAACAAGATTAGTGATTTGTTTTCTGTAAAATGTAAATCAGATAGCAAAAATATATCACACATTTTTGCTATCATATTAAAAATAAAAAATAGCATTGAACATATTACAAGAATAAACTCTTGGGTACTAGTTCTTTCATTGTATGTACATTATATATATTTAAAATAATTAGTTTTAAGCATACTTCTCATCCATAATTAATTCGCATATAATATTTCTAGGGCAAAATGAATCAAACCGATAGGACAAGTGTTATCACCAGGTTCTACAATGCAGAAAAAATGGCTCTATTCTGCACAGATTTAGCTGCAAGAGGATTGGATATACCTGCTGTTAATTGGATAGTCCAGTTTGACCCACCAGCTGATACGAATGTATGTTTTTTTTATCTGATAGGCAATACTTTAAATGAAATGAAATTATAATTCTTTTTAATTGGCGCCATGTGAATTGACGTAATTGCTTTGTAAAATTTGACATAGGATTTGGAATTCGTGGAAGCGGCATCTTCTGGTTTTGTCCTATTTAAATTTTTGATAACTGCATTTTTTAATAAGGAACCATCCATAAATTACGTCACACCTTTAAGGGTAGGGAGGAGGCCGACGAAGTGTGACATTGTGTGACTAGGGTTGGGAGGGGTCCTAAATTTCGTGACGTCACATTTCCTAATCTACGTGTTAAAACACGAGCTTTGGACTATTAACGAAAAACTAAAAAAACATCAAAAAGGTAAAATAGCAAAATATGTGACGTCACACTAGGGAGGAGTCTCACAAATATGACCAGCTGTGACAAGGACAGGGAAGGGGTCAAAAAATCATGAAATTCGTGTGACGTAATTTACGGATGGCTCCTTATTGGATAGTATGTAAGACATTATAGTTCATCGACAGAAAATGTGCCCTGTATTTAGAAAACACTGAAATCTTTTAAGTTAATGTAATCGTTCAGGTTTTAATATTATGGTTTCTCAATGCTCGATACAAACAGTAATAATAGGATATATTGCGTTAACTATCAAAATTTATCAGTTCTTTATTAAAAATTTCGATTTTCAGGAATACATTCACCGTGTGGGAAGGACAGCTCGAGGTCTAGGCGCTGAAGGCCGTGCAGTGTTATTACTAAGGCCAGAAGAAATAGAATTTATTGATTATCTCAAACAGGCCAAAGTCTTTTTAGACAAATATGAAACATGGGATAAATTTAGTAATATAAAACCAAAAGTAAGTATTTATCATTTTTGCTTTGGTAACAAATAAATATGAAAATCCATCCAATCCATGTTGAAAATCCGTGAAAATGTGGTTCACACGCGTTCAATGCGCCGGAAGTCCTGGGTTTGAATTCCGGGGAAGCATGCTATACCGAAACTGGTTTCGCTTGGGTAGATACAAAGGCTTATTACCTACTTGCCTGTAAAATAATGATTAGTATAACAGACTCAGAAATGTGTCCGTCCCATGCCCCACTAGGGCGTCAAATAATGTATTATTGTATTCAACAGTTCAATGTAATCGGCGTTTTGATTTGAAAGAACATTTAGATATAAATAGTTCATGGAGAAATAACTATAATAATATTTTTACGTTTCAAAAACAAACTTTTTGCATATTTAACGACGAAAAATCCTAAATTATATGTGATGATAATCAATTCAAATTATTTTAAGCTCGACGAGGCCTTGCAAGATCCTAAAATTCGCCAAATGGCGGTAGAAGCATTTGAAGGATATATAAGGGGTTTTGAAGTGAAAAAATTAAAACATGTTTTTAATTTACTAAGTATGGATATGGATGCAGTTGCAAAATCTTTTGGTCTAAAAGAAAAGCCCGATGTAGATATTCGTAAGTAACTTATTTAAAACTATAAATTTATCTAATATAGCTTAAGAATTAGACAGATTTTTAAAATATATTTACTGCGTCACATTTTCCATGTAATATAAAAATGGTAAGTATGTAATGGTAAGGACACAATTTATAACAATACCAAAATTTATTAAAGCGTTTCACTGGTTGAAATTTACAAAACAATCTCACTTTTGATGCCCGTAGCACACCTCCGCCGCAAAATCATAACAGCGGAACCGCAGTAATGTTTTCTGCCTGTTCTAACGCATAGATTCTGTTGTAATTCTATCTCTTTCCCGCGCGGTTTCGCAACGCCAGCTACACTTCCGCGCTCCGGCCGCCATTTTTTGCAGTGCCGCGTTGTTTTTACACGTGTTTGTGGAAGTCGACAAAAATAAAAAGTGGAACTAATTTTTTTTCATAAATGGATGTTAATTTTACGGAAAAATTGATTCAAAAGTACAGAAATTGACAATTTTTATTGTGTTTGTCAAATCTGTTTCAAAATTTCGCTGCGATTGTCTCAACTCAACTGAATCGCGTGACGTTCCGACGGCCAGTTCCGCTACTCAAACTACACTTGATTGCAGCGGAATTCCTACAGCGGTTTCGCGACTGAAGTTACGCGGTGGAGGTGTGCTACGGGCATGAAAGTGTTAAGTGGCAATACTTAAAGCAACAACAAAAAAACTATGCCTTCCAAACTGTTTTTTTTTTTATTTCCCTGGGCAATTAATCAAATTTTAATTTTTGTAGGTATAGTCCTTATTTATATTTTACTTTATATTCTTTTCAGGTGTAGGTTTCAGCAAAAAACACAGGCCAAGGAAAAGAAAGGGCGTTACCGCCACAACGATTTCAGAGAAAAACTTTAAAACATAATAATTTTGTATATATAAGTATAATGTAAATAAAACGAATTTTTATACAAAACCCAAATGTATCATTTTACATACACCTAAGTACAATTAATAGTATAACAAATAGGTTTACTTGTGACTAGAAAGTATCAATTTAATGTGATCGGCAATACAGTTCAATATTTATAGCAAATAATAAATTTCAATAATATTGAAGGAGCTTTTTTATAACTAAATCTGTATTCATAACAATAATTTTTGATGCGAAACTGAATAAATTATATCTGAATATTTCTATAATATATGATGAAAATATTGCAAATTTTAAAAATAAAATATACCTAAGAGTAATAATTTTTACATAAGAATTCATTTTTCTTAGAATTATTTTATACAGCTTAGAAACAGAGTAGGAACTTTACATTTTTGAGACTGTATAATACAAAAGATCTTTAAGTCACAAATTACAAATTGGCAGCTCTTCTTCTATCATATGTACACAAAATTAATAAATTTTGTAAGGATTCTTTAACTTAAATAGAAATTTGGTAAACCTGGCTATGAAGCTGGTTGCAGACCTAGTGCTTAAGCTATGTTAGTTTAGCTGATCTCACATAGCTGACGCAGCTTTTCATACTTGTGTGACTGCTAACTTCATTACTAAGAAATGTAGGTAAGAAACTAATATGGTGCCTAACTGCTAAGAGTCCAAACACACGAACAGAAAGTTGCTGTCGACTGCAGTTGACATCCCAACTTCAGATTACATAGTATAGGGAGTGAGTTGCAGAATAGAATGATTGAATATAAAATAAAATAGAATGAAATGAATCAGTGGGTTCTGTTGATGGGCTTACGGCTATATTAAAAAGTTCAATATCTTGCCAGGATACCGTAATTTTTTAAGTATACGTAGGTATTTATTCTTGAAGGTTGTTAGGTACCTACTTAAAAATAATAAGGTTGATCCTATTACGTTTTCACTTTTAATAATAGAGGATTTGGAAAGTTCAGATTAAAGTCTTCATTAGGTAAATGAAAAAAAGTGATATTATTAACGCGCACTCTTGAACTATTGTCGACTGCAGTCGACAGCAACTTGCCGTTCGTTTGTTTGGACGCTAAGCTAGCGGAGGAGGTACTTTGCACTGCTTCACCAGTGCTTTTAGTTCACACAAGTTCTAACGGCTAACCGTACTAATAATACGAATATGGATCAATTTATTGAAACTGTTAACAGTTAAACGATTTCCCATACTTCATATCATTGATTGAGAATAGCTTAGTTTCAGATTTGCAACCCACATACAGCTTTTACAATAATTGTTTCTTTAATAAGTAACTTAAGATAAACTATGTAGTATTTTAAAGTATGAAATGTTAGTAAAAAAATAAAAGTTATAGCCTATATAATTTTTTAAGGTATACCAATTATGAATACCATTATTTCGCGCTATCCATTTCATAGATATTATTTGTCGTGAGTTTTTCATAACAATCTTCATGGTTGTGTTGATGATTCACTGCATATATCATTGCGTCTATAGTTTCAACAGTCGCTGGACATCTGTTTAGTGAAAAGTATTGTACACACCTCCACGAAGTTTTCCCATGAGTTGTCGAATGTTTTGTGTACACAAAATTCATATGAACTAATTGTTTGTGCCCTTTTCTACTGTAAATGTATTTATATCGCACTGGAAGTTGATTATCAGATCCATTTACTACTAGCGATAATGCACCTGCAACCAGAGTATGTAATCACTGCCTATATCGTGAAATAATGAAGTATATTAAAACATGTATTTTTGCCCGTTTAGAGCACTAAGTACTAAGTGTTAGAGGGCCGCCGCTCATGGACACCCGCAATGCCAAATATAAAGATTGAACATAGGTATAAATGGCTCAGAAGTAATTAATTATAAATTATGAAAACCAGAATAACTCAGGCCTCATGGCTAAGCGGTCTTAAAAGCCTACCGTGAAGCCTGAGGTATCGGGTTCGATCCCCGGTCCCGAATACAATTTATGTATATTTGAATTTGTATTCGGTCTCTGGTAAGGCTGCCACTTGCTGGACGGGGTGTCATAAGTAGTATGGTGGTGTGGTTGAATTTCTACACTACAGGCTTGCCTGCAGAAATTCTACCAAGCCAAGAAACATTATAGGTTGCCTGGAAGAGATCGCTTATCAGCGCCAAGGCCGCCCGTTGCACTCCGGTGCAACAGTATGTAATAATAATAATAATTCTTTTAAATTATTTTATTTATGAAAAAGGATATAAAACCAATTACAAATTCATTCATATAGCATCACTCAATGCTCACAATAAACCGTAATAATTTTATGGAATGTAATTTTTTAAATTGTATAATTTAATATCAAATAATCACAATTAATTGCCAAAATATTCTGAGAATTGGAGATCATCAAATATATTTTACATTTAAAAAACACACACTACACTCTGAAAACGCATAATTCAAGGAAATACAATAATACAAAAAATAGACTAGAATATGAGCAATAAGAAGTCTCATCAAAATATGGCAGAGGGTAATGGCACCAAAAATTTAAAAATAGTTATACAATAATATAGATATTGGCACACAAAAATTGATATCACAGCTACCTTAATAGCTTATACATTTACATTTAATGTATGTGTACTTAACTTTGTAATGGTATATAATTATTATATCTATGTACTTTGTATAATAAGTTTTAAATGGATTTATGAAAATATATATTTCTTCAATAATATGATTTGGTCCCAAATATGTATATTGAATCTTTGATTCTTTATATGTGCATTTTATCACTTGTTAACAAGCTTACAGACTTTCTTAAACAATAATATAATCAAAAAAAATATATATCAAGCTAATTAGCATAATAATCTCCTTGGAATTTTGATACTTTATAAACATCATTTATATGAATTTCAAAGCATGGGGATTTACAAAACGGTAGTTCACAAGCACTACACATGAATCTTGTGTCACGCCGTTTTCCAATTCTCCAACAAAGTCGGCAGGACCGTTGTGGATATTTCTTCTTTCCATCTTCTTTTTGGGGTATAGTTACAAGATGATGGTCCAGACTGGGTCTTGCATACTCCTCATAAACTGGCTTCACAATTTTATTTGACACTTTCCCATTCACTAATTGTTTAATATCCATAAAAAACGCACTGAGACTGGTGCAATCTGAAATCACGATGGCCATTTTCAAATAACTTTGCATTAAAAAAAATTGTTGATGATGTTGAAAATGCCATCGTGTTTTCAATGAATGAAAGGATTGCAAAAAAGAAAATAATGCAACACATTAAATGAAATAATAATTGCATTTTCAACACAATCTATTTTTATTTCCAAAAGCAATATAATATCCAAATCAAAAGTTGTAAATGTAATGTAATGTCAGTGTTAATGTGGATAGCTTTTTAACTTTTCGAAAATCCATTAAATGATATTGATGAGAACATTATGAATAATGTTTCATTAGTGCGATTGATAATAATTAGAAGGTGAAAATACTTACTGTCTTGCTGTGTCTGCAAATCTAATGGCATCATCAAATGTTTCTTTCCCTCTAATGGCTCATGTGATGTGCAAACAGCTGGATCTGATACTATTATGTCACTATCATCACATTCAGTCTTAAACTCAACAGAGTTATCAAGCATATTTTGAGTATTACTTCGTTCAATCACAGTTTTATTTGGACTTTGTATATTTGGATTTATTGACGTTGTTATGTCTACAGGATTCTCTTCATATATTTTTTTTAAATCATCAAATGTACTTAAATGTGACTGATTTACTTGGGCTGGCTTACTTAGCGAGGTTATTTCATTAAACTTTTGTCTTTTTTCTGCATTTAGTATATCACTGTAATAGTTTGTTCTAAGAATTTCTTCTGATTTCCTCTTCAATTCACTGATTTGCTGCAGTTTATCAAGTAAATTTCTTTGTTTAAATATATCTATATCATATGTTTCTGGAGTTTTATTCGGAGATGAGTCATATATATCTGAGGCACATGATTCTAAGTTAGGGTTTTCATTTTGAGTATCTAAATTTGTAGGTTCCTTATCAGTCTCTGAAACTTCTTCAGTCTAAAATTGAAAAATAAATACATTACATTTATGAATTTATATTTTATCAAGATTTTACAAAATAGATACAAGCATAATAAAACTTACCTCTTTATTGGTTAATCCTTTGATTTGTAAGATTTCAGCTGTCCCTATAAAACTAGTGAGATCTTCTCTCTTAACACTAACTTCACCATGATACATAAATTGTAACAAATCTCTCATTGCCTTGTGTGTGACATCCCTTAGAACAACTGAAATTATTAAAAGTGTATTAATATTTTAGGACCTAGATTTTATGAAATTAAAATAATACTTGGGATGATTGTAAATACAAGCTGCAAATAATCACGTGTAGGAGTTAATAAAGCAAACATATACATTAATCTTAATTTACCAATTGGATGTTGGCAGGGGTTTAATTGAAACATTTTCTTGAAGTATGGTGAACATATCGACAATATAACTTTATGGGCTTGCAGCAAGTGGCCTTCAACAGCAATCGTTACATCAACAAATTCACCATTGCCCAATAATCCTGCGAAACCTTTGCTCAAGTTTCCGTGAAAATTATTCCAAGACAATGAAAATTGTTGCTCCATTTTTGTTTATTGAAATAACTGCACATTACATGGTAAACTTTCCAGTTATGGAAGCTAATCTTAGGTTATTCTTCTTATCACTAAAGCAGCAAAATGCCTCGTTTTGTAATATTATTAAAAACCACCTTTTTAAAAATTCCAATTAAAAATATTATAGAACTTATGTCTATCTAGATAGTAGGTACGCGAAGGTGACAGATGACAATTTATGTCTATGTTCATCTATGTCAATTATCAATAATAGATAGATTAAAATATAAACATATTTCTACATTTCATAGACAAGATATGATAAAAGGTTTCCCGCCCAGAATACTATTTTTTGGAAAATCACAAACAATTATTATTATTAAAACGGAGCTAAACGATTTGGAGGTGGGGTGGGGTTACTGTAAAGTTATTATACCAGAAACCTGCAGTAGAATAAACTCCGCTACAATAATTTATTATTACTCTGAATAATTCTCCATAGTATTATTATTTAATTTTACGTAATTTTAATCAAATTGAAAATGGTAGGGTTCGAATTGAAGAGTATCGGTAGGTTTGAATTTCTTCATACAGGTATTGTAGCCTAAATTTTTTCCAAGGTTCAACTTATCTCTTTTTTTCAAACGAAGTGATTTACGCATCTAAATGTTTCATCAGAGGTCCTGGATTCGCATTCCGAGGGGTTGTAATGTTTTTTTTGGGTAGGCCCATACTAAAGCTGAACATGTAGCAAAACATATGAAAATGTATAATATGTACAATAGTCAGTGATACAAAAAACGAACATTTGCATTAATTATTAGTATGTACTAGTGATGCAACGAATACTACTTTTACGAATACGAATACGAATACGAATATCAAACCTACTATTCGGCGAATACGAATACGAATACGAATATCTCGCCATGGTAATCAAAGACTTATTTATTTGAATAATGTTTACTCTTCTAATAATTAAAATTTACAACGGGCAAATTTTTATTTAAAAAACATAAAATTTGTAGATTTTCTGGTTTTAGGCGATTTCTTTTTTTAGTCTGGATGTTCCCAGCCGTTGAAAAAAGTCTTTCCGAGGCGACTGTACATGGCTTCAGTGAAAAATATTTTTGGGCGAGCTTTTTCAGACTTGGAAAATGGACATCTTCTCGCCAAAAAGCCAGTGAATCAGCAGTCGGCGATAAATTTGGGAGCTTTAGATAAGCATCTATCTCGTTTTTAGTTTGCGTATCCCCAGAAAAAATATTAATATTAATATATTAATAATGCGTACAAAAATATTAGTTTTTAAATATTCGTATTAGTATTCGCCGAATACGAATATTCGGTAAATGTCTTCTATTCGGCGAATACGAATATTTGTATTCGTATTCGTTGCATCACTAGTATGTACCTAAGTACCAATAAATACAAAAGTCAGTTTTTTGTATCACTTACAACCTAGGTAGGTACATACCTAGGTTTTGATAAAGTTAGAAGCTGTATAGTAAAAAAGTGATACCGCTCGTGCTGCTAATCCTTTTAATGTGTTCTCTAAGAGGTTGTGGTGGTTTAAGTAGGTATTATATTTTAACTTTTAAATTGTATACAGTATACTTACTAGATGTAAATAATATTTTTCCATTATGTATTTTAAAATTAATATGTAAAATGTATATGTCTCTTCTTTCTATATAAATTTTTTTCATCACAGTAGTTAGGCTATGTGATTTACGCGTTGCGTGTTGCGCCAGAGGTACCTACTGGGTTCGAATCCCGAGTAAGAAAAAATGATTCGGTTGGGTAGACACAAGTCGCTGATCACCTACCAACTGGGTTACGAAATTTCACTTTCACTATAAAAAATATTTTACAAATACAATATTTCTAAAAAGACGTGGAGTCTATCCAATGAAGCTATCGAAGTTAAAATAGATACAAGAGTCTATTTTGTTTTCGTGACGTATTTGTTAATCTGATGTTTCGTGACACTGCCTAAATGAAAACTCCAACCAAACTTAGTGTATGTCCATCTGCGCCAAAACGCCAATTAATTAAGCTTTGTAAGAGCTCAGTCACCCTGTTTCCTTAGATAGCCGAATCATGACGGGGCACTTTTAATTTTCTGGTGTCACGAGTTATTGCGATAAGGCGTCCTTTTCACCCCTCCAGTCTGAACGAAAGTATGCTGTGAATGGCCTTATTAAAAACTGTAGAAAACTTTCATTTCAAATGTCTTTTGTGTTTTATAATTATCTGGAACGCTATAAAAAATTTAAAATAATAAAAGTGTTACTTTTATTATTGTTGGTGATACTATGTATCTATTTGGTGTTAAAATAAAATTAAATGCGATTCTTGTAAAAACATACTATACCTACTAAAGAAATCATGTTTCATGTTAAGCACCAGACAACGTCTTGGTACCCTAAAAGTTTATTAAATAATATGCTTAATTACTTTCGTACCTAAAATGTTAAATGATGTCTATGGAATGTTCATTCTAATAATTATGTGCTGTTATTTTCGAAAATCATAAATACCACACATGATATTAAGGCTGTGTTGTCCAGTCTTAGTGGACACCACACTCACTCAAGAGGCTGCTAGTGACAGGTAATCGATAGTTTGCTAGTTTATTTGGCTATCGATATCGGTTTACGGACATGTGTATCTACTCGATATAATCGATGTCAGCCGAAAATCGTTGCGATTGTGAATCGGACCGTAATGTCGCTACGCTTTTATCGTTAGGGAAAACGAAAACAGATTTTTCTCAATACGGAAGCAATAGAATAAAGTAAATACTATTGTGTAAGCTATTAATATGTCAAAACCAGCATGTTAAGCCGGTATTCAACCTAGCCCGAAAATGGTTCATGCAAAGCCTTAAGAAAAAAAGGTATACTATGGTATTTAGAAAATCAGTAAGATTATTAGTAGGTCGGTACATAAATAGAACGGAACGGAAGATTTATTCCAATGTAATTAATCATAGATAAATCTTAGAATTCTACCAAATTACAAACGGCAATATCAATATAATTTAAAGTTAAATTGGAGCCACGTAGGCGACCTATTTATAGCAGAACATTGGATTGTAGAACTCCGTGTAGTAACTTTGTACCTACTTGCACTATCTTATAGATCTAGCCGATACTTTGACAATGTAAGAACTAACGAGGTGCCTTGCTTATCTACCTGTAAAATAGATACACGAATGTAAAGCTCAGAGTAAATATTACTTAGTAATACTTACCCATTCTTAGATGTAAAGTAAATAGAATATACCTAATTTAGTTAATAATATGGATCTAGGATCGAGTAATTTCTCGTTACATAAGTGAAAACTGTATTTTATTCAGTTGAGCCTGAGTAACCCACACTTTCTTTAGGATTTTATTATTAAGATATTGTTATAGTTGTTCCTGTTCACATTTAGTGCGCCTGACAAGACGTAAAGGCAAATGTTGGTCTCGGCACATTAATACATTTTAAGGTAATAAAGCATTCTCCGACCAGCCTCTTTTCTTTTCACATCACTATTTTCGTCATTCGTAATTTCTACAAAAAATATTATTCTCGTTGCAAAATTATATGAAAGATTTTAAAGTATCTATAGTGGCCTCGAAATCATTTGAGTGGAATTGGAACAAAAGTATCCGTTATCACTCTGCTTTTTATTTAAACCTTGTCATTTCAGGATCGTTTATGCATTCTTCTATAATATTCGTAATTACATAAAAATATCAAAATAATAGTGATTTTTGGTGTTTAATGATCTAGCGAATTCTGTAAGGATATAAGATTTTCTGCCTGTAAAATAAATTAAAGGCAAGAAACAAACACAACATTAATACTTAATATTATGAAAAGTATGAAATATCGAAAGTAAAGTAGGTAGATCAAATAATTTACCCGTTTCTAAAATGACAAAGTTTGTAACAACCTTAGGAACGCAAGTATGGTTTAACTCGGAAGTGAGGACGTGCCTCTAGGGATGTTGGAAGTTGGCGGCGTGATTGGCCCCATTGTGAACTCAATACCACGTCTTCAGACCACTAACACAAGCCTTTCATATCCCTCCTTTAAAATGGCTCACTGAACTACAGAATTGTACGCCGTAATACCACAAAGGCTATCCCACCTATGCGACTCTATGTAGGTAATTGCTAAAATTCAAATATAAATATATTTTTACGTAACTATGTTAAATGATGTCTAAAAATTACTTTAGGAAGAGGGTCTAAGAGGTAAAATATAGCAACTGGCATCACATGTGATTAAATAAATATTGTGATACTTTAAAATATTGTATCTCGTGTTTTTGCCAGATTGGGGCCTATATCATAATATATTATCTAGCTTACTAATTTAAAACTTTGTGCTTTGTTAAGAAGGCAAAGGGAGAGCGTAGTCGTAGCAGCGGAATTCAGTTTTCAAATTCAATCTCGTATTTTCCAATATTTCACTAAAATTGAAATGACCCACTCCAATTTATACCAATATCTGCTTTGAATGGGTTCCAATTAAAGGGCACGAGCATAAATCTCTGGGCTATAAAGCTTAATCACTTTCGATAATAGAGTAAAATAAAAACAAAACGAAAAATCCTTTTAAAACTTGAAAAAAAAAAGTCATGAAAATCTTTATTTTGGTGGACTTTTTAAAAGAAACCATCTAGTCATATATCAATGGATAACAATAGCATACAAAGGAGATGCAAATAAAAATGCATGTTTTGTTTTAATATGCAAAAAGCTAGCCATTTTTCATATTAAACAGGAACATACTTTCAATACATGCTTGTTATAGTCAATGGGCAGTGGGTATCAATCTATCCTAGACAATGAAAGCTTTTAAGGGATTGAACGTAAAACTACTCATAATTAATACGCATGTTTTAATACATACTCATAAGAGGACCGATTTTAACTACGTGTTCTGAATATACATTGATGCAATATTTAACTATGAATGTTTTGTAGTATCAGAGTATGAAGTAGCAGCTTCAACGGCCAACATCAAGTGCTAGGATTATATCTCTTTATTCTCCAGTCAAAGGGTTTTATTTGGCTGTGTTCAGTCTATAGCATTCAAATCGATAACAATGTAAATGTTCCCCTTCAAAAGATTTTTATAAGATTGAAATATTTTATGTGTCCTTAAATATTTCAAGTTTTGAAGCAATGTTTTTGTCATTAAAAATATGAAGATCTCATAGTCTAAATTACTACAATTTAATTAAAAAAATTAAAATAAAAGTTAAAAAGAGTTAATCAAAGCTTGTTAAACTCTTTCCGTGTTTTAACGCCATCGTAAAGTATCTTAAACTGTAAAGTCTAAAAGCGTTAGAATAAGAGCATGACAATGCATTGGCTAGGCTTCACTAATACCTCTCTGGGAGCGGATTAGTTCATGAAATGGTCTCGCTTAGACCCAGCGTGAAAGCTATTCACAGCCTCTACAATACAATCAACCGTCCCCAGGTTTCAGACTTAGACGAAATAAGTCGCTCCTATTACGAGAATATGATTTATTCCTTAATATTTAACCCTTTGTTTAATACTTTACTCGCGTAGACTGCTTGCTCAAGACGGGTACCTACTGTGATAGGTATGCCAATTTTGGTTGTGAGATCTAACACTTTTTTACAAATATAAATTCTGCTAGTTTTTTTAATATAATATAATGTTTTTGAAACATATACTCAATCTTAGTTTGCCGTGACCGGTGACTATAATGGTACTCGAAATAGTAATACTTTGTTAAAATTTCATTACTATTTATATAATTTTGATGAAATTTATTAAGCGCATTACTACTATAAATAAAATAAGAAGACCTTTTTTGTCGAATATGATCCTGCAAATAAAAATATTTTTCATGTTCTCTTTTCTCGTTTGTGAAACTTTAGTTGACACTCAGAACAAAGTTAGAAAACTTTTTGTTTTCGATAGTCTTATTGGCTTCCCACAGAATTTTATAGAGCGAGAATGGAATCCAACAGTTGAATTATTGATTTAAAGTAATAATACTTGAAAGTTATGACTTGGAAAGTATAATGTAATAAAAGATTTTAAGACATATTATTGTACCTACGAAATGAAACTGTTGTTCTCACGGTAAGAACTCATTTCATCATGAAATTTTGTATTAATGACACACAATATTTTATACGGTATATTCTTATTCACAAAAAGTTTTGTTTTATTAGCTTTTATTGAATATCCTAGTAGAAGTAATCCTCGCATCGTCTTCCTCACTCATGAGGGTCTTGACCACCTCCATGTATGACCGTCCTTCTATATGACTTCAATGATGAGGTGGTTTTCTTGGGAATATAATCGCCTCGCCTTTCATCTGTATTTTACAGGTGATTTAGGCCTCTTGGTCACAGGTAACCGCTACAAGTGGGTTTATTCAGGCAAGCCTGTAAGCTAAGAAATACAAACACACCTCCGCGCCATTATGACACCTATCCGGCAAGTGGCAGTCCTACCGGGGACCAAATACAAATTACAAATTAAATTGCATTTGGACCGCGAATCGAACCAGATACCTCAGACTTCCCGGTAGGCTTATAAAACCGATAACAACGAGGCTATGGTAGTAATAATATGTCACTAATCTCATCTTGTTCCGAGGCCAATCTAGTGATAAATTATAAGTACATTTTTAAAGATAGAAGGTGTTTGAGACAACGCTCGGTGAAAAAAGGAAATGATGCAATACGGTTTAAACTGAGAATATTAAATTATTTTAACATATGTAAGATACACGAGGTGACATTTAAGGTATGATTATACCGTAAATGTAATAGATATGTGTAACTTTAACACAGTTCTTAAAAAAATATTATTTGAAGTGAATTATTTAAGAATTTTTCTAACAATATTGTGAAGTTATTTGTCTTTCAAGAGCTTATTTCTCCATCAAGTTGCAAGATGGAAAATGTAGAGCCGTGTCGAATCCTGGATTTCCAATACTCCAACACAATTACTTTTTACATTCACATTTCAAATTGACAATTTTCTTTTCTAACGTGTTTATTGGTTTGTTTTGATACACTGACAACTATTGACTACTAATACATATAATTTATACATATTAATGATTACTTAAATAACAAATATATAAAGATTAATTTGTTGACCTTTATTTCAATAATATCCACAAGTACATCTATATGAAATAATTTTGTAAAATAAAAGATTTTTTTATAAAAGAATATTAAGCTACAAAAATAATTTTAATAATTTAGTTAAGATTCAAAACCAGTTTATTTAAGTGGTTGTGTATTTAAATTTCTCTGTAACATCCTTGTAAGTATTTTAAATTTTAATATTTTAGCTTAAGTAAGTTTCCCATTTTTTCACTTCTCCACGATGTTTTATTTATTTTTTCTTAGGGTTGCCTGGAAGATATCGCTGGTTAGCGATAAGGCCGCATGATGTACGCCTATTGATTTCTTTTTGTTTTGCTGTAGGTATTGTTTTCATTGTTGTGCCACGAAGTGTTAATTAATAAAATATTTTAGATAAAATGCATGGTGCTTAAGGCGCCCATTTTTGCTGTTTCGCTAATATTACTTTTAAAGCCGAGAATTAGATCCGGCTTCTGGCCCATCCGAATGAAATATTGATTTATTTCCCCGGCATTCGAACACAGGACCACCGACGGAAGATTATTAAATGTCAGACGTATATACGTGTTACCCACGTATGCGATTTACAATAGTCATAATATTCTTTATAAAACTATATCTAAATAACTGTCTTTAATATCAATAGTATATTATTTATAACATAGAAGTAAATGGAAAACGTTATCACGGTAGAGGTAACGATTCCTGAGATCTCTAGTAAGCCGAGATTAGGTCGGATTTGGGTGAAGCACTGGTATTCATTGAATGTATGGAGATGCAGGGACATAGCTTATATATCTCTCTTATAATATATATCTACTATACATTAACCACTACTAAAGTACTATATACCATATTAGGGGGCTATTTACATTTTTTGTTAGAAAAAAGCGATTACTTCAAGCTTCAATTGTTGCATGATTATTGAGTCTATTGTCATACACCTAGTGAACCTATTAAATAGAAAATGTGAAGGGATTAAAAAGTTTTTTTTTGGATTTGTAGAAATTTAATTAGTAACTGCTTTAATTTAATCCCCTTTTATTTAATTTTGTGATATGGTTCATCTTTGACAGCCTATTGTAAATTCTGTGGTTGTTTTAACATCTGTGCTTTCTGCTACTATAGGTAAGTATATCTTCTAATATATAAAATTCTCGTGTCACAGTTTTCGTTGCCATACTCCTCGATTTTTACCAAATTTTATATGCATATTCAGTAGGTCTGAGAATCGGCTACTATCTATTTTTCATACCCCTAAGTGATAAGGGTGGCCCACCCCAAAAATTAATAGGGCAAAACAACGTTTGCCGGGTCAGCTAGTGGACTTATAAAACTCAAATTATTAATGGTGAACTTCAGTTAAGTTAGGATTTCACAGAATGACATACAAACTGAGAGTTTGATACCGATATAATCCATGAGTTAGAACGTTAGGTATTTCAAACAAGGTGCTCCTAACTAAGCACTAAATAAAGCCATTATGTTCGTAACACATCGCGTGAGTTTATTTGGCTGAATCCCGAATGATTTAAGAGGGCTTGTTTAGGAATTAGTGGTTAACTTTTACTCACGAATATTGCGAAACATAGTTTTGAAAAGGCTTGCAAGTATGCCTGGAGCGTTCGCTTGGAATATTATAATAGATTGCGGGTACGGAGGAATATCATCTCGGTACATTGTGAGGCTCAGGATGCTCATTAGATGACGCCTGCGGCCTTCACTGCTCAGCCACCTTTCTATGCTACACTCTTCCACTCCTCGGCAAAATTAGTTCTATTATCCCTCTAATATTCCTATGTTAAGCACGAATTTAACACGAAGCTGTTTCAAAATTAAGAACGCCAAAGGCAAAAATAAAAGACACGATTTTGCTGTTGAATTCAACATCACCGTGCATTAAATAATGTTTATTTTTAAATTTATAAAGCAAGGACTGACCATAACTAAAAATATTTATATATAATAAATAATAATATAAGCGTCTGTAGTGTAACTGTGTCACTGGATATCAGAGTAAGTTTCTGTAGCCGAAGTAATATTTTAATCTTATCATTCGAGTCAAGTTTCATGTCCCACGAGAAAACTTTGATCCTCGGTTTAACTTCCCGAAGAACGATTTTCACCGGATGACTTTTTTAATAAACGTGTTAGTATAATGATGGATGGGATTCTATAAATTTATCTTGATCATTATAGATCTTTAAAGAAAGGGAGTAATTTATAGGCAAATGTAATGTTTGGTTATTGTTTTATGTGTTAAGCTTTTACTATAACCCCGCTGAAATAACACAATATATTTTATTGGAAGCGGTTTAAAAGAATATTTTGTTTATAGAGTGATTCTACAAACAACAAAATACGTATTACATATCTCTCGTGATAAAAATTAATTTAAATATGCTGCGTCACATAAATACATGCATAGTTTCCATATGGATAATCTACTTGAATAATGAAATATTCTGACGTCACCCAATCATAAGGTTTCTAAGTCTTTACTAACCGTTAACTTTCTCATAAGTTAATAACTTCCTCTAATTGTTTTGGTTTACAAAGTTGTCTTTTGTTTCTATGGTGACTAAGCACTAACCCTGAGAAGCCTTGCAGAGACTCTGTAATATTTGTTAAGCTCGTGTCAGTTTTAAGACGGCCATAGATAATTAATGTATAGAGCCTCTTTCAAACTGCGAGTAATTAAACAAAGTTATAATTAATATTATACAAAGTGATGCAAACTTAAAGCATTTCACAAAAGTTGCACACAGGTACTTTTACGTACACTTTATAAAACTGAAATTCATAGACTCCACTATACACTGATGAAAGTTGAGTTTCATTAAAAAATACTAACTACTCAAAAACTACTATTGCATATGCAGTGTAATAAATATTAAAAACCAATTGTTTTATTAAATATTCTCCCCGCTGTATTTATTAAATGAATAGATGTGTAAATGAAGCGAGAAACTTAAGATAAATAGCAACGTTGGGAGAAACAATAATTAATTGTTTTGAGTATTAAGTCCAGATGCAATTAGTGTATTTTATACCTTACCCATTTATAAAAGTGTAGTTTTAAATTCTATCTATTATACGAAATTATGTTATTTAAATAAATGTTTTAACTTGTAAGTAACAATGAACGAAACTAAGAAAAATATTTATAAAAGAAATCCATGAAAAGAAGGGATAAAGTTGTAATAGTTTTATATAAAAGTTTCATGCAAAAAAAGCTTGGCAGTGTTATTATACAAATTTCAAAAATCTTTGTTTTGTCTCAATCCGTTAAGTAAGCGCCACGATGTTACTTATTTTTACGTTTTCTGTCTAGTTCTTTGGAGCTGGATCCAGAAAGATGGGTCCTATAGAACGTCCTTGAAAGTCCATACTTATTAGAAAATATGGTTTTATTTTGTCAGCATTTACATGGCAAATAGCTGAATAGAAGGTTAAAAAACTATGACAATACGTTTACTATTACGAAATTGCAAATAGGTGTAAGTAAGTGAATTAACTGAAAACAGATTATATAACTCAAAATTTTGAAATTTAAATATTTGTGTGTGAAAAATGAGCGTAGCCATTTCAATAACATTTTATGGATGAGTAACAAAAGCTAAATAAATTGTTTTGATAGTGCAGCTAGCTTAATCAGCAATCTCACAGCATTTAGAGAATCATTTGAGGTAACGAGACAGTAACTATTCTCGTCTGAGGACTAATCCAACTCACGAAACTCCACAGATGTAGATACACAATGGAAACGCGATTAGAAGGCACTATTTAGTTTGATTGGAGCCCTTAAGCCTGTGTTACTGAGAGATAGCACGATTTCTTCGCGTTCGTGGTTGAAAACTAGAGTTCTGCATCGAAGGTTGGGTTAATCTTTAAGCTGCAAGATTTTCACGATACGGATCTAAATCTGATGTTGTCTGTCTTGCTTAAGGCGGGGAGAGGGTTAATGACACGGAAATCATTCGGGTTAAATTCCTACGGGCTCGGATTGAAAGATAAGGGGCAAGAGATTTGTTGGTGTCAGTTTCTGTGGTTGTTTTATCGTGATTGCTCCGGCTTGAAGCCCTAGGATAAGTTTCTCGATATATTAGTGTCTCGGGCTCGGTCAACTATTGTATTTTGATGTATCAGTAGCTTACTAAAAGGATTGTTCTTGCTTTGAGGAATATAATTATTTGTGGTGGAGTTTTTTAAATTATCATTTTTATTACAATTATAGTGAAAATGCACTTTTGTGAATTATTCTAAATCATACTTCTATTATTAGCTAAATGATATTCATCCAATTATAATAAATAGATTTGAGATAGAAAATAATAGAGGATAGTTTAATTAAAAGTTACAAACTATGATGCTTGAACCGTAATCTATGAAGAATTTTGCTCCAATAGTAATTAATAGTGGGTATGATACAAACATATAGGTATACGGTATTTCCGAGTTATCTGTTCCATCATAGTTTTGCCAGCCGGATGCAGCCGGTCAACAGATAATTGATTATCCGCCAGTTACCCGGTTAACGCTACCGCCACCGTAGTTATGCTGCCTTTCATCTTACTCAAACGTCGTTTTGCTATTAAGGAAAATTGTTTAGTGTTTCGTCATACAAGAAATATGGTTAAAAGCTGCTTAATATCTTTTCACAATAATATTATAAATTGCATATCGATATATATTTATATTTATAGCTATTTAATATACACAGATAATTATTAGATATTTTTGTAAAAACTTATTAACTTATTTTTAGTAGGCAAAGTAAAGAGACACCACAGACTTTTACTTAATATTGATCTTGAATTAAAAGCAAAAATATATTATTTTGCATACTTAACATAATTTACCACTAGTGAACTTTTTCGATTTTTAAGAACACGCTCAGGTCTGACATACCTCTTTAGCTTCTCACCTATTCACTAACAACTAACAAAAGTAAAGTCATTAAATGGAATTGTTAAATTAAAATATGCTTTCTAGAAACATTATTTAGTGTATAATTGTACCCAGGGTTTACACACAGGCAAAATTTATCACGATATAGCTATAAGTATTTCTATAAGGTGTTATGAAAGTCTTGACAGTAGGCCCCTCGACCGCGAGTCGTTTTGATAATTGACGCTCGGGAAATTACGTGTCGGCCCACAGACAGTTCTAGATGGCATCACGAATCACGGCTTGATTATAAACGATTTATTTTATGCGTAGAAATGACAAGTGATAAAATCAACTGATTAGT
This sequence comes from Aporia crataegi, assembly GCA_912999735.1. Classification (NCBI taxonomy): domain Eukaryota; kingdom Metazoa; phylum Arthropoda; class Insecta; order Lepidoptera; family Pieridae; genus Aporia; species Aporia crataegi. The sequence goes on from OU538736.1 coordinate 7,375,946, forward strand.
TACATTAGCGTGTTACATAGCTTTATTGTTATGTATATTATAATTATTAGCTTAAATACATTTTCATTTCGTCAAAACTATGTTTCTAGTTACAATATTGTATACTTATATTTAGGTACATAGCTTCATACAAAATTATAAATATGAAAGTGATTTTTTAGTTTCACGCCTAAGTTGCTAAATTAATGTTGATGACATACAAATAGTATGGAATAAATAATGGCTTTATTCTAGTTCTAGAAACAGATAAAGTCACGGGTAACAACTTATAGGTAATTAAATTATATTATTACTTTATCGTCTAATATGCCGAAGAAATTCCAAGCACGGAATTATTATTTTTTAATAAATTATTGATACCTTATTCAAATACTCCTTAATAGTAAAATTAATAACCTTTAACGTAATGTTACATATACCTTTAGACAAACCTAAAAAATATTCTATAAAATAAATTAAAAGTTTCTGCTGCACTTTATAAAGTAGAAATATGAAAATAGCGAATTGATAATAGCTTTCTCGTTCATTATAAGCAGTCGGCTTGTGGCGCCATACGGTTTAAGTGGCCGGGTAATTAATGTGCCGCCAAACGAGAGGCCCTGATATCCCGGATGCACCCGGGTAAGTCTAGCGGCTATTCATTGCATTAGTTTACATATAATAACATATTGAATTCATAATGTTAATAATTACCTATATTTTAAAGTATAAATAAAATTAAGTCATAATTAGTGTAGACTAAATGAAATTGGCACATTTTCTGAGCCATTTTAATTAAATATAACTCGCGTGATCTAAATAATCTTTTTATACAAGACATGGCTTTAGCTTAAAATTCCACTTGTGAATATTTTACGCTAGGATCATAATAGCCGTTGGAATAAAACAAAATAATTAAAAATGTGAACTCATTTTACAGTTTTTAATTTAGGCTTGTCTGCGATAATCTATATGATTCGATATTATAATAGTATGGTAGAGGCATGTCGGAGACGGAAACGGAGCAACGGAATTCAATAGAGGCGCGAGTAATAAAAGTGGTGGCCTGTTGACAGGATTCGTTCAGTTGAGACTTCATTTCGGTCTGTAAATTTGTTGAGCGGTGGTCCGAAATTGCGAGCTTATTGCGTCCACCGCTTGTTTGTCTGTTCGGTCAAAGCTTTGTAAGCAGCAAGGTGTGCCGACGGTGAAATCAATGCTCAAAAATCACGCAAACACTTGTTCAGTGATTCTACAAACAAATACGTTGTTATTTTTTAACAGGAAATTAATCTTGTTTTAAAACAACATGTGACTAGAATCCTTTTATTATTAATTCGGTAAATGATAAAAAGTGGATCATAAAAGAAAACACATGAGAACTAAGAAGTAAACTTATTGTTGGTGTTTGCCTTTCGATAAAGTAAAACATATTAATTTTGGGTATATTTTAATATGAGTGAAAAACTTAAGGCATTGCGTTCGAGTTGTCTCAGTTGTTTAACTGTATATCAATCAGTGAATTATTCTATGCAATCGATGTCACGAGTAACAGTCTCTAGCATAAATATTCTAGACCAAACGAATTAATAACTATCATATGTCAATTCCTTATAATACAACAAATATTAAATTACATTAAAACTATAAAATGTTATAAGAATTATAAGAAATAATCGATTAATCCGAATCTTGACTCGAGTAGCGGCGGCACTTGGCACAAGTTTAATGTACTGTAAACAAGGTGTAGTTATCGCAGCACACTGAGCCACTAAATCAACCACTGCTGCGTTCTGCGACCATATCTCATGTCACCTACTGTAATCGTAATGGACGAATAGAAATATTTAAGTACATATATGTTATCCATCTCTCTCCAAAATTACATTTCAAAGGCACATCTTAAAAGCACTCTCAGCGACTGATGGTCGAAGCTGGTGATAATGGCTATAGTCAATATTCGTATTATTACGCGACTTTCGTTTTAAATGCAGTGTTCTACGCCAAATGCGTAGCACTGATTATGCTACGAGCTTGCGTAGACTATATTTGCCGTAGCATAGCGAGATTATTCAAACTCTTAATGAGTTATTTTGCGCTAAGGTAAAGCACTTGTGGTTGTAGTTTATAATCATTCCGTGGAAATATAAAATTAAAACTTGTCAGATAGATATGTACAATTTTTACTACAGTGTAATATTGTATCAATGGATAGATATAATCCTTCCAACAATTCCTTTTGAATTTAATTTTAAATGGTGGTTAACTTGGTTGCTATATTTAAAAATGTATAAAAGGAACAGTATGGAAGGGTGTAAAGTGCTAATCTCTGCGCATTTTGAAACTTTTGCGCGATGTATGGAGAGCGTGAATTAAGCCTGATTATAGCATGAAGCTTAACGAGAACTAGACATATTGTATAATAAAATCAAGCCAACATAGTTTCACGTTGAAATACCATTCGCGTTGTGCTTATGTAAAATTGCATACCTATCATCAACTTTTTTTTAGAAAAATGTATTTTTTGTTCTTTCCATATTTTGTTGGTCTGTTTGAGTAGGCAGAAAATATTTTTAACCATATTAAGTTTTTGACGTTTTAAAAAATAATATTCTGAAATGTAAATACGAATTAAGTTGACGTGCTGTTCCGGTTGTTTTATAGTTTCTCTTTCTTACAACATACTTTTTTGCCTCAGATCTTCTCCATCATTATTAGCTACTGATAGTAACGTAATATAGCCTAAAATGCTAATAAAATAAGAATGTAAATATTATACATGATTTTTAGTTCATTAAATTGTATCTGTTTTCTTGTAAGCTATGACTGAATTAAGACAAAGTTTATAATTTAATTTATTAAGTGACGATGCAGTGGAGTTGCATCAAACTCTGTTATTAAAACTCAATTTTGTATAGTTTATCTTTGCGTTGAAGCATCTTATTGTTTATTATGTATAAATATCGTATATTGTGATATATACGATACATTTTATGAAGCTTATTTTTAGAATATTCATCAAGGTTGAACGCTAATTTCAAAGAAACTGACTTAAAAGCTAAAGATTTTTTTAAAGATTGTATTATTAAATATTATTTTATGAGAGTATATTAGAAATAATATTATGCTAAATTAAGATTTGTGAAAACTCACAATGAATATTCGGTTAGTACCTACAGCGTAATGCAGCCAGTATTTTGGAGAGATTCTACTAGCGACTATACTATGATAAGCCTTTTGCTTTAATAATTATTTTATTACTTAAAATGTAATTGGCATGTAGTTGAGACCACAGGAAACCCGAAAGCTGGCTCATATTTCGGCCAACGCGTTAGTATAGCAATACAACGCGGTAATGTAGTCAGTATTTTGGATACGCACCCTAACGGCTTTGATGAGCCTTTTGTATATTTGTAAATATATTTAAGTACATTATTGTAAATATTTAATAAAAAATAATAATAATAATTGGCATATCTATTTATCGAATAGTATATAATATTAAGTAATTTATTGTTAATTTGTAAATATTAAATTCATTTTAAATACGGATAATTATGTGTTTATAAATATTTTAGTGTCCTTGTTGAAGCTTTATGAACAAGTGCACACATTGTGATACTTATAAGTTACACTCTATATAATTACTTATATAGTAGGCTGGTTTGCTAACTACTAATTGTATTAATCTGAGTAAAATTTAGAAATCAAGACGAAGTTCCTTCTCTTTTATGACGTGTTCTTATCTCAGATTCACGTGTGGTGAGAGGTCTGAACTATTTTCCAAAGTTACGCTTGCATTCGAATAACGAACTTAGACAATAATGGTCTTTAACGCATGTGTTATAAGGTTTAGATTGTTAAAAGTTGTGTTAATGAATGCAAAGGGATTGGTTTACATTACAAGTGGTGGTATTGTGGCAGTGCGCTTTGTTTGAGAGTGTCGCCGATATATCTCGAAAGTTGTACGTAGCAGGAACGTGTGACGCAGTACCTCTGTAACGAAGTATTTTGTAATTGTAATAACGTTCTTTCAATTGTACCTGGCAGAGCAGTGCATTGCACCATACGCTGACATGGTTAAACGTAATCTTTTTGAGTTTTTTTGTATGTTTATGTGGTATATAAAAAAATTATCTGGATTTTATTTTCCATGAAATTAAAAAGTGATTCAATTTCGAGACACAGCAGACCATCCTGTTTTATTTATCTTATATATAAAATTCTCGTGTCACGATGTTAGTTACCTTACTCCTCCGAAACGGCTTTACTAGTTTTTACCAAATTTTATATACATATCCAGTAGATCTGAGAATCGGCTACTATCTATTTTTCATACCCCTAAGTGATAAGGGTAGCCCACCCCAAAAATTAATATGGCAAAACAACGTTTGACGGGTCAGCTAGTTTATTAATAAAATTAGCCCTAGTTACCGGCCTTCACCACCAATTCCTTTAAAAAGTTTTAATTAAACCTTGATATCAAAAATCTCAAAATCAGTTTCATGGTTCAAATTTTAAGCAATTAGTAAACATTGTAAAGTGTCCTAAATGAGAAAAAACTCCTACTTATATTGACAAATATAAATTGAACTATAAAACTAACAAGGTTACAAGAAAGGTAATTTCTCTGTAAAGTCAATATTTATTGATAGAACTGCAGTGGTAACTCAATGAAAAATATTTCAACGGACCCGAAATGAAAATTTCTGGTTTGTATAATCAAAAGAGGCAACATGATCCTCGGACAGGCCGAATTCCTTTTAATACGTATCTGTTTGGCTGGGAGATTGCAATGTTTGTTTCAATTTCCTCTGTCGGCCGACTGCACGCGTTTTCTATTTGGGAATCCTCCTGATTTCTGTTAACATAGATGGCTCCGCAAGTTTTACCAAGCATTAAGTATTTATCCAAATGTCTGCTTGATTAAAGACGTTAATTACTTTTTAATGAAAACTCGAAACTCTGCGCTTTAAATTTTCTTTTTCTCTACTACGACTAACCCAAAATTTAAGATGTATTTAAACTGTGTGTATGTCTATAAGTATTTATTTAACAGTTTAAATGATAAACGACACATTACTTTCATCTTGATGGTGATTTTGTATCGAAAATAGCTCTTATTTGTAAATAATATTACCGACATTATTTACAAATAATATGAACAACACAATATACCTAAATAATGTGAATAATTAGTAACTGTCCACAATATGGAGTTTGGAGTTAGCTAAGAACATATGCCCACGAAGGACAACTAATCAAAGTTAAATCATAATATATAGAGGACAAATATGTAAACATTATTTATGTTTATACAGATTGTAATTTTAATAGGGGTTCGTAACAAAGCCCATTTCGGAATTTCCCTTATTCATTTGTCTCGGCTAAACATTGAAATCCCGTTCTGCCAAATTGAGTATTAACTTATCCTTTGTAGGCTCGAAAAAAATCTAAAATACAGGTAGATTTAAGATGGATTTTCCAACACTGTGGGTTAAAATTAACAAAGACTGACATTTATTTTAATGCGTTCGGCGGTAAGGTTAATACAGATGATACAAAAATCTAATATAACAACACTGTAACTCGTGATGTTATTTAATCCTGAAATAGAACAATTTCGTACTGATATTTGAAATAACATTGGAAAGTTGTGCGCGCTGAACGTTGTGAGCTACAAATTGGATCGTACTGGCAGCTCACGTCAATGTGTTCCATCTAGAATATCTTTATTTACTCAGGCTGTTTAACAGATTATAGCACAGTTTTATTTACTTTACAAATACTTCAAACGTACACAGGATGTTGCTTGAGAATTTTTATTTTTTATAGTATCAACTTTATAAATATAAGAATTAAAGTTTCCTGACTTTGCGACTGACTTAATGTAACAACTACAGTACACATAATATTTTGATCATATAGATTATAGATCCACAATATTTTCATTTATATTTTTATATTAAAAATTTGTAAATTGGTAGTTGGCTAAGTTCGAGTTTCATAACATTTAATATTATTACATCTCTTTAATGGAGCCTACCCCGAAAAACCTTTCTTTTCCTCCTGAAAGGAATTCACAGCAGCTGATTCAACTACTACATTTTATATGTAATCTATAAACTTTATCATGAAATATGCGATAGAGTGAAGACGTCAATGACCTCGGACTGAATTCTGTTAGTTGAAAACTCAAGTATAATTTCAGTGTCCCAAATGAGACCAACATAGTAAATACTAAGATTGACAAATATAAATTAAAATAAATTATTAAAACCAATTTTTCTACATTCCTTGATAAAAAATATATTTAAGTTTTACATACCTAGGTATTATTATTAATTAATTAATTAATTGAGTTTATTAAAAGTCAGAAAGTCAGTAGATGACTAAAGATCATTCATTCATACACTAAAGTGTGATAATAAAATGAACAGTACACAATAACGGAATACAAATTGATTTCTCTGTATTATAAATTAATCAACAAATGTTACCTACACGAGATAAAAGTTATAGAAACATTTTAAAGCAACACAAATGCTTAGAATAAATTACTCATAACATAATGTTCTATTTCGATTCAACTTGTTCATTTAAAACTCACCACGGGCTAACTCCAACTATTTTCATTATAGTAGGTGCCCATTTATTTATTCAGTAAGCTATGAATCTAGTACTTATTTTGAATAATGACATCTCGTATACATAAAGCCATTGAACATGGTTATATCTCGAACAATGAGAATTTCGAACGAACTTTTGCCATTACCTTTAAAATATTAACGTTGATAACGGAATACAATATAGGAACATGACGTGAGATTTTAGTAATTACTTTTTTAAATGGGTTATTTGCAGACAGTTTATATTTTATGAAAAATATACTTTGTCTTCTGAAACTGAGTTTCCGCAGATCCAATTATACATACGAAGTCATTAGTATATAAATACGAAGTCATTTCACATCTGTTTCACTGATCGATTTTTTCTTTAGGGGCGAGTAGGTGATCAGCCTTCTATACCCTGCCAGACCGAGTTTTTTTTTGTCTCCACCGGGCATCAAACCCAGGTTGATCGGCCACCACTAGGCCAAGGAGGCGGAGGATTCCTAATGCATTCAATATTTAATGGCGAAATCAATGTAAGTACTATGTAGGTGCAGATCTTAGAAAAATTTTGAGGGTGTAATCGTCTCATGACAATGACCAGTAAGAAGATAATATGAAATAGATACAGAAAATTGTTTGTATCTGTTCCTGTATAAAGTTACATTTAACTGTTGCCACACGTTCAGTTAATGAGAAACATTTATTACATATTATATCGTATGAGATACCTACGTGTAAATGTGATCGAATCAGTGTGAGATGAGTTCACGTTTATTCATTATCGAGCTCATGTAAGGATACAAAGAAGATTTAAAAACATCATATAGGTACATTACGTTTTCTAGTAATATCGAATAAAACCAATGAACCAGAAATATTATCATTAGTAATGGTTAATGTTGGGTTAATTAAGAAAAATCGTCAGTAACAGCGGGAGCAAAGTAGACATACCTCCAACGAAGCGGAAACCGGTTTAATGGTTCTTCCCTACCTGTCAGATGAGTGTCACCGAGTTTCGAAAGGATCTTACAAACTGACACAGATTTCAAGAGCATCATCTTTTTAAAAGTTTATGAAGTATTTGGCCATATAATGGATATTGTAAAGTACCTAATCTACCAACATCCTTCAAGTTTTACATTATATATACGTCATTTAACTTCGTTTATACTTTGACTAAAACATATATAAAAACCTTCCTCTTCAATCACTGTATCTATTAAAAAAACCGCATTAAAATCCGTTGCGTAGTTTTAAAGATTTATGCATACAAAGGGATATAGGGAAAGAAAAAGCGACTTTGTTTTATACTATGTTGATGATATTGCAAATTCATTGTTGGAATGTACATTATTAGTTTAAAAATGTCTTAAATTTCATTTACAATTATATAAGGAGAAGTCATTCTTAATTTTAATTGATTTATCAACTTTCGTAGATATTAATATAATATCTTAATAATGGATGATGGCACTTACATTAAAAAACAATATATTTGAATTGCATAATTATAATCCTTACAAAATATAGACTGTAACATTCAAGTTAAACCTTTTACCTTACCTAAGGTAATTTCATAGAGGAATTCAAATGAAAACCTGAAAACAAAAATTTCAAATAAATTTGTAGGTACGAAGTAAAATATTAATTTCGAAAAAATATGTTACAGAATAACAAAACTTCTTTAAATACTTTTGAAAGAAAACTTTTGCAAGAAACAAAACAATCCAGTTTCACTCAGAAAATTTTATTTTGAATTAGATTGTTTGAATTCGTATTTAAGAAGTGTTTTCAAACAATGATGGTTCAAAGGGGATTAAATTTTATTTTGTAGAAGTAGATTAAAATATAATACAATTTTTTCATTTGTAACTAAAATATTTTATTATTTATTTAGATTTTAGATCATAGTTGGGTTTGTGGTTCTAAGCATTAGGTAAGTTAAGGCTTAGCATTAGGTATCTATGGAATGTACGTCTCTTGGTTTGACAGCTATTGTAACCACACCTAAATCTAGAAAAAAGTCAATAAATAAAATATATACGTTGCATGTTGCATCACCATTAAACTTTTACAAATTTTTTGTCTAGTAACCTAATTAGTAATAATTTATTAAATAATGATTTACTTTAATACCTAGCACTACAGTTCTTTGAGTTGATATTTTTTCAGACCCATTGAACGATCCACGATTATATTAGTTTTTAACTTAACTTTTAATCCTTAATTCGAAACTCCTAAATGAAAACATATTTAGTTATATGATATGTGAACTACCGTCACATATTTTCAAACATTATATCTAATTTTACAGCCTTACAAAGCAAGGCAATAAACTAAGTTTCTTCATAACTGGCAGAGCATAGCAAGCCACATTTCAAACAGCGAATCTAGTCTCAATATTGTATTTGTTATCCCCTCCGGCTCGTCATCCTACTTTGCAAGATGCTCTGGAACTTGACAACTCACGAACTTCCCAAACGCATGTTTACGTTAAGATAATATTTTGACATGACCTTGCTTAGACGAAATACATATTTATCTTTCATAAAACATGATTGATGTTAAAAAAATACATGCATACGTGTATTGCACTATTTTAAGGGTAAATAAATGGACGAAACATTTATAAAGAAATTACCTACAAATATTTTCGGATATGAATGGTTTTCATTTTTTTAGTGGACTTCTTTGCTTAATTTTTAGCTCAGTGGTGTATATGTACCTTTGTATATGTAATCTAGAAAATAAATACCAAGTCAGTTTATTTGTTGACTTACAATCTTAACAATTGATCTTATTTTACAATAAATTACAATAGAATATAAGTTATTACTTTGTCTTAATATTTTGTATATATTTATAAGGATTTTAAATATATGAAAAAATGAAAAAAAAAAAATGAAAAAATATTTATTTCAGTACCATCGAGTTATTTTACACATTGTGATTGACTCCCTCAATTAGGTGCAGAAAGCACCTGAGCCAGATGGAGTCACTCTTCCATTAAAAACTAAATACTAAAAACGGTACTTAGCGCTAATTCATACTAAAAAATAATAAAAAAATAAAAGTTAAATAATAAAAATAGTTAAATATTCATACATAGATATACATTTGAGTGTATGTGTGTGTGTGTGTGTGTGTGTATGTGTGTGTGTGTTCGTGTATGTTGTGTATGCATAATTGAGCGTATACATGTGCGTGTACATGCTTCAGCCTAATTTATTTTTAAAAGGTTTTCTGTCTGGTCGTAATCTAAGGTTTTAAGCCAAGCCGATAGCCTATGTCTGCATTGACGAAGTGTCAATGGATGAATAACTAGGGATTTATTGATGTTATTATATAAAAATGATGACATATATCCGTATTGACACTGGGCGAATTGTGTGTGAGTACGTTTAGTGTCAAAAACATTGTTCTTTCTTCTCTTCTTAAAATTTACTATATTATAATCTGAGGAGGTATGCTTTCTTAAAATTGTATGCTGAATGTATAGTTTCCTGACTGATAATACCTCCGATGTTGCGTAAAGGCTTGTGGTCGAATATTGGCGTTTTTTAAAATAAATAACCTTCAGAAGTGCCCGCTGTGCTCTCTCCAACACAATTAAATGAGTTTTCGAAGCAGCGCCCCATACTGTAATACAATATGTAGTGATTGTCTGTGCTAAGGCGTAGTAGATCTGGTTCAACAACTTTTGGCCAGCCACATGCCTGAGAATTTTAAAAATCCACATAAGCTTTCTAAGTCTACCAGCCACTAATTCTACATGTGGTAGCCAGGACAGTCTATGATCCACCATAACACCTAGGTATTTAGTGGCAAATACTCTTTCAATTGAGGGGCAAGTGCACGAAATGTCATCAGGATGATGATTATTGTGTATTTTGATATTGAAATTGCAATCCGGTTGGGTTCTGTTAGTTACTGTAAAGCACATGTAATTAGTTTTGGAGGTATTCAAAGTTAGCAAATTATATCTGAGCCAATCTGCGACCAACCTTAAGCCATTTTCTGCCACAGCTTTAACTTCATCCCATGACTCCCCGGTAAAAACCAGTGCTGTATCATCTGCATAAGAAAAGATCCTAGTATTCTCCAAGTTCAGGTTACAAAGGTCATTAATATAAATAAGGAACAGTGTTGGACCCAGGACACTTCCCTGTGGCACACCATAAGTAGTGTAGGTTTTTTCACTTACCATACCATCTATTTTTACTCGTTGAGTTCTATTATTTAAGTAATCTTCGAGCAGATTCAAAGCAGCACCTCTAATACCAATCTTTTCAAGCTTTTGTAAAAGTATGGGAAAAGAAACGGTATCAAACGCTTTCTTTAAATCTAAAAAAACTGTTAGACACTTACCCCTGCCATCCAAGTGATCAATAATAACAGAAGTCAAGGCTTCAACAGCATCCACAGTTGATCTACCCGTTCTAAATCCGAATTGTGATGCTGATAATAAGTTAAATTTATTCAGATAGTTCTTTAACCTTGAGTTTATAAGTTTTTCTATTACTTTGGATATGGATGGCAAGACGGAAATCGGTCTATAGTTACTAACGTCGTCTGTAGCTCCATTCTTGTATATTGGAGTGATAATTGACTCCTTCAACTGAGTAGGGAACACGCCATTAGCAAAACAGAGATTTACTAAGTGGGAAATGATGGGAGCCACTTCAAGTCCTGCAAGCTTAAGGAAACTGGTCGGGATATTGTCATATCCAGGGGCACTAGAGGTTTTTAACTGGGAGATGACGGTGTGTACTTCCTTTGGGTCGGTATTAAGAAAAACAAAGGAAGACAGATTCGTTACCAAATTAGATTGGTGAGTCGTATTTGCTTGGTCTATTTTTTCAGCGAGACTTTTTCCTATATTGGCAAAGAATTTATTGACAACTTCAACCGACTCCTTTGGAGAATGTTGTATCTGTAGGAGCTTAGAACTATCAGTAGTTTTCCTTTTTTGATGGGTAATAGTTGCAATATTACTCCAAAGGGTCCTGGGATTACTAGATGAATCCTGAAGCAATTTTCTGTCATACTTCCTTTTTGAGTTTTTTACAAGATTGTTGCAGAAATTACGATATCTTCGGTAGGAGATCCCAAGAATCTCGTTGCTAGGGTTTGAGCGAAGTTTGTGCCATAAACTATCCCTGTGTCTGATGCATCTTAACATCCCCTGTGTTATCCAAGGTTTGAGGATTAATTTACTCTTCGTAATTGTTATCTTACAAGTGTTTTCTTTTAAAGAATCTGCTATATTCTGTACAAGACTGTTCGTGACAACTTCCGGGTCAGTTAAATTTAATAAATCAAATAAATTTCTATTTTTTAAATTGAGTAGTGCACCTTTGTAGTCAACTACTGTTTTCGTTTTTATATTATGTATTTTAACGGACACTTTAGCAAGATGTAGCAGGACCATGTCATGATCAGTCACTGTTGTGTTTAGAACTGCCACCTGTGCAGATATATACTTTCTATCTATTTTTAACATAACATGATCGAGTGAATTGTTTCCTCTAGTCGGAAGGTTATGTCCCATCATAATACCATGTGTTCCTAACATTTCGAGGTAATTTACCCTATTGCGATGCTCACCACATTGTTCTGTTTCCCTATCTATGGTATTTATGTTTATGTCTCCCATTAAAATAATGTTTTTAATCTTCTCTATCAGCTGCAAGTGCTGGTTTAGAGTTTCTAAAAAAGGATCGACGTTCGTTACAGAGGGCGAACGATATATTGCTAACAAAATAATGTTTTTTATATGTATTTGCACACATGAAGCATCCCGAAGATCAATTTCTCTCAAATCAGCATTTATAGTTTTCTTGAAATATGCTATGACACCATCGCTCCTATTTGTATTCCGAGATGAAGCATAAAAAGAGTAATTCGCTATATTAGGCGTAGGCTTATCGCTACACAGCCAACACTCGGTCAAAAGTATTATGTCTGGCTCAACTGGTAATTGGGATATTGTTACCAGAAAGTCGTCTAAATTACAATAAACACTACGAATATTTTGAGTTATAATCACCAAGCCGTTATCTGTAATCTCAAGTTTATGGGCTATGTCTCCAATATTGCAGCGCACAGTGGTAGCAATTTTCATGTCATCAATTTCATTTAATTTCTGGATATCGTTAGCCATTATGTATAGGTATCAAAGCACTGGCTGTGTAGCAACAAGTTTAGAAAAGAAGATTGAAGAGAGCAATTTCTACAGTTTACCGCACTGTGTAAGTTTTTACGTATGTGTGATTTTATGAATAAAAGTGAGAGTTTTTTTATTGTATATGAGTGTATAAGTGTGTTTGTACGTGTGATTGTCATAATACAATGAGGTATATCAATGTATGAATTTACAAAAATAAAGATAAGCATGATTAACTTGAATATAACAGTTGAGAGATTGTCTTGCCATATTCCAAAACTATTAATTTCAAAAATTAGATAAATTCTTGGGCCTAGTCAGTCCCTACACACAAGCTGGTGCACCTGGGCCTCCGACTTAATTTGAATTATTGGTGAGGTCTCAGTTTTTCTTATATAAACTTTACCGTAAGATGTCCAGCAAAATTTGTACTGACCTGACTTCGCCAGATCTCTGGCCAAAAAATATAAACGAGACGCCCTTGCGGTTAACTGTTCGGTGACAAAAATGGGCGTATCTTCTGAAGTGCGGAAACCCAGGTGCTTAGCAGACAATTTAGCTTTTGATTTTACATTAAAATTTTTGCACAGTTTTAACATGTAATTTTTTAAGATTGTTGATGACGTTTCTACGATGATTGTTGAGTTCTGGGTGTCTTTCTTACCACGAACCCTGTATATGTCCTTAATGTCACCTTTGTTTAGGTTTCCACCAACATTAGATGACAAGCATAAGGTCATTTCAACCAGGTCTTCTTTTGTTTCACCGTGTTTCTTAGGCACGTTTTTTATTTCAAAGTTTGTTTTCCGCCAACCAATCTGTAAGTTTTCCAGTTTGTCCTCCAATATTGTTATATATTCTTTATCCTCCTTTATTTTGTTTTCAAGTGAAGTCATTTTCTTTGTCAGCTCAGCATTTTGCGCAGATAGTAATGCAATAGAACCTTCAATATTTGAATTTGTTTGCCTTATTTCCTGTAACGTTGGACGAATATTGCTTAGCTCTTTCTTATGAGCCAAAAACAGATTCTGGATCATATCTTTCATTTCTTCTTTAAATTTGTTGAAATCATCTGCCGTAACATTTCTACTGCGCGCCGTAATGTAGCTTGGTGGAGTGACATCGACTCTCGATTCGTCACTTAAATTATCACAAACAGACATATCGGCATCCCTGTCCATGGCAATTCATTAAGGCAAAAGCTGTGTTTTAATCTTAACTTTAGATGTATGTAGTCATAAAAAGTGACAGATAAATGTATCTTACTTGGACCAGCACCTTACATTAACATCGTTCCCGCTATCGCTCATGAATTACGGCAAGCGACGATTTATAAAACTTAGGTTAGCGACAGTGACGTATGCACAGCGTAGCTTGCGAACTGTTGTTACTGCATTATTGCTGTTTCTTACTTACTCGGGCAGCTGTTAGACGTGCAAGACGTAGCTTATAAAATTTGCTGTCACTGACTGACTCACTGAATCACTGCTTCGCTACTTTTCTGTCTCGTCTCAGCACTTATCGACCACTCGCGAGTTATGTTCGCCTGGTACTCAACGAATTTTGATAAATATAAAATTTATTTATAAAATATAATTTTAAATATTTAAACATAAAATTAAACTTAATCAATACACAAGCAGACGTCTTAACGCTTTCGCGGTCCGAGGGGAAGAGGATATACAAATGCACCTGCACTTACTTTTACACCTGGTAACCAATGCTCTAATGTCGTACTTATATATGATATATATGATACACAGAGTATATAAATTACATATATAATAAATAGGTTATTAAGCTGAAAAATCGTCAACATTAACGAATAATAGATATTCAGTTGAACGTTATCCATTCGTTATACCACGCAGGTGTCTTTTATATGACATAGCGTGACTTTAATACTCGCGAAAGTATTTGATGTTGTACTTTGCATATACAGATAATAATGTAAAATTAAATTTTACATTTAAAAGAGAAATTCTTAGGTAAGTAGCGGCAGAGGTGATCTACAGATTATATTTCACTCGGATACGTTTTAAATTCTATGAACGACTTAAAAAATATACAAGATCTTTGTGTAAAGGATATCATTAATTTTTAGCATTTTAATTTTATTATAGGGTCTTTTAATTAGCACTGGTATATTTTGGCGGCCCGTGGCGGCCATTTTGTTTTAATTACATCTATAAAATGTTTTTTTTTATTATTCAGTTACTTATGCCAAATGACCATGACAAGTTACACGATTGCACGTTCGAATGATAAAAATTTATTATCAAAATGAGTGTTCGCTAGTGAAAACGTTGCGGGAATTGCGCCCATTTTACGGTAGACGTGGTGGCCCTTCACAGTCGACTCTTCAACGTTTGCTGGCCAAATTTGAGACGACAAGTTCGGTAAATAATCAACCGTGCGTGATCGATTTGAGGGTAAGATTATCCCTCGCAGGGGTGATGTGAATTGGCCACCAAGGTCATGCGATTTGATCCCGCTAGACTTTTTCTTGCGGGGTTTCTTGAAGTCGCAGGTCTAAGCCAACAAACGAGTCATATTCCACACTTAATGGCATACATGGGTCTTTCAAATAAAAAAATAATTTTGTTAATATACCTTACACACAGCTTATTTTATACCATTTACACATCTACCCGCCCTTATTGGAAAACCCTATAGTAGATTATATAATAATTAAATTATATTATAATATATGTAGAAGTTCATTGAAAAAGAGCAATATTTTAAAACTAACTTTATAACGACATTTAACAAAATGTTTCAACAAATTACGAATACCTTGTAAACAAAAATGCTGTCGGTACCTATATGACGAAATGCGAATTGTTAAGCCTTCGTTTTGTATTAGACATGTTTGTAAATAATTCAACAAAACAAATTATATACTTTACTAGCGACCCGCCCCGGCATTGCACGGGTATAAAACATATATAAACCTTCCTCTTTAATCGCTCTCATCTATTAAAAAACCGCATCAAAATCCGTTGCGTAGTTTTAAAGATTTAAGCATAGAAAGGGAAATAGGGACAGAGAAAACGACGTTTTATACTATGTAGTGATGATGAACTGCTGGGTTGAATTACAAGGAAACATTTTTTGACAGTTATATTACTAAGAAGGAAGGTAGGTATTAAGAAGGGCAAAAAAACTTGATTGAAAACCATTCCTTCCTACACTTACGAGCATTATTACATCAAGCAGTAGAAGTAGACCATAGTTATTGAATTGTGTTACTTTAGTTGTTTTCCTTCTATAATATATCGGATGTCCATTATGTCGAGCAAGCTAACCTTACAATTTTTGCGAGCAAGTAATTCGGTCCCGACCATTCGTGGCATTTCACCAGTTCGAATAAAACATTTGGACATTGATATAAAGTTGATAGAATGTATACTTAATTAAAAATGCCTCGTATTAACTTATATATGCTAATTTAATATGCTATGCACAGCCTACTATGATTTTAGTTTGAAATGAGAAAGTTAAACTTCTATAAATAACAAACCTTCGTATTTTAAATTTTATGTAATGGTGTTTAAGATTTAGAATCTTATTTGTATTTGAAAGTAATTGTGGAAATTAAATTTGTCCTTCGTTTAGCTCATTAGATATTAATTAATGTTAAATTGAATAGTCTAAAACCCCAAGGAACATAAGTAAAATAAGAATGTTTGGTGATAGGAATATATTTTGAATGGCAATTATTATTTTAGGATTCATGGTTGAGTACAAAATTTGAAAATAATAATATATCTGTACTGAATATATGTCTGCTACGTTTTTATACCTAAATTACTTCGCCAAATCACTTTCAAAGAAATGATTTTATAAATGTTTACCCCTGTTCGCGTCTTTTAAAATGTCGTTATAACGATGTTATCATGTCGCAATGGCGTTTGGCAAAGAAGTTTTCGAAAATGGCCGTTCCAGTATGAAAGTTTTTTTGTGCTGTGATTTCGCGGGCAGAGCTTGGTCACGTGCCGAAGTGCGGAGCGATGTAGCGCGCAACCGCTACTCCAGGGTAAAAAGAACCGCCAGAATGGATTTGAATAATATATAGCAACTCTTTAATTCTCCACACTTATTGAGAAAGGTACGGCGTGTGTTTTTAATGGATTCGTTTGTGCTTTGATACATTTATAAGCGATAAAGGAAACGATAATTTTATAGCTTGTATACACTACAATGAAATTTTTAGTGTAACAATATTAATGTACATTTTAAAGGTCCCTCCTATCCAAAAGACCGCCTCCTTGGTCTAGTGGTAAGCGCGTAAGCGTTATAACCGAGGTTCGATTCCCAGTGGAGATAAAAAAAACTCGGTCTGACAGGGCATAGAAGACTGATCACCTACTTGCGCCTAAAGAAAAAATTAATCAGTGAAACAAGTGTGAAATGCATCTGCCCCATACCCCACTAGGGGACACGGGACTTCACTTTTTTCTCAACCAAATGCAACTTCATTAAAATGAGTTAATCTATACTTATGATGTTTGTCACTGTATAGTTATCATACAACATTAATCTTACTCGTACACAAGTAAAATTGAAGACAATTTGTAAACCCCCGGACATGTCAATAACGAATTAGAAAATTCAGTAAAAAGACGAAAAGATCTTCATAACTTGTAGCTACGATTAATATCGCTCACGTCAGCTTTCAATCAAAAAAAGCGCATTTTAATCGGTTTATTCGGTTACACATACGTCTAACTTATAGCAACCCTCACTTATATCTCAGGGATTAGAAAATAATTCCTAACACATTAAGACATATTTTAATAAAATTAATATAATATCTACTCAATAGATAGGTAACCACTACCTTTTATATTATACTATAGTATTTTATGATTCAGCATAAAGCTTAAAAATCATTCAATATGAGACAAATTTAAATGAATTATACTTTTACAGCAGTAGAAATCATAATGAAAGACTATTGAAGTTATTAGTTACAGTAATAGGGTCAACGCTTTTTATATTATATAATTATAATAATATATATAACAGCTTATTGAACCACAAAATATCTATATTATTTGATTAGTTTTAATTTTTAGTTACTTTTTTAAGTTTTTACAAATGATGGTAGATTGAAAAACATTTGACCGCTGTCGTCTTTGAAGGTTAAAATACGATCTATGCTTATACACGCTTAGTAATTTGACGCAACTGAATTTTTAACATAATTTTATTTCGTAGTTTCTACCAGCATCGATTTGCTAGCGAAAAAAGCAAGAGTCACAACATAGTATGTATTTAAAGTGACTTAAGATAGGAAAATTAAAATATATATAAATTAATTCTTCTTTCAATGGTTACAATTGTATATGTTATTGTATTATCATTTGCGTCATAATTATTATGAAAACTTTTTGGTTATTTACAGATATTGTTTTCTCTTCGGTTCAAAGTTCAATATTCAAACTAGCATTTCTTTGGTTTGTTATTTATTTGTTATATTAAAAAATGTCCCTTCTAAATTGGATTGCTTAGATTTTTCTGTCTAAAACCTATAAAAGATTTCTAGGTAAAATTATCTCCTATCACATAACTTTATCAATATTTAGACATTTATATAATTATTTAAAATTGAAAAAAATTATATACATTTTATACAATCCGCGCGATCTTGAACCTTTATAAGCGCCGACGCAGAGTTCCTCGTCGCATTCGGTATCGTTCGTCCCAGGGCGTAAGTACATTCAATAATCTTTTTCCATGCAATATTTTTTTTTGTTAGTATTATTTTTTAACTATTAAAATGTGTTGGAGTACATTTTGTGTTTAATATAATGTTTTAATATATAGTTTTAGAATGTGTTTAGTTCAAAATTATTTGTTGTTCACAGTGGGCCAGGGCACCTGCAGAATCGTGGCTTGCTGTCGCCGGGTAAGTAGATTTTGTAACTTTTTGGTTTGAAAACGCTACAAATATTGATTTTATTTAGTTTAAATAGCCAACAAATACTTTTTTACATTATTTAAACGCACACAAATTATTCTTTTATTCAGTATTTGAATATTTTTAGTTCATCATGACGGTGTTTCGTATTAATATTTTTAAGATAGGTACGAATTGTAGTGGAAACTGTTTTCTACAAACCTTCAGTTGTCTTTACAATATTGTTGTAAGATATTTACATATCTATTATTATCCATTAATTTTTTTAACCAGAATATAAACTATCGGCACGTGCACGAGGTTTACTTCAATACCTTCTCAGTACGACTTTGTAATTCATACCTTCATTATCAGATAGTTTTAGAAATTTTTTAATATTCCGTTTATTCCAAAGTAGGTACCTACATGATTCCTCACTAAGACGTTGAGATGTGATCTAAGAAATGTTTTATGATCTTACTTGCTTTCAGGCATTGATGAATGCCGCCGGCAGCAGGCCCGCGACCCGATGCTCGAGCGCCACCGTAAGATCACTCACGGTGGTCGGTCGCTTCACTGGTCAAGCACCGCTGTCGCCGCTCAAAAGCAGCTGCGATCATGTAGTGCATAGTTAAGATATTTATAAGCTAGCTATGTAGTTAAGAACATGTTTCGGTAAGTATTAAGTTTTATAGCAAGTAAGCGTTCCGTATATTTAACGGCGGGTGGGTTTTGGGATAATATAGTCTACCAATCATAATCAAGACCATTCGTCTGAAGGCCAGTTTGAATTAAGTGTGGAACGCTTTTTAATTTGTATGAAATCTTGCATGTGGCTTCAGCATTTGTAGGTATTTGCAAGCATAAATTTATCACATTCCGTTGACTTACATTACATACGTGGTTGATATAACAATTCCCTTTGTTGGATTTACATGCTTACAAATCTTCGTACTCAATATTACAAGTTATTTCCCTTTCCATTAAACATGTGTAGGATTAGAACAAGAATTGATTTTTATGTTTCTTATTCCAGATAATAATGGTCAAAGGCGCCGTCTGTACCCGACTATAGGACTCGAGAATATATCACTATAAACTATATACACAATACACATGCACATTCGCGATAATAAATTAAGAAATCTTTCATAATAAACCACATGGAAGACCCGATGATCCCTTTAGTAGTAATTAAGTTTTTTTATATAAAATCAAGAAAAAGTTTGACTAAAGACTTTTTAAGGTGAAGGTTTGTTAAGTTTTTATTATAGTTGTGTGCTTTATTTGTTGTTTCATTTCTTCCTTTTAATTTTGAAGTTAGTTTTGTCTAGATTGCTAGACAAGCATATATTAGCATATATCAATAGATATTGATCATGCTAATAATACAGAGAACAATTATGTTTTGTTGTTTGTAATGAATATTTAAAAAAATAATAATAATTTGATTTTGAATTCTCTCAGTAATAGGAAGCAACTCCTTTGAGTTTTTCTTATTATCATCGATTGAGTAACATTTACTAGTAACTACATAGTCATCAGTTTAAAAAGAGTTTTATAAACGTACCAGTTTTATAGTTTTAACTGTTGTACTATTTTATTGTGAAAAAAGTTTCTTCACAAAAATAATGCTATTATCAATATGATTTAAAAGTTTTTATAATTAATATTAACAACGAACATTGAACAATAATTCTGCCAAATCATACTATAAAATGAAGCAGGCATTAGGGTGTCATAAATAAAAAGCTGGCGTATAAAAAGTATTCTTTATGAAGTGTCGCATCAGAGGCCGGCCGTTAGTATCTATTTGAAATCCTGTAATATTGGATAGTGATGTTTCACATGATTTTCTGCTAGTGCTGCGTTAAATTAAGAACTTATAACAATTGTATAGTATCCTCTCTAATATTAAATTATTTCTGAGTTGAACTAGTTGAGTTTCTTGGCTATTTTGCTAAGACCTGGTCGAGTTCTTGATAGACTTGTAAACTTCGTATGTTCAATAGTTAGATCGACGAAAATCACCTAAACAACTGACCAATCGTAGCGTAGCGTTGTGACTTCAGGTCGTAATCCGCGTTCAGCATGGCAACCACAAGTTTGATGAAGTATTTTTCGATAGCATCTGCGTTAGGTTTTTGTAAGGAAAATCTTAGCGTCCCTAGCAAGTTTAGTGGGCTACTATGGGTTTGAATATATTTGATAGTAAAAAAACCTATCCAAAATTTCCATGTTAATCTCATGGTTGACGTATAGTTCGCTAAATGATTTACAGAATACCCTAGTTGTCGAAATCTGGGCCAGTTCCTAATCACACATTATTGTTACAATTTATTGCAAGTAAATCCTTTGTATTGAGTAGGTAGTTTAGAAAATGATACAAGATGGGCGTCGATAATTCCTAAAGATGGACCACATCACTGCAAAGATCGGTCGCAAACGACAACAGAGGGACGAAATTGGCGAGGGAGAGTCTAATAAAATATGTAGATTTGATGACTTGTCACATTTTTTGCGACAAATCCAAGATTCAATGTTTTTAGCCTCTACAGATATTTCTCGCGTTTTATTAAGACCTTAGTAACGAGTTGGACGTTCAGCATCCGATATTAAAAGGGTTAGTATCATTTATAATTTACGCTATTCAAATAACGGTATCTTCGTTGTTAGATTTTTAAAAGGCATCATTAGTTTTTTATAAAAATACTATATTTTTGTTATATGTACTTGCATTTTTTTCTATAATTTTCTTAATACATATAAGTATAGTATTTTTGATGAAATCTTAGTAATGATAGATTACTGGGATTAAATTAACGTGTATACAATAGTACAAATTTATTTCTATTATGCTGCGTTATATATTTACGCCATATAATATATGTCACTCAAAATGACTCTAGGTTCCCATAAGTGTTTAAAATTGGTACACTAGTTTATGAATTTAGTCATTACAAATAAAATATCAGAACTGTCTTATATTTTTTATGCAAGTCGTTATTAAAATCTTGTATTAAAATAGTGTTTCGTCTCTGTTAGAACCAAATATTATTTAACTAATAGCGGCATATAAGTAGTTGGGAGTTCATAATATTGCCATATATTTCAACATAAAAATCCGTTGCGAATCAATAGTTCAATCTGTGGCAAGTGGCTGGCCATTCTATGAACGATTAGCTTTGGTCTAGCGACCACATGCCCATTCTTACCTTTTACTTATGTTTTATGTACGTTAGTGCACGTAACTATAATATTTTCTAGTAAGTATATTTTTAAATTGTTCCAGTTCATGGTTTATAGTCAATCGTTTAAAAAGTTTTAGGAGTATAATGAAATTTAGATTTGGGTTAGGCTACGGAAATTCAATTTCGGTCATTTTCGGTCAATTTCTTTTAAATAAAATTTTGTTTCTATTACTTATCTAAACTAATAATATAAAGAGGAAAGATTTGTATTTTTGTGTGTATGTTTGTAATGAATAAACTCAAAAACTACTGTGCCAAATTTCAAAAATTTTTTCACCATTGGAAAGCTATACCTTGTGTAACATAAGCTATATTTTATTGTGATTAATAATATTTATATAGTAGGTGCGGGTAAAACCGCGGCGCAGTGCTGGTAAGGTATAAAGTCATTCAATCAACACTTGAAAAAACGTCTGTTGCAATTTAAAAGAGATTATTAAGCCTAAGCGGATCAAAGCATCTAAACGAAAATGCTCCCGCATTTAAAAGCTAGCTCCAATCTATCCCCGACTCGCCGGTCGCCGTGAAGAATCGGCCGAGGTCCATTATGATAATGAAAGTGACTCCCGTTTGTCTTAAAGTCGTAGCTCAATTTGCAAGGCGAGAGATAAACGCTGTTAAACTGTCGAAGTTCGTGACAAAGCCTGAATAATGCAGATTACACTGAGAAAAATACGGCCACAGCCAAATCTGCATATTTTATTGGTCCCTCTTCCGCATACTTTATTCACATCACTCGCGTCGAGTCTAAATGAGTTCATGGTTAGCGGTTCTAACAAATGTATAGAACGAAACTATATCTGTGTTCTTTACCAAATTCTCATATAAACAAAGAAATTCACCTTCACTACTATTTTTTTACCGTACGTAGGTACTACAAATTATGTTTCAGTTATTATATATTAAGTTTTAAATTTTAATATAAAATATGCATTACGGTTTTATCTGGCAAAAGTATTTAAAGGAAATACGAATATAAAAGAGTTGGATTCATTCAAATCCTCATGGATCGGTTGCTATTTTTCGAGTTTTGATCGTTGCTAAGGAATTTCCTTTGTGACCTATAAAGGACTTCCTACCCTTAAGTCAATTTATTCGTGGTGAATGCGAGAATGTCATCATTTTTTAACTATCCCCTTGTACTTTCAGTATCATTAATACTATAATTGTTTGTTAACAGTCCAAAAAATACCGTTGAAATTTAGAATAGGTATCAAATTGATCAATCATATTTTTATTTTACAGAGCAATATGTATTTTAAAGGTAAAAATCTATGAAGGAAAATAAACATATTAATTTAAAACTGAAATTAAAATCTAAAATGAGGCAACATACTTCTATAGATAATTTTTTATGTTCTTTAAAGGTATCATTCATTGCTCAGTAAATTAAGCATTTTGAAAACAAATTGTTTTAATTTCTTTTTTACAGTGAACAGTTTGTATTTCAAGCGTGAAATTCTGTAAGTGGAGCATTTTCTTGAAAGACTAATCAACTACCTGTTATTATTATTCTCTGCCTATCCATTAGAAATATATATAATGGGTTTCGAATCCAGGACCTCCAGTGCAACACGAATACGTGGCAACCACTCAACCACGAAATTATGGTGCCAATTTTGTACAATTCATGACAAAACTAAATTTCTCTAGTTTTTGTTTAGTTGTCAAAAACACTAAGAAAAATAGTCATATGACTAAAACTGACTTTGACACAAATTACCTAAATTATTATAGTTTGTGTACATAAGAACTGAGATCATTACCTATGTATAATTGCTTCGTTCTAAATAAAATAAAAGAAGTCGATGTTATTTATAATCCTCACATTTATAAAAAACCAAACTCAAACTTCAAACATAATTTCAAAAGAAATATTTTAAGTGGATTTTGGAAAAATCGTTCTTTTACACGCCTCCTCTTCCTTACGTTTCTTTATCTCTGAAATCTTCTCTCAAAAGGCGACTCCTGAACGCTCAAGGGCATTATTTATCTGATTATTTCTTTTATATGGCATTCGGGGCTTATCATTCAGTAACTAAGAGAATACCAAAAGAATTTTCTTCATTGTCCTCAAAAAAAGCGTAATTTTATAAAAATGAATTGAATTCTACATTTAAATAACGTTGTCTTTGGAATAAAATGTTCTATTTACTTTATATTATGCTGGAAAATAACTAAAATCGGTTTATTGTAGTCTCCAGAGCTAAAAAACTTTTATATTTCAAAAATCCTGTAGAATATCTGTTCGAAAATGGAACGTGCTTTTAAAAAAATGTAGAAAAGGTTCCCTTTCGATTTATATTATTTTCCATCTACATAAGTTTTTTAAAAATTAAGTATATATGTTTATTTCGTTATAAGCAAGAAAAAGCGATATATTAAAATCCTAAGAAGCTAAAAATTAAATTAAGTATTTTGTATGGAAATTTCTCGGTAAAAGGGAACAGGGCTATACTTTTTCTATAATTCTAGTCAAAGGCGCGACCATCAGTTGTTAATAAAATTTGTACGTACCTAGTATATCGATCAGGGTTGAAGTGCTTCATGTTCAGAGAAGCCCGGCCGGGGTTTAGCTATTAGCCCTGTATAAATAACGACCGATGTGTTTCGTAGGATTACGATTTTGCTTGTTCGCTTGATGAAGGTTCGTTCAGCGATTTTATATTATTTAATTAGCTAATCTTAGCTTAATAAATCTTCTCAACTTTGACCTTTTTAACTCTGATATCTTATCTTATTAATGAGTATTGTGGGCTTGGATTAGTTCGGTAAACAAATAATATTTTCGTATTAAAACATATTATTTGAGGTGTCTTTAAATTTTCACTTCATGTCAAACAGTTAAAGCAGTAACACAATTTGTGAAAGTTTGCCGAAAATATTTGAATATTAGGTATAGCTTGAAGTAAATTGAGGGGTTCCAAAGAACCTTGAATAACTTATGAAATATTGAAAACAAATCGTCCGTGCTTTATTGAAATTCAAAGTTTTACGATTCAAGGTTTTCTCGCACCGCGTAGATCATGATTGTCATCAGATTTGACGATTAAGCGTATTCATGGCGTTTTGGTTGTCGGATTCAGAGTTGAGATGCAACAGGAGCGCGATTGGGTGGTTAGGCGCATGCGTGGCGCTGCCGCGGCGGGCGGGCGGCATACAGCCTCCACGCTCCTTGTTAATGAATCGTCGGTGGCCGTGCTTCGCGTTTCTCCAACGCGCGGCTAAAGTTCCACTTTCCCGTCTCCCCCGCGCCTTCTCACGAGGAACCGGTGTCGCGGATACTGTCAAGGGGTGAGTGCATTTATCACTAACTTTCTTTGTTTTCATAATAAATCATCGAAGAAATTTCAAACTTGTAACTTTTCGTTAATACCGTGCCATTAATATTTTATTTATTAAAAATATTAACTTAATAACAGCTAAGCTGTTAAATATATATTTGATGTTTTAAAGTAGTTTTTCATTAGAATTTACGTGCCATTTGTTTTGTTCGCTGCTACAAAGAGCTTGTCAAAGTTAAAGCTGAGATGAATGGAGTGTCGATGAATAAAAACTCTTGTTGGCTGACGTTATGCGAAAAAAATAACGGAGAATACTTGCCGTGACAACGTTTTGATGTAGGTCTCCTTCGCACCGCCTATTGTGGCCAATAATAACTTTTTCTCATCTCTCTGACCTACTTAAGGCGTCAACACTATAATAACACAACAATACTCTGAGTCGGCCATAATTAATTCTCGTGATATAAATTTATAATGTAATTAGTGAATAAATGAACTAGTGCTTACAATACACTTTATATTTAAGGATTTTTTATAATGACGCAATTAAAGGATTAAGGCTAAGACTTTTTGATTTATTATTTCATTTAAAATGAATTTTAAAACTTTTAAATCTAAAAAGCTTATTTTTACCGACAATGCCAAAAGATGGAACTTATAAGTCCAATGTGTCTTGATTGTCTATCTGTGGCATCGCAACTCTTAAACATTTATGAAGATGAGTTCATCCATTCGGTAGGTGTTCTTATTTGTAATTAGTCGGAGGTTTTTTTAAATTGTCTGTAACTGTTAACTATAATATTTACATAGACTTTAATTTTGCCAACAAACGTCTCTAAAAGATACAAAATTATAAGTAAAATATACGACTGATTTTTATAAAAATATTAACTTTTTATTTTGTCCTCGCCATTGAAGTTTAGCGAAGTAGCAGCTGGTCTGTTAACCCGTTTAGAGGCAACAAAAAATCTTGAACAATGTGAAATGTATGCAGCACTTAGTATTCTGAACAAAAACATTTCGTTGAATAACTGAAAATACTTAGCTTACTTGAAGATCGCTATAGATATTTCTATTGTTATGCGACTTAAGATCCCTCTTCTTACAATAGCTACTTTTTTATTAAAAATTATTTTTTCTGAATAATTATGAAATAATGACGTTAATAATACTTTGTCCAAATTTATTGTCACTTAAAAAGATTATTATATTAGCAAAGCAAGTTTTAAGCTATAAAGCACGCAAAAAGTATTTACTTATACAAATTAATTCTACTGTTTTTTTAATACTACTTAGGGATTTTGATTTTTAATTACGTGCTGTCATCTTTATTTATGACAGTAATAGATAAATGGTTAGTAACGAGTTTCTTATCTTAATATTGAATCACATCCTTGTTTAAGTCGTTCACGCGTCTGCGTACTGCACCGGAGGTACTGGGTTTAACTCCCTGAAAAAATAAATGTTTTGGTTGAGTAAGCATAGAAGGCTACTTGCTCGTAAAATTGAATGAAAGAGACGATCAAATGTGTTTTTCCTATTTCGATAACAAGACGACATTATTTGTTCTTATAACATTCATCTCTTGTTCAGTGCTTATTTTAATCAAGCTTTTTAATAATAGTAAAAGCTTTTTGTAAAGTATGATTAATCACGATGATGAAACCTGTAGCTGTAGCTAACCGATTTAATGACTTGGTAATAAATTATCTTATAAATCATGAATTTAAAGCTACCTGAGCGAAAAAAGCTGTTGTTTAAAGGCATTTAAACGCAAAATCTTTTGCATATTTAATTAATCTTTTATCAGAATAAGTAACATAATCACTAATAATTTGGTCAGACACAGTTTTGAGTCCATCAAACTTATTTTTTAAAAATAAAAAAAGACTTCTATGTTAGTCAAACGGAATTCTTTTTCTTGAATTAGTTCCCAGACTAAGAATCTAATCGCGTTTAATAAATCATTGCGCAACCAACTGAGCTACGGAGATTAAAATTACGGCTATGATTTTAAATTATCACTGATTGAGTCCTTATAATATTTTAATAGCGATAATTTACGTAACCAGCTGATCCGGATAGATTTGCACGGGTGCAATGACCAAGAAAATACCTTCTACGATCATTTTACTAACACCTACCTCTTTATTATAATAGGGGTTAAAATATAAAATTGCCGTTGCGTAGTAATAGACACTTTGAATTGACATAAAAGCTTAATGGTGTGAGATTTTTGTGTAAAACTTGTTTCACATGATAGCTATACCTTACATATTCTTCTTTTAAAAATGTGCAATATTCGATTTACGACTTTCAAATTTGTTCAAAGGGAGCAATTTACTCTCGGGTCTTAACTTTAATTATTCGACAGCCGCCGCGTTTATAAAACTAAATATTATGTGCAGCGTGAGCAGAATGTTTGACCTTGGTTTGTTCAAAGTATTGTTTCTCTAATGGAAAACAATATATTCAGAGAATCATAAGCATATCTTAGCACAGAGAAAATGCATTCTAATCTAAAATTTGAATAAAATAAGCTTTTACTTTAGCATCCGACCTTACTAAACTAACGAGTCTGATATTTTATATTGTTGCACGATAATGAGACAAAAGTCTCTTATAATCGATTAAACGAACTTAAAACATTATTTTTTACTTAAAACTTTTTTTAAAATATAGATTATTTTAATTATTTATTTTTAATGATTTACTTTATTACATTCTATATTTTCTGAACATGTTTAGAAAAAATAGGACCCGGCAAATTTTTTTGTTATTCTTCCCAAATCATTTAATTTTGAATATGTTTTATATATTTTGCGTGATGAGTGAAACAGAAAGTTATATGATTAAAAGAGGTTACGAGATCTCACGGATCTTTCATTTCATTTATTATATTTTCATTTATATATTATATTGCATAGCTGTTAAATTATCTTATCTAGACGTGGATTAAATATAAAGCAGCTGGTGGATCTTTAATCTTCGAAGAAACTCTGTCAACAGTAGCTTGGATGTAGCACGATTAATGTTTTGTATCAACGCGACCTCAATGTTCTTACATTTTTCTTGAATTTTATTGTTTGTGCCTGAAATCTGGATTTAGTTTACTCAAATTTTGACCAAAATTAAACGTCGCCTTTTAAAATAATTTTTATTATAATATAAAAGTAAATATACCTAAGATTAAAATCCATAATATTAAGTATTATATCAAAACTATATTGTGTTAGCAAATTGTAGTTACATTAAAGCTTTCATGCTATCTCCAATTAATGCGTAGCTTAAATCTAAAGTATAGCTTGTTACAAATAATTGAATATTTCTTATGTCTTTAAATAAACTGATAGACAACAGAGTTGAAGTTGCGAAGATCATTACAATTGACATATTAGAGCTATTTTGATAAAATGATCCACGATTTCCGCTCCTACACCGAGCGATGATTTAACTGATAAAAAATCTACTGTCATCCAATATGGATTCCATGTCTCCCGACCATGACTGTCATGATTTGGTCAATAAAACATTTTTTTATCGATATTCAAAAATCAAAACTTTAATAACTCATAATATGTAATACTTGATTGTTTTTCAATTTTATATTTATTATCAACTAGCGACACGCTCCGGCTTTGCACGGGTATAAACCATATATAAAAACCTTCCTCTTTAATCAATCTATTAAAAAATCAAAATCCGTTGCGTAGTTTTAAAGATTTAAGCATACAAAGCGATATAGGGAAAGAAAAAGCGACTTTGTTTTATACTATGTAGTGATTTATACAGTTGACTTAATGTTTTTTGTTAAAATATGGTTTAAGGATTGTTTGATGACATTATATGTAGGTATTGAAAAAGCATTTCATAAAGTGTAACTTATATTGTAGTAAATTATATTAAGTAGGTAATACAAAAATATTTAATATCAGTAAAATACCTATACATTATATACATACACTAATTATTTATTTTTAACAAGAGTTGCGTATTATCTTTATGGTAGATATGGTATTCCCTTATATTTTTTCTTTTACTATCATTTAATACCCAACCCGAGCCAAAACAGCGAATCTATAAGCAGTATGAATGGAACTTTTCACTAAAGTACGTAACATTATTGTTTTCTATAGGAATTTAGGGTGGCGTATCGAATGAATAATATACTTATTAGATTACGAAACAAAATTTCCATCCCACATTCCCTCTTAAATTTAATGAGCTAAGGATTTTTGTATAAAATTATTTATTAATTTTGTAACAAATATGATTAGTGTTATGTATATATGATTTGATTTAGGTATAGTATAAAATCAAATGACGTTTATGATCTAACAAAATAAATATGATCAGACGAATAATATTAACGTCTTATATTTACGCGAGTTATGTAAAGAAAACAGTTTCACAGTGTTAAAAGCGTTTATTTAATAAGATATTACAATTATTATAGTTAAACTAAAATTTTCTGAACGAATAATGTTACAATGGCAATGCAACACTTATAATATAAATATTTTTTATTAAAAAACAGAAAAGATGAAATAAGTTGCTAAAACAATGAAAAAAATCAAGTTTTGGAATATTAAACATTGAAATGGTGTCATAAATTAAATTAATAATGTTATATTGAATAAATTAAATTAATAATATTATATTATCACTTCGTAATACCTTCATTACGTAAATAATATATTAAAAGAACTAATGATCTTCTTCTTGTAGAAAAGTATATAAGTATTCATTAAGCTTTCTAAGATATTGTAAATACAATTTTGAAATAAGAAGAACGCCCCCTAGTGGCTGTGAGGAAATTTTCCTCCAAATACGATCTCAAGTTTCTTTGAGTTCAAGAAAATAGGGGAGAATATGTTGCACAGATTATTACATTCTCTTCGATAGCTCGTTATTATGTGATAGAAAACTTTTTTATACATTTTCAGTTTATTATGGAGCGGGTTATTTAGAAAAGTTATGATTCTCATCCCCGATTTAACGCTGCGTTGAGCTTCAATTATTAAAACAATAGACAAATACCCACCTGACTTGATACCTGTATTAATTTGCGTAATTCAATAAATTCTGTTTTTTTAGTTACCTTACTCCTCCGAAACGGCTTTACTGATTTTTACTAAATTTTATATGCATATTCAGTAGGTCTGACAATCGGCTACTATCTATTTTCATACCCCTAAGTGATAAGGGTAGCCTACCCCAAAATTTAATATGGCAAAACAACGTTTGCCAGGTCAGCTAGTATCTTATAAAAAAATCAAATCTTTAGTTACTGGATGCGGACTTATTTATAAGGTAACATGGACCTAATAGATTTAAAACAACCTTATCTTACGTCAAAGATAAAAGTATATTATTTTGTAAATATTAGACAAGCTGGCAATTGCGGTAAATTCACAACAATCTTAACATCTTAAAAAAAATTGTTCTACTATCGTAATTTCCGAGTTTAGTTGAGTGAGATTAAAGTAACCACACATTAAATAATTATTTGATTGTTTTTAAAATAATTGTGCATCGCATATAAATTGGCCACCCTTAATTTTTCAACACAAGTTAAGAATATGAAATTATTAAATCAGCAGTAGGTACACTCTGAACAAAGTTGTTTAAAAAATACTCGTATTATAAACCTCCACCGAATAGGAAACCTCCGCTGAACTTATGTCATCTTAAAAATTTCAAACACCTCATCAAGCTTAATTTAGCTATGGAATGTTTTGTCACTCGAAGGACAAATTGAATTGGAAACAAGGAGAAACATCATTATACTTATAAAGTATAACACTGTATTAATTGTGTAGCAGTTTAAAGTTATTATTTTTACGTACGACGAACTACATAATAATAAAAGTTCTGCTTGATGAGATATTAGAACACCTACTTATAAGAACGTCACGAAAATAGCCTAAATAAATTGCGTATGTTTGAGAGGAAACAATTTCAATCAAATAAGAAAGAAAGCTTATTTGGGTATTTCTTTCTTATTTGATTGGAGCAGCTCAAGTAAACATAGTATGAAAATCTAATAAATTCACATCTCAAAATATCACATTCGATATATCTTCATTTTTGTCAATATTCCTAAAAGAGGAATGTTCGAAATTGCTCCAAGCGAAGAGATTAGAATGTGATTTTAGGAAAGCGCCAGCAAAACTGTGGAAAAAACATCATTGCTTTCGCTGCAAACGATAAATATTCCCGTGTCAAGGCACATAATGGAAAACAGAGTCTATTAATGAATGCCAATGAAATTCGACTTCCTGATATGATAAATAGCGCATCGATAATTAATTAGGTATTTATTGTTCAAACGTTCTATAGATCTGTGATATTTAAATTGGGAAAATCTAAATTTCATATTCATTTGCATAAAGGGTACTTTAAACTGAAAATTTGATAAACTAACTCCATTGCTTGTTTAGTCACTAGTCTGTCATTCTATCCATGTTACGGCGAAGGGTTCGACTCCTAGGGAAGTGTCAATTGGGTGAGCATAGAATGCTCATTATCCAATATCCCTGTAAAAAATAATACTTAATATTAGAAATAAAAATGTGTCCACGGTCTACACCATATTAGCGTGTCTGAGAAACGTCAAACTGTGTAAATTGTATTGAAAGAACACCAAATGTGTTAATTAAAATGAAACACGACCTTAAATAAGTAACATTGTTTCTCGAGTGTAACTTTAGAAAAGTTAATTATTAATTAATTAGATGGTGACGTTGTATGTACATGTAAAGAAAATATTTAATAATTAATATTTATGAAAAATATGAGCTGGAGAAATTTCGTATAGTATTTCAGTCAAAGCATTTTTAGAAGTTTCGTAATTTTAAGTGAACTATAAACTTATGTAGGTAGTTCTTCGTAAGAATTTAAAATTTTGAATGTTATTAAGAAATATTAAAGCCAGTATAAAGGAAGATTAATAAGATATTTGAATCGAGTTTTGTTTGTTTGGGTGGATATAAATTACATCTAATTAAATTGATTTATTTTTGTTGAGCTTCACACATACGAACTCCACAACGATTTGAAATTGTTTTAAAGATTTATGTATAGAAGGTTAAATAACTGATTTACTTTATTAAATTATACTGTACTGTATGTACTATATGTATCTTTATGAAGTACTTATACGTCTTAGTTTGATAATATTTACTAGTGAACCCCGCGAACTTCGTATCGCTTCAGAGTTCCGAATAATAATGTGTCACCTAAAACGTCATCCCATAGAAAATGTATAAGGAAACGAATTTGCAATAAAATAATATTGCGACTATAAATTAAGATGTCAGCTATTCTATCTTTCAAGTTGGATTAAACTGCACACGGTGTGCAAATTTGATTAAAATCGGTTAAGTAGTTTAGGAGTCCATCGCGGACAAACAATGTGACACGTAATTTATATATATTAAGATTAAGAGACTTATTTGTAAAAAAATTGCAATAACAAAGTGTTGAAATATAAAATTGTGGGTAATAACAAAAACTAACAGGTAACAGGTACAAGATGGTACAAGATGAAAAAGTATGACGTAGACAGCAATATTAACTGTCTCACACTTTACTCGTCACTGGCCACTATAATTACGACTAGGTATATTACTAAGAAATAATATGCGTTGTAGGCATTTATTAATGTTTTTAATTTGCTTAGCATTACACAACTTATGAAATATTTAAACTCACTCGTCATTTTTTTCCCGTTAATAATTTTTGTTACGCAATCTGTAAATATGGGTTAGTTTATCTAAACGAACATTTTATTTTTTGTAAATGTTGTATATGTAGATGAGATTGATTAATTTTATATAAATTTTACATGGGCATCAAAAACTTTAAATTAAAACTATTTATCCTACTAATATAATAAAAGCGAAAAATTGGATGGATATTTCAATCACGGCTTACAGGCTCAAAGAATCTGGATAAAATTGCATTCGAGATATATACACATATGCAACTCTGCTCCAACGAAGGGCGATAGCCTGTAGGTAGTTAGTACCTACAATATATAAAACATTGATCAAAAAGGTGGAATATATTTATCAAATAAATTGGAAGGTGTTAAATCCGATATTAAATGAAAAGCGACAATTGTTTTATTACACATATGGATCACTCGGGATCAAGCATCGGTCCAATATTTGGGCAGCACTTAGCCACCAGTGAACGATTCCCCAGACTTTGCGATAAATGAAATTTTACTTCACCCATTTCATTAATCCCATGAATTTATTAAATTCTACGTACTAAGCAACGAATTTACCTTAACTAATTCTACATTACTTACAAAATATATAATATGGCGTAAGTTACATAAATAAAAACGTCACATAAAAACTAACGATCGAAATTAAAACATTTTTTGAAAATGTTCTACGTAGGTATTTAGAAAACAATCGGGTTTGAAAGCAGCAAAATAGATACCGTCATAATGCAACAATAATGAGATAATAATCTGAATAAATACATCTATATTAGGGCTTTTATAGCTCAGTTAAATCAGCTATTATAGGTAAAATAATGACCAATGTAATAATAATATGAGAAAATATTAAAGATATTTTAGCTATTGACAGTCATTTTTTACTAATGGTTGGTCAATAAAGCCAGACAAGAACTGTATCTTGCATTATTGTCAGAAACAGGTGACGGATCGCTACTTCTTTTTGAAAACTTTTGTAAAGGGATTCACTTAATTGAATGAGAATTTAAGGGAGACTGTCGGTTAACGAGCGAAGTTTTCACCGCAATGGATGTAATTAATTGAGAACTTTTTTAACTTTGTCACAGTTTGTGACTTAGTAGAATTCCAAATACCTCTAGACTCAACTTTTGGTGGAGCGAAATCGTTCATAATCTAAAACTAGATTCGTGCTGAGGTCCATGCTGAGGACCGTAACACATTGACTTTAACCTCTATAGTTAATAGATTAATCGGCTTTTAAATTATTACAACCTTTTGTGGTAAGTTGGTCATGCTTCTAAGTTTCATTTTGTCAATTCATATAGCACAAAAGGTATGTTTTCGGAGAAAGATAACAGTTTTCGTTTTGAAGACACAGAACGCTAATCATCTACCTGCGTAGTATAAAGATAATAATTATACTTAGTGTCTGGTCCCATTAGAAGTCATGGCCCTTCTTAATTATAAATATAAAAGAAGCGTTGAACTAAGATTTAGCAAGTAAAAAAATATTTAAATTAATTGAATAAGAAAATAAAAAATGCGTCTAGATTACGCTTTACATCTTATTTGGTCATTAACATTTATGTTATTATAATTTATATATAAAACACATAAAACATCTCACAGAAATAATTTCCGACTTAAAATTTACAAAATAAATGTACAAAGAAAAGTAAAAATGTACTTAAAATTATCCGAGGTCAAACTTTTGCGCCTATTCTTTCGCGCAAGCAAAATAGTGCATTCGCGGAATTAATAATCCGACGTCTGCAACTTTATTACAATAATTAAGATATGTCTAGAATGTAAAAGACAGCATTTCTTCACCTTCAGACGAAAGTAGTAAAGATAAGCTAATTAGTCATTATTATTTAACTGTCCGCTGAGAGTTTAACGTTCATTTCGCAATCTAAATAATGGAGATACGTCCGCCACAATGGCAGTAATTAAACAGATAATTTAACTTATTTTATGAATTAAGAAAGCCAATGCAAAAGATGCTATGCTATTTATATGTTAAGTTTATAACTCGACTCAATATGTCCATAGCCGAGTCTACACCTGGTGCAGGGGCTCGCGCGGCGTTCTCAGTAGTTTGTCCTGTTTATAACAAATGCAGATACGCATCATTTATTTAAATAATTATTGAGTTTGAAAATGTTGTTCGATGTGATTAAAGTCGCCATAAATCTTTATCATATTACGTAACTTATCATATGAAATAATAATGTCTACGTGCATTTTTAAAAAAAGAAATTCATGTATTACATTAAATATGATTACGTCTGAAGAATAACAATGTATCCTACATTTGATGTCGACGAGTTTACGTCAATTTTGTGATCCTTGTGTGTGCTAAAGTTATTTCACGGCGAAGTGTGTAGTATTAACGTTGCCCTGGCAACCAGCCAGAGTAGGCTTAAGGCCCCATCTCGTATCTAAATTTTAGCCGATATTTAATTTTTGTGATATGCGATATCGCTGTCATTGTCAGCTTTCCCATTTAAACGAGCTCGTGCATGAGAATAATAAATAGAAGCTAAACTAAAAAGTGCCTTTGAAAAGTTTTATACGGTTTTGAAGTGTCCAGGATTGGCTTAAATCATTTTTAAAATAAGTTATTTTTGATCGATCCAACTGTGCAAATAAAAATATTAATTTGCAGGGCAAAAAATATTTGTTATTTTAAATAACTCTATAGAGTTTGATAATTTGCATTCCGATCTCCGATGTCCTAGTATTTTTAGATCACTTTATTTTTAAAAATAATGCGTAATCGCCATAATAAAAACACTCCGTTGGCAGGAAGTTGACGTAGAAAAAAGTAACGTAAGCTCATCGCTTGACAGCTTAATTCAGTTTTGATAATATTCCGGTGTTACCTAATCAGAAATTGGGGATGAGCATAAACAATGTAAATACGACAATAGAATTCAAAGTGGGCTTCATATCAGTGTCGTGCCATTCGCGAGATAACCGAACGTTGTCTTTGTATACAAATGTACAATTATTAAGCTGTGGAATTCCTTAGGGTGGGCTTCCTCCCGCAATATTGAAAATTCATTACGAAATTACATGCTGAACATTTCATTCTATTAATTCATATTTAATTCGCATTATGTCCAAAGAGATTAATTTTAGTTCGAGTTCAAGCTATTGACGTCTCTCCTTTCACTCCAACATTTATTTAGCACTCGTTCATTTTTATTAATGTCCGCGTTAAACGTTCATCCCCATTTTTCGTTTGAAATTTTTCGTGCATAATTCAAGGGGAATTAAATTGTTCGAAAGTTTGTTGGACAGTTTGTCGAATGAGAATAATCAAGTGACAGTTCGTGTCAGAGTTTGGAAATGACACGGCGTATTGAACGTGAAACGTGTTATAATGGGACAAAGTTGCCGCAAAGTAAGGAGCATTGAATTTTATTAGGAAAACTAGACGGAAAAGGCCAGAGGCAAACCCGTAAATCTCTATTTGTTGCAACTAAAACAGGTCACGGCGGAAGGCTATTACGTTCCCTAAATACTCCCGAACTCTCTGTAGAGCGCTCTAATCCACTACGAACGGGCTGGTGTCAAACGCAGGGCATAGCTGTTTGTATTGTTTATTGTCGCGACGCCCGTTGCTCCGGCAAAGACAGCTTCGCCGCATGTTTCGAGAGTGAACGCGTTTCAATCGATTGTGCCAAATGGCATGGGTAGGCGATTAAATATGATTTTATGGTACACGTGCGCCTCCTTTTGTGTCCTCTTAAAACAAAAAAATGGTTCATAGTGTTCTCTTTTGTTAATAATGTTTAATTTTGCCGCAGTAGGTAAAGCAATACAAAGTTAATTATTCATTTGGAATTAGATATCAAGGAGTCATCAAAATCTTTTAAATCGACTGAACCGATTTCAATTTATAAATAATGAACAAAATGTTTTACATAAGAATTTGTATAGAATTTTTGCTTGGTTAATAAATGTGTATTGTCTGGCTATAAAGATTGTTCCAATAACTTTAATCACTGTATTCTCTCATACATTCTTTATTTGTTTATAAAAGGATGTGATGAGCCAAAGAGAACAAAACACTTGAAACAATACACCAACAAAACGGCAATCATTCCTGTTTTATCAGAGTTTGTTCACGCCGCGCGCGGAAACTGTTGTAATAAAAAACTACGTACGCTCAGAGTATAAACATTGTTGTGATATTATACATTTACTTTTGAATAAGAGCTCTTCATACCTGTACGTTGGAAAAATAAGCTTGGCTTGACTCACGTTTGTCATGTACATTTTAAATTAGATGTCCACATGCTTTGTTTACTTTATTTAGTAATTGTAACTGGCGTTGTCATTGTTATCATACTTTACGCGACTTATTTTCTAACTTTTAGTACAATTTTTTCCAATGATTATCAAATAAATGAATATAATCATAGAAACTTTATTTTCGATCGTAGCGGTGTTGAAAACCTACGACGAAGCAGGTCTACATTTTAACAATACATTAAATATTTTTATAATAACTTTTATGTTAATCTAGTATTCATTATCTTTTAAATAAATATAATAGATATATCACAAAACATAAATATAAAACAAAGAACGATGTCTTATTGACAAGAATGGACGGTTAGATTTTTATAATATTTGATTCTGATTCGTTTGATCCTAGAATAGCAGAATAACTATTTAAAAAATAGAAAAATTCACGAAAAAGTGTTTATGAAGAAAATTACTTTTCTCATACATTTTCTATGGAATGACATTTTAGGTGATACATATTCGGAACTCGAGCGATACGAAGTTCGCGGAGTCCACAAGTAATAATATAATTAACGTTACGTGAACTAGCTGTTTTGTAACAGTAATTAGGTACTTTTATTGTTTCAGATGTAACAAGAAGTGTGCAGCTTTAATATGACAATAAGAGGCATCGTTATAACGTATACTATTGTGTAATAAAGAAATGTAATAAATGCTTTGTATACAGCGAAGACAATAAAAGTTTAACACAAAGAGAATATTAGTATAGCGGACGAAATGTGAGATAGAACTGGTTGAAAATCAAATGTCTGTTGACATTATGGCCGTGGGAGCAGTGAGGCGAACTCGAACCGTTTCCATGGAAACCGGAGGGCTTCCGTTGGTCTCCACGTTTGCGCTACTCACCATCGTAGCTGGTAAGAACTGTTTCTTTAAAAATATGTTATACTTTTATTTTACATTCCAAATATACAAGGGCTGTTATAGATAATTAATCACAACTAAATGACGGTGACAGATGATAACATTAATCATGACTATCAGAGTTTATAAAGTATCGATCACAGAGAACGCAAAATATATGTAGATTCAATATGTTATTAATTTGTGGAGCAGATTGACATATGACTCGTTTGTGAGAGTATAAATCTACACTGACAAAAAAATATTCACTATATGTGAAAAGTATTAGAATCTTATTCAACAGCTATTTTGTAACAGGATTATTTACAAACCACGGAACATTCCATTCTAAAGGCTTACTATAAACGCACCACGCCAAGACCGATGAAAGGCTTTATATCCTGTCCAGTACCTCATTATGCCTCTTTGAAAACATTAATTTTCTCTTCCTGCCGCCGAATAAATTAATGTGAGTGCCACTAAATCTTCCCTTGAAGTCACCGGCCAATGTTCATTTTCGTTCGCCGCGTCTTTTACAAACTGTACTTTAATTTAAAAATGACGGTGGCAGTTTTATTCTCAATCTTTTAAACGATACTTTTGCCCCTTCTATGTTTTAATTAGAGTAATTAAATGTTGAATGTAGGGTACGCTAAAATAATTTCAGTTATTCGTCGGAATGAATGACGAAGCAACGAGCTCGATATTAAAGATATTATTTTGGACCGAGTTATGAAAACTGAGATTTGACATTAAGATTATATAAATTTTTAGCCACTTTTGCTTTTAAAATGTAACGTGTCTATATTTGTCAACGACAGTGATAAAATTTATGGTTTCAAAATAGGGGTAAAAATATCGGTACAAAATGTTCATGCATACGAATTATTAATTATATTTCCTACGATATATCCTAAATAATGCAAGTTTCACATGGAAAAATAAAATGGACCGCTACATACATGATCGAACAAATTGTTGCGCTTTAATGACTGTCTACGCTGAATGCAGTTTAGAAGCAATGCCGACCCAGATTCTCTCACGTTGTCGGCATGCTCGACGTTTGCAACCCGCACAAAACGTTGGCTTAGCAGATTCCAAGTTTAATTGAAAACACTCTAAATAACCTTTCTTTTAATTGCATTAAGCTTTCAAGTCAAGCGACCCCACAGAGGAATTCAAGTTATGTAAATAATGAATTTAGAATAGAAGTCGGTGTTGCAAACAATAGAGGTATACATAATATGCACTAATCATTGCATTATCTGTATGGAAATTACGAGCGTGCGGTGAATTTAATGCAATTCTATCAGAATTTAATTACAGATGATAGGCACAAAATACTGAATAATTGAAATACGAAATCGGATGGAACTTCAATCATGTAGGAAATGCTTACAGGTGATAATGTGTTTTGATTAAAACACGCGGATTGTTAGATGGTTACATCATTGTTAAATGAATATTCTAAAATTGAATTAACAGATAAGAACCATTATAATAAATAGTAAAATCACTAGTGAAGAACAAGAATTGCGTTTAAATAAATTTAAATCTTAGTTTAAGCGTCAATTAATTGCTAAGGCTTATTATAAAACGATTGAATATTTGAATGATACCTGTGCTTGGGAATTATCTTCTCCATTTCGAAATATATTTTTAATTTGTGAATATAGCCGGGGAAAAATTATAACCCGACTGAGTTTCTTGGCTGTTTTTCTCATATGTGGGTGCGTTCTTTAACACCTTGTAAATTCAGACCTATGTGACGTTCAAAGTGATCATGAACGTGGTTCAATATGAACAAAGATATTTTGACTTTTTTGCTATTCTAATTGTCACTAGTGTAACTAAGTAAGACTCTTAACAGTTTTCCTCATATTTTATAAAAAAATAAAAAACGCCCCTGCTTCCATTTATCAAGCAACATAATGTACATCAACACCTTTACCTAAAACATCGTGTAAGCTTACAAATTTTTCATTGTAACCGAACTAAGAAAACGCCCGACTTTATCAGATTTAAACAAAGTATCGGACCATTGGTTTGCAATATGTCCCAAGCATTTTAACTTTAAAACATATTAAAGTTAAAATACACAGACTCAACTCTATAATAATTTACTTTAACAATTTCGTTTGATTATTTTATAAAGAAAAAATAAATAAATTTCATTATAAATATTACTTTCAACTAAACGTAAGTGAATATCAAGATAAACGGTGTCGTAAAGTTAACAGTGAGCTTCACAGTTATTAATTTTCATTCTGCTGAAGCTACATGAAAAACCTTTGACGTTACATTTTTGACACGAGATAGATTTATTCAGCTTTTGTTTGGAGAAGAATTGCTGAAAATGTTTCGCTTTTATCTTCAAATCGTTTTTAAGTTCATTGTAACTTTTGTGAAAATGAAAGAAAATTATTTACTTTCCTAATAAGAATTGCACTTTATTATCTAGTTATGAAAAGCAGATGTCCGTGATTTTCTCTGCCAAGAAATAAGACAAAGTACCTATCATATTAAAAAAATACTAAACGTAGTATAGTAGATATGAATATAGTAAGAACATCAGAAAAAAACATAATCATTTATAAGATAAGTTTAGACAAAAATAATGAAAGCTCACGAATATGCCAAAAGCTCACATTGCCGTGTGAAAGCAATTTTAATTTTACGAGACGCAGCATCGGAATACCAAACGGATTTTTACAGTATGCAGTTACCGAGGTTTCGTTTACAAACCGTTTGAGCCTATGCGTTACATTTTCGAACGAATTTTGAAATCGTCGAATTCATATAGGTTTCAGATAGGTGGTATACGGGTCGAACTAAGTTTTTACCAAACAACTAGACTTCAATTTAAATATTGTGGTGAAGCAGAAAATAGCAGGAATAATTATTTAGAAATAAAATCCATCTTGAGGATATTTTGAAATTATTTCATACAATTTTATACTAATAATTAATAAAATAATAACTCTTAAAAAAAACTAACATGAACACTAAGGGATTTACGCTTTTTGGATTTTATAGTATCCAACTAAATTTTTGATAGCCGACACCATAGCTAAATAAAAAAATCAACAGAACTTAAGAAGTAGGTAATTAGAATTAAACTAAAGACTTTAATAACGTCAGTGCCAAGTTCTTGACAATCGGTAGAGGACAGACAGTCCGAGGAATTTGTGTCAAAGTAGCACATTGTAGGATAACTGGCAGATAGTGCATTAGCTCGGATCTCAAGTTTTATAACTTGCAAACGAGGCTGTTATTGCAAGCAGTTTTAATAGTCTGAAAATAACATGCTTGGATCCGCTTCAATAACCTTTTATTAGCCTCCTTCAAGAGAATACATTGTTTTACATTCTATAAATGATTCATTTTCAGATGTCAATAGCACTATTCTATAACAAAATATCAAAATTTAATTCAAAAGTGTTCTTTTAGCCTTTAAAATTCACAATTTGATTCGTGTCATTTATTTAAAAAGTTGAAATAATATAAATAAATAATATTATATAATAATTTGTTTTGTAAAAACGTACCCGTAAAACAAATTTTATTAATCCAATTTCATTAGTCAATTTTCGCGGAGTCGACCCATTTAATTGTTTAAATGATTAAATCACTTCTTATTATTTTTTATTGAAGGATTTTAACAATGATTTCACTGACAGAAAGGTCTTCCCGAGTAACATAAACTATATTTTATCACGTGGACGAAGACAAGTGATTTCTAGTATTTCATATTGATTTGTTGGGCTGAAGTGAAACAGCACATCTAAAATTTAAAAATATGATAAAAACTCATGAACGTCTTATTTTAAGTATCAAAACAACGTAACTCGACAAACAAAAGAATATTATCGTGGTTATCAATTTAATTTCAGCATTATAATCGAAAAAACATATACGATTTAATTTTCGAATGATTTACCACTGAAAATGATACATAGAAATGCGGAAATCAATGGGTAGTTGCATAGGGATTAATTGATGCGGGCTGAATAATGACGTGTGTCCATGCCACGATTTCGTATACAGCTAATTTGACGGACCAGATAAAGCATTATTAAATGAACGCGATTTTTGCATTATCATTTTCCATTTCAAATTGTTAAATATTTTAGTGTCTGTTTCATTTTGTATTTCTACTTATGTTGTGTAGATGCTTAATAGAAGTAAACTTGAAATTTAAGATTATATGTCGTTATATTATATGGTTTACGTAGAAAACATTATATTGCGATGCAATTATACATCGTGTATGTGAAATACTAGCTTTATCATGTTAGCATACAGGTAAAAATGACGGGACTCAACATCCCGGTCGTTCTTCGACAAGCCGATACAGAGTGGAGTGTGAGCTAGTCCACAAAGCATTTAAATAATTTCAGAACAAGCACGATCATCACTTATGAAGAATTGAGAAGCACAAAAAGAGAATGTTCTAAAAACTGCATATTATTATTAAATTATCATATTTCATAACATTTCAATGATCCGTAAAACTCAAAAGAAAATTTTGCATTTTGCCAATTTGGGGCAAATTCATCGGTCCGAAATTCAGCCACGAGGCCATTAATCGTTTTGATGTCACAGTATGGGACATTTAGTGGGACCCTTTTTAGCCTTCTCAATTCTCGTCCCTAATCACTGTACCAAAAACTGACTACCGAAGGCCAAATCCCAATAATTATGAGTATAACGCCTCGCCGCATTTAAATGCCAAACATTAATTGCTATCAGTTCATGTTAAAAGATCGAAACTATCTAAGTCTAATTTCAATCTAAAAATGCGATTCACACCACATTCAAAGAAAAAACACAAAAATTACTTATATTAGTATTTTTTTGCGTTTGTTCTTATTTTGAGCTTAGTCTGTTCGTAGCAACGTTGAAAAAAATTATAAATGTAAAAATGGAATCCATCTTTGCCGTACAACGCAGTTTGAAAAGATCGATATGATATGAACCTCAGATCACGTATCAATGAAGTGCTGATCGCACGAACCAAAATGTAAATTAGACAGAGATAATTATGTGATGTTGTGTACGGACAAATAATAATTGTTTGCAAACCACGGTTTGTTGATCCTGATGCCTATTTAATATGCGGCGGTGTTAGTGAGTTTAAAGTGATATTGACTTAATTATTCAGTATCCATTAGTGCCAATACCTACAATAAACAAGTAATAAATAAAATAATTGTATGTTTCCTGTATAACCTCATCGCATCCGTAGTTAAATTATGAAAAAAAGTGTGGAAGGCACAGAACACTGAACATCTGTTTGCCTATAATAATACAAAGTA
This sequence comes from Aporia crataegi, assembly GCA_912999735.1. Classification (NCBI taxonomy): domain Eukaryota; kingdom Metazoa; phylum Arthropoda; class Insecta; order Lepidoptera; family Pieridae; genus Aporia; species Aporia crataegi. The sequence continues at coordinate 7,419,343 of OU538736.1, forward strand.
CATGTTCGATTGAATCTGTGTTCACTTGTTTTCTATGTTGTTTAAGATACCACAGCTCAGACATTTTCATTCAATATTTACTAGATTTAAAGTTCTGTAGTAAGCAACAGTAGTTTTACTATTATGGTTGTGAAGGCTAAATATCCATTTAATAAACGTTAAATTAATTATCCAGTCATTACTAATAATTTATGACTAGATAGAATGTGGTTATAATAATGTAAAAGTTGATTAAAGTAGAAGTTTATTAGATTATGGTAAATAAAAAGGAAGTTTTCCTTTTTATTCACGCACACAGAGGCCCACTTACATATGTTTTTGTGGCATTTCCCATGTTTGTATGCAGGATGAGCCATAATAGGACTGTATCAATATGATATTGCAGATGTCAGCAGTGCTTATTTTGCTACTCTTGTTTGTCGTTTCCCAAAACAATCTCTATATTATATTTTCTATTTTTTTGAACAAAAAATTAATTTTATTACCTACATGATTAAATCTTATGACTAATAAATATTCAATTTACGATGTATTGTTCGCTTCTTTAAAGTCCTAAGTCCCCTGGATGGGGCAGAGTACGTCAACAGTACGTCTCCATTCCGCTCGGTCTTGAGCTACGCGCTTTACTTCGCTCCATGTCATGCCAACTGCCCTCGCCTCCGCGGTGATCGTCCGCCGCCAGGATTGCTTAGGGCGGCCACGTTTTCGCTTTCCTTGAGGGTTCCAGTCTAAGGCTTGCCTCGGTATGTTGGGAATCCCTTCGTAGCGTGTGGCCTATCCAGTTCCACTTGCGACGCTTGATCTGGTGGTCAATTGGAGTCTCGCCGCATCGTTCCTAAAGATCCAAGTTTGCGATCCTCTCTGGCTGACACCCAAGATACACCGAGAATACGGTGAAGGCAGCGGTTGATAAAGACCTGGAGCCGCTGCGTGATGTCCTTACTGACCTTAGCAATAATATATATAACAATATATTATCACATTTCCAAACTTTGTGGAAGGTGCGCTGTCACTTCTTTAATTTTATTTTGTAATAAGTAGTTTCAACAAATATAATTTACTATAATATAATTTTAATAAAACGATTTGGTGATGAAGCATAGAATAAAAAATATTCAAGTAAATCAGAAAAGTTAATTACAATCGCAAGTAGATGAAAGATTCACGCAGGAAGAATTCACTTTTAAAAGTAAAATCCGATCCATTAAAATAACGAAGCATTAATTAAAGTGCATAATTCTTGCAAAGTTATACAAAAGCATGGTGCAGCTGTACCGTCGCGTTCACAAAACAGTTGCAATTGAACACATTAATAGTGGGTTTATTGCAAAGCGCAGTGCTGATATTAAAGTGATAACTTAGGGTATATTGCAGGTCAGCTGCAAGGACCGGGATACAGTGAGACTGAACCCGAATTTCTCGCACCGCTCGAGAATAGTACCGTAGCGATGGGACGGGATGTACACTTCACGTGTACTGTCAATCATCTCGGAAGTTACAAGGTAATTTTTTTGATATATTAGATTCTGAAAAAGTACGGTCATATAATATGAAATAATGAAACTCATGGTAACATAGATATATGTATAATTTTTGTTTTATTTTTTCCAAATGTTGAGTGCATGTATACGAATCCAGTTATATTTTCAATGCACAATGTAAGAGTTCTTTAGTCTACTTGTTTATAGTTTATTTTAATTCGAAGTTTACAGATTCGCACCGGATAGATATATTAGAAAAAATATACTTTTCTACAGACGCGAAGTTTTTATCGACTGGTGTGATAGAGCTAGTTTCTAACTAAGAGAAGTCAATGGTTTTGTTCGCGTAGATATTGTACTGTGTCACAATGGAGTCTAAAGTTTTACGTAAACACTATCCTTGAAATAATGTTAATTGTATACATATAAGCTTTGAATGTCTTTCTTATTGACGGAGACATTGTATGTACCTATAGTAAATGTATAAAAAAAGGTTTAAAGTAGTTTCAATTTTCGAATTTGACAGACAGAAAATATAGAAATGTAAATAATGTTAGGATAGTGAGTACATGTTAAGGATCGCGTAGATGATTAGAAATACGATAAAATCCATATTATAGAGGAAGGATCACAAAGAAATTTTCAGGCACTTAGAACCGAATGAAATCGTTATATCACTTAAAGAATTATAATTTATGGAATATCTAACATTTGTTATACCCATACCCCACTAGGGGACACGGGACTTCACTGTTTCACTTTTTCACTCTTACTAAAATTATAGTAATTTTTTGCTGATACTTCATTTCACTTTATATTTTATTAAGTGTTTGATATATATCTCTTTCAAAGCTAGAATATTATAATATCACATTTCTCTGAATTTTATGTTTAGCGTCTACTTTATTAAAACCATTATTATAAAGACCAAAAGATTTGTATTTTTTATTTGTGAAATAATAAACTTTTAAATTCCTAGACCGATAAATTATTTTTCACGTTAGCTCTTTCTGAGTGTCATAGGTATATATCATGTATGTCCATGTAGTCAAAGTTCCAAGTTAAGATTAGTAAATCAATCAAATTAACAATATGTGAATGACATTGTAGGTGGCCTGGATAAAATCAGATACAAAGACCATCCTAGCGATCCACACTCATATGGTGAACATCAATCCTCGCCTGTCAGTCTCACACAACGGGCACAATACTTGGAAGCTGTACATTCATAATGTCGAGCCCAAGGACTCTGGGACTTATATGTGCCAAATCAACACCGACCCGATGAAGAGTCAGGTAAGTTGGAAGTTTTAAAGTATATATTGTTGTTTTGTTTATATTTTAGGTATAATGACTAGAAGTTGTCTTTAAGTTTGCACGTAGAGAGGACGAAAACGTTATTTTAATATTTTTATAAAATAATTGTACTGTTTTACAATTTCGTATAAGTATAACTATTTTGTCATAAGGTTTTAAATATATTTCATTGATAAGAAACTCTGTAAATTAACGAACAATTTTTTTATTGCAATGTTTCCCATAAACTAATTTCAATATCAAAAACCGGTTTTAAAACCATATCATAGTAATCAGGGTGTAGAGATATTTTAATATTTATGAAAAGAATTATCAAAGTTAATAAGTTTTAACCAGTATATTAATATATGTCTCTGCTAATAAAGAGCAATGAATTTTCATATATTTCGTTTTTAATTAAAATTTATATCGTTAACTTTATTAATAAAGGTGAATGGCTTATTATTTGAGGAAATTAAAGAAAATTTCACGAGAATTAATAAGCATACTCGAACTGAACGGTTGAAAGATTTTTCTTACAAGACTTGTAAAAGTATTGAAGTAGGCTTTTTGTATTTCATTTCTCTATGCTAATGTAATTGTTCGATGTCGAGCTAGCGGAGAATTATTGTCGGGGCACTTCTCATGATTGTCGATCCTTTTAACATTTTAAAATGATGCATCTTGAATTATTCTTACTAGAGATCGATTAAAAATGAGCTAAATTTATAATATATATTATGTAGCCAGCCTTCCAAACACGCGGCAATATTTATTTGCTTCTGCATAGCGAACATTAAAAAGAATACACTCGAGAACCTATATGTTAAATACAAATACCTCATGAATGGATGAAAAGATTTTTATTAACTAAAGCTAATCTCTATCTGTATCGCTTTCAAAAAACCAAGCGTATTGAAAACGATCCATTCTTTTAGGAGCTACAATGCACAGATAGACATACTGAACCATCAAACTTATAGAACCCCACTTTTTGCATCATGGGTTAAAAAATAATTCTATGAAACAAGTCTTCATGGGTTATAAATAAAATTTATGCCTTTCTAAAGCTTTTTGTAAAGTTTTTATGGGTTTTAATAAAGTCATTTATTACTTTTGAAGAGGAACCCGTTTCGTTTATATTGAATTTAACTAGGCAGCTATTTATGTTATTAAATTCAGTGCTTAAGAAATTTAAAAAATTAGTAAAGTTATTAGGTACATCCAGGTTCTTTGCATCACGAGTAATCATATTAAAATTTATGCAATATAGACGATTCAACGCCGCGCCGCCTTAGATATTAATATTTAATTTTCTTCTATCGATTTTTTTATTACGATACAATATGTTGAAATGTAAAACGTGATTAGAATTAGTTTCATATAACTCAGAAGTATTGTCTGTTTTTACTGATTCTTTGATTTTAATATAATTTTAAAATTTAACTTATATAGTAAATTCAATTTAAATCCTGCAGTTATAAAACAAAAGATTCCTTCGAGTTCAAAAAGTAACATGAAAAATATAAGTCTAACACTGTGTTGTGAGAGCGCTGAATCCAGGATTCAAATCCGGGAAGCAAATATTTCGGTTTGAAACATACCTGTACCAGCGTTGTACGCTGACTGCATCAGGAAGAGGTATTCACATTGTGAAGAAAATTTTCAATAAAACAGATGAAGAAATGTGCTCATCCAACCCATAAGGTTACGGGATTTCTCTTAAGATTTGTATGGGATAAAAGTAAAACAAAGCTGGAGTTAATGGTAAAACTCAATGTTCGTCCTTCAAAATGTCATGTAATCATACCATTACACAAGTTGGCGTATTGTTTAATATATTCCGAGAAAACGTCGTTTTACACAAATCTCACGCTAAATTTCAAGCATCAAAAAGTTTTTCGTGCAGAATTGTACTTTGATATCACTTTACGTGTGAAAGTACAAAGAAACGTGCATTTTGTGCGACTTGTTATTTAGAAATTCCGAATGTAGGGCAAAAAATAATTGAGCCTTGAAAAAAATATTTTTACTTTTTGCGCTTTTTCACTATATTTATGCAATAAGTGAAGGTTTTTGCCATCCGATCAAAAAGAAAGAGAAATAAAGTCAAGAATTTTAATTTTGTGCAATGATAAATTAAAACTTAAATTATCAACAACATATTTTAAAGTAGGTACTTATCTACGTAATATTACATAATATGTAAGTAATATTATATATAACATTTTTATTTTGCACCTGTTTTTATTTAACATACATAAAATTTATGTCATTGAAATCGCACTTATTGAATAATGATGGTTACTGAACTTTTTGCTTAACTTACATATACATACCCATAATTATTAAAGGTAATATTTAAAAAGGAATATAACAATGCGTAAACAGCAGGTACAAAACTATACTTCGAGGTTTTGGTTTTTGAACTTTATAAACTTTGAAAGTTGTTCTCAGTATTTTGCACAATAAGCTTTCCAACTTGATTAAGAATTTAAGGTAGATAAATCTATTATCTCAATCAAATTAACTCAGATAAACGTTGTTAGGAAGAGTTGTTTAAAAGTTTTAAAATTAATTAATTTAATAAATTTACCAATTTTGTTTTTATAAGATTTTTTCCACACGTAGGTGAATCTAAGAAAATGTTTTAAAATTTTTATTTTATTATTCCCCTAATTGTTGTTACATTTTTCTACCTAATTATAGATGTTCATTAGAACCAGCGTCTTATTTTCTACAAAGATAAAACATCTCACTTTTCTATACATCCTAAGCCCAATTAAAAACAAAAGGCGATGTTCAAATTACAAAGACACCGACTTAAACAGAGTGACCTTTGAAAGTTCCACAGTGACCTGCGCGAGACGGCTCGACATTTATTAAGTTATTTACCTTTGCGGTGTAACATTGTGACAATAGCGAGGTACGGTCGCTCACGGAATTTTGTGAAGGAATGCAAGCATTTGCTAAGGGCTGGAATGTGACCACGACATCTTCATGCGAAACAAGTTTCAGGCTGTAACGCTCTCTCGTTTACGGGGAATGGCGCGATTAACATACGTGTTTTGTCGTTCATTTTAATGCGGGAAGTATTTTATTTTCACGTTTACCGCACTCCTAAGTTTTGTAATATTTATCTGGCTTAAGTATACACTCAAACGTTTATACTAAGGTCCCATTGTGACACTAATTAGAGACATTACTTTCTAAAGCATTACTTTTTTATTTTAATATGATTGAAGTTACGTATAATAATATTAAAGTACCAAATTGCTTTTAAGTAGACATTTTACGTTCATGCAATTAATGTAAATAGAATCCCATCCATACACCAACACAGTTTCATTGATAATTTTCTTTCTCTTTATGTGTTTCGACCTCATAACTCGAACGACAGCACGTTAAACACCAACCATTTAGCCATTGAGGCAGATTTGTACCTTTTAAAGTCACTTTTTAGCCGATGGTCTATATGGCTACTCAGCATTATGTGACAAATACTGCGTAAGATTATTTAGGTGAATACGTGGTATAATGATATTTTGATATACGGCTTCTTTGTATATAAATCAAGATTTTATTGTAATATTTAGTTAGATGGTAATTAGTATGAGGTCGACATTACCTAAGTAATAAACTTTATTACTCTACCTCATCTTTGCACACTGCAACAGTCTACATATTATTATAATAGACTAAATATAAATAAATTAATATTAACTGAAGAAATTTCAGTTATTGGATAATGTAAGAAAAATAAATGGTCACATTTCTTAGCGGAGTTATTTCTTTGTACAATTACTGTGTTAAATGTCGGTATTTTATTTATATAAAAGGGACTGCTCGTCTTATTCACCCGCACCATATTTGCTTAGGTTGAGTAACAACGAAGCGGCGAAAAAAGGCCTTCTTTATATTTGCTCGGGCTCCCAACCAACATTTGTTAAGTGTTGCTTTTACAATTTGAGAGTGCCCGCACAATTACACAAGTATTCAGTAAAAAGATGTTGGGGAAAGCGGAAACTTGAATATATAAACGCTATTTCCTTTTTTTAAATAACTTATGCTACCGAATCCTCTCGTGCAACGCAGGTTTCGTAAAGGGAAAGAACACAATTAACATTCCTTCTGTGAGCGAAAAATGTTTGAAAACTTTTTATTTGCCAACAATGGCTGTATACGATGTTTTAATTCGTTTATTTACTTGTTAAATGTTTAACAGGAAGTAAAATTACTAAGATGATTAGACTTGTACATTTTAAAGAATTTCTTTGATCAATTTAACTTGAATAAAATTCTCACTTTTGAAATAAATACGTTTATCCAGTTACATTGTATTGAATAAAAATTTAGATTATGATTGTTAATTAATTATTCTAAGTCAAAAAACTATGTCGAGCTGAACCGACTGCCTATTAACTATTGCGTGCACATCAGTTCTTCATCGTTATATTATCTTATCATTAGGTATATGACCACTCAGCAGCTGTGACACAGTCCAATACTATATCACATTATTTTATTTACTTGTGTTATATTATAATACAGACATTTTTATCTTATGTAAATAGAAAATATGTAAAGGTTCTACGTAAACAACACTGCAATTTACATATTATAATTAATATTATACATATCCAATAAATTAATCTGATATCACTATCAAATCAACGGGGCAATCAAATAAATATTAACCTACTAATTGTTTTTGCTCGTTGACACCGAACTGTTGACAGAGGCGGTGATAGACGATCTTTTTCCAACCCTTTTTCTCGTTTGGACCGCTCATGGCTACGCATTGTAAATATGCCAATACATCAAACTTTTTAACCAAGCCGCGTCAGATTTAAATATAACACGACCCTAACGACATTTTGATATTGCGGTTATCTTTTGTTAGTCAATACAACCTATTTACATATAACCTATATAAACGTAAAAGATCAATCAAAACTCAACTCAGGATTTAAAAAAAAATATGAATTGCATCCATAAAAACTATAGATACTTCATTTAAATATAGCATAGATAATACATAAGCTTACATATCAACAGTTTTTCTAAATTTATCCTAAAACTGATAGGAAAGACATTTTTTAACAGTCAAGTGGGTGATCGGTTTTCTGTGTCTACCCAACTGATACATTTGTACCCAAGTTTCAAATCTATGGTCTAACATGCAGACGCCTGATCGTTTCACTTAGGAATGAGGCGGTATAAATGACCATGTAACTTCTAATTATACATTTATGTAACTATGAATACATTAGTAACTACTGTCATATATGTGATAACCAATCAGTTGTAGTGTAATCAGTTCTTAGAAATCCAATAAGCTCTAAACACACAAGTTGATTAACAATCGATCCTAATCACAAACATTTGATGACTCAAACAAAGCTATCTGAAAATAATTGCAAACCAAGCGCCAACTTTGGATGTATCAGACGGTATCGATTTTGTGGGTATATTTAGCGAATGTGTTTCCAAATTTAATGTAAGTAGTTACTTAGGTTGCGGAGCGGATCTATAAGGGTATATTTAAAATAAACCTTCAGTCGGCTGTTAGCGCTGAAGGGTATTTTCAATATGGGTAATTTCGCCTGAAACACAAATACTTTAGAAGCTTTATTGCATACTCGAGGATTAACTGGGTATGAGCGTTGAAAAACGACTAAAGTAAGCTTCAGTTGCGTATAAAACTCATGGCATTTTATCTTAATTACTTCGAAATCTTTGTGCGAGAAAATCTCTACCCTTATGTTGTCCATCGTCGCGTAACTTTATGTGCGGATTACTTTTATGACCGGGATTAAGGTCCTTTGCGAATGTTTACGGCCGAAATCGGCCCATCTGTACCTACTATAGATGCTCGATTTAATATCACTAAGACTTGTTTTATTTCCCTCGGGTAAGTGTTTTAATGAAACAAATAATAATGTGTGAGGAATACTATTTTTCTGTAGCATCTTTTCGTTGAATATGCAGAAAATTTAGAGGATACTACACATCTACTACCTAATTAACATTTATATTTTTAAATTAATAAAAAATATAACAAACAACTATTATCTTAACAACTGAATTATCATTGATGTTATAATTAGTAATAGTTAAATCGAAAGCGATGTCTTTGTTTTAGCGTTTGAACCACAAAGTCAATAAAGATAAACTTTTATGTATAATACCTACAGGTTTTGTAAAATATCTTTAAGATATATGTACAATACCTAATTCTAATTACACCTATAATCTAGTTAAATGTTATCTACTGGTTGTTTATAATAAAATATAAAAGTTCTCTTCTTTAAAAGAAATGAGTGATGAAGATGGAATACTGAACACGTAGCCCATTCTACAACTTATTGCTCTCTATAGGAATTTTTAAATAGGCTTGTGTATTGAAGATCGACGCATGGAGTAGAGACTTCATCTTTATATTATGTACATACATAATAACAAGACAAACCTAGATAGTAGGTTCAAATGGACAAAGAAATACAATAACTATTGTCAATATTATAGGAATTCGAAAGGAAATTTAACGAAATTCATTGATATTTGAAACATCACTATTTCTTATTGATAATATTTTATGTCTATCACTTCAGAAATATTACAACATTATAGAGTATTTGACCGATGATTTTGACCGCCTCCTTGGTCTAGTGGTAAGCGCGTAAGCGTTACAACCGAGAGGTCCTGGGTTCGATTCCCGGTGGAGATAAAAAAAAACTCAGTCTGGCTGGACATAGAAGGCTGATCACCTACTTGCGCCTAAAAGAAAAAATCGATCAGTGAAAAAGATGTGAAAAGCATCTGCCCCATACCCCACTAGGGAACTAGGATTTTTTTCACTTTATAGAGTATTTATTCGACCCACGTTACCTAACGACCTGAGAAGCCGAGATTACTAAAGTGCTTCATGCTTGGCACTGTAAACACATTCTTCAACACATAGTTGTCTTCCCTAACGTTATGTTACACTTTAGCTAAGGAACCCAAGGAATTTAGCAGAATAGTGAAAGGAATCCTATCCTTGGCCTCGTTTATGATATATTTAGCATCAATAGAAGACAAAGGAGTTAGTTTAAGGAATTCTAACGATGCATAGTCTCGCTTAAGATTTATTTCAGCCTAGTATCAGTTGTAATTTATAATATACTTATGGATTCGATGTTATAAGGTTGTCCTACATACTGATATTATTACGAAGAGTGAATTATTTATATGATTGATTCTAAAATTATTTCCATTATGTTATATATATTATATATCTTTTTATGATTATAATGATAAGAATGCATTCAAAAAATGATGTGTCAAACTTCATAAATCATTTGAAGATTTGGTTTATCATTCAGTGTGTATTGCCCGGAAGTTCCTGAGTTAGATTAGTACTAGAGGAAACAACGTATCAGTTTCCTGGCAGTTTGGATGGTCATCCATTATTATATTATAATTTTAAATAGAAAAGTGAAATCCCTTTAATCTTGTGTGGGGCAAGGGGCAGACATATTTCTGTGTCTTGTTTCACTGATTTCTTATAAGCAAGAAGCCTTCGGAAACGTTCGGTAAAAGCTTCTGCTCAAGAATTCATCAAGAAATCAATTTTTTGTTTCCTCAAGATTCGAACCCAAAACCGCCGCTGCAACAGAAGATGCGTAAACCACTTAGCTGCGGAATTCAAAACAGAGGTAATCTACTTTTGGACCGTTAGTAAAAATAATTCCCAATTTTCACGTGCAGGTTTAGTACAGAAATAACAATCTCGACCCGATTTCCGATACTCAAAGCATTAAAACGGAGCATAAAAGTGTTCCGCACACAATAAATGGCGACATCTTGTGTCAGGTGTGAGGTAAGGATCCTTATAAAATGGCAAATAGTCGGCTTAAAACGTACCTGTAGCTTAAGAGTTGTTCACTGTCAATTCTTTGTTACAAAAGCCGTTAATATTTAACTTACTCTCATTCTTAGATAGAAATAAGACAATTATTTCTCGTTACCTTAATGGCACGGGGTTGGCTCATTTGTGCGTCGTTACTGAACATATTTTCATTCAAGCAAGTAAGTTATCAGTAACTGTGTCGCCCAAATAAAATATTTGTTAATAGTCTTACAGAGTCTCCGAATACAATACCTTCTGGGTTACATAAGTGCAATCAATTCATCAATGGGGACATAGAAAGGGCCTCTCAAAATGAAATTGTATTCTTTAGTTTTCCCGGCAATCAAACCCACTGGGCTGTACGCATGTTAGATGCGTGACCAACTGAGCTACATTTTCAGTAGAAAGTAATAAAATACGATGTTTTAAAAAAGGTAGGGCAGTAGCTCCAACAATGTAAAATGTTTTTCTACACCGTCTAAAAGTGAAAAATGTTTAAAGTATGTGCTGTTAGTCAAGTTAAGCTTGACTGATGTGTTAAACTGTCTAGTTGCATTTCGGATGTCGGAAATACAGTTAACAGCCGGTAATCACATTAAAACATTCGCTTTTAGTTTACTTGTCGTTATTCTGTTCTTTTTATGTTTTGGTGTTGACTTCTGGATTTACTTTGCGGGTTTTTCTTAGAGACGAACATCAGCATGAGTGCCTTAGGAGGGACAGAGGGTCCTGAAAGCACAAGGCCAAGAGGAAAGGAACGCAGGAGGAGGTACACTCGCCTCTTGCCTTCTCCTTGATGATAACGAAGCTAGCCAGCTTAACTGTAGAGGCCGCGGTAGAATGCGTGAGCGAGCCCGTGTGCTCTAAGAACAGAAAGGCGTGATGTAACCGAGGTGGTTTTAGTGAGTATTCTTACCCGGCGCTCTGAATAGCAGAGAGCTAACCTGGAGTGAGTTGAGTCTCACATATCCACGCATCCCCAAGTGATGCGGGGAATGCGTAAACTGCATTTCCACCTTGGAGAACAAAAACAAAAAAAAAAGGAGGGACAGAGGGTTGGAATTGTCTTCTGTCTATATCCTCCCGTACTACATAATATATGCACTATGTGTCAGACAGTGCTATTTCCAAGTCGTGTGTACTAAACTTCAATCAACTTCGTTTGGAATCGGTCACATACCTACTCCCCTCGATGAAAATATTAATTATCTTATTGTTAGAAAATATCAATTTACCATAAAAAAATAATAATAGGAACCAAACTTAACATAGCATACACGTCATCCAATGACATGCCTGTTTACTCAAAATGTACAACGTAATAATACGATTTTTACTCGTATTATTACGAAATAATTATAACATCATCATATGCATTATCATAATATTAATATTTAAATAAAAATATATAGATTTTATTAACGCGAGTACCTGTAAAATAATTTCCATAGTATTTTACTAATTTAATTTATTAAACTTTATACATTGTTCGTTTAGATGAAATAACATTTTCATCTAAACGAACAAATTTGGTAAACGCATATATCAGTATATTTTGGATAGGTATCTGGTTCTACTGATTAAGATGAAATTGTGAGTTAAGAAATGGTATTGCGTTTTATCTTGGACACTTTATATAATTAATTTACACTTATTGTAAAAATATAGATGTATAAACTATATTTTATATATGGAAATGCATTTTAACCTCATACAAGATTACGACCTGACTTGAGAAATGTTTCACCTACGAAACAAATGACTCACTTACCTGTTGATGCCTTTTCGGCGACGTGACTTGGGGACTCCTGCCATCAATCTCACGTTTTGATCGTTATGCTCGAATATGGCTTTAAGGTAAGTTTCAGCTGTGTTATCTTAAACTAAAAACCATCATAAATATTAAACCCATAGTAAAAATTCAACGTATTTTCTAACTTTTGAAATTTAAAAAAGCTAGAAGCGTCCATGAATAAATTTTATTCTGGTTTTAATTATTTTGTCTATCTACCTATCTATTCATAAAAGTATGTTTTGTTTTCCCTGTACATAATAAATGTGTAGTGGATATGTGTTTAAATAAAATGCAAATATGGTTTTAAAATTGTTAACGCTTAAATATTCGCAGTTCTTTATTAGTGCGGCTAGTGTTAAACAATAATGTGATATATCTAATAATAATATCTATACGTGATAATCTTTAGTTTTTATTTTAAGACAAGATTTTTTTGTCTTTAGTATATAATATGTCAGCACTATAAATATATATAAAAATTTCGTTTATTTCAATAATCATTTACACAGCAACTACGGAGACTACCCGTAAGTAGTCTAAGCGACACTTGTGTTGAGCTATAGAGCTATAATTTTTATTTATATATTTAAAAATTGTATTAATTAGTGTTAAAAATAACATAAATATTTAGTTTAAAAATCTAGGTGATTGGTCTGTTTGCATCGATTGTTGCAAACTGTTTGCATAGAGTTTTGTATCACAAACATTTGCTATCAACTTATTAAAGTTAGTATTTCGTTTTGCAGTGTTTATATTGTCAGATCATGATTCTCTCACTCCGAAGTCTGCATTTGAGATTTGCATAATTTATGCGACGCAACGCAGCCATTCTCTAAAAGTAAATACTAGCCAAGGGCTATCACTAACTTGGAAGTTGCTTTTACGTTACGTTTTGTTTTTTTTTTTAAATATATTAAAATTAGGTGATTGTCAAAAACTTAAGTACATTCTGTCAAGCAAAAATCTGGTAAGCCAAGTATCTCCATACGAGTTAGATATGTGTGTGCGTGAATCTTCACACTTACTCATTATCAACTTATTTACCTTATACGACAAATTATAAACAATGTTTCTTCTCAACGTTCAATTGGAGGTTACGGAATTTTATTTATAAAAAATTTACCGTAAAAGTCTAAAAATACCAGTTTTTGAAAAGGAAATTAAATTAAATAAATGAAAAACCGTCAATTGTTACATAGCAATACCCAAATTAATTAATTATTTAAAGATTTTTCAAAAACTGTATTTATTGTACTCGTATGTTAAGCAACTAACTTTTCAGATTTAAGAGTTAAAATTCGAAACCGGAACATGAAACAATGTAGGTAAATATATGAGAAAAAACTGAAAATGCTGAAATGAAAAAAATGCACTTTCAATATCAAAGTTGTAATTTTGCATCGTTTACATGAACTATAATAAATGTTAAAAGAATGCGTCTGTAAAACGGAGGATATAATTAAAATTTCGTGTAACTGCGAGTACGGAAACACAAAGTTCAGAGTTAGCTCTGAAATGTCGCTAAAATTATAACTGCATATTATTTGAAGAGAGAATGTGACCCATTCAATGGTGCTCGGGCTCCACCCGCTACGCCCGAAAGGAATTTTATCAAAGCACTACCAACTATATATACATTCCACGATTTTCTGTGAAAAATACGAGTACAATTAGAAAATATTTGATGTTGGAATTCTCTTTGAAAAACATATTTTGTAGCTTTCTGGAACATAAATATGCCCTTCGTTATTCTAACTAATATGTTTGAAACCTTATTTCTCTAATGACTTCGATAATGATGATGAGATCTTAAATATTACAAAGGGCACTTTTATCCTAATTTTTCACTTTTAGCACATGGTACTTAACTAAAATTTTACTGTTATATTAAACTTAAGTCCATTTTAAATGTATGTAAGTAGTTTTATATTCTCTCTTTTTGAGGCTTAATACATATATTTACTTCTAATTAAATTCTATATACGATCATATATGCAAATTCTTTAGGTATACCTAAGTGTAGTAAGGATTTTTAATTTTTGTAATACATAAAATAAATGGACACGCGAAATATTTCGAAAGGTGGCTCGTCCCTGGAATTTCGTCTGTCTTCTTTGGATGCCTTCATATTCAAGTCATATCTCACAAGCTTGAATATTCAAAAAGTATGCATTTATATGACAACTTAGTCTAAAGTAAGAATTGTTTTTGAAAACTTTAAATCAAAGTAAGTTAAAGCTTGTTAAGATGTCTAGCGACAATGTAGAAATGTCTTTCCTATGCCCTAACAGGGCTACGTACCAAAATATAATGAAAAATATATCTTTATTTATGAACTGGTTTTTGTATATTTGAATCCGGCTTCCAAATGAAGCACAGATTTGGTTCTCTGGGTGGTTTAATGTGATCCGTATCATTTCACGCGCGAGTGGCTCAGGCTAATGTAACCAACTGATCTTTGATCGTGTTTGCTCTTCCCTATTTACTGAAGCGACTTGCTTACATTTTATTTGGCTTTTGAATTGAAAAAACTAAAATAGCTTAAGCTTTGATTTGTTTGACGAGCCCTTTTGATCCGGCTGCTAAATAAAATATTTAATAAGTTTCAAATATTTAATTTATTATAAAACGTGTAATCGCGAAACTATACGCCAATAAATGTTTCCCTCATCGGGCATTTGTATCAATAATAAACATATAATTTATAAGTATAGTACAAAAATAATGTAAAATCTTTTACAATACATACTTATCAAAATCATTATCTCATTTCTCTATAAAGTTGATTAAGTCAAATATTTATAAACTAGACGATTTACAAATAGAACAAACGTTTAACTATGCCGCAGTAATGGAAACGTGTGAGTAAACAAGTACAGAAAGTTAGTATGAAACACCAAGTTAGCTCTCATCCCGCGGGAGCGAACGATAATTACCGATTTCCCATTGTTTTCAACTAAAGTCTATTAATTCCAAAACTTGGAGGACCATGAATTATCGGATAACTTTGTTTTGCTTAATTTAGTGCAATTTGAAATGCAGTCATAACCTATACTATATTATATATTCCACATATAATATATTAAGCGAAAAGTAATTTACAAACATGAAGTATCGAAAACTACTTGACTTCGCTGAAGGGATTTTGCGATACAACTGAATTAAGGGTGGTTGAAAGTTATATGAAAGTTCTTTATTAACATTAATAGCATGTAATGTGTTTTAGTTTTTTTACATTGACTCTGGTTGTTTTATGGCCAAAAATACATATGGTATGTAACATACCATATTTTATAAAGTTTTTGTAACATATTTTTTTTCAGATAATGAATTTCTTATCATTGCATCTAATTTTAATAAATTCAGATTCTGAATTCAGATAGACAATTAAGGATGTGTAAGCTAGCCTTAATATTGAAAGTAATATTCTCAATTTAATAGTTATAATACCTAATGTTAAATGATATTAATACAGTACATAAAAATATTTTTCATTTATTAACTTAAAAAATCTTCGTACTGCTTTTAAAAAAAAAATCCATTCTCGACTATCAAAACGTCTTTGCGTACAAAATTTAAACGAAAAGCAATTTCTTTTATTTGTCCTTCCGATACTTATATTATTATTATCTTATAACTATTACGCTTTTCACATCGGTTTTATAACTAAGAAATAATCGAAACAGAGCCATTTTCGAGCGATAAAAGGAATAATAAACCTGACATTACGCACATTATACAATACGCAATAGCAATTAGTAATAAAAATACGCCTCCCAAGATATAAAATAAGCAATACACTTCAAATATAGGTACTTACGTAACGTACATCTTCCCTTCAATCAAGTACAAAGCAAAATGGAATAGCTGTATCAATCTTAGTCACTGTCGACTGCCGAATAATAGCATTTACCGCCACATATTATGATAGGCTACATAAAAGACATACTTGAACGGCCTATGTTAAATATAAGGAAAATATTTAAGAAATATTATTATATTAAAACAAGCTGACTTTGTTTACGTTGAATCAGTTTTTCAGATTATGCATATAAATATAGAAATTTGCAGGCATTAAAAATATCTAATTAAAGTCTTTGTCTTGACCCGAATAGTTATCTATTACTAAACAAAATTTCGTTAAAATCACTTCAGTAATTTTTGCTTGCACAATAAAAATACCTACTACATAATATCATTGGTTTGATATGTATAATATTGTATTCAGGAGCTTGATTATTTTTATTTTTAAAAGAGATTATTTTTAAATATTATGTAAAGAAAACCTGGTTTTTAATTCTGTAACCGGCTGAATTTTGAAATTAAGATGAATAGACATGAATGGTTAAGCAGTTCGAAATATATTTTAATAATATACCGTTTCAAAGAATTAAAGACCAGTAGTGTTTGACTAGATTTTACTAAATCGATGTTCCACACGATTTCACAGTCTGTGCAGCCTCGAGTGACTACCAATTTAGAGTGTCATTTCAGTAAATGCTGAAGTAATTTTAGCTTATTAAATTTACTGTAGTGAATAATATTTATGGTGAAAACCGCATAAATATAGCTACACCATATTACGTCGAGGCGCCATCTTAACAGAATTTAGCTTTTTTGATGTTTCTTCTGCGGAACAATGTAACAAAGACATTAGAACTAGTTGGGTCATAGATTGAATAAGGTTTTTAGTAGTAAGAGAAGATAGTCTTGAATCCGCTGCTCATTTAAAATTATTTGTTTGATTATTATTAAATACTGTGTATGTGTGTGTGTGAATATAATACAAAATATTACTGTGGTTCCTGTGTTTTTCGTGCTTGCATTACCCATATGAGGTCCACTAGACTAACTCCTAATGATGATATCGAAGAAAGCGATACTTCTTCGACATATTATATATAAAAGTCGGAGAAGCAACGCTTTCTAATTATTTTTTATTTATTTTTTATATTAAGGAACTTTTTTAAAATTGTAACAGTACGCATAGATACGAATTAGTTTTTTTTATTTTAGTTACATTATTTTCCAGTGACAGTGACATCCCGAGCAACATAGGCAATTGTCATATTATATGTCTAAAACAAATTCTGCAAGCTCACAAGTTGTGAATAAAAGCTAGTCTATAAAAGCGAGATAAAAGCATGCCATGTTTTACCAAGTCAGACACTGTTATTTACTTATATCTAACTAAAATCATATTTGTCGACTAATGTGAAAATAAACTAGATTTTAAACAACTAGTAGTTTTGCTGGTACATGTTAGCTCCCAGTTAAAGCAAGCGTAAAATAATTATAAAAGAAAAGTAAAATAAGTTCCCATTTTCTGGCTTAGCACTTAATTCTCCTACCTAAGCTAAAATACATTTATGCGGAGAGTGGTTTACCAGGAATTATCCCTACTACCTTATAAAGAATTCTCTGTATTTAAAGAAAACATATTTTTAAATTCTTCTAAGAAAAAAATATTATACGTTTCCTATATCGCTTATTTTGCGGCTTTATTTGCATTTATAGTATTTTATTTAAACAGTTTTATGTTATATTATATATATAGTATCTTGTATTACAGCTTTCCAAAGATCAAATACCTATTTAAATAGGTCAGTTTAAAATATAAGGTGTACATATTAGAATAGTAATTCACGAAAACAATTCTATAACTGACGTCTAAAGTATTGTTTGGGAAAGGAGTATAGTACATTTATAAATATAATTGATTCTTTAAGTAGCTTTCTTTGTTCTCATTAGTGAAAAATTATTTTTCCATAGATGGGGCATTTGTCAGTGGTGATACCTCCAGACATCGCTGACAGTGAAGGTTCTGAGGCGAGTGCCGTCGAAGGAGGATCTGTGGAGCTGAAGTGTCAAGCGACAGGAGTCCCAGAACCCTCTACAGCCTGGAAACGAGAGGGCGGACGTAATATTATCTTTCGGGATGATAATGGAAATGAAGAGAGAGGTACTTATTTGTAGTAAAAACTATGAAACAGATGCACATACAATCGTAGTTTGAAGATTTTCATCGTTTCACTGATCATATTCTCTAAGAATTGGCTTCTGAATCCAAGAAATGAGTAGTTTTTATAATTACGGATTTCTATAATATACTAGTAGACCCCGCGAACTTCGTATCGCGTCAAAGTTCCGAATAATAAAATGTCACCTATAACGTCATTCCATTGAAAATGTAAGAGGAAAATGTTTTTCTTATATTTTATTTTTTCGAAAATTTTCCAAATTTTTCTCTCCGTAAGAACCATCCTTATCCTTCAAGGAATATTATAAAAAATATTTGGCCAAATTGGTCCAGGCGTTGTTGAGTTATGCGCTTACCAACACATTTTGCGGTTCATTTTTATATTATACATAAGCATCCATATCTGGACAATGGTGTTAATACACGATTAGCGTTCCTTGCCCTCTAAACTAAAATATAAATTTTGTTTCCTCGGAAATTGAACCTATGACTAATTAGAACGCATTAAATATCAGACGCACCAGCAAGTTCATAAACAGATATTTAAGGGGAATGAATAGAGTTTTTTATTAGTACTTTTTATTTGGGATTTTCTCCATAATAATTTGATTATTTAAGAGATTAGTTGCACTAATCCCTTTCAACTTTCTACTGACAGTTTATAATAATAAATAAACTCAAAACTACTTGACCGATTTTAATAACGATAAATTCTCAAGGTAAGCTTCTAAAAGTAGGTTTCGATATATGTAAGAGGATTTTAAAAATTGCATTATAAACCTGAACCCTATTGCACGACTATAAGTCTGCAACAGCAAGCCTTTAACTCCATTAATGTACGTTTAACTTTCAAAATGTAATAAATGGTTCTATAAAAACATTTACAGTTTTTTAAAAATCGATTTATTTAAGAATCGTCAATATTTTATGTGAATTAAGAAAAGTTATTTTAACGTTATTTTTAAACAAAATAATAAGTGTTAAGGTAAAATATTAATGAGTGTGAAAAATTATTTGAAAGTTAGCTTTTTAAACAATTATTTAAATTGAAAATGAAAGCCAAGTCCGCTTTCGTTTCAATGTAACGTATTTTAAAAGCTATCGAAACATTTCTCACTCGAAATATGTTTCACTTGGCAACTGTGAGTAGGTATTAAATCATCGCGTATTACCTATTTTATAAAGAAAATCGAACCGAAGTATGGCATACACGTTCTATTCAATAAATCATTCGTGTCTTTCCTTCTCTTACGAATTTCTTATTCAATTTCATTGTGAACGATAATACGTAATAGTCGTTCATATTAAAAGCAGGACATAAACTTCGATTTTCTTTTGAATTCTATTCACATTGAGGGGATCCTACTAAGTGGTAAAAAAGAAACAAGACTAATTTTGCATTCAAAGCCCGCTCGAAGCGGGCGCAGGTGCCAGCTCGGTTAAAACATTGGAGTTTTATGGGATTTATTAAGATATTGGAGCGAACATCTCAAATACAATATAAATAGCAAGCCTTTAAACGAAGTGCACAATTCAAGTATCAATTATTTTAAGGCTATATTTACTAGTAAAGTAGATGCAGGTATATAATTCTGATTTCAATCCCCATTAGAATTGTGATTCTTTCATTCACAATTACAGTATAATAGACTTTAAAGCGCAGACTTTGTTTTCCATTTTGGAAAACGAGAAAAAAAATCACCGAAGTGTCTTTAAAACCGTTAAATTTTTAATTAATTAATTCTATTAAGAAATTGAAACACGGACAAAAATGTTTATATTATAACGGGTTACGGTATTTCATATTTAGAGAATACAACTGAACAAATAATATTGTAATTTATCAAGTTCTCAAAAGAGTTTTATATTCCGAAAAAAATAATAATTTGCAAAAGTAAGTGGTCGTAAAGTTGCCTTCATTTCCTTGCCAACCGTTTTGAAAGAACTCGATTACTGTTCAAACAATGTGATGTGGCAATCCGAGATTCGGTCAGGAAATTAAATGAAAAGCCGAATGAAAAGGCATGACGAACTTGTTATCTTAGTTGTCCCTAAAGGCACGACCTCGCATTAATGGGCAGGTTATTTTAACATACGCCCTGCTTAATCGTTTGTAATCCCCTATCTAAATGCATACTTAATATGGTTAACACTAGTCCTTAGTATTAACGATATTTCAGATTGTTTTATGAATTCCACCCGTTTTGTTTGAGCCATTACGCGTAAACAAAAGAGTTTCGGCTGCGGGCAATAGTAACCGAGTTATGGAGGCGAGCCCTTTATATAAATTGGATGTGTACACTTTAACCGATGATGCCATTAGCAATTATATTATGGTCGGTCAGTCAGTAATATTGTGAGGTAAAAGTAGAATTACAAACACAATTAGGTTATTATACGTGTACAATTTCGAGCTAATCAGTTTCAAATTTAATTATAGACTGAAAATTTATTCGATTATTATAATTGCAATATTTTTACACGCGACGTATGCTCACTGCTTATGTAAGTTTAAGATTAGTGAATTCCCGTGTCCCCTGGGGTGGTGTATGGGGAAGATTGCATTGCACATATGTTTCACTGATCGATTTTTTCTTTAGGGGCAAGTAGGTGATCAGCCTTTTATGTCCTGCCAGACCGAGTTTTTTTTATATCCACCCGGAATTGAACCCAGGACCTCTCGTATCGCTTACGCGCTTACTACTAGTGACTAGACCAAGGAGGCGGCCAACTAACTACTAAGATTTAAATATTTGGTATTAGTTATATTTTAAGCTTACAGCAACTCAAACGATACTCATTCCTAATGACTAGGTACTCGTCACATCACAGCATCGCTGATATTATTTAATAAATTAAGGCCATTAGAAGGAACATTTTATATCCTTATTTTATGCAAAAAGAGAAAGGGATTAAACTGTAACACTTACATAATATATTATACAATAACTGGCAGTACAATCTTATGCGACTTATATAAGCGAACTGCATACTAAGTAAAAAATTAAGTCTAAGTTAAACAGATTAAACAATAAAAATCTAATTAAGTAAAATTTAATGAAGTTTAAATAAAAAAAAACTATTTGAGGCTTTATATAGCATGAAAGTTGACAAAAAGACGTTGTAATTACTCTGCCTAAAACGAATAGAACATCATGAGAAAGATGTAATTAGGCTGTGCTTGCAAAACAACAAGAAACATTAAAACGATTAATGTAAATACAATTAACCCCCTACAATATTTACATGGAAGTGTCACAAATTCGTAATATAATCAAGGCGAGTGTGTGATTAGTTAATTAGTTATCTCGTGACGCGGAGCCTGAAGGCTGTAGCAGAGTTAATTAAGTCACTTATTACAAAACATTGCTTAAGATCACTAAGTTGCTTTAAACTTTATTCATACTGAATTTGAATGCGAACGAGAAAGTTTCTTCCCGGTGTTGACAACCCGTTTGTTGTTACAGAGAATATATTGTAAGTAACGGATTTGTGTTGACTATCTTATAAATAATAATATCGAGATAATAATATTCAAGGGTTCATTTAGTTAATAAATTACTAAGTAAGCAAGGTCATTAACTGTCTTTTTATTTCATTACATGTTAAAGGACTTTTCATAACGAAACTCTATTAAAACGGTTCTCGTATATTTCAACATTTTAACGGAAAAGTATTTCAAAGAAAACAGCGGAGTTTCACATAATTGAATCGGGAAACAATTAGCTTTCGGGCAATAATAACATGGAGTTGAGGGGCGAGTGAGTAACAAGTTGCCAACGACACAGCCCAACTTTATATACCGTTAATAAAACAATTTCATACAGGCTCGGATATTGTTCCAGTTAGGGCAAGTGTACATGTTTTATGGCCGAATAATTGTTTATAAGGAACGCTTTTGGCCACTTGAAAACTGCTCGAGTTTTATTGCTAATAGTTTCTGTAAGCCCGACGACTTTAATTGAACTGAGGCTAGAAAAGTTTACTTGAACATTTATAACTAATTTATTAGTTAACAATTTATTTATTAACAAAAAACTTATAACCAGAGTGCAATCTTATTTTTAATCGAATCCTACAAGAAGTTTAGAATAAAATTCTGAGGAGAAATTATTTAATTATATGCCTGCAACAAAACATAATTTTTTTTTTACATCAATTAATAAAGTTTTTATAGAAGAGGCGAGATGAGTAAAAACGAGCAAATGGTGAAAGAGATACAACGAAAATGCTAACATAAATTATAACAAGTATTTAAATGTATTTTTATTTGTTTTAATGTGAAATATTAGTGATATTATTAATGAAGCTTTTATAATTAAATGTTTAGAAAAATGTTATTATGGCATACCATTCCCTAATCTCTAACGTAGAGTATATTAACTATGTATAAAAAATGAAACTCTGTTATTACGTTACGGTATTTTTCGTCTCCTTCCACACGCAATTCATTGGACGAAAGAAATTGATCATACACAATTAGGTATTATTATATTAGGTGCATATTCATTTTTTCTTTCATTTTAATGAATGACGGAGTAGATTTTTATTAATTATAGCTGAGTGAAGTCTTACCTTTACATAGTCATAGTATTTAACGCTCTTGAGATTTAGGATCAGAGCTTGTATACTATAATAATGTTATAAATTGTTTCCATTTAAATTTAATTTGACAGCCAACGTTAAGCAGCGGATTGGCGCAGTGTTTTGATTAAAGCGTGCCGAGATTAGCGATCCAGAGTTAATTAAGGAGTTAAGTTGAGTTTTGGAGGACTATTAACATGGACAATTTAAATGCCCACTTCAATTTAACACGTATGATAACTGAGTTTGCGGAATTTAGTTTACTACAGTTTAGAAACTATGACATTGTTGTTAACAATAGAATTTATGTTTCAATACAAGTTTGGCCAAAACCGCTGGATATTCTGAATAAGTAATTTAATTTGTTTTCGATGTATTATTGATACGATTCACTGAAGTTTATTATTAACAAAAAATTTTTCTATTCTTAACGACTAGTATTTTATATTTTGATTCGAATAACTAACCTAGTACAATAATCATAGCTAGTTGAACTTCCTAGTATGTATGAAAAAAATCATCATAGAAATTTTTTTAGAGGCTGAATTTTTTAGTGTTTAGAGAAAAAGAAATGATTCAAAAACTTTGCTTTAATAAGTAGATAAATATAGTGTAAACTTTTTCACGATATTAATAGATTTCATGATAGAAATAAAAAAAATGTAAAAATATACGCATTTTTTAATAAAAATGCGTATATTTTTACATTTACTCAGTACAATACAATATTTTACTCAGTAACCCTAATGGGTTAATGAGTAAAATATTTGTCATAGTGCAGTATCGTTCCAAGTTATGATATGGCTCTTACAACAGAATCACGGACACTGATTGCCTACACATGGCGGACACTGGTTTGGCAACGCATCGTACCTTTGTTACGGATTTTGCGAGCCAACGCGGTTTTTCATTTATGGCACGTAATAAATACATCGCGACGCGATGCCTCGTTCGCACATTTATCAAATTTTTATTTATAAACTTACAATTTAAGTGCCTGTGAAATATAAAATCACTTTTGAAAAATACGACGGATCGCACGGGTATAAAACATATATAAAAACCTTCCCCTTTAATCACTCTATCTATTAAAAAAACCGTATCAAAATCCGTTGCGTAGTTTTAAAGATTTAAGCATACAAAGAGATATAGGGAAAGAAAAAGCGACTTTGTTTTATACTATGTAGTGAAAGAGTATTATTTACAGTTGTGGAGAGTTATGTGAGTTCAAGCCTGTTACTGAAAGGGCTTAGACGGACAGACATGGGTACTTACTGGTGTATAGCATCGAATGGGGTTCCGCCCAGGAAGAGCCGGAAATATGAGGTCACTGTACTTTGTGAGTATCCAGTGTAGTTGCTTTGTGATTTAATATGAAGGTTCTATGCTAAACACTGTTTTGTTTGTATAAATATTGAACAGGTAAGCAGCTGGAGCTTCTCAATTTTTAATTATTACTTATGCTTCATTAGTATTATTTTGCATACCATGCTATTTACTAAACATTTTTTTACACTGGATTTTTAATTTGAAAAGAAGTTACAAAATACTATTACTACAGTTCTTTTAAGTTTTTTATGTATTCATGTTAAAAGTTTTAATAACAGGTTTTGTTACTAGTTTTAATACATTTAAAAAAATGTTGAACCCGGCTTTAATTAAGAGTATAAATCACATTTCTACAAAGAAAATCTTATGATGACTGCGGCAATTAACATAAAAAAGTAACGGAGCTTCTAATTGCTTAGAAATTGTAGGCTCTTTAATGGGATATTGGCTTTTTATTTTGAGCGTTCAGTGACGGGAATGTTCTCTGAATGTGCCTGGTATTAAATAATATATTAAACAATTAGGTTTTTAAAAGCAGATTTTATGATTTTAATTCATATATTAATAATACTTACTGCTAAATAAAACAATCGTTAAGTATTTGAAGAAACATTAGTCCATATTTAGATCAAAATTTAAGCAAACTTATTTGATTACTTTATGATTTGATATTAAAATCGCGTAAACTTATTTTCATGTTTAAAGAAAAGTAAAATTATAAAAATATATATGTATTTATGCAGTGAAATAAATAAACACTTATTAATTTTATAGTTGATTGGGCAAGCATTATAATATTTTAAATTTTATTAAAGATGTTATTCAAAAGTCTTACTCTGCATCTACATTAATATATTTTGTTTTAGTAATTAACTTTTTCGAAAATTTCTATCTTTAGTCTTTTATTTGTAGCAAATTTGAAGAGATGCTTATGAACGTAAAAAACAAAGCTCTTTAGCGTTTAAAGCCTACTTACAAGCCTCCTTAGGTTATACCTTTTAAGATTATGTTATATAGGATAATAAATTTATGTTATTAAATCCAGTAATATATTTCTGTTTCATTAACTATGGATTAATTGCTGGCATGTTGTGTACAGTTGAACCGTTAGTCCGAGCAGCGAGTGTGGTCGTCTGGCGAATGGTGGACACACAAGTAACATTACAATGCTACGTTGAGGCCTCGCCTAAATCCTTGGCTACATGGCAACGTGGGAAATCACACACAGGTACTCATGAATTTTAAATTAACCTCCGCATGAATATTTAAGCGATTGTTGACAATATTTAATTGTTTGTATAGTTCTTATCATACGCCTCAGTGAATCAGCTCGGCTTCTGTTATACAAATGAAGGAATTAATGTTATTGCAGTCTAGATTAAATTTGCACGATTTAAGTTTCCTGTTTATTATTAATATTAATTTTTTGGAAGTGCTATTGGTATGCATTTTGCTTGTGAATTAATAGTAAAGTCTTCTGTTAGAGGATACTTCAGAAACACTTATTTTCTTTCTTTTCTTAGTTTCATCATCTGTTTCACTGTTGATTTCTGGGCAAGCCTTAGTGCCTTTAGTGCCTTCAAAACTAAACGATTTTTTTTATTAAAGATTAGAACCTACGAATTCAGTACCCATTAAATGTAATTTTATTTCAGATTGATATTATTTATGATTGATATAAATTAAGATTTTCTTAGCAAACTTGGTAGTTTTGCATCGCACTTTTTTTTAAAAAAAAAAACACATTGCAAGTTATAAAAATTTTAATAAACTTGTGATTTCTAAAATATATTGATACTTTACTCTCATTTCACAGGTGTGAAGCTACTAAACAGCTCGAAGTATATAATATCTGAAGATACCAACCACAACAACCAGAACAAATATGCAGTGAGATTGAACTTGACGATTAATCGCTTAAAGAAAAACGATTTTGGCGAGTACACTTGCTCTGCTGTCAATGCCTACGGACGATCTAATGCTACGATTATGCTGAAAGGTGTGTGTGTATTTGAACATATTTTACGAAAAATAATATAAAAATAAAATATTTCAACGCAATTTATAAAAAATATTTATATATTTATTGCAAAGAAGCTTACTTGCTTAATTTTTTTTCAAAGAAGATATAAATAAAAAAAATATTAAAATCGGTTGATGAAATTGACTAAATTGGGAGAGTATAACAAAAAATCAACTAAAGTTATTTCCGCAATCATTGTTCGTCTTGATTGTTATATAAAATCCTTGAGCAACAACTTTGAGTTGAATTTATACATTATGTAATTTATAAGATAAAAGACAATGTAGTCAATATTATTATGAAGATCTCGATGAAATTTTATATTCCTAAATGTATGACTTTTTAAAATAATATTTAATTAATGATTGTTTTGTGAATTACAGAAACACCACAGAAGACTACCACAACGACAACGAC
This sequence comes from Aporia crataegi, assembly GCA_912999735.1. Taxonomy (NCBI): domain Eukaryota; kingdom Metazoa; phylum Arthropoda; class Insecta; order Lepidoptera; family Pieridae; genus Aporia; species Aporia crataegi. The sequence goes on from OU538736.1 coordinate 7,446,142, forward strand.
AACCACAACAACTACAACAACAACACCGCGACCAACTACAACACTCCGAACAACAACTCGCCCGCCCAAGCGACAACTAAAGAAACAACAAAATCAAAATGCTTTAGATACGGACAACAACCATGTAGGAGTAAATGCATTGAACTTTTACAACATAAATATATATGGAACGCCTAACAGTAGCCAAAACCATCATAATGAATATAGCCAAAGAGTTGAACGTCAAAAAGTTCGACCATCGGGTCCACCACGACATTATGTAGTGTATAACACCGGTATACGCCATGTATACAAATATACAGTTTTATTCGTCAATTTATTATTGTTTGTATAATTATATAATACATTAGTGTAATAAAACGATGGCTGTTAAATTCCGAGTATTGTTGTAAGTAATTCAATGTTATTGTTACAATGTAACGAAGTCACTAAATTGTTTTAGTTAGTCGTGGTGTTAAAGTAATTTATTAAGATTAACCTACTTTGAAATACTATTAAAATTTTGTATCTGGAAATTTAATCATAATGAATAAGTAAATACTTTTTGATTCCGATCTAATGTTCAACTCTATATAAAAGGTACACATTTTGTATGATTAAAAAAGTCTTGTATTTCGAATGTAAAAATGAGTGTCTATAAAACTTTCTTGTTATATTTTAAAGTAACCATATTTATATCTTTAGTTTTAAATATGCATTCAAAATATCATTAGTAGCATATCAATTTATTAAGCATGATCAAATAAGCAATCTTAGTACAAAAGATTGTAATACAATAAAATATTGAATTGTACATAATAGCCAAATTGAATTCATGTATTTAAAAAAATGTATATCACACAGACAAAAAGAGATATTGATTTGATATATTCTTTGAAAAAGAACTGTAATTTATACACAACTTACATGGAACTGAAATATTTCATTCTTAACGATTGGGAAAAAAGGACAATAATTTAGAAATAATATAAATTTTGTCATTACAAATATGGCTAATATATACGTAAGCCATTTACTTCTCATGTAGAAATGTTCAATAAACTTTGATTAACATTGAATTCTAGCTGGGTACGTTAGCCATGGTAGAACGTAATATATTTTGTATATGACAATATGTTATTCAAAGACAATAATAGTGACCAACAAAAAAATATGGAATAATATATTTGTATGAAGTGTATTTGAGATACAAATAGTAAGTTATAACATATATCTAAAAATGTAGGCCTAATGGTGACAATATATTTAAATAATATAAGCTTTTGTATTAATTGTCTACAATTTAAGATGTTGATACGATTATCCTCTTTAATATAAGGACAATAATATTTGATTTATAGGATCTAGAGTATTTTTAATTACTATTTTCAAGCGTGAAATGATTTTGATGCTTATTCATATTTTATTCGAAATCATGGTGTACCTACAAAATTGTATTATCTCGTTTTTTAGAAATATATAATGAATATAGAGGAAAAGATAATTCTCTTGAGAGGACTATAATAAGAGTTACATATGCATTTTATTTAACGAATAAAATTCTGAAGTATTTGATATGAAAATTTATTCTTAATTATAAAATTTAGAATACTATCAATTTTGGATATAAAATAATAAATTTGTCTTCCGCGTAGAGGTAATTTAATTCAGCTTTTACATTTTTGATAATTTTTAATACAGTTTATTTTATTGTTATTGTAGATATAGGGTAACATTAAGTCATTGAGGAATTTATTTTAGATGTAGTTAATATAATCATCTTCGTAGAACTAATTCGATTGTCTCGATTCAACGAACATAAAAATATTCTTATATTATACATTCAAATTCTTCGAAAATGTATGTTGACTATATCGAAAAATACTTATTATTAAATATAATTAATGTTTTGTTATTGACTAATATAAATCGGTAATCGATCACGATAAATATGTAGACATGCTACGCCGTAGCATGTCTACGTTCAAATATCAACTCATTTGTGATCAAAAGTTATGATGCGTAAATAAATTGATGACAGTTTATATTTTCAAAGGCAGTGGAATTAAGATCTTATTTGAATTTCATTGATTTAATGAACAAGAGAACACAATTGAGTCTACATATCGACTTGGTTTTATTCCTTCTTTCGTTTCAAGATTTACTATTTTTAATTTTGTTTCAGTAACTATTTATTTTTATATAATCAACGTTTTTGAATATTTTTATTGACATTCTTATACAATCGTATAATACTAGTAGTATTTGAATAATATTGTAGTCATTAAGATGTTAAGTGACAATAATATCCGATAATAAAAATAACGTAATGTAAATAATGTATTAACAATGTAATAAGCTTATTTATTAGCTTAACTGTATTTTATCAATGTTAAAAGTAAGATGTTGATATCATTTATCATATTATTTTAAAATAAAATATATACTGAATGTGTCTTATTTTTGCTAATTCTCAAAATCCTATGCATTTAATGCACGTTCCACAACAAGAACTAAGTGAAAAGTGAAGTCCTGTGTCCCCTAGTGGGGTATGGGGCAGATACATTTCACATCTGTTTCACTGATCGGTTTTTTCTTTTAGGGGCAAGTAGATGATCAGCCTTCTATATCCTGCCAGACCGAGTTTTTTTTTATTTTTTATCATCTCCACCGGGAATCGAACCCAGGTTGTAACGCTTACGCGCTTACCACTAAACCAAGGAGGCGGTCAAAACAAGAACTAAGGGTACTTTTATCATTTTGAAAACATAACTCCCTATCCCGTGATTTACTCGGATAGCTGATGTTCTCATATTAATAAAGATAAGTTAATGTACCTACTTCGACGAAACTTACATAGAGATTGATATAGAAAGCTTATTCATTAGAATATAATCGATTTCTTGATGTCGCGAAGGAAGAGGTTTGATTACGACTAGAATATTTAATAGTTACTATAATATAATCAGATGGCGATTATTATTCCTAGCTTTTTTTTATAAGATTTAAAATAAGCAGATTCTTGCGAATAAGTCACTGGCTCTAAAGTGAATAATTTAATAAGTCTTCAGGCTGAACTATTTATTATATCAACAACAAGCTATATGAAATTAATCTACGTTATAAGCTTAGTAGTTTTTCTTATTTTTGGCTTTCTTGATAGGCAGTCCAATTCGTTTAATCTAGACAATTTCTTCGTTTGCTAAAATTGTTCGTTTGATAAGAAAGAAATTACATATGATGTTTACTTGTTCCACACATGCCTTGTGAAACATAATCCATGACAATTGTTCTCTTTCATCAATAGTAAAGGTGATGAAAGGATAAAAGGTGGATTTTTTAACCAGGGAGAAGGGAATAAGTGTTAGAAAATAAGTTTTACATACAAAAACTAATATAACAATTAGCTTTAATCAATAAACAGTGCAGACAGTAAGCAAGATATCAATAAAAATAAATTATAAATTATTATAATAATTATTATTATTATAAATTATCAATCCCTGCAAAACGGTGACGGGTAGCGGCTCGTGACTTTCGCGAATAGTAAACTAAATTTAAAGTTACACTATAATTATTATATAATATATAAAAAAAATATGGAATGTTTAAATAAGTTATCCAACATGACATTCTAAATTCATATTTGCTTAGAAAAAGGTGCTTGCACAGTGGGACTCGATCGCAAACAGTTATACATAAATTATCACTTCCATTGTCACGAGTCGAGTTCGAACGTGAGTGTATCATATGTGTAAGTTCAGCAGATTTATTTGAAAGTAATTTTCAGCTAGCATCTGGCGTTGCGGTATGAGATTCAGCTGATCAATATTCGGGAAGTCGTTCGAACAACTCTCAAATATGCCACTCTTGCTTCATATCACTGAGTTATTTCTCAGCTTATGCAGTGCCAGCGTATTCTTAAGGCTTTGAGGTACACGTTATATCAGCCTAAAAGATGAGTATGGAAGTCTATTCAGTATAAGGTAGTTACTTATTTACACTTGATTTGATGTATTTTATTGAATTCGTATCTTGGGATCACAGCAATCCTCTGTCAATGCTTGGAAGACATAAATATGATAAATACGATTAATTTAGTGGGATTTTGGGAGTGTTAATGATATTTAATTAATTCATGTACTGTTTCTAGTACACTTAATTATTGGAATAACTAAACCTATAACGATTTTAATTAATATTTATTACTAATTTTAAATCAAAATAGTTTTATCCATTTATGAATGTAATGCATAAACCAAAATCGATACTTATGTCGAAGTTACGATGATTAAATATTATTTTATGAACTTCAAAGGAATTGTGAATTATTTTTAACTATAGGTTACCTCAGTTTAGTAATTTAATATTTGTGTAATAAGAAAATTCAGACTTAGTTTGTTATGAACTTTGCATGTGACTTCTATCATTATAAGATAAACTAGTTATAATATAAATAAGCTTTATTTTTATAATTTCTGATATTTGAAATATTCAAATAAGTTCATACCTAAATTTTTATATTAAAAGCTCAATCTAAAGCTTATCTATCTATCTAACTATAAAGTCAGAAAAAGAAGTCAGCAGAAGTATATGATAAAGGGAAAATTATATTCATGTAGTTTATAATGTTAAATTAAAATAGGATTAAAGTTACTCAGGTCAGTATAGTTTAATATTATTCATTAACTTGGGTATTCGGTAGATAGTAAATTGTTGTAGAATTAACAGAAGGAACTTCAACGAACTTCACAAACTAAGTTCTAATATCGACGAAAGTGCAGCGGATTGCTAATAGTTGCCTTAATCTATATCTACAACTTAACCCTTCTATATTATGTTTCAGTATAGAATTTAATAAGTCTAGGAATTCTACTATTGTTTATGAATAATTTGGTTACTTTTCTTAGTTAAGTGTTCTCAAAGTTAGAGCTCTCAAGGTTACCCGGGTCTAACTTTTTTAATAATTTCTCTAGCTTTATCGTTTATAGTAAATACTTAATTTTTATGGGTCAACGATTTTGCGCATTTGGACAAAAAATTTCTTTGAGTAATTATTTTCACAAGAATTTGGTTTACAAAGTTAAGGTCTCTATGATTCACTTTACCTTCCTGAAACATAATTATTTTTTCAACAAACTTGCGCATAAAGTTACTTTTATCGCACCGCACGTAACCAAACTGTGACATTTTTAAACTTGTTAAACCTCTTTGTTCTAAAAATGTTTCGATACGAAAAAATTAATTTTAAACAAAAAAATAAAACCGACCTCAAAACGCACTGAAAAGTAAAAAATAAATTTTGTATTATAAATGAACTTACTTTAAATAAGACGTAAATAGTGTTGATAAATAAAATTCATCTAAAATTCTACAAGGGCATAAAACTGTCATGTTGCTCTTTGAAATGCGGCGCCAAGCCATTCAATTAATTTTTTTATTAAAGTCCAGGAATATTAATTCAGTCTTTATTTATATATTTGGCACCGCCTTTCAAAAAACAACATGAAAGTTTTATGCCTTGTAGAATTTTAGATGAATTTTATTTATCAACACTATTTACGTCTTATTTAAAGTAAGTTCATTTATAATACAAAATTTATTTTTTACTTTTCAGTGCGTTTTGAGGTCGGTTTTATTTTTTTGTTTAAAATTAATTTATTTTATACTTTTGAGTGGCTCTTCTAAACCGTATAGTTGGTTATCATACCATCAAAACGAAACTAACATGGACGCTCTGACTTTACGCTTACCTTATACACTAAAAACTAATTTGATTAATTTAATTTAATATTTTCAAATTAATGAAAATAAGAAAACGCAAAACTGAATCGTTTAATACTAAAAATTTAAGTAATATCGTTCATATAAAATAAGTTTTCATTGTGTTTTATAGTAAGCAAGTGAACGCACATTGTGATTTTCCGTAGGAACTCAGTTACTATATTCTCTCTATCTCTAGAAGTATTTCTTCTACCTTATTGATTTTAATATCATATATGACCCTTTTAATGTTTTATAAAATGGTATGTAAGTCATCGATATAAACTGATATTACATCGAGCTATAGAGATCTAAACTGGACGCGTAAACAATAAGGTATGACATGTTTTTCTCTGTTGACAAGTTTTGCTCCATAACATCAAATATATGGCTTAGATTATCATAAAATTCCGTCAAAAGCTTGGCAATATGAGTTTTAATAAAATGAATTTATTATAATTAGTAAATATTTAATATAACATGGACATCTCTATTGCTAAAGCGAACTAATTGAAGATTTTTAAATTTTTTATTTTATAACCTCAATATCTCTAAAACTATAAATCAAATTATCTTAATTTTTATTATCTCTTGTTTCAAATTTAATACTAAATTGAATAACATCTAATTCATCGATAAGGATTCATAAATCATAGAGTTATAAGCAAATAAGCACGACATGGTCGCGCGGAATTCAGCGATTTCTCGTCCGAATGTGAAACTATTCTTTCAATATGCTGAAAACTATTGATCGTAAAAATTCTAAAAAAAAATGAGACCACTTCGACGAGTTACCCTATCGTTTGACACCTCACTCATCCAAATCGGTTTACAAATGGCGACGTACGAGCGGAACATCGGTAAAAAAAAAAAAAAAAAAAAAAAATACACGTCGAATTGATAACCTCCTTTTTGGTTTTTTTGAAGGTCGGTTAATAAAATCTCATTGGATTACGGCGTTCAATAGTATAATATAGTACCTTACTTGCTTATTTTATCCAATTCCGAGTTTAAATAAACAATCTCAACTTTACAAGGTTAAAAAAAATATAAACATACAAAAATAAATATAAATATTTATGTTTAATAAACAAGTCTTTCATTGAAATCAAATTTTTGGTTTTTTGTGTAAGTAACATTCTTATTAGTCAAGCTAGTCGGTGGATGCCATTTTTAGATGCGTGAGCATATAAAACATTTTTTGAACTAAATAAAACTGTTTTTTTTTTCATTTACAAGTGTGTTAAAAAACGTCGAATGAAACACATGATCTCTTAAAACTGCTACTACCTACTTGCTACTAAATACGGCCTCTGCAGTAATCACCAACTTTACACACTTTCATCATAATATACCAATTCAATTTCCGATGAATGCATAATAAAGCACTGGTAGAAATAAATAGCTCTAATACAATACATCAGTGTGATTAAAAAGAAATATGAAAAACTTATATTTAAAATGTATTTAGTTAAGCGGATTTTAAACAAAAATGTAGATCTGTTGAAATTATCAATAAAAAAGAATTTTATATTTTATCATTGTATGTTTTAAAAAATTAAATAGATATAAGAATATTTATACACATTATATATAAACCGAACCAATACGATATAGGAACCTTCAAGAAAAGAGCGTACCTCTTTTTAAAAGGTCGGCAACGCACCCGTTGCCCAACAGGCTTTGAGGGTGTCCATGGGCGGCGGATTGCTTCTCGTAAGTGAGCCTCCTGCCCGTTTGCCTCCTATTTAATACAAAAAAAAATCTATTTAAAAGTTTTTTAATTCACTAACAATGTATACAGTATTAAACAATCAGTTTAAATTGAGTAAAATTATTATTAGCCAATTAAATTAGATGCCTAGTATTTGCGTTGGAATTACAACAGATATAATCTTCTACATAAAATTCTCGTGTCACAAAGTCACCTTACTCCTCCGAAACGGCTTTACTGATTTTTACCAAATTTTATATGCATATTCGGTAGGTCTGAGAATCGGCTACTATCTATTTTTCATACCCCTAAGTGATAAGGGTTATTCACCCTTAACATTTTCTTTTTAATTTTGGGACAAAATTTTTTGTTTTTATTTTTCTAGAATGTGACATTTAAAAATACATACAACCCTAAATTTTTACCCTTTTATCACCAACTCCTATTTTTTAATAGGCATTTTAGTAATTTAATCCTTTTTCATCCCGCTCGATAACTGATCAATTATTATCTTTTTTGTAAATGTTTTTCACTCTATATCGATTAAAATTTCCCTTAGCTTATGGCAACCAGAAATAAGTTATATGGCAAAACAACCTTTGCCGAGTCTGCTAGTATTACTATATATTTCATTACCACTTGATTTAACATACCATAAAAGTACACAATGTTTCATTTAAATCGCTTATAAGAGTTGAAACTCACAACTAATAGTGTATTATTATGCAGACATGACGTCCGCATGAACATACAACTCGTAACATTAAGTTGCTCTTGCAATATGAAAATTTATTGCAATACTGTAGCTCGTTTAATGTAGAAAAATGAGTACAGTATTAACTTATAGCAGTTATTTTTTCAAGACTTTTTTGCCACAAACGCTGTAATTTCTCAGAATTGCTTTTATATTTTACAATACGGTTGTAATATGTTTTTTAAAATACTTATTTGTTCATGATTATAAAACTTAAAGATGTATACATCTTTTCATAAACTTAACTTATAGATTATTAATCAGTTTGGGGTCCTGTGGTTTTTTTTCATTGAGAAATATACTACGTATAGCCACTAGAGTGCGACTGCTTTGCGGGCAAGTCATTTGGGACTCGCCAGTTACTTTTAATTGTCAGTGACTGAACATAATTATCCACTTTTTTATACATCTTGCACAAAATATATACCACTATTTAAAGATACTTTCGACTAATTACCCAAAGATAGCTGACGTAAAGTATCATTTCACTTATTTTTTTCTTTCTATTCAATTTAAACGCTTGCTAATAATCTATTAACGGGAAGTTTTTTCTTTTGGATTAGACTACAATGACTGCATAGGTGAGATGTAATAAATTTTGGTCATTTATGAATGAAATAAATCTTTAGCACAGCAGTTGAAAATAGAAAAGATAGAAGAATTGAGAAAACTGATTTTGTCTCTAAAATATAGTACAGTAGGATTTGCTGAAGGTCTGTGGTCAGGAGGAAGGTACAAAATCGTAGCTCGTTTAAAAGGTAGATAACGGTGGACACAATATGGCGGAGATAAGATGCTTACGACACCAGATTTGTATTAAATTTACTCCGCTTTTTGAGCCAGTTATGAATGTAATGGAGATATTTTTTTTTTGTAATAGTAATTTATTGGCTATATAATAAGGTTTTACGTACAATATTCTTATTTAAAATAATTTAGACTCATGTTTGATTCTATTGGTGTCAAAAACCAATTAATTATCCCATTTGTATTTGTTAAAAGACAATGAATATCTAAATTTTAAGCTAAATAATATAACAATAACCCTAAAAACAATAATAAACGGGAAGCTAGTATGAATCAGTGGCTCCCAGGCTTTGTATTGGAAACTGACGATAACCTTAATGTAAGCGGCGACATGGCTACTGAAAGATTGCCTTTTGTCCTGGTCCCTTCCGCACTGACCATTCTTTTCCCTTCATACCGTTTCTCACTTGAGTAATTCGAATACAATAAATATTTATTGTCCTCAACCATTTGATGTAACAGTGAAATATCAAATAAGTAACCTGAATATTAATGTTGTTCTTATGTTATCCCTATATTAAAATGAATATTGGGATTCAAATGTGTTGATATTGGAATTGTATTCTAGAGTAAGGTGGCTATTGTTCCAATATAATATAAATATCGAATACCACATTCAATAAAATTTCAGTTAAGAGTTTAATTGATGTATTAAATATTTTTTTATCTACTAAATTATATAATAGTTTAGCACAAAACAACAAGTTTGAATAAAAAAATATTCATTTAATTTTGCTTCTATAAGTTATTCCAAACTAGGTTACGCTTTTGACATTTAATGTGTGTGTGTGTTGTGTAAAATTCAATTACCGAGAAAATAAAAAATTGATTTTTACTGCACATAATTCTAATCACATTATTTTCTGTAAAAGAAAAGGCTCAAACATAAGTAGGTACTTGTTTTGTATTTTAGCTTTAAGCTTGAGATTACGAGACTAATGACTGTTTTCATTTATCTAATCTTAGCTTACGAAATTCTTAATTGACATGGTGTCTTCTTTGTTTCCTTTATTATAGTAATATATATGTAGATAAAAAAAATAGCCAAGACCGTGAGAAATGGAAAACTTTGGAGGAGGCATTTACCTGAGAGGGGTTCCAGTGAAAAAATGTAAATATTTAATTTAATAAACAGCAAAGATATTACTTTTAAGTTATGAGTTACAAAGAGAGATAAGTTGTTTTATTTTGTGAAACTGGAAATAAAAGGCTTTTTATTTTATTTATTTATATGTAGATAAGGTTAGTGATAGTGGTCATTAATAATAAAAACTATTCATGAACGCTAATTGTAAAATGGTAGAATTAAATAATACTAGTAACTAATTCTAAATACCAGTTCACCTATGTGTTAAAATATTTTTATTATGGGCAACGCGCCCATAATAAAAACATTTTTGCGCGTTTTTGAACATATCGTAAAGTTAGTATATATAATTAACTAGCTGAACCGGCAAACGTTGTTTTGCCATATTAATTTTTGGGGTGGGCTACCCTTATCACTTAGAGGTATGAAAAATAGATAGTAGCCGATTCTCAGACCTATTGAATATGCATATAAAATTTGGTAAAAATCAGTAAAGCCGTTTCGGAGGAGTAAGGTAACTAACATTGTGACACGAGAATTTTATATACAAGATAATATGATTATCGTTCACAAATGATAACGTAAATTATATTGCTTGAAAAACAAACAATTTTTAAGTTTTTTGTACTTCTTGTTTGCCAAGAATTCTATAAATATAATCGTAATATCCGTCATACGTTTTTTAAGAAAAAGCAAGTCATCTTAACCCTGAACGTGAATTTGCAAATTTATAAAACTCAGTTCCAGTTTCTCTAGGGACGGTACCCTGGAAACATTCGTATTCGTTTTTGTGACTTCTATTTTACTATAGAAAAGGATTTCGAGGTTTCCTCTTTTAAAAATTAACTGTTATCCTCGTATATTTTAAATAAGATTGATGCTTACAAAGTGCAGTTAAAAATAAAGAAATATTCTTGCAAGTAACTTTGCGTTGAATCTTCCTTCAGAAATATTTAAGTATTAAAGAAACGTGAGGAACAAGGTAAAATTAATTAGCGGTATTCATAACTACGTAAGCAGCAACTGCCAGATGCTTAGAAGTTGTGAGAACTATCTTTTATATAATTTAAAAAATAATAATTACATATTTATTAAAGAATAAATATAAAAATAGCTCAAAGGGTTTTCTTGAAATTGTTTATTTAAGTAAGTTTTTAAATTCTTAGCATCGATATTTTTATTTTTCCTAAACAATATTTTTATAACAACACCAAATATCGCTACCTCATATCACGATAAGTGAAGCTGCATGTCACAAATACTTAATTAAATTAAGCGCAGAAATGTTTCTAATCTCTTAATAAAAAAAACATAATAAAATAAATAAATTGTGTATTGTTTGGGTGTTTATTTATTTTGATATTAAATCAATGATAAACTAAAACTTGAAACACACATTGTTTGTCAAAAACTAAAAATATGATAAGTTTCACGAGAGTTGACGATCCTTCAGAGACCTAGAAGAAATATGAAGGTCGTCAAAAGTCGTGTCCGCGGTGGGTGAGGGATTCTGCATTTTGTATTCAGTATGGCAGTCAACGATAACTTTAATCCGGGTAAAGTGTCAACTTGAGTGGCTTACATAGAAGAGCTTTTGTCTGCAGGGGAGAGGAACCTTTTTCTGTCAAGCTTTCCTGTAATTTTCGCTTTAGGTGTACGATTATTTATAAATTTACGGTTGTTACGTGGATAAAAGACACTTATCAACTTCTACATTAGTGTGTTTTGCCTCTTTTTTCGCAATAACAAATGAACGTCAGTGTGAAAATGACAGAGAATTTGAAACGTTTCAAATTTTGTAAGCAACTTTTTAAGTAGGATCGTTAGTAGCTTCTATTCTAAGGTCTTAACTTTATACAAAATTATCAAAATTTAACTTACTTGTAAACAAACAAAAACTGCATATAAAAAATTTTGATTTGAAGTTAAAATTTTTTTTAAAAGTGTTTAATATATGGTAGTCACAAAACTGATTTTATTAAAAAAGTTGTAAAAAGTACAGCAAAGATGCATTGGACATAATATTGTGTAAATAAATATAAGTTTTCATATATATATTTTTTGGAGTGGAGTCTTGGAGCCAGAAGCAAATCTTTTGTTTAAAAAGGAATCGACGCGCTTAGTAGAGACCACAGGAAACCTGAAAAGTGGCTCATTTTTCGGCCAACACGTTAGTATAGCGATACAACGCGGTAATGTAGTCAATAATTTGGGTACGCACCCCAACAGCTTTGTTGAGCCTTTTGTATTTTTGTAAATACATTTTCGTAATGGAACTTATCTTAATCAAAATCTTCTTCCACATTTAATATAATGTTGTAAAGTATAAAATACATACGATCTGTATTTTCAATACCGTTTATTGAAAAGTTATCCGTTGGAATTTCGTCATATTGCTAAACCTAGTCTAGGGCAGCTTTCGGTTCAGCTTGATGGATTATGATCGAGAAGCTAGTTGATCATAATACTACACGTTCTTAACCATTTAGTTTAGGATCGATCGTTACCACAACTTTCAAGTTTATGTTGCAATTTATTTTTTAAATACTAGTCTGTTACAAGTAAATAGACAGATTATAATACTACCGACCCGCCCCGGCTTCGCACGGGTATTATACATATAAACCTTTCTCTTCAATCACTGTATTAAAAAACCGCATCAAAATCCGTTGCTTGGTTTTAAAGATTTCAGCATAGACATGGATATAGGGACAGAGAAAGCGACTTTTTTATACTATGTAGTGATGAAATATGTATTTACATAGACAATTTATAAAACTCTTATTATACATAAAATACTGGCTGCAAATTTTTTTAACTATACCTAATGAGATATTTTATCTATAAATACACTTCAACTATTGTTAAATGTTTATTTCTCTAAAACGGAAAACATTTTCCAGAAAAATATATTTAATAATCCGATTTTTTAACTGATATCATTGGCGTTAAAGTGGTTTTATTAGTATTTACTATTTACCTCACCTGTTGAATCGATTTTTATACATCTTGATAACGCGATTGATGGGACATATTATTATTAGAATGTGATCTTTTTTATATCTTGCCATCACAAGATGATAATGAATTCAATAGTTTTTTCAGAAATTTCAACGCAATTCCTTACTAAAGCACCTAAATCTTGAATTACATCAAATGTAGCCGCAGATAAAATCATAAGATGAGATGATAAGGTCCTTTGTAAAAGTTGCGAAGTACGTGACAAATCTTCTAGTTTCCAAGTTTGGATTGAAAACTACGATAGACTTGGCAGGGACGTGATCTGAATCTTGTATAAGTGTCTTATTTAGTTGCAAAGGTGTTGTATTACACATACAACTTATGCAGTTACTTCAGTCATAGACGAGTACTTCAACTTAACAATCTTCAAGTTTTATAAATGTTGATTAAGTGTTTTATGAATCGTTTATTTACAACATTCGTATCGTTTATTATGTATTACAATGCATATTTTAAATGAATAAAAGTAAAATCTTTGAAAAGATAAAACAACTTGTGCGCAACACGAATTTAAGCATTTAATCAAATTAGAATATGTTATATGTTATAGTACAAATCCAGTGACATACTCTATCCACTTCTCAAATAAGCTATCAAGTTTGTCAATACAGAATATTACAGTGTACTAAAACAACAATTGCAGTATGCAGTGTGGAGGTTTGAGTAGAATTAATATCCACGGCGATCCCTCGTTCTCATACAATACCGCCTGACAATCAGATATCTGAATTAACATGATTAGCTTGATTATATTGACCAGTGAGGCGGCTCTAATCGAATATTTGCTCACTGAATGCGTTTAATTTTATAATCTTCGATTTTATGAGTGGTGCTCAGGCTTATGGATTTAAAAATGAAAATTATTTTAATGTATTTTTACGTGATTGTGAAACCTTTGAAAGAAAATACGGTTATAGTAATAAAAGGAGATTAACGTTTCAATAGTTTTACTAGAATTTAATATAAATTACTGGCTTTTATCTGCGTCGCCGTCCGCGTGTATGTCCTATCTATATATCTTCGGCAACCTACGAAATCGATGAACTTCCATACACATTTATCAATGTCTATCCTATATTTTATATAATTGAATGAATATCCATATTTCAACTACTTTACTTCGTTTTTTTTTGCAATAAAGGGTAACCTTTATCCTTACCAAACCTCTAGCTTATATCCACGTCAAATTTTGACAAAATCAGTTCAGTGGTTTAGGCGTGAAAGGAGATACAGAGTTACTTTCGCATTACGTGACCTCTATGTGCCTGCATGTTTGTATGTTTGTGTGTGTATGTTTGCAGTGGTATCGTAGCATCTAAACGAACAAACCACATTATACAATATAGAAAGTATTCTGGTTTGTAATTAACATGTTGTGGGTTTTAGTTTATTCGTTTTAAATATTAGCAACCAGGTATAAAATTCTGTTTAATTAAATTAAATGGAACTTTATTCTATATTGACTGTAAGTTCATTAATGTCAATAAAACTGTACACTGTAGTTCTTTGAAAAAAATATAAGCTGATTTACCGTCTGGTCCACGGGCGTTCACTCAGCCAGAAAATAAAGGCGACCAGATGAATGTTAGCAAATTGACTCCAGCTTTTTCGAAGCATAAACCTAGTTGAAACATAATTTATTCTTTGAGAAAATGTTTTATTTACATTGTAAGATCTAATTAATTGTATTTTATTGTTTGAATTGAATATTTAGTTTTCATTCACTTTAATATAAGAAAAAGGAAAAGAAGAAACCAATATTTATCGAAAACATTGTTTACACAATACTTAGCGAGAAAATTAAGTTCTAAGTGTTTATACAGTACACATCTATAATAAATATAGCTTATGATTAATGTTTGTATAAAGATCAAATCATATTTTAGATACGCATTCACGTATTCAACACACTTTATCAATAAATCATTACAATGTTCTATCAATTTGATTTTCTCGCCTAAGACTAAGCAGCGAATGTCAGGTGACCAATAACATGAATTCTATTAAGTAATTTTTCAGAATGTCTCTATAAGTCCTTAGGGTTTATAAAACACAACTCAGGTTTAACAATCTAAATAAAATGTAAAAGAAAATTGCGTTTACATTAAGGAACCAAATTAAGAAAAGGGAGATAATACGAAAACAATTACGTCGAATTCCTTTGTCATTCGGATACTTAAGATATAAAAGAAAACCTCTTCATTACTGAGCTTTAAGGCATTAGGACGTTACATCGAGCAAATAAAGCTAAGATTACAAGTTAACCTCATGTAGATAAAACCCAATGATAAAGCATCTCAGGAAGATCAACGGAGGGTTCTCTAATCCCTCTTTAGCAAAAACGTTCCGTTCCAAAAAGTGATGGTACCAGATCTTCATTACCCTGTGTTTGCTGTAATGCTCAGGACCGAGATTAGTAGCTCTAAGTTAAAAATCACGGCTACATTGACCTCTTTTAAAAATGGATCCTCGTTTTCTGTATACGGATTACAGTTTTCAGTTTTTTTGTTGATCTAAATGAATTAATGGTAGAAAACAACTTAATTTAACAAACTAACGGTTTCAAGTTTATCTATAACTGACCCGGAAAACGTAAAAAATAAAAGAAATGACAGAGAAATGATCGATTGCTAATTTCTGTTATCGACCACTGACAGTTGAACATTAAATGAAATATATTATTACGAATCTTTAAAACAGATTACAAAATAAAACATTTTTTTAATCATTTTATCAATATCTTCTTTTATCGCATTCATATTATGCAAAAATAACATTTTACATACAATATATTTTAACCTACCCTTTTCAATTGATATTGCTCTAAATTTACAACACTAGATCTTAGTCCAGTATTTCTATATTACCTTAACCCTATCGCTTTAAAGTCCATATAAAGTATCTTAAGCGTACTTACTGTCTGCGCTTTAATATCAGTCATATAACTACGTATAAAATTCACTTTCGAATACTATTATGGTAATTGGCTTTGAACCCCTTTCGCTCAAGCACTGAGACCACTTTTATATAGCTTTTCCATACAATCGCGTCATAAAAAGATTCACAGCAATACCTTTTGCGTTTACCTTTGAAAATTTATATTCCCTTTGGGATCATGACCGAAACCGACCTCAAATACAATGGATGGTGAATTATCATATCGTTATGTCTATGAACTAGCTACTGGCTATGGCACTACTTGAAATGTATAGTTGTAAAATTATTCAATGTCTTCAACAAGCGTAGTTTAAGTAGTCATTTTCACGCATCATTTTAAATATAGACAAGAAGGAGCGATGTGTGTGCATTTTGAATTAAAATAATTTTTGTTCTCTACGAATCAAACTTCCCTAGTTTTGAATTTCACTTTTGATTATGTTCACAAAAAATCACTGAAAATTTTTATTTTGATAGGCTTGAAAATTCATTAAGAAAAAATCTATGCATGGAAATTAGCCGTTAATACATTATAACGATCCAAAGTTCTTGTGTGGGTACAGTACAGAAAATATTTTACATAATATATGAATAACATAACATCAAGAGCTCTATGCAAATAGGAATTTTCATTTCGAAATCTTGGTAAGTTATTAAGGTAGAGGCAAAGCGTATCTTGAAGTCGTTTAAAAACTTGGTTATTTCAACGATAATCGTATAGTGCTTAAAATACCGCTGAACTCGAAGGCTATGAAATGTTTGCAAAGAGTAAATAAGAAATGTTCGAAAAAGGTAAACTATAGATTCGCTTCGCTGATCAAAACTGCGCGATATGTCAAACGCAGATTGCTTTGGAATAAGACATATATCCTTTCTTACCGCGAAATAGGAAACAAATAAAATTTTAACGGCCAACCGTTTCTTTCTGTATTTAATAGCTCGGTTTAAGCGACGCTTGTGCCCTAACGTTTATGGTAGCTAGGTAATTAAAAAACTTTTCCGTTTCAAGTGTTTCACTGCAAAAATGCAGCATATATTCATGTACCAAATGCTGGTATCCTTTTGTTTCAGAACTAAATTTGAATTTTTGAATTTCGATTGTTTTTAACTTTCAATATAGACATTCTTTTAATTATTGCTATGTGAGTGTAAGTGTGTAGTGTATTTTACAAAATAGAAAATAAATGTCTTCTTAAGTAAAAGAAAAAAATACTCGTCTGTTTGCGACAGTCTTATTCTAAAGCAAAACTAAGCTACAATCATTTAAGCCAGTCCAGTATGTTCAACGCAACTTAAAGTATAGATTACAATTCTAAAAGATCTGTACACGTTATATTCATTGTTATCCCTTTATTGCTCTCTTTATAATCGAAAATAAAACAAATTTTCTCCGTTATATTCCCGATAAATCACGCGTACACCCTCAAATACTCTTGTTGCGATAAAATTAAACTCAACATTTTCAATGGGTACATTTTTCCGCCCTGAACACATTGTCAGCCGTTTCTATGCTTCTTTGGCATGTAATTGAATAAAACGATTGCTATCGCCGAGATCGGGGAAAAATTTAATAACACGCCGTAGATGTGACAGGAGCCTTTTAACTCGACTGTATTTTTTACCATTAAAAGAAAAAAATTAAATACGATAGTAATTTATTGTAAAACTAAAAAGTTGTCTATGTTTTTACTTTATATCAAAACGTAATAATTACAATATGAAAATCTGTTATTTAGTTTAATAGTTAAAGTGCAATTTTTAAAACTCAAACAAAATTATGAAAAAATATTTCTTAATGTATTAAGTAGATTTTGTTCTGGGATTCAAACCCTGGATTATTCACGCAAAATACATTGAATGTCAATATTCCCCATCTTAGAAACGCAAGTGGTTAATCTATAATTGGTGGTTGGTGTTAGATATAAACAATTATACATCATAACATCGAAATACGTTACAAGTGATATGTACTGGAAACTCGGATTAGTTAATTACTAATGTAATTTAGTATAATTAATATAGGTATATTGCTTAATATTATTTCTTAATTTTCATCAAAATACCTCTGAAGTTTGGTTTTGAAATGTGTTTTTAAATGTGGTTTGATACAGTACTGAGAATTTATGTTTTTAAATTGTAAATCAAATCTATCGCAGCCTATAATAAATTAATTTGATTGTCTTTGACGAAAGAGGCATTTGATTGAATAATAAAGATAATCGTATATAGAACAAAGCGGAGTAACGTAAAGCTTGTCGCTTAAAAGACGAAGAAAAGCTAATTTATGGCTTAAAAGTTAGAACTAAAAACAGTTACAAAGCGCATCACGCCGCTTATGGACACCCTGAATGCCTGTTGGGTCACGGGTGCGTTGTAGCCTTTTAAAAACAATTACAATGAATATAATCTTACAGAAGCCATATTTTTTTCGCGGTAAACTCAGAAACGTCTCAATACAAAATTAAAAAGCGTTTTTCA
Organism: Aporia crataegi; assembly: GCA_912999735.1. Taxonomy (NCBI): domain Eukaryota; kingdom Metazoa; phylum Arthropoda; class Insecta; order Lepidoptera; family Pieridae; genus Aporia; species Aporia crataegi. Next base: position 7,464,682 of record OU538736.1, read on the forward strand.
CTTAATACCTATATAATATGGTATATTTCTCGTACAATATACGTATAAGTTCCATGTTAATCGTTGACGCGTGACTACGAGTTATTTAAAAAACCGACATAAATTATTTCTATTTATCTGTGATGTCAAACCTTTATTGCCTCTCTTTTTGTTCCGGGGTTTGATTAGTTATAGAAAAACAAAAATGTCATGCCCCAGTAACAGTTTTACATTAAAAAATATATATTTAAAAATATTGCTCGACGTTAATTATACGTTGACCTTAAGTGGTTTCGGTAAAGAGTCACGAGTAATCTAGTCACGTTTTTATTTAGTATCAGTGGCTGAGCGATGCTCTTTAACAATATTATAACCAGCCTTCTGAGACCAGAGTAGGCTACACTTATTGAATTTTATCCTGAAAAGGGTTCCAGTGTGCCTTTGATCGGTCCTAATACATTTTTCTTCGTTTATTACATAAAACTATATAGTATTTATTTACGATAATTACAACTTAAGAATTTTTTTACAATATTTGATTTATAATTTCTAATTATGAATATTAAAAAATATCTAATTGTCATTTTATCAAAAATGAATTTAAAAAAATAATTAATTAGATATTTTGTGATCTAAAAAAAGTGTTAATTTTTTAATTTTTTATTAGCGCTTCGTGTTTATAGAGTTAATACTTAATACAAAACTGAACTGTTAATGATAACCTTTATAAAAACTTTTGTTTACTTTAAAAATGTTTTAGTTCTTTGTATTCCCTTTAATTAAAATTTGTTTGTTAACTAGACTTTAGTAAATTAGGATCGTTGCTACAACTGAAGGTCTAAAAATTGTAAAACTAAAAATTCAATTTGAAAAATGCTTCATCTTATTTTTGCTTTGTTTTCAGAACAGTTACAAACTCTGTTCGGAGCCCTAAGGTATTAATTTACTTAAGTTAACGTTTACTTTGAGAGCACAAATTGTACAGATCGTCATAATTGTTTCTATTATTTAGAAACTTGAGGGAGTTTGAGCTCCTTCGGCGTTGTTTTAACCCCGGACTCAAAAACATTAACTATTTATAACTTGAGAACTGTTTGACAAAAACTTTTCAACAATATTTATAAGCATTTGCGTGTTGGTATTAATTTTGTATAATTAATTTAATAAACAACCAGCTGCGCTCACGAGTTCATCCACCTCACTAAACGATTCAAATGAAATATTTCCTATATCACATGAGAACATTGCCTTAATAGATTAGTGAAACATAGCTGGTGAATCGTTTCAGACGTTTCTGATATTATCCAGAAACACACAGATTTTTTTTTATTAGTATGGAATATCTGATGCCCATATCTTTGTGTTCATATATTCATGATTCAAAATAGACTATTCAATGGTGTCCTAACGTATTAATAAGTATTGTTTTAAATCGATCTTTATAACTCTAAGAACTCAATTTCTAAAATTAAAGACAAATGATCGAATCAGTCTATTCTCGAATATTGCAATCATTATATTAATTTTTATTTATATACATTCTTGGTTATAGTATCGACTAGTTGGTGTTTATAGGCAACGCTTAAATGCACTGACGTTTTTAAAGAAATTCGCGAAATATTTGAATAATGATGTTACGCTTAAATACGTATAGAGCAGAAATATAAGTGAAAATTGTATATTGTTGGATTATTGGTTTATTGTGTTATAAAACTATCTATTATGAATATTTTGCTAGAATTTCAACTAAAATATACTAAGAAAAGATTAAGTTGCACCTGAATCTATCTTACACTAAATACAAAACCAACAAGTGTATTTCCACTAAGCAATGCGAATTTTTAGATGAAAAAGTAAGATTGGTGTTGGGAGAAATTTATATTTTGTTCTGTTGGAAGTAATTGATTTTAATTCCACTCGCAGTACGTTGGGACGCACCCAAGCGTTAATGAAAAATAATTTTCTCATTTGAACTTGTAGATGCTGGCATCTTGAGTCTCGGCCACTCTGCAGCTAACAGAAATTATGTCCATTAAACATTTTCCCCTATAGCTCTAGTAGACTTGTACATTAACGGCTTGCAAAATTAAACACTTGTATTAATGACACTCGGTTTTGAAGTTTTATTTTACGTTTTACCAAAATAGTGACTAATAACCCTTTCTTAGGGTGCATAAATTTCTTTAATTGTAAATTTTTCTTTACAAAATTTTCTGTAATCGTGTTGTAAAGACGACCGACTAAGTATTCAAATAAATATGCGATATTTAGGTTATGGTAGCTATTGAATTAGACTTCCTTGGAACGCCATCTCAATAAATAAATACGTAAAGAAAGCTGGTGATTAACCTTTAGAACAAAAGACTTGGGGTATGTTAGTATAACTGATTTAAAAATTTATATAGATGAAAATAAGAATGTTCGAATTGCCCAGTTCCTTGCCCATTTTGTTAAGTGGATACTAAATAAAGTATGACGCGTTAATTCTAAGAGCGAGCGGCTCGTAAATAATTTTCTCGGACAGGTTAAATTTGTTTCAAGATAGGATTTTTCGGGACGATATTTAGGTCTTAAGGCCCTAATAGATTGATGGCCTGGTTGACATCGTCATTAGGTTCGCTCTTTCCGTTTTTCTGACCGCGGGGCGGATAATTGAAGGGAATATTTCCTCCGTTCACGCTAATGACTGGCAGTTTTGTTTAGAAACGGGACTAAAGGTACATACCGCCTTTTATTGAGCTATTTCAGCTTAAGCCTGAAATATACAGACTCATTACTAGATACTGTTTCTAGTTTTGTTTATTATTTTACTAGCTAACTTAACTCATAAATAAGGCATTGAAACAAGTACGATATAATGTTAAAAGTAAAAATCCTTAAAGTTAAGTAACTCAACTTTTTTTGTAAGCTATGCTTTTACGAGTAATTATGTGAGATTTGAAAAACCCAATAGTGATAACAATTCCAAAAAAAGACGAAGAGTTATAATTTAAATATAATATGTTTTTTTGTACCTAACAAAGACTATTTAAATAAATTTATTTATTTATTAATCAAGAAACAAAACAGAGATTTAACAAGTACAACATAATGTAAAAAGAAAAACTTATAAATAAATATAATTGCTATTGTGTTAGGAACATTTTTATTAACTATATTTTAACAAAATTTATTTATAATGTAATTAAATATATTTCCAAAATTATAAAAGGCTTACCAAAGCCTCTGGGGTGCGAATCCAACACACTGCCTACATTTATATTATCAATTTTGATTTATTAACTAATTCATTCAATGAAAAACAACTGTCTCTTTGGTTTTCTTCAGTCATATTACATGTTTATCTAAAATCTTATTATGCGTTGAGGAGGCCATCGATATTTTGGCTGTCCATACGTCACCCCAATGCGAATGGTAGATTGATCACCGTTCAAATTGAGGCCCTTTCCTAGTTCCGCCCTCACGTCCTATCTTCTACGTGTAACACATTTTTGATACTATAGTAAAATATATTGGAATATTATCAGCGAATTATTCGCAGAAATGTGTCGGTCTCATGTCTTTATAGATGTTTGTAGGTTTTTTTGAAACTTTTGTAGGTTTTAAAAAATTAAGCTTTTTATTATGTATGATTAAAGATTCATTACGCGATATGTCCTTAAAACTTCAACAGCTTAGCGCAAGTGATGTACTAAATCCGGTTTCCTCGTGAAAAAGCTGTCATGAACGTTTTCAAAGAATTACTATCGCATGACAGCGCACTAGCTTGATGTTATGTATGTATGTATGGTGCATACGAATGTAACGAATACCGCAAATCACAATGGTTTCGTTTGTTTTTTCGGCTTTGTGAGAGATTTATTGGCTGGCGATCGTGAGTGTTCGTGACTGTGTGCAGTTGTGCATTGTCATAGATTTTATTATTTATCGCTGAATTGTCGGTGGGACAGAAAGGAGTCTTTGTTTGTATGCACAGTGTATATTAAACTTTTAATAACTCCAACGTTTGATTTAATATTGAATAATAAATATGAATGTTTATTTCAGTTTTCAAAACTTTTACTTTATTTTAAAGGAGTATTTTTTAATAATAATGCTTTTCAATAGAACGTGGGAAAGGATAAGGCCTCCATATTTAAATAGTTCAAGTGCAATTTACGTCTATCTTAGAATTGAATCCTAAAAAACAAAAATAATTTATGAAACTACTAAAACTATCATAAATAAACAAGTCTTTTTATTCGATATTATATCAGAAAACACGAAGATGAACAAAGGTGAAACTTCAATTCCATGATGAGTTATTCAGTATTACACACCAGCCTATGACATTATTAAACTCAAGCGCATCTCCACTCAAGTGACGCTAAAAACTACGTGACTGCGTTTCACAATCAAAGTTTTCGTGAAAAATGCGCGGGACGAAATTCAGCGAGTTAGGAAAAAATAACGGAATTGTCCGTACGGGGCACTTTACTTGCCGCTCCGCATAAATTATGTTGATGGAACTTTCAACTCGACTCTTGAGTCTTATCGACAGCACGTGAACTTTCTATTGATGCATTGATACAGAAATATAAGGCTTCACGCTGTGATAAATGAAGTCGTAATTCGTGATAAAGATCCTAATATACCTAGATGTATCATTATATTCTCCTATGACCGCCTCCTTAGTCTAGTGGTAAGCACGTAAGCGTTACAAACGAGAGGCCCTGAGTACGATTCCCGGTGGAGATAAAAAAAAACTCGGTCTGGCAGGATATAGAAGGCTGATAACCTACTTGTCCCTAAGGCCTAAACTATCGATCAGTGAAACAGATGTGAAATGCATCTGCCGCATACTGGGGGTACACGGGACTTCACTTTAAAAAAATCATTATATTATTATGACTAACATTTTTTTTTTTTTTAAATCTCCTTTTTTCTTGCGATCTGCCCAGTGGGCATTAAGCGAGAGTTTGGTGGTGGACGAAACGTGTCACAAGTCATGAGTGGTATGTGTATTATGACTAACATGATTAATATGAGTCATAGGTGGATATAAACTTGGATAGATATATTTCTTATATTTCGATTTGAAAATAATTTTCTGTTTCTCGTAGATTCAAATCCAGGGACTCCGGTGCAACACGCATTTAATGTCAGATGCGTGAAGTCAAAGAAACGGCAAATTATAAAGGTTTCGTCGTCGGTTGATCGTTTTGTCTCCAAGTGGTAGCTACAACTAATGTTATGACATTAACAATTGATATAGTAATTGGGAACATCTAATCCTCCATAGAACATTAGTAATTAGCCCTTTGAAATGGACAATTACTGTTAGCGCTCAATTAACGCAAATACAGACGAATCAATTGTAATTGGCTTATTATTAACTATAATTTATATATTTTAAATGTCTAAAAACAATTATATGGTACAATGATACTTTAATAAGATTAAAAAAACCTTTAAAGTTATAGTCTTTGATAACTTTCGAGATAAAAAACCGTTAAGTATATTAGCAGTATATTACTTATAACCTATTTTCATATCGTAAAAGATTTGTTATTAACAATGTATTATGTTAATAACAAATCTTTTATTTTTATTCTATGTTATTTTTCCAGAAAATTATACATAATTCAATAACCTTAAAAGCGAATATAGTAATTGTCTTAGTCATTCAAAGAAAAAGTTTAAAGAAAGTAAATACGTCAGGCATATTATTCCTCTGAAATAATGCGAGAAAATTAACAAAGTTATTCAAACGATATCACGTAATATTAGCTTAAATTTATGACAAGATAGAATATATCAGCACCTTTGTAATTTATGATTTCTTCTTTCAAATATAGCTTTGAACAATATTTTGTATATTTTACGAGCAACGAGTTATTATTACTTAATGAGTTGAAAGTTATATACTTTTAAATATTATACATATGTGGACTAAAAGTAAATAACATATTTTTAGTAATTTAACAAAATTACCATTAAAAAAATAATAGAAATCACGCTAAACATAAATACACTTTGCCCAATGACTTTCTCTTTACAACCACTACTCAATCAGAGTTTCCCCTTCTAAGAACGACTGTAGAATAATGCTGACTGACAGACAAGCCCTCAGATTATATTATCTATGATTCTGTGAGTCAGTTCTCACTCCTGATACAGAGTGGAACGGCTAGTGCGCGAATGTTAGTGATTGTAATCCTTACTATGTCTAGAATTGGATGACTTTACTTACCTAGCAGTTTTCTTTTCCAACGCACGAATTCAGTAGTCAATACACGAACTTCTTTTTCTATTTATTAAAACTATTTTGTTTTCGAATGACCCATGTAGCAGATAGTTAGTAAATAATCGATTTAAGAAGATGTATAACTAAAGTGACATAAATAATGTTTCAACGATTTTAAATCATTTGGAAAAACGTCGTTTCTGCCGGCTGTGTAGCAATTGCTACGGCGTAGCTTTTCTACATACGTGAATACAATTTGCAAAATCAATTTCATTGACACAAAATATGATTTTATAGGCTTTTAAATATGTCAAATTATACAAAGAAATACTGTTAAAAAAAGTAGAGGTAGGTTAATTACACCATACCTAAAAAAGCGAAAGTAAAATGCAAAAGTAACTCTGATTGTCTGTAACGCTTTTACGCCTTAGCCACTGAACGGATTTAGTTGAAATTTGACACAAAGACTAGCGCTTGGGAAAGGACATAGCTAAGGTATCCTATTATTGTGAAAAAATACTTAAAATGGTGGAATTAGGGCATGAATGTTTGACATTGTCGAAGATTATCGAAACACGTGGACGGAGTTGCGGGCAAAAATTAGTTTACTATTATCTGAGTACAGCTTGTGCTTTTGACAAGGAGCATTGATCGGTAGCTCTTTGTTCCATGTCTAATTCAATTGTTCTTTGTAGCCCCAAAGTATACCGTAGTAATAAACTCTTATATAAATCCTTATTTTAAAAATGAAAAGTTTATCGGTAATTTGTAGCGACCGATCCGGAAAGTAAATTGGCATCTTCAACCAAACACGGCGCGATCGCGTAAAGAATATCAATGCGGTATCCGTGAATATAAGTCTTCTCATTAAACCTTCCATTAAGCTTGACTTGTTATAGAGATCTTTTCAGAATACTAAGGTTTTTCTCAAGAAAATGTGCATAATACTAAGATAATTAGATCACGCTTTTCACTTACGATACGGATTTTTATATAATGAAATGGCTGATCTGTTACCAACAATAGAAGTCTTAAATAATAGTGCAAGATACATAATCTTGCACTATTATTTTCATATGTCAGTTTCAGTGTCAATTCATTATTTAACTACTTATTATAGTTATTACTGATTTACTTTAATGACCTATGATATCCAAAGAGTTTAACTTAAAAAAAATGTGTTGTTACTATAGTATTTAAAATGACATATGTTTTTGACAGAGATAAGAAATCGTGAGTGGGGGGGCAGGAAAAACTAAAACAGCAGAAAATTAAGCATTTTTAAGAGCAATTTCATGTATTTTAAGTATAAGATTGACGCATTAATTCAAGTGCAACACGAAAAATGCATTAGTGACGTTAATGGTGTCTCATTCATCATTGTCCTGCGTTTCTTAACGCGCCGTTTAACGAAACTGCACAATAATGGCCAAGCATAAAATATAAGTAACTTAAACAACAGAAATGATAAACTAGCGATTGATAAAAAAATTGTGTATGTTAAATTTGTCTGTAGATGGAAAATTATAGCAATATTGCCTTAGCGGCAAATAACTAAAAAAATATACAATAATAAGGTGCCTAATACATGTCATGTCAAAGTTATGAATACTACAAATATTATGAAAAATCTCGCCGACGCTGGTGAGAGATGTTAACTATGTACCTACTATATGTTTACAGAATTTGTTCCAAGAGCCCAAGAAATATATAAAAAATAGAGACGGGTTAGTTACACCACCCCTACTGATGTAATAAAGCGAGTCTGTGTGTCTATCATGCTTGCACGCCTAATCCACTCAACCGATAGGCAAACTTTAATAAGGAAAAAAGACTTGTATAAATAAGGTGGTTAAATAAGATTTACATAAATAATTATGTATTAAGGAGTTATTAACTTTTGAAAATAAAATTAAAATAGTTTTATTAGACATTTATTCACTTAATGTATACACGATTCTATAATTACATACATTTTATTGTCAAAGTCAACGTAATATAGATATAAGTTGTATATTCAGAATTTATACATATTATTTCTAGTTATAACTATATTTAATAGAATGTAGAGATACATATATGCTTAAGTCTATTTTAAAACAGCTTTACATAAATTACGTTGAAATATAAAATCCTAGTTATAAACTTTATAGTTAAAAGTATGCAAAATATACACATAAATCTTGCGAAACGATTTAATTTAATATTTATGTAGTATTATTCAGTATCTTAAAAAATAAATATCTAATAAGAAGTCATATTGTGTTATATTCTGAACTTAACTTTATACATGTATCTGGCAGTAGTTTATCACATAGTAAAATTATCTAAAACGATAAATTGAAATTACTATATTAAGTATAAAAATGACATCTCATAATTAATTATTAGCTGTGGTTCAGGTATATTTCTGTGTCGATTTCACTGATACAATAAAGTTTGGAGTGCGACACGAAATTTTTTCTTTAACAGTTCATTGCAATGGAGTGCAACGGGCGGCCATAGCGCTAATCAGCGATCTTTTCCAAGCAACCCTAATTTTTTTTTTGGTTTGATTGAATTTCAATTCAATTCAGGCAAGCCTGTAGAAATTCAACCACACATCTGTGCCACTTATTACACCACATACGGCAAGTGGCAGCCCTACCAGAGACCGAATACAAATACAACAAAGAGTAAAAAAGGAAGCATAGTTTTGTTCCGATTAATCATGCATAAAAGTTCTTGTTGAGAAATTCACGCTAGGGAATAGTTTTAACAGGAAATAATGTTAGGTTATCCAATAAAATATACTTCTAGAGATTTAACAACAAATTTTTTACTACATCTGGTTAATAATTCAGTTACTATATTACTTATATTTACACTAACTTATATCACATTGTTGTACAATCAAGAGCAGTATTACTCTTAAACAAATTCATTAAACGCTTTAATATTATTTTTACTAAAATGTTATCAAGAGAAAGATACGTTTGTAGTTAAGTAGATATTATTTATGTCTAAAGAAATTATGTAGGTTAATTGATAATCAATTCATGTTAGTCTAGCTAGCTTAGTTTAGCTAAAACTAAAAAAAACTTTACTGATTTGTTTTTTGTGTAGAATAGAGATGATTTAAAATGAATATTTTAAACTACCGAAACTAAACGACATTTTTATCAGTCGAAAAAACAGATGTTAACAAGTCGAATTTAAAGAGAAAGAGAGAGAAGAATATTGTATGTGAACCGACTTATTTAACGTTTAAATTGACAAGGAAATGCTGGTTCAATTAGTAGATAGTAATGTGGTCTTAGATTACTTCACATTTTTATTTTATTTTTCTCTGTAATAACTGGCGGTTGTCAGACAAACGTATGACTTACACAGGTGCTCGTATCACCAGATGAGAATTTAGAGTAACAAGAATAATCTAAGTAAGGTCATTATATAAATATCGTAATGTTGTTATTAATATAGCATGTATTTGGGCGAGATGTTGTGTTATGTAGTAAGAAGGAGAAGCGCGTGCTCGAGCAGGCAAATTCCTCGCTCGCTGCCAAGCCGCGCCTGACACCATGGGCACATCTCCTGGACCGCTTAGGTTCACGTCGATTTCTGTCAACAAATATACAAGAAATAAAGGATATGTGAGAATAGAATTCAATAACATCTAGTCCTAGTGACCTCTACTAATAAGACCCATATTAAATTTATTAAAGAGAACTATAAATTCGCAATTTAACTAGAACATTTCCAAGACCAATATTAACAATAAACATAGACTGAAATTAGCACGTTATGAAGGTGAATTCTTATATTATGATTTATATTTTGATGATTTTTTAAGTTTCATGAAATATGGGACCACCACTGCAGTAAAAAATATCCACCAAAAGAAGAATCATTATAATCGGGTTATGAATTACGTAGCAAACGTAAAAAGCATATAATCAAATGGGTCCTCAATTCTCTGCAATCGGTGAGAAAATTTTAATGAGACATTATATTTTAGCAATCTTCATTTTGTCTATATTTTTAAGACATTTTACTTAAAGCTTGTTGGTTTGAACAACAATTGCCCAATAATGTATTATTAATTTATTAAATATATATCATACTTTTTAATTAACTTAAAGATAACCTCCTTCGGTCAATTTATTCTAAAAGAGCTATATAAATGAATGAGGGTAATAAGTTACCAATAACTATCTCGATAAAATTTCAAATACTTATAAAATAACGAAGAATAACTCACTGTGTAAGCTAACTTGGCTCTCCATCTTCCCGAGGGCGTTGACTGAGGCGCACACGTAAGTGCCGAAATCGCCGAAAGCCAGCGATTTTATAGTCAGGTTCATCCATAAAGAATACTCGTTCACTGAGCGCTCCACTATACGGAACTTTGGATTTTCTAGTAGTTTATCGCTTACCAACGCTGTGAAACGCATTATGTATAAACTCTCTTTGTTAAGAAACGTTAAGGAAAATTTAGTTTATGGGTTAAATCAAATCAAAAAGAGGAAATATCGTAATAGGAAATGGCTGCGAATGTAATCTATATAGATTACTATAAATTTCTCATAATAAGAAGAAAATTGCTGCGTGTACCTTATCATTAGAAAAATAATCTTAGCTTAGGAAATTCCTAAGTGAATGAACGAACTCCGAACGAACTGAACTGAAGAGTGAAACGAAAAGAAAGTGACGGTATGCTTTTTAAAATTCTCTTAGGTCAAGATTAAATTGGACGCAAATGATCATAAATAAATAATAGTTTTAATGTTGGATAAATAAGATTATTCAGATAGATCAAAGCAATATAATAGATATTGTAGCTAAATGCAATCTCTAGTAAGGCATAGGGCAGATACATTTTCGCATCTATTTCACTAACCAACATTAAGGAATTTAAATTTTTAACCTTTGTTTAAGTTATTTTTTATAGACAAGTAGGTGATCAGCTGTCTACCTACCCAACCGAAACATTTATTTATTTCCCTGAGATTCAAACCCAGGGTCTCCGGCGCTACACAGAAATGCATACACCACTTAGTTTCGGAAGCGGTTAAGGTATATCAAAATCTTGTTTAATAATAATATCCACATTTAAAAATACTATAATCACGAAGATATTCGATTTTTGTAATACTAGAGAAATCCCACGGGTGGCAAAGTCACGGTTTGATTGCGTAGATTATGGAAAAAGTAACCCTTAAAATATGATAGTTTTATAAATAAATCTAGATTACTTTTTATCTTAAAGTAAAGTCAGGCATTTGGACGGTGTCACATTGTTTGATATATTAGCTTTAATAACTATTCTAAAACGATTCCTGAAAATTTTACGTAACAAGAATAAACCTCAAGGAATTTTACTTCGAATTTTAAAAGTAGAATGCGATAAAAATGAATCGTCTCGGAGTAATATTCCGAAGATTAGATATAATCTGTCTTCTATGAAGTTCAATTCATGAATGCTGCGTTAATGCGATAGAGATGTCAAAATGCTCGATAGAATAGACATTAGTCTCCAGTAATTTGTCTCTCAATTGTCTGGCGGTATTCCAACTCATAGATGACCTAATGTTAATTGACGTAACGCGTGCTGGATTGAAATGTCTTTCACGAAACAATATGCAACTGTAATCAAGGACGGCCATTATCTACGTAATTTAAGGAAACTCCGGAACAGGAATTTTGATTGCATCTTAGTTTGTGGAATACAAATACGGTCATCAAACCGTAAGTAAGGTAACTTAGGTACTTCCGTTATACATGCCTTCAGCATTCTATAAATAATTTAAACAAATTGAAAGAAAACACCGTGAACTTAAATATTAGTATATTTTTTGGAATTGTAAAACTTTTGATACTCACGTAAAGAATATACATTCTAAATATTCTATATATTATTAATTTTATTACTAATATTAATAAATTTTAAAGGATGTATATGTGTTATTCAAAGTTATCTGAATTATCCTTAAAAGAATTAGTATCTGAAGACAATCATAAATTATGAATAAATACTTTTTAAATTTTACCATTGCGTATATTAATTGGTATAACATTCAAATACTATTTAGTGTACAGTACAGTAATGTCAAGCGTCGTATTTTATTACAAAAACGATTGCTAAGTAAGAAATGCATGCGAGATGTAAATTGTGATTAGGTTGGAATTGTAAAAGCATGTATATAAAACCGGTTTATATATAAGTCTAATTAATAGCAATGACTTTACCATCTTCCCGGTACCAGGAGTTCATAGCTTTAGGAGAAGCTTCAATATAGCACTGCAGTTCTACGTCACTACCAAGCGGAGCACCCACTAATTGGAGCGCTGCTTTGACTTGTGGTATAACTGTTATAAAGAAAATGTATATGATTTAATTAACTTCTTATATTATTATGTGTATTATATAGGAAAAATTTTTTTTGTTGTGCGATTATTTGGTGTTCTATAGTCTATATTTTATGGATAAAATATATGCTGTGGACAGCAAGTTTACAATTTTTCCTTATCATATTACATTTTTACATTTGAAATATTTTTAAATTTTCAAAGTAACGTAAGAGACACGTTCCAAATTTAAAAATCCGTTAGAAGTGACAGGTGGATGACTTACAATGTACTTGCACGTGATACACTCGGCTGACGGTGGGCGGCACCCCATTGCTGGCAATGCAATAATATGCACCCATATCAGTGCGCTGCACGTGAGAAAGCTCGAGACTTTCGCCTTTGTAGTTCTCCACGACTGTAAGATAAAGTTATAAATGATATGTCAATATTACGGCAGATGAAATTGGTTTTTTTCATTGTAAAAATTATCTATCTAGCCTCTATAAGGAACCACATAGATGTGCAAGTTTCATTTTATTGTATATAAGAAGTAGGTAATAATAATTTTTTTATTGTTTTAATTGTAAAATATAAAAGCTATGTTATTTAGATAAAAAATATGTGTTTATAGAACAATCATCGAAACTTTCAACACGAATTGAATCATTTTTTTCCTGTTTAGAATCCACGACTTCCGGCATAGCAAGAATAGGCGTATATTTAGTCACGGCCTAAATTAATCTTCAATCAAAACGTATTATGTACACAAGTATCTCGTAAATCAACAACAACATTTGAGTTAAATATTCCCCATACAGATTTTCCTTTATTGAATTCCTCGGCATATTAACGTATTATTTCTTACTTTATTTCCGTTATTGCTTTTCTCCGTATGAAACTAGCGGAGCGCGAAAAAATAATACAATAAAACAAGTGAATAGAGGCGAGTGAAAAATTTTACCATTTCACTTGAATATCGCCAGTTCTGAAATCGCTTTTGAGTACAAAATCTTTTATTATGCGAATACGGTTCATTTAACGCGGCATTAAGTGAATTTGTCGAACAACGTATTTTAAAAAATGAATGTTTGAAGGCCGGTTATGAAACGATGAAAGGAAAAATTATCGGATGCGGAGAGTGATTTTGTATTGGAATTTTCTTTAAGCTCTTTTTTGAGGACGGATGGACATTTTTAAAATGAATTGAATGACTTTTTATAGTTTTAAGAAATTATTTTGAAAAAAGACCACATTCCTTCGCAGTATACCTATCCTTATTCAATGTTGGAATATAAAAGAGATTATTAATATTTTTTATGATTATTAAATTCTAGTATATAATTTAAATATGAGGTCTTAAAAAGTTTTTTTCTTTTTTTCTAAAATTTACCTCCATGAGCCAGATCTACCAAAACCGTACACTTCATACACCTACAATATGTATGGCGAGAGGTCGGCTCGCAATCGGGCTTGAACAAATAACCGTCTGATTTGATAATAATTACTCCTCTTAGTAAAAAAATACTTTAAGAATTCTGTGAAAAATTTTGAAAACACATAGGTTAAATATAATAAAGTTCAGGTTTTTCATGACAGACTAAGGTCTGTTCCGAAGACTAGGATAGTTATATAACTATTTTTTACTAAGAGTAAAAAGTAAGTTTTACACTGATATGTTTACTAGTGATTAAACAATTGTAATGATAGAAACCGGCTAGATACACCACCCTCTTGGCATACACCGTATATATTTACTTGAATAATATAATCCCACAAACAATGTTTGAGTTGTTTAGTTTAGTTATCAAATTACTTTCCATTCATCGAGTCACATTGTCAATAAGTCTTTTATAATTTGTAGCGCATTTTAATTTATTACATTAAGTCTATATACAATAACTACGATTCTAAGAAACTTGAAGGAAATATTAAATGAAATGAAAGATAATTAAAAAATCATGGCTACTTAAAGTTGGAATAAAACATTTTAGTAAAGAAGTAAGAAATTCGTTATTTAACTTACAAAATATTGTAAGTATATGTATTGTATTTTTTTTCCAAATTTTTCAAAATTCTCAAAAAAAAATATTGCTTTAGAGCTATAGTAATATTGTTGTATGAAATAATGAAAATTATTTTATTTATCCGTTCTCATATATAAGGAACAAGAATCTCCAATCCAAAGCATATTCCATTTCCGTGCCAAATTTAATTCAAATCCGTCCAGCAGTTTCGGCGTGATAGACTCAAAAACATCCAAACCTCATCACAAACTCTCGCATTTATAATATTAGGGGGGTACGTTTAAATATATGCAAAAGCCAGTATTTAGTCTACAAATTAGTATTATTTTGCATAACGTGGGCACTTATTCCGAAAAGCGCATTCAAAGGCTTGTAATAGTGACATGTATTTATAATTTACGTTAGAGGCGACTGAATCACGTTTATTTTATGTGACGTTGTAATTAAGAGGTTTAAAAGCAAACTGCGCGCTTTTGCCGAACGAAAATTAGATATGAACCGTAATGAATATTGCTGCAGCAACGGATGAAAATCATAAATTAGTCAGTTCAGTAACACTAGGGTAGTGTAAAAACCTGCCCGTGACTTTCTTCGCATAGAAATATGGAAAACTTTATACTTTAAGAATCCTATAGTTTAAAGGATAAAAAGTATTCTATGCAACACTTAAGGTAAATAATTTTAGGAATTAATTAGTTTTTAATGGATTCATGCAAAAAATCTAATCTATTAATGAAATGCGTACGTTCAGCTATATGGCACACCGGTCATCTAAATGGCGGGAGGGCTGTTTTACTGTGATTTATATCCCTGGCGCGAATATTAGTGAAGTAACATAAATCAAATATGAGTGTTAATAATAATTTTTTTTATTTATAAAACCTTTTACTAAAAAAAAAAACTTTTTACTAAAAAAATATTTTTAGTAATATTTTTTTTACCAATAAAACTTTAATAATGAAACTTTTTACTAATAAAAGTATTTCCTAACAAAACTTATACTAATAAAACTACTAATTGAATAAAAAGCAGAATAAACGCTTTCGTAACGAAGGCTTTCAACGTTAAACCCACATACAATAAGGTTGATATTTAGTGTCTTTTTAATGTACTTAAATACTCGTATATACGTATCTAAAAATAAAACCAATGAATATTTATTATTAATACTACTTCACTTATTTATTTTGTCATACATTAAGTTTCAAAATATTTATGTTTCGATTTATTAAAGTACGTCTTTATAGTAGTCAGACAATCGTAAACTAGCATATTTCTGATATCAGTGACTGGATTCAATTTAATTACTTTTAACAGTGTTTTTATATACAGCTGTTAAAATGTTAATATAATGCGTTAAATATAAATAAAGTTCATTAAACATCTATAAACCGAAATCAAGGTATATTCGGAAGTCGGTTAATGATATTCGTTTCACGATTTTCTGTTGTCGTTATCTATGTATATAATATGTTGAAAGTTTTTATAGTTTTTTTTCGAATGTATGACTTTAAACAAGCAAATATTGATTAAAACTGGTTCATAATTGGCGTAATTATACTAAAAATAACACGACGTTCTCAAGTCTGAAGTCGGTTAAATAGTACTGTGTTTAATTAATATGTTTTACGCTGTTAATTGTAATTAATGGCGTTCTATGCATATTAATTATAAATTTATCATAATACTAATGGTAATCAATGTCTCTTCACACTCCTAACTAATATTATAAACTAGTTTAAACCCCGCGGTTTCACCCGCGTTGACTTCGTCGTAACGTGATGTTATAATATAGCATACTCGTATCTCTAAATTTATAAAATAAAAACATACAAATTTGAAATTACAAGTATTTTTTTTAATTATATTTTTATTTCTTAGGGATATGTACTTAAAACTTGATGTCGTTTAAGTGCAATGTATGAATAATATCATTTGGATATTTATTTGAGCGTGATTGAGTCACAGACATCCTCATAAATTTCTTCATTTGCAATATTATCATGGGATATTTAATTTAGATTTTCGAACTATAAACAAAATTCAAATCAGTATTAACAATTAGGTTATGCTGATTTTCAAAAATAATTTTATTAAAGAATAATGATTATTTAAGAATTATCTATGATTATAATATATAGAGATTCAACACTATGAGGTGATGAAATCTCTTTCAAAAAATTTTTACAAGTAAGGTGATCAGCCTTTTTCTGTGCCTTCCATAAAATCGCAAAGCGACATATTAATCGATGTTTTAGGTTTTCGTCTTATACTATTCGTCAAGTACTTTACTAGCGCGTTTGAGAAAGCGCTATAACACTTTTGGCGCCATCTATGAGAGATGTTAAGAACTAAAATTGTTATGATGCTTGTATCATAATGATAATATGTATTAAGTAATATAGACTTGGTTTTATTAATAATATTTTATTTATAATTTTTTATGCGGTTATGACGCTGCTTTTTAACCGACCTTCAAAAAACCAAAAAGGAGGTTATCATTCAACGTACTTTTTTCCGATGTTCCGTTTAGGATGATTAAGTTGTCAAACGATAGGGTAACTCATCAATGTGGGCCCATTTTTTTAGAATTTTTACGATCAATAGTTTTTAGGATATTGAAGGAATAGTTTCACAATCGGGCGAGAGATCGCTGAAATTCGTGCGACCGCGTCTTACTTATTTGCTTATAACTCTATGATATATGAATCCTTATCGATGTCTTTTTATTTATAGTAGGTTCATTTATAATACAATTTTATTTTTTTATTTTTAGTGCGTTTTGAGGTCGGATTAATTTTTTTATTTAAAATTGATTCATAATTTTTCGTTTTGTAGGTTTTACACATGGCCCCATAAATTTATCAAAAATGAATGTTTTAGTTTCATTCAGTTTATATTATGAATTCTACTATTCGTGTTATTTTCTTATGTTATTTCTTTAATTATGTGAATCTTCAGTAATTATCATATTTTATCAACACTATGTGACTATTAATATATTTTTGGTTTGACAAATCGTTAATGAATCAACGTCGTAGATATTGAATCGTTGAATAATCGTAAATGTTTGATCCGTTATAGCCAGGGAAAGATTATAAAAACACAATATTATCTTTAAGTTTGTTCGTAGGTACTTATAATCTCTAACTATTCGGATCTTCAATAATTATCATTTTGTATTCATGTTGTTTATAAATATTTTAAAGTCAATAACAATAATATATTTATTTTATATGGCATAAATTATGAAAAATTAAAATTTACTCGACATGTAGGTATATTATTATGATATCAATGCAAAAAATGTTTATAACTTGTTTCATATTAGGCTTTAATTACATTTCTAACCACTTATAATACTTAGAATGGAGCGAGGAAAGTCGTATATATTTGAAAAGTTGTACTCGAGCGGCTTAAAAGTTAGAACGCGTTATTCTGAGTACTTAAAGTACAGAGTCAAAATGTATGAACCTTTAAGGCACCCAAATCTTATCTGAAGGTACATTTGGCTATAATATACGTTGAGCGTATAGAATTGCCTAAAAAAACTACGTGACTCGTTTGCGCAATCCGTGAAAATTCTCTACACAAATATAAGAACTGACAGTCGCGAATAAATTATGTTAACGAAGCATTTTAAAGCACATCCGTTGATTCGCCTGATAACGATTTCCTCCAATTTGCATATCTACCTGTCATTATAAAGCAAACCGAACTGTCTTTGTTTAGTCACGGTAGACTGTAAATACAATATGACATGGCTTTATTACAATCTAATAGGTATTTATCCTTATAATAAATGAAACCCCTTAATAAATAGGGCAAGGGGCCATTCCTACACCTGTTTCACTGATAATTCTAGGCATTTGAATCTAAGACCTTTGGTGCAACACGCAAATACAGACATCTTTATAAATAGTTAACTGTATTATGATCAATCTCGGGCACTTTAACGAGAAAAGCACATGCCTTCATACTAAAAATCGTTAATATTAAAAATAAGAATGTCTACTCGCCATCTGAAACCCAATTGGAATATCTTTCTTTTTGATTTTTGAAATGAAACTAGACATTATTAACAGCCTTTACCACAAGCCTTTCCTTTTTCCTATTGATAATTCAATTCACTGTTTAATAGATTCGTATGATTTCTATTGCTGTTAATTTTAGTTCATTCTTATAACTTCATTTCTGTAGCCGTATTTCATAAAAATCGTCAGATTTATACATGACGATAAAAAAATATACATATATGTACGTATAATAGAATCCCCATAATTTTAAACCTGCAACGAGACAATTTTAATGCTAATCTCAGTGAGAGGTGCAAACGTTATAAATTATTAACGTAATAAAATCTAAAAGCAGCTAATGAAGTAAGCGCAATATATGCAGATTTGGCGCTGTCGGTACCAGTAACGAAATTGTAAATTTATTTCCCTAAGAACTACTAACAGACCTCATTTACCTGCTTCGCGAAGTAACACTAATGCAATTTACAAGCCAAATCCATTAGAGTTGCGTTTCACTGTTACCAAGGTGTGACGAAAAAATCTCCTTAAAAGAGGGTTCATACTAAAATGTGAACCTTGACTCTGATACCTCATTCTCCTATAATATAAGAGTGTTGGGTTATCAACTTCTTAAAATATAAAAGATGTACGGAATAGCATCACATCGAATTCGAGATCAGAAATGGCTCGATGCAATGACGCGTACATACAATTCTATCAAATCTTGGTATTCAATGAAATATTTTTTCCTTTTATCGGACCTTTCCTTCAGATTATGTAATACAAGTTCTGGTATCTGGCCCCTAAACTATTTAAAAGTTAGAACAGCTGTAAACATTTCATTACTTGATATTAACTAATTTTACTGTAAATTTTCCCATATAATAAAGTGTTGTTCATAACTTTGTCATCAAACCAATCATGTTGGTTGGTCCGTTTGTCAGTCTCCTTTCAAAAATATTTAACATAAACAAAATTTCGAAACATTACTGAAATCACTATTCAGGTAGTATTTAATTAAAAAAGAGGATTGTTATTTTGATACGATGCGTTAAATTATGCCTTAAAATAAGGCAATTAATTGGCAATTGGCAGTTTTTAAAATTAATTAGTATAGTAGTAGTAGTATATATAAGTAAAGCTCATTCATAATCTTGAGAAGTATTTTCACGTTTTTAACTTATCTGGTCGGCAAAGGACCTCCAGTCGGGTTTTTGCACTTACACTACAACAGTGTAAATAATCGAAATACATACTGCATTTATTCAGGTTATATAATTCCAATGAAATTACATTCGCGATATCACGGCTGTTAATTCAATTAAATTTAATGCTAATTATTATAAATTAGCAAATTAAACGCGACGCATTATTACTTGCCGCGCACGGAAAATTGTTACGTTTAATGTATTTTAATAATCTCCTAAAATGTGTATCAATTTATAGGCATTGTGTTTTAAGCCTACAATGAGGCCTAAATAATGAATACCTTTGAAATATTTTAACAAATCAAAAAAGAGATTACAATAACATTATTACATTTAATATATTAACTTACATTACTTTTTAATTCAGTATTTCTCTTTAGCCTATATTCAACAAATGAATTAAGGTTTTCAGGATCCTTAGTAATCTTAAATAAATTCAATATACTTTCTTACTGAAGTCGCTCAACTATTTTGTATAAATTACGTTACTATTCCAATTATATTATAAATGCGAAAGTTTGTGACTATGTTTGGAAGTTTGTGACTTAATCACACCTAAACGGCTGAACAGATTTGAATGAAATTTGGCACGAAAATAGAATATGCTCTGGATTAACAAACATGGTTCTTGAAAAAACGTTTCTTATTTCACGTAACATAGGGCTATATATATAACATCACGTTACGACGAACAGTGGCAATGCACTTTGATCTCCTACGGTTCTGTCAAACAGGGTTGCCTTTTAAGAGTCACCGCGGAACTCTTTTATCTTCAATCCGAGTAAGGTGACCTGCCTTAACCTCATCAAATTGATCACGTCACGTTAATCCAAGCACGCACTTTCTAATATATTGTGTTTATTCGTTTAAATGTATGACAGACATTTTCTCATCTGATATTATTAAATGTAACGTTAGGTGACATACACATTACACATTATTACATTCCTGTCACGCAAATGTTTGTGAGCTTATCAAACACATCCTATTATTGTGTTCAATTTAGTCTTGACAAGGATTTTACTGTATGCAAAGTTGGTTTGCGGCACAATTGCCATTGGATAATAAATTATGTATTTCTATGCATACGTATACGTAATGTAATCCTAAAAATCTTAATAAAGGAGACAAAATATTACAATAACTGAAAAACCATTTTTCTTTTAAATTCCAAATTAAACGTACTGATAAAAAGGAGGAAATCGTGAGTTAGTTTTGCCAAAATCCATCAGAAAATATCATATTCGATCAAATACTTGGCGCTAATAAAAATGTTTTCGGCTGCCACTATTTTAATATTAAACATCTTTGTCATTCATCGCCTGTAATATCGCAGACTATGAAGAAAAAAAAAGGAAGCGAAGCACCAAGAAGGTTTTGTTATAATTATGTTAAATAATTGTAAAGTGGTTATAAATATTCACCCCTCAATCCGGTCTTTTGTTAAAATTAACAAATTTGGCTTATTTCGTTTAATTTCAAAACAAAGATCTGTCGTAGATCCTCTAGATCACATAAAATAATAGCTTTAGTGTCGTAAAAGTGAATAAAATTAAAACTGAGTAAATTGAACGCTCAAAGTAAAGACATTTATAGGGGTAATACCAGCTGCTTAGAGTACGGCGGCTCTTTTACAAACTATTTCTCATTTCTACAGCAGCTCTTGTTCAATAGAAAAGTTCGTAGAGTATTAATTAGTTCATTACATTTCATTTTCTTTATTTATTTTCAACGAAAAGAGTTGCACAGCCCAGCGCGTAAACTTACATTTTGCGCGGATGATGTAAAATAGTTTAAAGTTCTCAAAGCAAAAAATAATCTCAGTTTCGAATTTCATAACATTCCAGTTTATTTTAATGAATACGAGACTTTCGTATTAAAGTTGGCTAAGCGTGTTAAAATTGAATACATTATTTATTCGACTGTCTTAAGTGAATATATTATTTAACCTTAAACTAATTAATACAAAAGTATTATTCTCTCGCTCACGGATTTAATAAGTTTTTGAAAATATTACTCGCTGCTGTGTCCGTGGGGATATATGCAATATAGCCTATGTTAGTTAGAAAGAGTAGTTTCCCACAGAAACACATTTTTTATCTCTTTTGCAAAGAGTCACTTAAGAAAATTTACCACCCGTAGCAATTAGATTGGTGTTTTGGGTACAAAAACTTAACGGTAATAAATTTTTGACTTATTTTGTTTAAACATTTGCAACTTAAATCATTCAAGTTACGAATACAGGTATACAGCAAAAAGTTATATGCTTAAACGTGAAATTAAGTAAAATGTAAAATCCTTAGAAAATAGTGAGATAACAAAGACGTGATATTTAACTTGAACCGACAATAAAAAAGTTTAGAGCAATAGTAAGCTTTCGCGGCTCAGGAGATTTTATTTATCGCCTCATAAAATAAATTATATTTAAGTAGGAGAAGAAAATAATATTGTGACGCCTTAGATAAAGTTTTTTAAAACTATAAGGGTTGGATTTACGTATATAAAATATAAAATTTACCAAAGGCACTGTAAACTCAGTTTTTCAAATTTGAGCGTGATAGTTTTTAAAAATTAACACATTTTGAAAATGATTTAATTGAAACAAGTATTACTATACTTATTATGTACTACTATATTATTATATATTACTTAAATTATATTAAACTTAAACTTAAGAATTTATATTAATTGTAATACATTAATGTTATTATTATTTATATTGTTAAGCTTTTGGCGGAATTTCATGTAAATCTAAGCCATATATATAATGATGTTATAGAGCAAAACTTGTCAACGGAGAAAAACTCATCATTCGTTATTATTTACGAGTCCAGTTTAAATCTCTGTATCTCAATGAAATATTATTATATATCGATAACTAATATAAAACATTAGTAGATTGATATATTATAGTAAAATTATAACGTAGGCAGTAGGAGAGAGAGTTCTAGATATAGACAGAATATAGTAATTGAATTCCTGCGATAAATCATAATGTGCGTTCACTTGCTTATTATAAAGCACCATGAAAACATTTATATGAACGATATTCCTTTAATTTTTAGTATTAAACAATTCAGTTTTTCATCTTCCTATTACCATTAAAAATATTTATGATACGTTGAATAGTTTTTAGTATATTGGGTTAATTTCAGAAGCAATCGCTGAAATTTTAGTGACCACATTGTACTTATAACTTCCATTATTTCATTGTACTTTACAAATTGTACACATTCAAAATTAATTTACAGTTTCGACAATATTCACTTTTAATTTAAAAGTTAGTCATGTAAAATAAAAAGGCAACTTCTTTATTTACGACAACGGAGGCATTTATAATCATAATACGCTAACTAATTATGAAACAGAAGACGTGTGTGGAATCCAAGATGGCATACTAGAGTATAAGGCACAGCACTATATCAGAATTAGCGGTGAATGAAGACAACGGGCGATTTCAGCGGAAATTGCAATTACCGTTATTGCGGTAATTTGGGAGCTCCACTCGCCTGCAACTGCAAATGGTTAACTATTTACAATTTAATACAGCTACATCTAATTGTATAATATTATTCAGCATTAATCTAGATGTCAGTTTCAGTCGATCGCAGTCCAAGCAAAATCGAAATGATGTG